>JAEIGQ010000130.1:0-600000 GCA_018904275.1 Lordiphosa clarofinis
AAGCAATGCACCTTTTCACGGACGGCTCAAAGATGGCCTCAGGAGTCGGAGCCGCCGTGTACTGCAAGGAACCGGAATTGAAACTCTCCTACAAACTGCCACTGCACTATATTCCAGGCGGAAGTTTTCGCCATAAGGAAAGCAGCCGAATTGGCAGAATTACACGCACCAAACGATCAAATCAACATATACGTAGACAGTCAAGCGGCAATCAAAGCAATGCAGAGTCACGCCATCAACTCCAAAAATGTTCTGGCAAGCAGAGAAGCATTAGATTCCCTCAGCACCTCCAGCAAGGTGCAAATCTACTGGATTCCCAGCCACCAGGGCATCGATGGAAACGAAATGGCGGACACTCTTGCAAAAGCCGGGGTCGCACTAAGCCGAGAAGCAACACTAAATATACCTATCTCCCTACAGACGCTATACAGCAAGATGGAGGAGATAGCGGAGAAAGAAGCAGAGGAAAAGTGGAAGAACACGACCGGCTGTAGAATCTCTAAAATTATGTGCAATAAGAGAGACAAAAAACTCACGCACTATACGCTGCAGCTCCAAAGAAGAGACTGCAGACTGCTTATAGGCATATTAACTGGTCACTGCCTAGCAGCCGCTCACGCGATAAAGCTAGGCATCACGACAGCAGACACCTGCAGGAAATGCAAGGAACCTGGAGTAGCAGAAACTCTAGAACACCTCATCTGCAGCTGCCCAGCAATCGCCACGACAAGATTAAAACATCTGCACTCCCCAAGCTTCACCACTCTGGAAGAGGCAGCCAAGAGCTCCCCCAAACAACTATTGGCATTTGCCAAAACGTCAAGAATCCTACAGGATTTCTAAAGGAAATGGTACCATAAAAGCACCCGGCCTCACTAAGGACCGTAAGGTCTATGTGTGGCCCCCCTACATGGGGCCAGCCGATAATACCTACCTACCTTTTCTAAAAGCTTTAGTATATAGCTCCATATACACGACGTGATCACTCAGATGAGTTTTCCTCAGGCCTAAACACTTTTGATCAACTCAGTTTAGCTTTTAGATGTGCCTGAGAAGATTAGATTTAATTTTAAATTCGACAACAAAAATGTCACTCATGTGAGTGCTCAGGCCAAATAGAACCGGTTGTATTTCGTCTGATCGTTCATCTGCATAGCTTCATGTCTACTCAGACGCCTTTTTAGCCGGTCTGACTGACAGCAAGTCAGACGAAATTTCAGATGAGTGATCAGGTCGTGTAAATAGAGCTTAGGGAATAATTTTTGAAATTTTAAAATATTTTTTTTTAAACCTAGGAAAAAGTTTGGTTTATTGAATTAAACTAATCTGAGAAACAAAGAAAGTTTAGTTTTAATTGTGTGACCCGACTTGAAATCGAATTCGTTACGTTTTGCACTACACAATGGCACACACTTGCTGTATAACGTCAAAGATGCTACTTATAATTTGTAGTGGCGCTTGTACTGCAAATTTAAGCCCTAAGCCTAAAAGCGTGCAATTTAAGGACCAAACCTGAAAGTACGCAACGAATGTTAGGACTCCCGTTTTGCTTGTTGCTGTTGCCGTAATCTGGCAGCAGACTATTAATAAACATAATTAATACATTAGCCGCTACTCATACATTCATAGCGCTGCAAAATTATATTAATTTTAAAATAGAGAGAATATTATTTTCAGTATTTTTTTTGTCGTTATCGAATATCGGCTGTCAGTACTCGGTAAGTCCAGCACCCCCGCGAAAGTACTCAATTACCAATTGTAAATACACCTCTAGGTGCTACGTACTTCCGGGCAAGACATGCTGACTTGGCAAACCACAAGCCACATTCTTTCCAAAAACTATCTTCAAGCCAAGCTGACGTGCCAGTCAATCAAGTGAAAATTTCTTTTTAACCTGATACCTTTCGTTCATAACCTAAGTGCAAAAAAAAGTTACCTACAGTCGAGTGCAGCTCAAAATAAACATTTGTGACTGAAGATTTTGGAAAAAAAAGCCGACCTTCTTCTTGACGGCTTGGCATAAGGAAAATAATTATTTTTAGTTTTCCTGCTGCAAATTTACCTACCGTCGGTAAGCGTCACATTTTCTTCTGTAAGCTTTATGGAAGCTAACCCTCCTTTTCAACGTAGAGTCCCGAAACCTACATAAAAGGCAAAAGGAACATAGAGGAACTCCACAAGCCGCGTGGTTTAGCCACTCTGGCCGTCGCCTCAGAAAGCAAACCTTTTATATGTGCCAGATAAAGGTAACTATTATAGAGCATCCATTGGCTCCACGCAATTACCTTTTTCGTGGTACTTGTTTCTTAAAAAATAAAGGTCTGGCTCCTAGTTTCCAGTTGCTAGCAACAGAGCTACAGCTCACTATCGGCCGTAACCTTCGAACCAGCTGCCAGAGATCCAGAGCTGACCAACTTGACTAAGATACGCCCTCAGCGACGAGCTGAATTTATAGTGCCCAGTGCAGACCTTGGAGCGGCCCCAGGAAACACCGAGAAACTACCTATTAAGCCAATATTTTCAATAGAGCCCAAGCCAAGTGAAATTGCGAGCAAAGAGAGGCATATGTGCCAATTGAATTAATTTTTTTGTGCTAAAGATGTCGAAAGGCCCCTGCTAACGTAATAGAAGTCTCTGCTAAATTTTGTTTTATAGTCTTTTTGTTGTGATTAATCCAAATTGGCATGGGTGATTGGTGATGTCGTATTCACAATTTAAACTCAACCAAAATTTATGTTCAATTGCAAGCAACATTTCACAGCTGATCATCGGAGAAAGATCTTTCACCGCTGGATCCAAATAATCCTTTAAGCTAAAACGCCCTTGCTCTTGTAAAATTTGTTTTGAATACATTGTATTTGATTACTCCTGAACCAAGGTGAAGAGAAATTTTAATGACCAAACATGATCAACACCCACCCATTAAGATAGACCCAATTGTTGCGCCCAGTTTGTAAAAATAGAAATAGCACCCCGCTCTCTTAAAACGCTCTCTGATTATAATAAGAGCAAGCTTTGCCTCTTTTAAATCAACCATCCGATTGAGCGCAGGCATGGACCTCCGTTAAGACGCTGGCGACGAAGCGAAATCAAAACGAACTAAGATCTCTGCTTACAGTTACGTGCGAACCTTTAACTAAAACAAATTACTGACCTAGCACAATGCAGCTGATCGAGTAGAGCACAGTAATACTTCGCTAAAGATGTCGCTTTGGTTCTTTCCAAATTAATATCTGCAAATGTTACCTTTAATTTAACTTTCCTTTACCATTTATATTAATTCCTAAATTTTTTTCTTATAATTAATATCTCTATTTAAATGGCGAATTGTCATGCACTCTATAATTTACAGCTACTCTTATCTAATTTCACTTAGGATAGTATTTTTTAGTTTTCGGTCTTTGTAATGAATTTTCTTAATCAAGTATACGCCAGATTGAGCAAGAATAACCACTGAATAATTTTAGATTTAATTAATTTTAGATTCCTTTAGTGTTCTAGGGATCACTGGTGGACGGATGTCCATATCCTGCAAGCAGTGATCATGGTAGGGTGGGGAACACGGCCTCCAGACAACACCTCAGGAGAGCCTGAACACGCCATGTACTTCTAGGTCAACTCTCTCTTTCTTTTCTTTTCTTCTTTTGCCTTTCTTTCCTTTTGCCTTCCTCCAGGACTAAATGATAGGCTTTCAATCCTTCCTAAAATCCTACAAACAACCCGTGAATTTTTAAAATTAAGTAAGCCATCGATCTTGTAGCCTGCGGTACGATTGGTGAACCTCCCCCACATTGGCGACGAAATTAGCCGGATCCAGCACGGGTTCCGCAAAGGCCTACATCTACCATCTGCTCGGATTGGTTACAACTACCCGTTGTATGCTACAGTAGTTATTATTAAGTGGGGCTTGAATGATCCGGCAGTCCCTATTGAAACTACAACAAATCTTCAGTCGCTTATTTACTTACTCATTTAGTCCTGTTTTATTTCAATCCCCTTGTCCTGATTTAGTGGTTTAGAAGATGAGGACTCAATGGTAGTTTCAGAATAACTCCATTACCTGGCTGAAGAGAAACCCTTAATCGAATTCACATTAGCTTAGAGTTGCTAGATGAGTTTAATCTTCGCAATAGATTTAACGCCGCCATTTTTATAAGCTTTTGGTGATTAATCCCTTAGTTTACGTTTATCCTGTTTTTGTGGACGAGATCTGTGACCTGCCGCTCAACAGAAACAGATTAAAAGCATACGCTAAGTCGTCAAGTGGCAATGTGAGTCAAGTAAAAATAAATGCCCCGACAACTAAATCCCCTCCCACAATCCAACTCAATTTTCCTTACTACAGAATGAGAGAACTTAAACAGCTTGTTTTAAGTTCAGATCAGTTCACCTCTTCTTTTTATACTCTGTACCGAAGGTACATTTGGTACTTTGTGCAAAGGTATGTAACAGGGAGAAGGAATCATTTCCGACTATATAAAGTATATATATTTTTGATTAGCATCGACAGCCGAGTCGAAATAACCATGTCCGTCTGTCTGTCCGTCCGTCCGTATGAACAAACAGATCTCAGAGATGGTAAGAGATAGAGGTTTGACATGTATGGGACAAATGCTTCTTATACTTGCAGGCAGATCAAGTTTATTTTCAACTTTTGCCACGCCCCCTCCCGCCCCCGCAATTGGGAAAAAACGTTATATCTCCTTCAGTTTTGAAGATAGACGATTCGTTTCTTCTAGAGATAATTAGTAATAAGCAAAATGTATCGATTTGCTGAAAAAATGATAAAGATCGGATGAGCGGTTCTTAAGTTATGAGCAAATAAGTAAACAACCCTCCACCCACCCACTCCCACCCTTAAAGAGAGAGAGAGAGAGAAAAAGAGAGAGAATTAGAGATGAGCGCAGCACCAACATGGCATTCAGCTTCTACTCCAGGTACAGAGTATGTTATAGTCGGGCTTGACCGACTTTCTCACTTGTTTTGTATTCGTATTTGTTCATGCTCGTATTTATCTTGATTTGTACACCTACAATCAATTCTATAAAAATGCGTATTAAGAGTTGACACACAAAAGTGACAGAAAAACTTACAGTCTGTGAAAAACAGCTGATTTACGCCAAAAATTACGAGGGTAACTTATATCAGAGCAGAGAGAATAAAATACCAAGAGATGAATTCGCTCTCTCAAATTTTAGTCCGAAAAAAAATCACGTAGCTCATTCAGCTTTCGGAGTCCGCATAGACAAACAGCTGCGCTGTCTGCTTAGCAGGCGAGTGCTGTTTTGTTTTTCCTACATATGCCTTAGAGAAAAGCACCGGAGCGAAAGGGAGGGCATGTATATCGGGCTCTGTCATTTCGTTCTGTGTGTATATCTCATGTATGTATGTGCTTATGTTCATAGTACGTGCCCAAACTGTTTGCGTAGAAATGTGTATTGTTGGCATTGTTGCCAGTTTTCACTGAGCTCAGTAATTTCTGAATTTCTTGCCTAAGCAAAGGGCAACGAAAAGGAAGAATAATTGCATAAAAACACGAATTTTAAACTATTAAATGAGTGGCTCAGAACCCCCCACAAATTTTCAAAATGTCAAAAAATCACTTGTTTTTTAATATGTGATAAAAAAAAACCCCAAAAATTTATTTTTTAAAACTAATGATGAGGAAAGTCTTGTGCATCTTTGTTGCCTGTTGAATGACACCTGTTAGCGATTTTGCTCATAACATACCGTCATATTTGTACAATTTCTTATTATGTTTATATTTTATTTAAAATTTTTTTACAATATTTATTTTATTTTATCTGGGCACGCACAATGAAAGAAAAATTGGAAAACTTTTTCCAGAAGTGGGTTAAAATGCCTGTTGCCTAAATGAAAAAACTAAAGGAATTAACAATTAATTAATATACTGTTTGCAAATATAAAAAAATTTAATGACTCGTTTCTACTAAAATTATTTTTTTGTGCAAAATCGTTTCTAAAAATTTTTTCATGTCAACGTTTTTTAATATGATTTTTTTAAGGTTTACAGAAAATAAGATAACACAAAAAAAAACAATAATTTATAACAAATAATATAAAAAATAGAGGGAAGCTAACTTCGGCTCGACCGAAGTTTATATACCCTTGGAGCTTGATATATGCCTAACAGTTTGTATGGCAGCTATACTATATAGTGGTCCGACTTTGACAAATCTGGTTGAAATTATGTAAAATCAATGAAAACTCATAAATACGAGCTTTGGGAGCGATAACATTTAAAACAAAAAAGTTTTTCTCACTAAGACTTTTTTTCAGACCTAACTTTTGTATGGCAGCTATACTATATAGTTGTCCGATTTTGACAAGGCTTAATGAAATTATGTAGAATTGTTAAAAACTTATAAATACGAGCGGTGGGAGCGATAACATTGAAAACAAAAAAGTTTTTCTCACCAAGACTTTTTTTCAGACCTAACTTTTGTATGGCAGCTATACTATATAGTTGTCCGATTTCGACAAGCCTTGGTGAAATTATGTGAAATCATTAAAAACTTATAAATACGAGCGTTGTGAGCGATAACACTGAAAACAAAAAAGTTTTTCTCACTAAAACTAGTTTTTCGACCGATCGTTCCTATGGCAGCTATATGCTACAGTCATCCGATCCGGCCGGTTCCGACAAATGTGCAGCGTATTTGTACCAAAAGACTTCGTGCAAAGTTTGGTCAAGATAGCCTTAAAACTGACGGAGGAGATAGCATAGAAACAGACGGACGGACAGACGGACAGACGGACATGTCTATATCAACTCAGCTCGTCATGCTGATCAGGAATATATATACTTTATGTGGTCGGAGATGCTTCCTTCTATGCGTTACTAACATCCGGACAATTTTAATATACCCTCTCCAAGGGTATAAAAATCCCAAATAGGTTTACAGAAAATTAAATTACACAAAAACTATAAATGAAATTAAGAGGCGGTTTTATTCATTCGATAGAAATTCGGTTAAATAAAATTTAGTATTAATTGTTATTGTTGTTGTACCTGCGGTTTTTGTTGTATTTCTGTTTTAAGTTAACCAAAAATTCAAAACATAGGCCCATGCTTGCAGAGAACGGATGATCAGAATTCAAAACTGTAAACACGATTTTGTTAAGAATTGATGTAATTTTGGTGTGAACTAGGATCTTTTGGATCGGTCAATAAACAGAGGAGCAATGGGGTTTCAAAGTCAAATTTAGAAAATCTACTTTTTTCCCACTGCTGTATTGGTCCTAGCTCCGTCATGACCGATTGACCGATCAAAAATATCCGAGTTCACACCAGAATGGTGGGTATTATGAGTAGTTTACAAAAAAAAATTGAAAATCGGTCAACAGATACTCTTTAAATTTTTGCAGCCATTTTGGAAAAAGTGGTCGCATTTAAAGTCTCGACATCTTTTTTCGATAATTTTTATTAAAATTGTTATTATATAATATACAAAAAATTATCAAAATCGGTTAAACAGTTCTCCAGAAACTTGGGTCAATTTGCGTCAAGCTATGGTAATAAATAATATCTCCAAAAAATTCCATGTAAAATTTGTTTTTTTTTTTTTTTATATTTCGAACATATTATAAATATTTATAAAGTTTTTGACCAAAAAAAAAGAAAATACCTATAATTTCTAAAAATACGGGGGTCGATGAAAACAATTTTCACATAAAAGGGTCGGAAAAAATAATTTTTTTGTTTATTTCTGTAAAACTGAGTTTCGGATCTGCTTAAAAGTTTTGCAGAATGTTTATAAGATCCTAAAAGAACGTTTAAGCAAATAAAAAAACATTTCTGAAGGTATGCAGTACCTTTAAATCGATTTATGAGATCACCATTCCAAACTACACCAAAAAATTGTTTAGTAGGGTCTTTTTGGCTGTAAGCTAGTGTAATTTATCAAGGGGCCGGAAAAGACGTGTAGGAAGATATTTTCATCCGATTAAATTAAAACTCTTTAAGTATGGATATAGTAGAATACAAAATAATATGATAAGAAACTTTCCAATTTTGGAAAACCACGTCAGTGTGGGAAAATATCCGGAAAACTCTGTATGGAAATCTTTATTTTCAATCCGATATTGGAAAATTCAAACCAAAAGCATGAAAATGGGTTTCAACTCAAAACGTTATTTTAATCCTTGTAATATGAAATTCGGTTCGCAAGCACGATGCGCTTAATAAAATGCAAAACAAACCCAGCAAACCCACCCGCAGTGCGCTCACAAAACCTATTGCATGGCAAATTTGCGGCGTTGACGATTTTCACGTTTTCGGTCTGAATCGGAGACGGAAAGGCACCCAGCAAACATTTTTTATCGCTGAAGATAAGAATGCGATTCTTCCAGTAGGTGTCGCTTCACTCTGGCGATATTGCATATTTATCGCATTCTCATCTTCCTTCGGGAAGAAATGTGCCACTCTGCGACACTTCTTGGAGGAAAGAAATCGTTACTTCTGGGAGTTACGAAAAAGTCTCTTCTCAGGGATGAAAAAGCGTTTCACACAAAAAAATTCAAATTTGTGCTTGCAGCTGCTGCTGCTCCCCTGCTACCTTGCTGCTGCCCTGCTAGCTTGCTGCTGGTTGCCGAATTAATCAAAGATATATTTTATTACATGAAAAACTTTTACTTACTTTGCATTCTTTTGGACTGAAAACACAATGGGGGACTGACGTTTTAGACGACTGTGCTACGCTCTGCATCGCAGCCCGGGCAACAAAAGGGTTATTTGTAATGATTCTGTCTGAAAACATTCACCCATAAATGGTTGCTTGTAATTCTCAAGTCTTTATTCCACATTCAATCGATTTAAATAGCGCTGTTAATATTGAAACCACATATCGCCAATGTCTCCCTTTTATGTTAAAAATGCGATACCTTATGTGTCAAACTATCGCCAAAGTCACATTTTGACGAGGGAGAGAAGAAACCCGACAAAATGTTTGCAGGGCATATGTAAGTAAATGCATATGTATGTGTGTGTGTAGCCAACACCGCTGCCGTTGATGTTAGTAAACTAGCTTACTAACGAACGCAGAAGGCCGAGCAATCAAAAATAAAAACAAATAAGCAGGGATAAAGGCAAAGCTCACTGCGTTGGTGTCCGAAAACCTCATGAGCTACGTGATTTTTTTCGGACTAAAGAGAGAGCGAATTCATCTCTTGGTATTTTGTTCTCTCTGGTTATATCTGCTTACCACATTTTGGAACACTTACGAATAAATCGTTGCTAATTGCAGTTTATCAATATACGCATATTTAGAATTATTCAAATTCTACACGTCTTCTTCCCATTAAAGTATTAGCAACAATTCTAATTTAATTTGGGATTTCGACTGATAAAACTTTTTCATTTCGCTAACTTGACGAGGCCATCCAGAAACGCGTTCATTACCCGCCTTGGAGCATTTGATCAAACAAATGCATGGCTTAGTCTTAATTAACCTCAGGGTGCTGAGTATAAACCAGCAACACAATCGCACTTCCACCCATACACACACACTTTCACGGATTTGTGAAGGCAAGCTGAGGCTGAGCAAATAAAACTATGTACGAGAATGTACGTTCATTCTATATGTGGCACACTTTACCCCATCCATCCAGAAGACAAACCATTCAGCTCGCATGTGATGCGAAAATTTAGCTGCTCGGGAATTACATTAAGCGCTGGGCATAATAAATTATTCCGTATGATATGATTCTGGTACATGATAAGCGTTTGTAATTTTAACTGTCAGTTAAATGAGTAAATGGCGCAGAGTTGGAGTGGGAGTAGGGCAGGGCGTGGCATGCCAACGATTTAGAATACTTCATATTTATCTTTTGTTGGAAACTTGAACATTTGCGCGCGTAAATAAAAGTTGGGCGCCAATATTTGCTAACACACACACATACACACAAACGCACACATATAAGCTGCACACACATCCTATATAATTACAACTCTGGCCTGGGAGTGGTAGTTACATAGGTTGGCTGGGTGGTGACACGTACTACGTGACTATAATCATCGCGACTTTGCCGCCCCACAATCTGTAAAGCGGCGCGCCCACATCGCCCCCCAACTGACCCAAACTCCCCGCTCGATATTTGCTTTGAAATTAAAAAAAACTTTTTTACTCTGCTCTGTTAAATTTTTCGCTTTTGGCTCTGCCTTGATTTACATGTTAAATAATTTTGTACTAAGCCTCCGCCCCCAAAACCCACCCCATCACATATTGCCCTCATCAAGCGGCTGGAACTGCAAAATTGTTTGAAACGCACAGCATAAAAGCCAAATATGAGTCCTAGTCGACAGATTCTTTTGGACCAGAACATGGAGCTTGTATTTGCCTTCGGCAAATATTGAATATGCGAGGCGAGTGCCGACAAAAATTTACTCACGCGCATTTGCCAAATCAACAGTTCATTAAATCACGTAGCTGGGCAGATCCGAAGTCGGCCACGTCCAGTCCGAAGGCATTAAAAGTTGTTAAGAAAAGCATTGGCCGAAACTGGGGAATATTCGGAAATTTTTATTAGCCTTAATGTCAACGGGAAGAGGTGAAGTGAAATATTTGTAGACAAATTGAAACAGGTTGTTTTTGATCCTCAGCTAGACCAAAGACAAGGCAGGACACAAGACTTCCCTAACCTAATTTTTCAGCATCTACAGGGTGGGGCAAACAAAGTGTATATCCGCATATGACCCATGAAAAGTCATTACATTAGCTAAAAGTGAGTGCATGGTGTGACGTTAGCGCTGGAGGAGTAGATGAGACTTTCGGGCCACAAACGGATGAATTGATTATGGACAACTTCCACGGCTATAACGGCACTCACTACACTTACCGATATATCGAAGAATTTATTTCCGTGTCGCCTGATCTCTCATTTTGGAGACTTGCACAGGAGGCCACGTACACCTGATTTCACAGCTTCTGACTTATTTTTATACCCTTACAGTAGAGTTCTTAACAGAACCATTGTGTGGACAATAAATTTAAATAGAGCTGGGATCTCTAGCCCTGATGTCTCCGACAGGTTAAGTTCTCAGTCTCCTTCTACTCAAGGCGGGGCAATGGCAAAGAAGGTGTTGTACCGAATCCTTCTTTTCTTCTAATTCGCAACTTCTGCAGAAGTCATGGTAAGTGACGCCTAGGATTGCTGCGTGTCTGCGAATTAGACAGTGAACAGTGAACGCAAAAGTGTGTTCGAACGTTTTTGGTCGAATGTTGGTCATGTAAGCCTCTTTACTGCACAGAAGGAAAGGTTTTTCCTCATTCGTAGCGAGACGAAGTGTTTCAGCTTTTGTGTGAAGTTTATACAGGGTTTGTCCGGAAAGTAATAGGACTGAGTCGATTTAAAAGAAATTTATTGAGCCAATCGTTACAGTTCTTTACAAATTCTCAAAATAGGCTCCTTCTGCGTTCTTCAAAATAGCCTTGAAAGCCGCGGTGCATGCTGCTTGGATCCCCTCTGTCGTCTGCTTGCCTTTTATCGGCCATTTCAGGCGAGTAAACAAAAAAATGTCTGGGGGCCAGATCTGGGCTGTAGGGCAGCTGCGGAAGCGTTGGGATGCCGGCGCCGCAATTTCTTTTCTTCAGTGAGAACTTTTGGGACCATCTTCGCGCACACCTTGCGCATATGCTCATGAACCACAGATATTGGTAAATTTAACATCAGGGCAATTAAACGACTACGTAGTCGATGTTCTGAGTTCAATACTATGCGCGCACGAGTCACACTGTCGGTGTTTGAAGTCGAAGGTCTTCCAGCACGGTCTTCCTCGGCGACCTCATACTGGCCCTTGTGCCACCGAAACACATTTTGGTAAGCCTGCTTGGTAATACCAAACGCCTCTGTCGCAGATTTACCGAGTTTCACTCAGAATTTAATCGCGCTGCATTTTCGGCTTGCACTACTCACAAAAAACAGAACGGCCTCTTCCGAATCCAGTAGGTGCGCGCACGTTCCGAAGTATAGTCGCGACGGAAGAAAATCAGTCCTATTACCTTTAGGACAAACCCAGTATGTACAATGTACATTAAGCCTTTACTTATTTTTTACATTCTTTTCTCCTAATATTCTTCATTTTGAACACACACTACCTAAATTGTTTGCCACCTCAAAATACCCTTATTTACTATATAAGCCGATCTAATTTATATTTACTTAGAAAACACAATGCATATAAGCATAATGAAGAGCAAAAATCATATATCGATACAATTGTTATTTAAGTAATTCGAAAATATATTTTAAATATCGTATATTCGCCTACTGCCGCATCTCAATGTCGTAGACACAGCATTATCACATCGGAGTGAATCGTAGACTGCAATTGCTCTTTCTGGTTCACAAAAAAAAAAAAATATGTACATTAGGGTGGACGCCGATAAAAAAGCTAACTGATACCATCTTAAACGATTACTTTTAGGTTGTACATAATAAATTAACAAATCCAAAAATTTCAGATCATGTTTTAACCTATGCAAATAGCCTCCAAAGTTTCCACAAATATTACGTATACGACACGTTCACCGAATCGAAATTTTGTCGACGAATTCTCCGTATCATTTTAATCATTTTCGTCGCCTAAATTTGAAACAAACTTGATCTGCGTGCAGATAAAAGAAGCATTTACATGTCAAACCTCTATCTCTTACCATCTCTGAGATCTAGGTGTTCATTTGCACGACTTTAGTATACCCTTTTTACTTTACGAGAAACGGGTATAAAAATACTAATTTAACGTTTTATTATATTTTACACTTGGGATGTGTTTGCAAGAATTATATGTTGTTAGGGACATCTTGATGAAAAACCAGCAAAAAAACTGTCGGTGTCGCCAAAGGCTAACACCGTAAAAGAATTATTTGAAAATTTCAATAATTTTTTTGGGCCAAAGAATTGGCAATAAAAATGTGCAAAAATTATTTTTATACTCGTAGAGTAAAAAGGGTATATTAAAGTCGTGCAAATGTATGTAACAGGCAGAAGGAATCATTTCCGACCATATAAAGTATATATATTCTTGATCAGCATCAACAGCCGAGTCGTTATAGACATGTCCGTCTGTCCGTCCGTCTGTCCGTCTGTCCGTCCGTCTGTCCGTCCGTCCGTCCGTAGATCTCGGAGATGGTAAGAGATAGAGGTTTGACATGTATGGGACAAATGTTTCTTATAGCTGCAAGCAGATCAAGTTTATTTTGAATTTTGGCCACGCCCCCTCCCACCCCCGCAATTTTGAAAAAACGTCATATCTTCCACAGTTTTGTAGATAGATGGTTCGTACATTCAAGAGATAGTTAGTAATTGTCAAAATGTATCGATTTGCTGAAGAAATGATAAAGATCGGATGAGCGGTTCTCAAGTTATAAGCAAAATGACGAGCTGCCCCCGCCACCCCCCCTCCCACCCTTTTATAACTAACACCGCACAATCTTAGAGAGAGAGAGAGAAAGATACTGAGATAAAGATAGAGAGAGATACAGCAGCAGCACTGCATTCAGCTCCTACTCCAGGTACAGAGTATGTTATAGTCGGGCTTGACCGACTTTCTCACTTGTTATACTCTGTACCGAAGGTACATAGAGTATATTAAGTTTGTGCAAAAGTATGTAACAGAGAGAAGGAATCATTTCCGACCCTATAAAGTATATATATTCTTGATCAGCATCAACAGCCGAGTCGATATAGCCATGTCCGTCTGTCCGTCCATCTGTCAGAGATGGTAAGAGATAGAGGTTTGACATGTATGGGACAAATGTTTCTTATAGCTGCAGGCAGATCAAGTTTATTTTCAATTTTGACCACGCCCCCTCCCGCCCCCGCAATTTTGAAAAAACGAAATTTCTTCCACAGTTTTGTAGATAGATGGTTCTTACCTTCTAGAGATAGTTAGTAACTGTCAAAATGTATCGATTTGCTGAAGAAATGATAAAGAACGGATGAGCGGTTCTCAAGTTATAAGCAAAAAAGTGAACCAAGCTCCCCCGCCACCCCCCTCCCACCCTTTTACAACCAACACCGCACAATCTTAGAGAGAGAGAGAGCGAGAGAGAGAGAGAAAGAGACTGAGATAGGGAGAAACACAGCAGCAGCACTGCATTCAGCTCCTACTCCAGGTACAGAGTATGTTATAGCCGGGCTTGACCGACTTTCTCACTTGTTTTTTAAATAACAAACTGTTAACACTGTTAACTCGAACTGAAACTAGTTTGAGACCGAGACATACGAGATGACAAGAATCACATGGCAGGTTAACTTTGACTCAATGAATCTTTGAATTAAAATGAAATTAAATAATTCAATAAGAGCTGCTTAGTTTCGACATATGAATCGGTTTCATAGTGTTCACAGTGTGATTGTCTACTGTTAACATGATTTAGTGTGAGCTCGTACAGGGCTCTAATCGGAACCATATTAACTCAAATCATGTTCTTAAAAATGGAACAATATCATCTACATTTGAGTTTTTGGGTTCTCAAAACATTGTTCTTGAAGTGAGAACAGTGTACTACTGTGCTCGTTTTGAGTCCAATGTTTTCGGGTTTTCCCTCTGTGTAACAAGTTTCCAGAGGTCTTTGCTGTCTGTCACACTATCTTCGATTCCATATTCTGGTATTAAATTTACTCATTTTTTATGATGCGTTACAATGTTTTATTAGTTTCATCTGATTGCAACAATAATGTTCACTTCATTTTGCACTCAACTCCCTACCCCCGTATCATCTACTACTTGGTGGAGCATATTGCTCCGCGTCTGGAAACACCTACAACTAAAGCATGCCCATTCATATATGGGTCCAATAAGATTTGTTCGATTGGGTCCAGCTGCTCCATTTTGAAACGGTTCACCTCCGCTGCATAGGCCACCTTCGGCGGGACGCCATTGTCAATAATTGCGGCTTGCAAGACAACGGAAAAGTGGCCTCCCGTCTTAAGGAAGTGACGTGCATTGAGCATTAATGCGCGAACTTGATCTGTACGCGGCATGTCGCTGAAGATGTGGTCCACACAGCCAACAATAAGCATGCGATATTTGTAGGGCATTGTCGCGTCCTCGATAATTGGCACAATGTTGTGACGTTTGTTTGACATGGCCAACAGCTCCCGGCCGGCCCAGGGCCCACGCTCGACAGCATAAACCGTGCCCGTGTCTCCCACAATGTCAGCAATGTGCGAGACAGTGCGTCCGAAGCCAGCTCCCAAATACAAGACCTTTGAGCCTTCGCTAATGTGTATATCATTCACTCCGCTTAGCACAGCAGCGGCCAATTTCGATTGAAAAGGCGACCAAGAGCGGTACTCGCAGCGTTTGCCGCGAAAGTCGACACAGTATTGCTGCTCCCCATAATCGTGGATTCCGGGCGCTATAGTCCGAGTCAGCAGCTGAATGGCATCATCTTTGCCGCGCGCCAGGTAGATACCGCAATGACGATGTGGCTCAATGGTCATCAAAACCTGTGAACGTCCAGCCGTTTCAGTTTTGTGTTTGTGGCTCGCATGTTTGGCCTTTTCGGCATCTGACCCAGCATCTGCAGCTGAGGCGGCGGTTGCATAAGTTGACTTAGATGCAGTCACCACGGGCAAATCCATTTGAGCAGCCTGTTTTTTGCAGCCTTTGCCCTTGCTTTTGGAAATAGAAAATTTTCCCATTGCTATGGCGAATCGAAATAATTTTTTAATATTCCAAGTTTCTGGTTTGGCTACACACACACAACTGGCTAATTCCAAGTGAAAAGTCACGCAGCAACAACTATTGAAGTCGATTTCAAAGGCACAACAACAAAAGTAAATTCCAATTCCAATACTTTATTTTTTGATTTTCTTGGCTTCCTTTAGTTGATCGGTAGCAACCGTTCCAGCATGAAGCAGTCAAAGTCAGTTTTGTCCGATCGTTTTTAGATTTTATTATGCCCTTTTTACCCTTTATACAGAGTATAAAATGCAGACCATATCTAAAAGTTAGCGAATTCTCCAAATCATTGCTGATGTTCTCTTACTTTTCTCGCCAACAGTCAACAAAAGGAGCGCAGGACCAAAACCAGCAGCGAAAACAAAATCTGCACTTGAGCTGAAACCGAAATGGGAACAATAGTGTGCGGGTATGGAGTATGCTGCCCCACAGTCAAAATGCGCAAAGCGTTGGTGAGGATTTCCAGTTGAAGGCAAATCAGAGTAGACGAAGCAGCACAAACACACATGGATAATGGGGGGGTCGATAGACTGAAGCGATGCAAAACAACTTAAAATATCATATAAAATTTGTAGCGTTGCTGATTGCGCGTTCTAAGCAGTCAACAAGAGAGAGAAAGAGAGAGAGTGGGAGAAGGAAAGTGAGAAGGAGAGAAGATGCCCTCCCTCGCACACACACACGTGGCAAGCACCACGGGACAGCGCGTAAATCCAGTCACGCCCTGGCTCATGGGATGCGGCAAGTTTGGGGCGTTTCGGGATAAAACAAAAAATGCTACCAAAGTTGCCAGGGCCGAAAGCGAAACGTGCAAAATAAAAACGAAATGCGAAAAATCACAAATTCCACAAAATCTTTAAATCCCACGGATTTATGCATTTTTACGTTGCATTTGCTGGCGTTGCATGTGGGTTGTCTATCGTCGCCCATGACCCGCCCCGTACGTCTGCTCACTTATTCTATGTGTTTTTGCGATTGTGCAATTGCGTGAAGTCTGCGGGAGCGCGGCGCATTCACGTTTATGTGATTTCTACAGTTTGCCAACAGCGCCTCAAGGTGTCACTGCACTGAGCATCCCCCACACGCTGCACGCAGCTGCAGTGCAAGGTGATTTTGTTCTAGAGTGGTGCCTAAAATTAAGGCGAGTTGCACAAGTAGGATTTCAAAAATATCAAAGTTTTGACCCTGCACTCCTCCACGATCGCGAATTGTATTTTTATACCCGTTACTCGTAGAGTAAAAAGGGTATACTAAAGTCGTGCAAGAGTATGTAACAGGCAGAAGGAATCATCTCCGACCATATAAAGTATATATATTCTTGATCAGCATCAACAGCCGAGTCGACATAGACATGTCCGTCTGTCCGTCTGACCGTCTGTCCGTCTGTCCGTCCGTCTGTATGAACACCTAGATCTCAGAGATGGTAAGAGATAGAGGTTTGACATGTATGGGACAAATGTTTCTTATAGCTGCAGGCAGATCAAGTTTATTTTCAATTTTTGCCACGCCCCCTCCCGCCCCCGCAAATCGGAAAAAACGTTATATCTCCTACAGTTTTAAAGATAGACGATTCGTAAAGATAGTTAGTAATTAGTAAAACGAATAAATTTGCAGAATAAATGATAAGGATCGGATGAGCGGTTCTCAAGTTATGAGCAGAAATGTGAAAAATAGCTGAGTTCAAAAAGCGTTGCATACTTTTCAGATGTTCACCCTAAGGAACGCAGGAACACTGTTAAACATGTTTTTTCATGAGTAACGGGTATATCGAAGTCGGTTAGAACCGACTTTAACTTGCGCTCTCGTTTTTTTTTAATAAAGCAATAAGCTGCATAACTCAATATGTAATGATGTAATGAAATAACGTAGACCAAACAAGTAAGAGTGTTGCAGTCGAGTGCCCGACTGCATAATACCCACTATACTCAGAGAAAAAATAGAGAATTTCACTCTTGAATCAAGAGCATTCGTTCTCAAAAGTGGGGTAAGAGTGATTATTCCTGATCCAAGAGCGATATTCTTGATCCAAGAGTGAATTTTTGATCCCGACATTCTTGACTCAAGAGTTTCAGTACTTGATCCAAGTACGAATAATTCTCAAAATGAAAGACTAAAAATAATAATTGAAGGGGGTGGGGTGGTGTGAGAGACATGACCGAGACCCCGGGACAACCCGTCCGACCGACGTGGTGTTGTTTGTTCCGCGCTGCTCGCCACTCACCATCAGCCACCCCACCCACTTTTTTCTAAGATGCGAATGATTTTGAGTTAGTCACATAACACAGCCCAACAGTGATTTTGGTGCAGGTCTATTTTTAACAGATTATGTTAATATAGACTTCACTGAACAAAACTGTATCATTGGTTTTGTTCAATCAGCTCTTGTTTCCAAGATATCGCGGGAAAACCAAAAAGTCGACTTTTTGACACTCTAGGATTTATAGAGGCCACACTAGGCATAATTATCTGAGTTTATGAACTAAATGCGATCAAGTACATATCAATGCAAATTTTAAAAATCATAGCCGCTATATTAGTACAGCGGAAAGTGTCTAAATTGGCCTCTAAAGACAGACATTTTTCGATTTATTATTTTATTATTATTTATTATTTATTATTTATTATTTTCCTCCCATAAATTTAAATATGTATTTTCGGTTTTAAGAGGCTATAACTTTGCCAAATAAATTGATTTAAATGCCATAAAAATCACAAAATTAGATCATATGTTTGGCTATATGCTCAGATGGCGAATGTATTAATCCAATTACCGCGCTTCCTTAAACGGGATGATTTATTTTGATAAAAATGCTATAAATCGAACAATTTCTCTCTTTAAAGGCCAAATTAGACACTTTCCGCTGGACTTATATGGTCCCTATGATTTTTTTAATTTGCAATGATATGTCCTTTATCGTAAATAGCTCATAAACTCAGACATTTATGCCTAGTGTGGCCTCCATAAATCCTAGAGTACCAAAAATGCAAGATTTTCGTTTTTCCGCTATATCTTGGAAACAAGAGCTGATGGAACGAAACCGAAACCAGTTTTGGAATCAGTAAACATAAATTTATCATATTTTTAAGTCAACAGGGCTGCACCTCACAAAGATGGTCATTTTGTTGGCCTGTGTAATCATTCTTATTCTGTCTTAACAACCAACTTTCACACTAATTTTCCTTGAGTTGATGTTAGTAATAGATAAAAATTTTTAGTTTGACTTACTTTACTGGGACTTGAACTCGGTAACTCGAGGGACTGCAGTTGGACGAGCAGCTTAACCGACTCGACTATTGTCGATAAGCTACAAGCAGCGGCGAAAGCATATTTATGAACCAGCGCGGTTGGTATTTGGCCAGCCGCAACAGTTCGACCGTGGATCAAGTCCCCGTAGCAGCATTTATTTTTTTTCCTTTTTTTTTATTTTTATTTCATTTTATTTTTTATTGTGGTGTTTTAAACATTTTTATTACATTATACAGACATTTAATCACTTACTTTTGCCCAATCTTAATGTTCAACTTTAACATAATTATCGGCGAGCCACGGGCAAATGACAATGACAAACTGCGCATGCGCTGTCTCTCTTTGAAAGAGCGCGGCCAACGTTATTCTCTCAATGTTCGCGTTTCCTCACTCCCCTTGCCTATAGAATCACATTGAGATTGAATTTGTCTCAATTCCAAGAGCGAAATTCTTGAAAATTCAAGTGCGACTAGATTTTTTTTTCAAGAGCGTTCGTACTCAAATTATTCGTTCTAGATTTTTATGAGTGTACCAAGTAATGTGGTTCCAATGTCTTTGATTTAGGAAGTTATTATTGAGTTATAGCCTATTTCGCGGGTTAGTTTTTTTATGCGATACGCGTATAGCAGATTCTGAATCTGCGATGAATTCTAAGAAAATTTCAAGTAGAAACCTCACGTTTAAAATGAATTCCTAGCCCCCGCTGCAAAGCATGAAAATTTAGGGTTCGGTATATTTTGGTAAATTGGCATATATTCATGCTTCGCAGCGGGGGCTGGAAAATTATTTTAGACATGGGGTTTCTTCGTGAAATTTTCTTAGAATTCATCGCAGATTCCGAATCTGCTATACGCTTACCACGTTTTTTTTAGCTCCATACAAAATTGACCCGCCCTAATATACATATTTTTACATACTATCACATATCTAATAATATGTAACATAATCTCCAAAGCAAAAAAACGGGTGTGAAAGTCGGTCAAGCCCGACTATAACATACTCTGTACCTGGAGTAGTAGCTGAATGCAATGCAGGTGCTGCGCTCATCTCTAATTTTTTTTTTTTTTTTTTTTTTTTTCTTTTTTTTTTTCTCCTCTCTCTTAAGGGTGGGAGTGGGTGGGGGAGGGTTGTTTACTTATTTGCTCATAACTTGTAGTGGCGCTTGTCCTGTAAACCAAAAGCCCTTAGCCTAAAAGTATGCACTTTAGATCTGTAACCTAAAAGTATGCAGCTAGAGTTGCGTCGCCCTTTTTATTTGTAGCAAAAAGTTTGAAACCAATAAATAAACTGGGATCAATTATATTTTTCCTGCGCTGGCCAAGCAGCAGCACCGGTAAATTGAATTAAATAGTCAATTAGAAAAATATTATTTTTAATGTATTTACTATCGGTCATCGAATATCGGTTGGCTACACTCGGTAAGTCCTAAGCAACCCCGCGATAGTACTCGATATCCTAATCGGAAAATACACCTCTAGGTGCCACGTATTTCCGGGCAAGGCAAGCTGGCTTCGCTGACCCCTAGCCACGTTCTTTCACTTGAAAAACCTCCAGCCGAGTAGACGTGCCAGTGTGATAGCTAATAAAGCGCCAGGTTTAAACTTAAACCTTGCTAAAAATTTTCCAAGCGCAACTAAACGTCTGAGCGCAGCCGCAGTGAACAATTATTGAAGCCAAATTAATTCTAAAAACGGAGAGCTTCTTTCCTATTGGCGTGGCGCAACGAAAATTTATTTTCGGCAGTTTTCCTCGTAGCAAATCGTCATACCTTTTGGTGAGTGGAATCTTTTAGCTTGTCGATGTTGCTCGCTAACCCACTTATTCCTGTGCAGCTTTCCAAACCGATCTTGACGAAGCTGAAGGGGGAAGAGTGAAAAAAAGCTTAACCTCGTGGCTGAGCCACTCCCGTTGCCGCCTCCATCGGCACACATTTATTCGCCGCCAGCAATTGGTAATTATATTTAGTTCGCCCGTTGCCTCGGCATCACCCTAATTTCTTTTTTTTGGCACCTTTTTATCCAAAACTAAAGATCTGGCCCCTAGTACCCGGCTACTAACTCCAGAGCCGATGATCCATAGCGAACCTAACCTCATAATTTAGGAGTCGGAGTCTCTAAGCCACCTAAGCTAATAAACTGCACCAGTTGCCGAAGAAGCTGTAGTGTTTAGTGCCACCCAATCGAAGTGCAAAAACCTCACCCAAAGCCATTTATACACCAGTGAAGTGCAGTGAAATCGAGGAACATTTCTCTATTGAAACGCCCAGTGCAGACCCTGGACTCTAGTTGGAAAAAGTAGCTAAACGTCATAAGCATAAGTTGTAAAAGTTTCGAAGTACAAAAATGAAGCCAAGTGAAATTTAAACCAAAGGTGCTCCCAAAGTCCCCGCCTAGACAATTGTATGCTTAATCATATTTTTTTAATGTGCCAAATGAGCCATAGAGCTCCACCGTAAAGAGAGGAACTCTTTCACCTTTTTTTGTTTTATTAAAATTATTTTTGCTGTGTGAATGACCAAATTGGCTTGAGTGATGGTGATGCCCTCCCTAAATTAAACTAAACCCGAAAACTAAAATAATCTTAAAGCAATACAAATACGCACCAGCTGATCGTCTCGGAGAAAGATCTTTCGCCGCGGATTCATCAACAAGCCGTAAGTTTTTGCCCATGGGGCTATAAATAAATATAACATTCCAGAGAGTACGAGCTGTTAAGCTAAGACGCTCTTGCTCTGTCTGAATTTGCTTTTATTACGCTTGGATTTGCCTCTCTTAAATTACATGAAGGGAGACTAAACTTCCCCACTTAAGTAACCACCCACCTAAACCAGACCCCTTTGGTCAGTCCACTGCTTGATCCAGCCGATATTAAAGAGAAAAATGCGCTCCTCTCTTAAGATGACTCTCACCACCGCCCGACTGTGGTCAAAGCCTCTTTAAAGCAAGCCCCGTTTTTCTTGGTGTAAGCGCACGCATGGACTGCTGATAAGCCGCTGCGGATGAGCCAGACCAAAACAAATAGGCAAAATCAAGATCGCCGCGTACCGTTACGAGGCAATGTTTGGGTTAATGCCAAAACCTTATGCTTGTTCAAAGCAGCTGATCTAGTGAATACAGTGATACCTCACTAAAGTGGACCATCACCTGTTCCCTTATATTATTATCTCTCTCGTTAATTATTATTATCAATTATTATGATTATCTACATTAATCTTCTATTCTAATTACTCCTGCATACCAATAATTAAATGGCGAATTGTCATATTTACTTTACTTTTCAGCATCCTTGGTCATTTAATTTCACTTGAGCTTAGTAGTAATGGATTTTTTTTTATAAGTTTATTTGCGAATAATTTCCTACTTAATTAGAGTGTAATTCTAAAATTAAACATCGACCCTTAACGTTATATATTAGCCTTTAGAATCATACAACCATATTAATTTTAGTTATGATTAGCCGTCATAAACATAATGAAGTCTCTAATTAAATTTATAATGAAGTCTGAGTAAAAATTTTTCATTTCCGGAAATCATGAGGCGCCGACATGGGATAGAGTGACCAACTAGCCGTTGTTCA
Source organism: Lordiphosa clarofinis (assembly GCA_018904275.1). NCBI lineage: Eukaryota > Metazoa > Arthropoda > Insecta > Diptera > Drosophilidae > Lordiphosa > Lordiphosa clarofinis. Next base: position 22,530 of record JAEIGQ010000130.1, read on the forward strand.
AGGGATCACCAATGGACTCCAGTTCATGCTTGCCCCTGGTGATCATGGTAGGGTGGGGAACATGGCCGCTGATCAACACCCCAGCGCGGCCTTAACACAGCTTTGGCTTTCTAAATCAATTTCCTTTACTTCTCTTCTATTCCCCTCTTCCGTATCCTGCTCTTAAATTTTCCAGGACTAAATAACAGGCTTCCGTTTACCCTAGAATTTCCAAAATCAACCCGTGATTATTAAAGTTAAATGAATAAGTCCTAACGAACGAGCGCGTAGCCTGCGGTAACATTATTTTGGACCTACCCCATAATGCCGACGAAGATAGCCGGATCCAGCACGGGTTCCGCACGCGACTACTTTTTACATCAGCTCGGTCAGGATGCAGCCATTCGTTGCATGCTACAGATCTTATTATTTATTTAATTTTATTTGGCGCCCAACGTGGGGCCCGAATGATCCGGCAGCCCCTATTAAAACAACAACAAATCTTCAGTCGCTAACACCTGACTTAACTCATTTAGTCCTGTTTTTTTCAATCCCCTTGTCCTGATTTAGTGGTTTAGAAGCTGAGGACTCAATGGTAGTTTCAGAATAACTCCATTACCTGGCTGAAGAGAAACCCTTAATCGAATTCACATTAGCTAGAGTTGCTGGATGAGTTTAATCTTCGCAATAGATTTAACGCCGTAATTTTTATTAGCTTTTGGTGATTTATCCTTTTGTGTGTGGTTATCCTGTGGAGTTGTTGCTGGACGAAGGTTTTCATGGACAAGATCTGTGACCTGCCGCTCAACAGAAACAGAGTGAAAGCATACGCTAAGTTGTCAAGTGCCAATGTGAGTCAAGTAAAGCTGGTTCACTGGCCCGATAACTTAATCCCCTCCCACAATCCAACTCATTTTTCCTTACTATAGAATGAGTGAACTTAAACAGCTTGTTTTAAGTTCAGATCATTTCACCTCTTCTTCTTTCTTTTAAAATTTTCTCGAGCTTTTCAAAATATTCCTGGATAGGATACTCGAAGTCACTAGACCTGTCATCCTGGACTGGTTTTTCTGCCACTGCGCAATAGAAGCCAAAATATTAAGGATATCTAGTATTCTCGTAGTATTCCGGTTATTTTAATTGAAGCCCTTAGGCCAATCAAGTGTGATTAATTCTGACCAACGGTACATTGCGTTCTGCTGTACGGCGGTTGTCGTTTTATTTAACTTCTTTATAGACCTTTACACCTTCATCTAGTGTCTAAGCCTTTCGCTAATTATCCTCCTGGATGCGTATCAGAGATCCATCGAATCGTATATCTCATTTTAGATACTCCGTTGATATTTAGCTCAATTCAGGTTACAATATGCTTTTCAATACTGGCGTTCAGGCATATTGCGTTTGCTATGCGGTGAATCGTTGCCTTGTCAGCATACCTGTAGAATACCATCAATCAACACACTACTATCTCCATCGAGAAAATCTATTCCTATCTTTTGGTTTAGAAGCCCATATGTCGACCTTTACCCATGAAAGCAAATTATGATTTCCGGATACCATTTATGATTTTGTTTTTGAATTTATCTCAAAGAAATATTTCTAGATTTTATAAGTAAAGTTACATTTAGTAGTCAGTTATTCACTAGGCAACATTGAGTTTTAGTTACTCTAGTTCCAATTTGGAATTGTTCTTGGCTCTAAAAAAAAAAAAAAAAAAAAAAGTATCTTTTTTGATTGGCGTAAGCTGTCATGTTTCTAGCCCGCAGCTGTGACGATTTGGCAGGAGACATACAGTGCTACATCTGCCTCAAGGACATAGAATACACTGCTCAGTTGTTGACTACCAGCTGTAGTCACACTTTTCATTGGGTGTGTTTCAACACCAGAGTAACAAACCGAGAGTTTTGCCCTGTTTGCAAAGCACAGATACAAACATCACTGCTGAACTTAACTGTGAATACAGAACTTAGCCAGTCCACCCAAAGTTTGCCATCTGCATCAATGCCAGCCCTTACGAGGAGCCAAAACAGATTAGAAAACCCTAATCCTGATAACATGGAGACTAATCAGTTACATGATCAGCCCCCTCCGGTAAATTCAAATGTTAACACTGATCCTCCCACTTCAGCTAGCCAAATGCAACAAGCGATAGCTAGTGCAATGGAAGCTGCAGCAGTAAGACAAACTGAGATGCTGTGTCAGGCCATGAATGCAGGCTTTCAAGGCCTTTTGTCTGCTTTAAATTCTCGCGTAGATCAACCTACAGCTCCAGCTGGTAATCCCCCAGTTGACCCTATTATTAACTTAGAAGACCAAACTTCTTCCCGTTCTGCTTCTCCAACACAGGAAAATTCCTCCATGAGCTCCGACTTGCGTCCTGATCGAATCAGCCAGATCATAAGTAACTGGAAAATTAAGTTTTCCGGAAGATCGGCCATGACAGCTGATGATTTTATTTACCGTGTCGAAGCCTTAGCCAAACGTACGTTATCTGAAAATCTTGAGATTTTGGCGTGCCATATCAGCAATTTACTCGAAGGCAGCGCTAGCGACTGGTACTGGCGGTACCACAAAAGCGTGCGTAAAGTCAAATGGGCAACATTCTGTGTTGCGTTTAAAACTCAATTTAAAGATGAGAGAACTGACGTAAACATTCGTGCCGCAATTGATCGCCGTAAACAAAAAGAAGGCGAATCTTTCGATGAGTTTTACGAATCGATTGTGCTTTTAGCCGACAAATTGTCTGTTCCCTTGCCAGAATCTTCGATTCTAGAGTCTGTGCGATCCAATCTGCTTCCTGAGATACAACACGAATTGTTATATGCCAAGATTAGCTCGATGTCCGAACTTAGACATGTAGTGCGTACTCGTGAGATATTCGTTCAAAATGTTTTGAAGCCGCAGGCCATGAAAACACGAACCGCACCTCGTCGCTCAATTCATGCACTCGAAATGGAGTCCGAATGCGAGTCCGATATCAGCGAAAACGACATCTCAGCCCTTGAACTTTCGTGCTGGAATTGTGCCAAAAAAGGTCATCGCTACCAGGATTGCGTATCCGATAGACGCGTCTTCTGCTATGGCTGTGGCCTAGCTGATACGTACCGACCCTCTTGTCCCAAGTGTAGCAGTGCAAAAAACTTCTCATCTCGTGCACCTCTGAAAAGTGCACGCAGACCAACAGCTTCGAAAGCCACCAACACGGATTAGAAGAAGCTAACCCTTCGACTCCCTACACCCCAGACTTATCAACCCTCCCGGCTATACCTTTTCACAATCGTACGAAACAACCTCAATATCGACCCAAATCTTGTAAGATGAAAAAAGCTTTACGTTCAAAACGACGCCGCATCGATTTCCGGCGCATCCGTAAGTTAGAGCGTAAGTCACTAATAGCTGCCATTGTAGACCACGACATTCGGCCTTATGCACAGGTAACCCTATTGGGCAGATTACAAAGTGGGTTAATGGATACGGGCGCTTCCATAAGCTGCATCGGTGGAAGCTTAGCTAAAGAAATACTTGAAGAAAAGACTCCCCTTAAACCCATTTGTTCCACTGTACGCACCGCAGATGGAAAAAATCAAAGCATTGTCGGCAAAATACGCACTTCGGTCTGCTACAATGGCAATACGAACTCGATTACATTTTATGTCATACCCTCGTTGGTCCAGCCATTATATCTAGGCATCGATTTTTGGACAGCATTTAGATTACTGCCCTCAGACTTAGCTAATAAATCAATAACAGCCCACCTTGCAGAAGTAGACTCGAACCAGCTAAGACTCTTGTCCGAATCTCAACAAAGAAGCTTAAACGAAGTTATTTCTTGCTTTCCTTCGTTTGCCGAAAAAGGATTGGGACAAACTTCCTTGTTGTCGCATGTGATTGATGTCGGCGATGCCAAGCCCATCAAACAGAGGCATTACCCAATTTCTCCTGCTATGGAAAAGCTCGTTTACGAAGAGTTGGATCGAATGATCTCGCTAGGAGTAATCGAAGAATCTGAAAGCGCCTGGTCTTCGCCAGTGGTGCTGGTAAATAAGCCAGGAAAATTTCGTCTTTGCCTAGACAGCCGACAGGTCAATTTAGCCACGCGCAAAGACGCTTATCCCACTCCAATTATAGAGGGATTGATAGCCCGGTTGCCAAAGGCCGAGTTCATATCCAGCATTGACTTGAAGGACGCGTACTGGCAGATCCCTCTCGAGCAAAGCTCGCGGGATAAGACGGCCTTTACCGTGCCAGGAAGGGCCCTTTATCAATTTAAAGTGATGCCCTTTGGCCTCACAAACGCTACCGCGACAATGTCTAAGCTGATGGATCGAGTAATTCCAGTAAAATTCCGTAATGAGGTGTTCGTGTATTTAGACGATTTGCTCATCGTCTCGGACTCATTTGAGCGCCACCTCGACATCCTTAGGGAAATTGCTCAATGTCTATCTAGAGCAGGACTAACGATTAATGTCCAGAAAAGTCAATTTTGCGTTAAAGAAGTAAAGTACTTGGGTCATGTGGTTGGAAATGGTTCAATTTCCATGGACGCTGACAAAATACAGGCCATCTCTGAGTACCCAGCACCCCGCTCTGTGAAACAGCTTCGCCGTTTTCTTGGCATGACTGGCTGGTACCAGAAATTCATTAAAAACTACGCTTCCTTAGCCACCCCGCTTACTGACGCATTGAAGCACAAACAGCGCTTCGAATGGTCCGAATCGGCTGAAAACGCCTTCTTAGCACTTAAAGCCGAACTTTGCAAAGCCCCTGTATTACACACACCCGATTTTAACGCACCTTTCTACATACATTGCGATGCAAGTCACACAGGAATAGGAGGAGTGCTAATGCAGCTTAACGAAGAAGGTGATGAAATCCCCATTGCATATATGTCTAAAAAGCTCAACAAATGTCAGCGTAACTACTCTGTTACTGAAAAGGAGTGTTTGGCTGCAATTTTGAGCATAAAAAAATTTAGGGCCTATGTAGAAGGACATCCCTTCACTGTCATTACTGACCATGCCTCATTGAAGTGGCTTATGTCGCAAACTGACCTTGGTACTCGTTTAGCTCGATGGGCACTTAAGCTACAAGCTTACACTTTTACGATACAGCATCGAAAAGGGACCAAAAACGTTGTTCCAGATGCTTTATCGCGTACCCATTGCGAAGATCTGTCCGTCATAGATGCCAATCAAGTCGTAGATTTGAAGTCCCCTCATTTTGAGTCAGTTGGCTACAAGAACCTGATTACTAAGGTCGAACAGAACAAAAATCAGTTGCCCGACGTAAAGGTAAAAGATAGATTCCTTTATCGCCGTACTGAGCATGCTTCTGGAGACCGTATAGCCGACGACTTGGTGTGGAAGCTTTGGCTGCCAATCGAATTGGTGCCCGTGGCCTTAAAAATGGCTCACGATGATCCGTTAGCTTCTCATGGTGGCATAAACAAGACACTTGAGAGAGTGAGGCGACATTATTACTGGCCAAATCTAATCAATGATGTCAAGGAATACGTCAACCGCTGCGAGATATGCAAAAGCACCAAGCCCCCCAATAAAGTTCTCAGACCTCCTATGGGAAAGACCGGGGAAACGCAACGGTTCTTCCAAAAACTGTTCGTGGATTATTTAGGACCTTACCCTCGCTCTAAGTCTGGACACGTAGGTATTTTCATTGTCCTAGACCATTTCACCAAATTTCCATTCCTTAAGCCGGTAAAGAAATTTACTGCAGGCGCAATATTGCCATACCTTGAGGAAGATCTGTTCCACTGTTTCGGAGTGCCGGAAACGATACTTTCTGACAACGAAGTGCAATTTAAATCGCACGTATTCAACAATCTGCTGCAAAAATATCGAATTAAACATACGTATACTGCGATTCACTCGCCCCAAGCCAACGCCTCTGAACGAGTAAACAGATCTGTAATTTCTGCAATAAAGGCTTACGTTCATCCCAACCAATCTAACTGGGACGAAAACTTGAGCAAAATATGCTGCTCCTTGCGTTCCAGTTGGCATAGTGCAGTAAACAATAGCCCTTATCGATTAGCTTTCGGTCAGCACATGGTCACCGATGGGTCAGTATATGAACTTTTGCGGGAACTCAATGTGCTGGAGGATCGTTCCGTCTGCTTTAGCAAGGACGACTCATTCGACTTAATGCGAAACAAAGCTGCGAGTGTCATGCGCAAACAGCATGCACGCAACGAGAACGCTTACAATTTGCGAAGTTCTAGGGTATCCTTTATTGTCGGTCAAGAAGTGTACCGAAGGAACTTTCAGCAAAGTAACTTTGCAAAGGGTTTCAATGCTAAACTGGCCCCAACGTTCATTAAAGCCAGAATCAGACGCAAATTGGGACAGAGTTATTTCGAATTGGAAGACCTGCAAGGAAGACTAGTTGGTAAATTCCACGCAAAGGACATTAAGCAATGAATCGATCACTTTTACCCTTTTTGAACAGCTCCAAGCGCGGATCACCCTTGTTGCCACCCACCAAGTGTGATTTTGGTCGGGGGGACTTGTAGTGGCGCTTGTCCTGTAAACAAAAGCCCTTAGCCTAAAAGTATGCACTTTAGATCTGTAACCTAAAAGTATGCAGCTAGAGTTGCGTCGCCCTTTTTACTATTAGCAAAAAGTTTGAAGCCAATAAATAAACTGGGATTAATTATATTTTGCCTGCGCTGGCCAATTAGCAGCACCGGTCAATTTTAATTAAAAAGTCCACTACAAAAATATTAATTTTAATATATTTGATATCGATCATCGAATATCGGTTGGCTACACTCGGTAAGTCCTAAGCAACCCCGCGATAGTACTCGATATCCTAATCGGAAAATACACCTCTAGGTGCCACGTATTTCCGGGCAAGGCAAGCTGGCTTCGCTGACCCCTAGCCACGTTCTTTCACTTGAAAAACCTCCAGCCGAGTAGACGTGCCAGTGTGATAGCTAATAAAGCGCCAGGTTTAAACTTAAACCTTGCTAAAAATTTTCCAAGCGCAACTAAACGTCTGAGCGCAGCCGCAGTGAACAATTATTGAAGCCAAATTAATTCTAAAAACGGAGAGCTTCGTTCCTATTGGCGTGGCGCAACGAAAATTTATGTTCGGCAGTTTTCCTCGTAAAAAATCGTCATACCTTTTGGTGAGTGGAACCTTTTAGCTTGTCAATGTTGCTCAAGCTAACCCACTTATTCCTGTGCAGCTTTCCAAACCGATCTTGACGAAGCTGAAGGGGGAAGAGTGAAAAAAAAACTTAACCTCGTGGCTGAGCCACTCCCGTTGCCGCCTCCATCGGCACACATTTATTCGCCGCCAGCAATTGGTAATTATATTTAGTTCGCCCGTTGCCTCGGCATCACCCTAATTTCCTTCTTTTTCGGTACCTTTTTATCCAAAACTAAAGGTCTGGCCCCTAGTACCCGGCTACCAACTCCAGAGCCGATGATCCATAGTGAACCTACCTCATAGTTTAGGAGTCGGAGTCTCTAAGCCACCTAAGCTAATAAGCTGCACCAGTTGCCGAAGAAGCTGTAGTGTTTAGTGCCACCCCATCAAAGTGCAAAAACCTCACCCAAAGCCATTTATACACCAGTGAAGCGCAGTGAAATCGAAGAACATTTTTCTATTGAAACGCCCAGTGCAGACCCTGAGGCTCTACTTGGAAAAAGTAGCTAAACGTCATAAGCATAAGTTGTAAAAGTTTCGAAGTACAAAAATGAAGCCAAGTGAAATTTAAACCAAAGGTGCTCCCAAAGTCCCCGCCTAGGCAATTGTATGCTTAATCATATTTTTTTAATGTGCCAAATGAGCCATAGAGCTCCACCATAAAGAGAGGAATTCTTTAACTTTTTTTTGTTTTATTAAAATTATTTTTGCTGTGTGAATGACCAAATTGGCTTGAGTGATGGTGATGCCCTCCCTAAATTAAACTAAACCCGAAAACTAAAACAAACTTAAAGCAATAGAAATACGCCCCAGCTGATCGTCTCGGAGAAAGATCTTTCGCCGCGGATTCATCAATAAGCCGTAAGTTTTTGCCCATGGGGCTATAAATAAATATAACATTCCAGAGAGTACGAGCTGTTAAGCTAAGACGCTCTTGCTCTGTCTGAATTTGCTTTTATTACGCTTGGATTTGCCTCTCTTAAATTACATGAAGGGAGACTAAACTTCCCCACTTAAGTAACCACCCACCTAAACCAGACCCCTTTGGTCAGTCCACTGCTTGATCCAGCCGATAATAAAGAGAAAATGCGCTCCTCTCTTAAGATGACTCTCACCACCGCTCGACTGTGATCAAAGCCTCTTTAAAGCAAGCCCCGTTTTTCTTGGTGTAAGCGCACGCATGGACTGCTGATAAGCCGCTGCGGATGAGCCAGACCAAAACAAATAGGCAAAATCAAGATCGCCGCGTACCGTTACGAGGCAATGTTTGGGTTAATGCCAAAACCTTATGCTTATTCAAAGCAGCTGATCTAGCGAATACAGTGATACCTCACTAAAGTGGACCATCACCTATTCCCTTATATTATTATCTCTCTCGTTAATTATTATTATGAATTATTATGATTATCTATATTAATCTTCTCTTTTAATTACTCCTGCATACCAGTAATTAAATGGCGAATTGTCATATTTACTTTACTTTTCAGCATCCTTGGTCATTTAATTTCACTTGAGCTTAGATAGTAGTAATGGAATTTTTTTTATAAGTTTATTTGCGAATAATTTCCTACTTAATAGAGTGTAATTCTAAAATTAAACATCGACGTTATAAATTAGCCTTTAGAATCAACAAACCATATTATTTTTAGTTATGATTAGCCGTCATAAACATAATGAAGTCCCTAATTAAATTTATAATGAAGTCTGAGTAAAAGTTTTTCATTTCCGGAAATCATGAAACGCCGACATGGGATAGAGTGACCAACTAGCCGTTGTTCAAGGGATCACCAATGAACTCCAGTTCATGCTTGCCCCTGGTGATCATGGTAGGGTGGGGAACTTGGCCGCTGATTAACACCCCAGCGCGGCCTTAACACAGCTATGGCTCTCTGAATCAACTTCCTTTACTTTTCTTCAATTCTCCTCTCCCGTATCCTGCCTCTTAAATTTTCCAGGACTAAATAACAGGCTTCCGTTTACCCTAGAATTTCCAAAATCAACCCGTGATTATTAAAGTTAAATGAATAAGTCCTAACGAACGAGCGCGTAGCCTGCGGTAACATTATTTTGGACCTACCCCATAATGCCGACGAAGATAGCCGGATCCAGCACGGGTTCCGCACGCGACTACTTTTTACATCAGCTCGGTCAGGATGCAGCAATTCGTTGCATGCTACAGATCTTATTATTTATTTAATTTTATTTGGCGCCCAACGTGGGGCCCGAATGATCCGGCAGCCCCTATTAAAACAACAACAAATCTTCAGTCGCTAACACCTGACTTAACTCATTTAGTCCTGTTTTTTTCAATCCCCTTGTCCTGATTTAGTGGTTCAGAAGCTGAGGACTCAATGGTAGTTTCAGAATTACTCCATTACCTGGCTGAAGAGAAACCCTTAATCGAATTCACATTAGCTAGAGTTGCTGGATGAGTTTAATCTTCGCAATAGATTTAACGCCGTAATTTTTATTAGCTTTTGGTGATTTATCCTTTTGTGTGTGGTTATCCTGTGGAGTTGTTGCTGGGCGAAGGTTTTCATGGACAAGATCTGTGACCTGCCGCTCAACAGAAACAGAGTGAAAGCATACGCTAAGTTGTCAAGTGCCAATGTGAGTCAAGTAAAGCTGGTTCACTGGCCCGATAACTTAATCCCCTCCCACAATCCAACTCATTTTTCCTTACTATAGAATGAGTGAACTTAAACAGCTTGTTTTAAGTTCAGATCATTTCACCTCTTCTTCTTTCTTTTAAAATTTTCTCGAGCTTTTCAAAATATTCCTGGATAGGATACTCGAAGTCACTAGACCTGTCATCCTGGACTGGTTTTTCTGCCACTGCGCAATAGAAACCAAAATATTAAGGATATCTAGTATTCTCGTAGTATTCCGGTTATTTTAATTGAAGCCCTTAGGCCAATCAAGAGTGATTAATTCTGACCAACGGTACATTGCGTTCTGCTGTACGGCGGTTGTCGTTTTATTTAACTTCTTTATAGACCTTTACACCTTCATCTAGTGTCTGAGCCTTTCGCTAATTATCCTCCTGGATGCGTATCAGAGATCCATCGAATGGTATATCTCATTTTAGATACTCCGTTGATATATAGCTCCATTCAGGTTACAATATGCTTTTCAATACTGGCGTTCAGGCATATTGCGTTTGCTATGCGGTGAATCGTTGCCTTGTCAGCATACCTGTAGAATACCATCAATCAACACACTACTATCTCCATCGAGAAAATCTATTCCTATCTTTTGGTTTAGAAGCCCATATGTCGACCTTTACCCATGAAAGCAAATTATGATTTCCGGATACCATTTATGATTTTGTTTTTGAATTTATCTCAAAGAAATATTTCTAGTTTTTTTAAGTAAATTTACATTTGGTAGTCAGTTATTCACTAGGCAACATTGAGTTTTAGTTACTCTAGTTCCAATTTGGAATTGTTCTTGGCTCTAAAAAAAAAAAAAAAAAAAAAAAAAAAAGTATCTTTTTGATTGGCGTAAGCTGTCATGTTTCTAGCCCGCAGCTGTGACGATCTGGCAGGAGACATACAGTGCTACATCTGCCTCAAGGACATAGAATACACTGCTCAGTTGTTGACTACCAGCTGTAGTCACACTTTTCATTGGGTGTGTTTCAACACCAGAGTAACAAACCGAGAGTTTTGCCCTGTTTGCAAAGCACAGATACAAACATCACTGCTGAACTTAACTGTGAATACAGAACTTAGCCAGTCCACCCAAAGTTTGCCATCTGCATCAATGCCAGCCCTTACGAGGAGCCAAAACAGATTAGAAAACCCTAATCCTGATAACATGGAGACTAATCAGTTACATGATCAGCCCCCTCCGGTAAATTCAAATGTTAACACTGATCCTCCCAATTCAGCTAGCCAAATGCAACAAGCGATAGCTAGTGCAATGGAAGCTGCAGCAGTAAGACAAACTGAGATGCTGTGTCAGGCCATGAATGCAGGCTTTCAAGGCCTGTTGTCTGCTTTAAATTCTCGCGTAGATCAACCTACAGCTCTAGCTGGCAATCCCCCAGTTGACCCTATTATTAACTTAGAAGACCAAACTTCTTCCCGTTCTGCTTCTCCAACACAGGAAAATTCCTCCATGAGCTCCGACTTGCGTCCTGATCGAATCAGCCAGATCATAAGTAACTGGAAAATTAAGTTTTCTGGAAGATCGGCCATGACTGCTGATGATTTTATTTACCGTGTCGAAGCCTTAGCCAAACGTACGTTATCTGAAAATCTTGAGATTTTAGCGTGCCATATCAGCAATTTACTCGAAGGCAGCGCTAGCGACTGGTACTGGCGGTACCACAAAAGCGTGCGTAAAGTCAAATGGGCAACATTCTGTGTTGCGTTTAAAACTCAATTTAAGGATGAGAGAACTGACGTAAACATTCGTGCCGCAATTGATCGCCGATAACAAAAAGAAGGCGAATCTTTCGATGAGTTTTACGAATCGATTGTGCTTTTAGCCGACAAATTGTCTGTTCCCTTGCCAGAATCGTCGATTCTAGAGTCTGTGCGATCCAATCTACTTCCTGAGATACAACACGAATTGTTATATGCCAAGATTAGCTCGATGTCCGAACTTAGACATGTAGTGCGTACTCGTGAGATATTCGTTCAAAATGTTTTGAAGCCACTGGCTATGAAAACACGAACCGCACCTCGACGCTCAGTTCATGCGCTCGAAATGGAATCCGAATGCGAGTCCGACATCAGCGAAAACGACATCTCAGCCCTTGAACTTTCGTGCTGGAATTGTGCCAAAAAAGGTCATCGCTACCAGGATTGCGTATCCGATAGACGCGTCTTCTGCTATGGCTGTGGCCTAGCAGTGCAAAAAACTTCTCATCTCGTGCACCTCTGAAAAGTGCACGCAGACCAACAGCTTCGAAAGCCACCAACACGGATTAGAAGAAGCTAACCCTTCGACTCCCTACACCCCAGACTTATCAACCCTCCCGGCTATACCTTTTCACAATCGTACGAAACAACCTCAATATCGACCCAAATCTTGTAAGATGAAAAAAAAGCTTTACGTTCAAAACGACGCCGCATCGATTTCCGGCGCATCCGTAAGTTAGAGCGTAAGTCACTAATAGCTGCCATTGTAGACCACGACATTCGGCCTTATGCACAGGTAACCCTATTGGGCAGATTACAAAGTGGGTTAATGGATACTGGCGCTTCCATAAGCTGCATCGGTGGAAGCTTAGCTAAAGAAATACTTGAAGAAAAGACTCCCCTTAAACCCATTTGTTCCACAGTACGCACCGCAGATGGAAAAAATCAAAGCATTGTCGGCAAAATACGCACTTCGGTCTGCTACAATGGCAATACGAACTCGATTACATTTTATGTCATACCCTCGTTGGTCCAGCCATTATATCTAGGCATCGATTTTTGGACAGCATTTAGATTACTGCCCTCAGACTTAGCTAATAAATCAATAACAGCCCACCTAGCAGAAGTAGACTCGAACCAGCTAAGACTCTTGTCCGAATCTCAACAAAGAAGCTTAAACGAAGTTATTTCTTGCTTTCCTTCGTTTGCCGAAAAAGGATTGGGACAAACTTCCTTGTTGTCGCATGTGATTGATGTCGGCGATGCCAAGCCCATCAAACAGAGGCATTACCCAATTTCTCCTGCTATGGAAAAGCTCGTTTACGAAGAGTTGGATCGAATGATCTCGCTAGGAGTAATCGAAGAATCTGAAAGCGCCTGGTCTTCGCCAGTGGTGCTGGTAAATAAGCCAGGAAAATTTCGTCTTTGCCTAGACAGCCGACAGGTCAATTTAGCCACGCGCAAAGACGCTTATCCCACTCCAATTATAGAGGGATTGATAGCCCGGTTGCCAAAGGCCGAGTTCATATCCAGCATTGACTTGAAGGACGCGTACTGGCAGATCCCTCTCGAGCAAAGCTCGCGGGATAAGACGGCCTTTACCGTGCCAGGAAGGGCCCTTTATCAATTTAAAGTGATGCCTTTCGGCCTCACAAACGCTACCGCGACAATGTCTAAGCTGATGGATCGAGTAATTCCAGTAAAATTCCGTAATGAGGTGTTCGTGTATTTAGACGATTTGCTCATCGTCTCGGACTCATTTGAGCGCCACCTCGACATCCTTAGGGAAATTGCTCAATGTCTATCTAGAGCAGGACTAACGATTAATGTCCAGAAAAGTCAATTTTGCGTTAAAGAAGTAAAGTACTTGGGTCATGTGGTTGGAAATGGTTCAATTTCTATGGACGCTGACAAAATACAGGCCATCTCTGAGTACCCAGCACCCCGCTCTGTGAAACAGCTTCGCCGTTTTCTTGGCATGACTGGCTGGTACCAGAAATTCATTAAAAACTACGCTTCCTTAGCCACCCCGCTTACTGACGCATTGAAGCACAAACAGCGCTTCGAATGGTCCGAATCGGCTGAAAACGCCTTCTTAGCACTTAAAGCCGAACTTTGCAAAGCCCCTGTATTACACACACCCGATTTTAACGCACCTTTCTACATACATTGCGATGCAAGTCACACAGGAATAGGAGGAGTGCTAATGCAGCTTAACGAAGAAGGTGATGAAATCCCCATTGCATATATGTCTAAAAAGCTCAACAAATGTCAGCGTAACTACTCTGTTACTGAAAAGGAGTGTTTGGCTGCAATTTTGAGCATAAAAAAATTTAGGGCCTATGTAGAAGGACATCCCTTCACTGTCATTACTGACCATGCCTCATTGAAGTGGCTTATGTCGCAAACTGACCTCGGTACTCGTTTAGCTCGATGGGCACTTAAGCTACAAGCTTACACTTTTACGATACAGCATCGAAAAGGGACCAAAAACGTTGTTCCAGATGCTTTATCGCGTACCCATTGCGAAGATCTGTCCGTCATAGATGCCAATCAAGTCGTAGATTTGAAGTCCCCTCATTTTGAGTCAGTTGGCTACAAGAACCTGATTACTAAGGTCGAACAGAACAAAAATCAGTTGCCCGACGTAAAGGTAAAAGATAGATTCCTTTATCGCCGTACTGAGCATGCTTCTGGAGACCGTATAGCCGACGACTTAGTGTGGAAGCTTTGGCTGCCAATCGAATTGGTGCCCGTGGCCTTAAAAATGGCTCACGATGATCCGTTAGCTTCTCATGGTGGCATAAACAAGACACTTGAGAGAGTGAGGCGACATTATTATTGGCCAAATCTAATCAATGATGTCAAGGAATACGTCAACCGCTGCGAGATATGCAAAAGCACTAAGCCCCCCAATAAAGTTCTCAGACCCCCTATGGGAAAGACCGGGGAAACGCAACGGTTCTTCCAAAAACTGTTTGTGGACTATTTAGGACCCTACCCTCGCTCCAAGTCAGGCCACGTTGGTATTTTTATAGTCCTAGACCATTTCACTAAATTTCCTTTCCTTAAGCCGGTAAAGAAATTTACTGCTGAGGCCATATTGCCGTATCTTGAGGAAGATCTCTTCCACTGTTTTGGAGTGCCAGAAACAATACTTTCTGACAACGGCGTGCAATTTAAGTCGCATGTATTTAATAAATTGTTACAAACGTATCGTATCAAACATTCGTATACTGCTATTCACTCGCCCCAAGCCAACGAATCGGAACGAGTGAACAGATCTGTCATATCTGCGATAAAGACATACGTCCATCCCAACCAATCTAACTGGGACGAAAACTTGAGCAAAATATGCTGCTCCTTGCGTTCCAGTTGGCATAGTGCAGTGAACAATAGCCCTTACCGATTAGCTTTCGGTCAGCATATGGTCACTGATGGGTCAGTATATGAACTTTTGAGGGAATTAAATCTGCTGGAGGATCGTGCCGTATGCTTTAGCAAGGACGACTCTTTCGACTTTATGCGAAACAAAGCTGTGAGTGTCATGCGCAAACAGCATGCCCGCAACGAGAATGCTTACAATTTGCGGAGTTCCAATGTATCGTTCGTCGTCGGCCAAGAAGTGTTCCGAAGGAACTTTCAGCAAAGTAACTTTGCAAAGGGTTTCAATGCTAAACTGGCCCCAACGTTCATTAAAGCCAGAATCAGACGCAAATTGGGACAGAGTTATTTCGAATTGGAAGACCTGCAAGGAAGACTAGTTGGTAAATTCCACGCAAAGGACATTAAGCAATGAATCGATCACCCTTTTATTTTTTTTTGAACAGCTCCAAGCGCGGATCACCCTTGTTGCCACCCACCAAGTGTGATTTTGGTCGGGGGGACTTGTAGTGGCGCCTGTCCTGTAAAGCAAAAGCCCTTAGCCTAAAAGTATGCACTTTAGATCTGTAACCTAAAAGTATGCAGCAAGAGTTGCGTCGCCCTTTTTGTTCGTATCAGAAAGTTTGAAGCCAATAAATGAACAAGCATTAATTATATTTTGACTTCGCTGGCCAATTAGCAGCACCGGTCAATTTTAATTAAAAAGTCCATTACAAAAATATTAATTTTAATATATTTGATTTCGATCATCGAATATCGGTTGGCTACACTCGGTAAGTCCTAAGCAACCCCGCGATAGTACTCGATATCCTAATCGGAAAATACACCTCTAGGTGCCACGTATTTCCGGGCAAGGCAAGCTGGCTTCGCTGACTCCTAGCCACGTTCTTTCACTTGAAAAACCTCCAGCCGAGTAGACGTGCCAGTGTGATAGCTAATAAAGCGCCAGGTTTAACCTTAAACCTTGCTAAAAATTTTCCAAGCGCAACTAAACGTCTGAGCGCAGCCGCAGTGAACAATTATTAAAGCCAAATTAATTCTAAAAACGGAGAGCTTCTTTCCTATTGGCGTGGCGCAACGAAAATTTATTTTCGGCAGTTTTCCTCGTAGCAAATCGTCATACCTTTTGGTGAGTGGAACCTTTTAGCTTGTCGATGTTGCTTAAGCTAACCCACTTATTCCTATGCAGCTTTCCAAACCGATCTTGACGAAGCTGAAGGGGAAGAGTGATAAAAAAAAAAACTTAACCTCGTGGCTGAGCCACTCCAGTTGCCGCCTCCATCGGCACACAATTATTTGCCGTCAGCAATTGGTAATTATATTTACTTCGCCCGTTGCCTCGGCATCACCCTAATTTCCTTCTTTCGGTACCTTTTTATCCAAAACTAAAGGTCTGGCCCCTAGTACCCGGCTACCAACTCCAGAGCCGATGATCCATAGTGAACCTAACCTCATAATTTAGGAGTCGGAGTCTCTAAGCCACCTAAGCTAATAAGCTACACCAGTTGCCGAAGAAGCAGCAATGTTTAGTGCCACCCAATCAAAGTGCAAAAACCTCACCCAAAGCCATTTATACACCAGTGTAGTGCAGTGAAATCGAGGAACATTTCTCTATTGAAACGCCCAGTGCAGACCCTGAGGCTTTACTTGGAAAAAGTAGCTAAACGTCATAAGCATAAGTTGTAAAAGTTTCGAACCACTAAAATGAAGCCAAGTGAAATTTAAACCAAAGGTGCTCCCAAAGTCCCCGCCTAGACAATTGTATGCTTAATCATATTTTTTTTAATGTGCCAAATGAGCCATAGAGCTCCACCGTAAAGAGAGGAATTCTTTAACCTTTTTTTTGTTTTATTAAAATTATTTTTGCTGTGTGAATGACCAAATTGGCTTGAGTGATGGTGATGCCCTCCCTAAATTAAACTAAACCCGAAAACTAAAATAATCTTAAAGCAATACAACTACGCACCAGCTGATCGTCTCGGAGAAAGATCTTTCGCCGCGGATTCATCAATAAGCCGTAAGTTTTTGCCCATGGGGCTATAAATAAATATAATATTCCAGAGAGTACGAGCTGTTAAGCTAAGACGCTCTTGCTCTGTCTGAATTTGCTTTTATTGCGCTTGGATTTGCCTCTCTTAAATTACATGAAGGGAGACTAAACTTCCCCACTTAAGTAACCACCCACCTAAACCAGACCCATTTGGTCAGTCCACTGCTTGATCCAGCCGATATTAAAGAGAAAAATGCGCTCCTCTCTTAAGATGACTCTCACCACCGCTCGACTGTGATCAAAGCCTCTTTAAAGCAAGCCCCGTTTTTCTTGGTGTAAGCGCACGCATGGACTGCTGATAAGCCGCTGCAGATGAGCCAGACCAAAACAAATAGGCAAAATCAAGATCGCCGCGTACCGTTACTAGGCAATGTTTGGGTTAATGCCAAAACCTTATGCTTATTCAAAGCAGCTGATCTAGCGAATACAGTGATACCTCACTAAAGTGGACCATCACCTATTCCCTTATATTATTATCTCTCTCGTTAATTATTATTATGAATTATTAAGATTATCTATATTAATCTTCTCTTTTAATTACTCCTGCATACCAGTAATTAAATGGCGAATTGTCATATTTACTTTACTTTTTAGCATCCTTGGTCATTTAATTTCACTTGAGCTTAGATAGTAGGGGAGAGTCTCCGGTTGTGGACATAGTTGCGTTTTTCACTTATAACTTTTTTCCAAGTCAACATTATGCGGTGATATGAACATCATTGTAAAGCTAGAGACTTTAGCTAACTTTCCACTGAAGCAACCTATTGTTTTAGACAAACGGAAAAAAATTTGCAGCCATGTATATGAAGTGATGATTTTTGGCCAAAATTTTTTTTGTACCCGGTTGTGGACACCCTTGTAAAATCGCTAGAAATGGAAAAATATGAAGTAAAATGGCCATGAATTGATGAAATAAGAACTTTTATTTATTTAAGAAGCATTCAGTGGCAAAATGCAAAAAATGATTCCGAAATGCAATAGATCGAATTTGCAGCGGTCAATTTTTTTTGCAAGAGCGCCAAACAAATCAAACAGAAGTCGACATCTTCGTCTTCTTCTTATGACGAAGACGCCTTCTTCTTGGCCCCGCGTTTGGCCGACGGCTTGGCTGGTGTGGTTGCCTGCCCGGCTACGTTTTTGGGGGGGTTTCTTTTAGTGCGACACAGAATCACGCTCGGCTGCGGGCTCAGCTGATTTGTTTGCCTTCTCGCGCAAAACCTCGACGCTTTCCGGAGAAGTTAGCTTAGTGGTTTGCATTGGCTTGCGATGGCTTTTTCGGAGAAGTTCCTTGCACCGGCCCAATTTCATCCCAGCCGAAGACGCTCGTGAAGTGGATGGCTCGGGGGAGGATATCACATCTTCTTTTCGCCCAATATTGGGATCGGCGGAAACGATCTTACGACGCTGATTGTCTTCATCAAGATCAGCTTCTGTGGCGACTTCTACTGCTCTTCGTTCGATAGCCTCAATGAAAGAAAGGTAAAAAACACACCATGTTTGATGGAGTTCGTTGGTTGCAATCTCGAACGAATTCCAACAACACCGGACGAAACATCTGCAAAATTTGCTCTGAATTTCTCCAAATACCGGATCAAAGAAGTTTGAGAAAGCCCATATTCCTTGGCTGTAGCTTTGACGGCCTTCCTATCGATGAGGCATTGCTTATTGGCATCGACCTGCCCATTAAAATTGATATTTGCATTTGCATTTGATAAAAATGCACAAAAATGCTTGAAAAATATGTTACACTAGCATAATCAACGATATTTGACAGTTTTATGGCCAAACACACGCTTTAAACACATAAAACCAGGGTGTCCACAACCGGTGCAAAAGTGTGTCCATTCTTGGAAATGGTAGCCATTTTTATTTTGTTCAGCAAATTTTGACGACACAAACATTTCACTGAAACTTGATATCACATCATAAAGTACACTTAATGCACTAAATAAAAATGTATAGCACTCACCTCTTTTTAATGTTTTGGTTCGACTTAACGCAATGTGGAAATTGAAAAAAATAGAAACTCGAAAAAAATTTTCACGATTTTTTTTTCTTTGCTCACAGCAAGAAACCAATTGGGTGTTTACACTTCGGTATTGGCTCAGATTATATGCACTGTCAAACTACAAGTTTGACAGTACTCAGTTTGGCGGTATTTGTTACCTGTCCAAAAATAGACTGGGGTGTCCACAACCGGAGCGTGTCCACAACCGGAGACTCTCCCCTAGTAATGGAATTTTTTTTATAAGTTTATTTGCGAATAATTTCCTACTTAATAGAGTGTAATTCTAAAATTAAACATCGACGTTATAAATTAGCCTTTAGAATCAACAAACCATATTATTTTTAGTTATGATTAGCCGTCATAAACATAATGAAGTCCCTAATTAAATTTATAATGAAGTCTGAGTAAAAGTTTTTCATTTCCGGAAATCATGAAACGCCGACATGGGATAGAGTGACCAACTAGCCGTTGTTCAAGGGATCACCAATGAACTCCAGTTCATGCTTGCCCCTGGTGATCATGGTAGGGTGGGGAACTTGGCCGCTGATTAACACCCCAGCGCGGCCTTAACACAGCTATGGCTCTCTGAATCAACTTCCTTTACTTTTCTTCAATTCTCCTCTCCCGTATCCTGCCTCTTAAATTTTCCAGGACTAAATAACAGGCTTCCGTTTACCCTAGAATTTCCAAAATCAACCCGTGATTATTAAAGTTAAATGAATAAGTCCTAACGAACGAGCGCGTAGCCTGCGGTAACATTATTTTGGACCTACCCCATAATGCCGACGAAGATAGCCGGATCCAGCACGGGTTCCGCACGCGACTACTTTTTACATCAGCTCGGTCAGGATGCAGCAATTCGTTGCATGCTACAAACTTGAGAACCGCTCATCCGATCTTTATCATTTCTTTGGCAAATCAATTCATTTTGCTAATTACTGACTATCTCCAGAAGGTATAAATCTATTTTCAAAACTGTAGGAGATATAACGTTTTTTCAAAATTGCGGAGGCGGGAGTGGGCGTGGCCAAAATTGAAAATAAACTTGATCTGACTGCAAGTATAAGAAACATTTGTCTCATACATATCAAACCTCTATATTTTTCCATCTCCGAGATCTGTTTGTTCATACGGACGGACGGACAGACAGATAGACAGACGGACGGACAGACGGACATGGCAATATCGACTCGGCTGTTGATGCTGATCAAGAATATATATACTTTATATGGTCGGAAATCATTCCTTCTTCCTGTTACATACTCGTACAGTATAAGTGACATATTCTTATCAGCTCTATAATATGTTACATGTTTATTATCATGTTTGCAGCGCGCGAGTATGCCATATTTTTGTTACATATTGATTAAGCTTTTGTAAGATATTGTCTAAGCTTTAACCATAGCAGAAACTAGCTCTAGCTGGTTATTGTTACAATTATTGTAAACAAGGTCAACAAACCAAGAGCTAGCGTCAGAAGATCTCCCGTTTGTAGTAATTTTCCATAACTTTCAGCAGCCTGTGCTGAGGTTCGGTTTGTACAGCTTTTACATTTGGTAATTAGTCTAAGTTTAACTCTCAAGCGAGACACAACATTATTGTAATAAAAGTTGTAAACTTCCATTGCACCGTTTTTATTGGGATATACAATTGGCCCTTATTCATGAGTATCCACGAAAAGGTTACTCTGGTGTGGAAGAAAACCGAAAGACTCCGGATCATCATAACCCAATAATCGAAATCCTTCCGTGACGAACGCTCCAGAAGGATCGACCACCTTTCCTTACAGGGTCATTGGCGTTTGGAACATCCGTTACATCAAACCTTTGGGACTCGGCTTCAATCTCAAGCCTAGGGTCATAAGGTTATTTCATTTATATTGTCTTACATAATGTTCCAGAGCATGGGACCTAGTACATTTCCTTGTGGAACACCTCTAGTGATGCTGTACTGTCTCAGGAATGAAATAAAAGTCCACATTCCTGATTCGTTGTCATAACTATGCACGCTTAATCAATTGTATTTAGCTGCATATCTTTAACCTTTAACCTTCAGAAGTTCCAGAAAGCGCCTGTAAAACTAAGCTTATTATCCATTTAGTTAATACTTTAGGAGTCCGCAATTGGCGGGAAAAGGACAGCAAGGATTCGGAGTTAAACTGAAGGTCCTACTCTCTTAACACACGCCAAGGGAGTGAGAGAAGTTTGGCTTGGCCCTTTGCTAGTTGTCTGCTACGGTCAGTTTTTGTTCAATTTTTTAAGCACCAGCCTAACACACCTCCCATAATATACAGAGCAGTCGTTGATGACGCTGCAGCTACTGTGGGTCTGTGTCCGCTATCAGAACGACGACAGCAGCAGTTACCCCGGCTCCCCTTCCCAACAGTCCACACTTAACGCCACCGAAAACAAAGAAAAAAGTCCGCACAATCGATTGGCGCTGCCTCCAACTGCGCTCACAATCACCAGCAGCAGCCATCATCAGCGAGGTATCCTGGTTGTTCTTGTTGTTGCCTTCGTTGTTTTTATGGCACGCTGCAAACTATCTGTCGCTTTTGTTTTACGATTCCTTTTGCGCTTGATGATCGTCACCGTCGTTGGCGATGGCGTCGCTGCCTCTGCATGGCCGTCGGCGTAATCGTGTTGCTGTTTGCTGCAGTGGATGTTTGTTTGTCTCCACTCCTGCTCCTACCTCCGGCTTTTTTCGCTTTTGTGCTGCAATCTCTGTGTAATATTTTATTTTCAATTCGCATTTAGTGCAGCCGTGGCAGCATCTAAGGGAGGAATAAATTGTATCTGACAATTGGCAATTGGCCTATCCGCCCGTTTGATAGTGCGCCAGACCCAAGCTCAAGGCGAGGGCTTGCCAATAAATCCAGGGCGTGGGTGCGTCCCACTGCCACTTTATGCTGAGGCACGATTTACATTAGGCGATGCTGGGATTTGGTTGCCAATTGGATTAGCACATTTGCCGGACTTTGTCCTGGGCCCGAGAGCGTGAGAGCAAACCAATGGTTAGCGGTTGGAATTAAAATTGCGTTTGGCATATTTGAAAGGCTCCATCAATGCCAAATCCACTTCCCGGGCAGCGGGAAATGGAAGTCGGCGCTGCAGTGATAAATGTCAAATCAGCTCCGAGTGTCCTTCTCGTCATGCCGGGCTGAAATGCCTTTTAAGCACTCACATGAAACGATGTGAATGCGCCGATGTCCATGTCCATGTTGCGGGCACATTACGAGCAAACAAAAATTGTCGCTGTCAACTAAATGTCAGAAAAATGGTTTGGCACCGCCCTGCTCGACGTACTTGCTGCCGGCACGCACTTGATCAATCATGCGACGAGGACGACGGCGCCATCGATGATGTTGATGGTGACAAGTGCCCTGCGTTGTATTTGCATTGATGACAACTACACGTCCGCAAACGATTATGGAGCACCTTGGCAGGGAGTTTTGGGTCTGCAGATTGCGCCGAAAAGTAGGCAATGCTTTTCTGTCAACTGCCTTCACCTTGCACACGACGCATATTAATAAACCGTTTGGCAGTCAGACGTCCATAATAAATGGCACGCCATTCATCTTGCCCAAGCAATCGACAACCATTAGCCAACATCCAGTTGAAAATAATAGCGAAAAATTATATGAAGCAAATATTGGAAAGTGACAAGCAAATCCAAACAAATGTTTGAGCTTTTAGCCAGGATTATCGGCGCGAAATTTATGCGTATCGTTATTCTTAAGCTCAATTGGCGGTTACTTGGGGAGGGAAGGGCAAAGTCTGTACTAATACATCGTTTTCTCTTAAAATGTAAATTTAAAAGATTGGACAGTCGAACTACTCGAAGCTGCAGACTTTCGGGGCCACAAGCCCAAATAAGACTTATTTAGTTAAAAAGGCGACGACAGATCGGAACGCAACTATTAAAAGCGCCATCAATAGTATAGTTATGGTTAAGGAATTGATTGATTTTGGCTTTAGAACATTAGTGGTTAAATTAAAAACTCCAATTATATATAATAAGCCTCCATAAAGTGAACAAATCACATTAGAGCGGACCTCACATATTCATTAGGAAAATATAGAAAAGTAGAGCTCAGTATTCCTGAAGTAAATTTACTTCAAGTTCTAAAAGACCATGTGGCCTTAAAACTTCTTATTCGACACATAAACCAGTGCAAAACTTGTGCAACCATATGTTAGCCTAATGTCGGACCTGACCATTTCTTCTTCTTTATTGGCCCGATGCTTGCATCACATGCCGTTTGACGGTCTCGGCCGCTGCAACTAATGTCAGCCAGTCGCTTCTGCTCCGTGCGAGCTGGCACCAGTTTTTCACGCCAAGCTTGGAAATGTCTTTCCGCACCTGGTCGTCCCACCTTGCCTTGTCCCAGTTCTTTCGCATTCCTCTTGTAGACCATTTTTGCTGGAGCTTGATCATCCATACGGGTAACATGTCCCAGCCAGCGCAGCCGCTGTTGCTTTATGCGCTTGACCAGACTAGTATCCCCATAGAGCTCATACAGTTCGTCATTCCTTCGGATGCGAAAATCCTCGCCAACTTTCAAAGGTCCATAAATCCTGCGAAGAATCTTTCGCTCGAAAACACCAATCGCCGCTTCTCCGCCGTATTGCAGGACTGGGATGATAAGCGACTTATATAGCGCTATTTTTGTTCTTCGCTAGAGGTTTCTGCTCTTGAGCTCCCTACTTAGCCCGTAATAGCATCGGTTTGCGAGCGTGATTCTTCTTCGAATTTCCAGGCTGATGTTGTTGTCGCCGGTTATCATCGTTCCGAGGTAGACAAAGTCCTCTACAACTTTAAAATTGTACTCTCCCATTGCAACAGATTGCCCAAGTCGTGTGTACTTCTGTTTCGAGGTCACTAGGTACTTCGTCTTGTCCTCGTTTACCGCTAAACCCATTAGCTCAGACTGCTTCTCAATCTCTGAAAACGCATTGTTTACTGCCTGTTTGGTTTTGCCGATAATGTCAATATCATCGGCATATGCGAGTAGCATTACATCTTTATTAAAGATGGTGCCCGATCTGTTGGCATTTGGGCACTGGCGCACGCTCACGTTAGTCAGCAGCAAATGCGGATGCATTGCCACTGCTTCCGGTGGTCATCACGAGGAGGTGTGAGTCGACTTGAGACGTAGTAAGCCAGGATCACTCTGGGTTCGCCAAGTTGAGCCGATCAGAAGCTTTCCCTGACCACGTGCGCCCCCATTAGGTCCGGAAGATCTATGACTAAAAGTTCTGAACCACCACTAACCATTTATTGAAATATTTAGGTAGATTTACTAATATAGCTTACTTACTTCAAGACTGGCATAACCCAAAATATTTCATTTTGAGAAAACGCGCTTAAAGTTCAAAATAGATTTACCCCAAGAAAAATGGTTGTTTTAATGTAGAGTTAATCTAGTAAAATATTATAAAAAACGCTTATAAAGAAAATTGGAAAATATGATGCAGACTGACTTCCCGCTGTGAAAAAATAATCCTCATTGATTTCAAAACCATCTTCATGTTTAAGCAAATTATGAAGTCTTATGTATTTCTATGAATGGCATATGGTGGAGAGAGGCTTGGCTTGGCCCCGTTGCAAGAGCTGTATAGCCAATTTTACATTTGCCATTTACATATGGTCACACTGAAAATATTAGAATTCAAGATCAACTTCTGCGAAAAACAGTTAAGTCCAAATCGTTAATAAATAAAACAAAAATGTAAAATATGCGCAAACTAATTCCCCTAGTTCATTGCTTAAGCTTCGTTCCGTAACATACAACCATGGATATGTCCATTCTGGCGAGGTGCGAATTGGTTATAAGGACAGCATTGCATACACTTGACAGTAGGGTCACTTGGGGACCCCATCGGCCCGTTTATTTTACAGTCTGTCTCCACCATTAAGCTATAGGGACACTGCTCAATTTTGATTTAATCAGCTACACGTACATGTAATCCATTGCACTTTTGACCACTCAAATCACTTAAATAGTATCCCTTCTCATGGCTTGATGCTCCACTCTAAGTCTAAACCGACTATGCACTGTCCGGCCATCTAATTGAAAGTGGATTAGCGGCGAGCTTGGCATGTTTTATGCTCGTGCACGTTGTGACGCTTTTTGGTGGGTGGCAGCCATCCCATACGGATGTGCCCGGCTCTTTCCCTGGCTTGGGCGTGTGCTTACCCAACACGCAAATACATTGAAAATTAATTAAACCGCATGCTGAAACCATGTTAACAAGATGCTTAAAACAAAAAAGCTGCCATTGAAGAGCAAATACCACTTTCTCCTGCCCCGGCCCGCCCTTCCTCTTCCCGTTGAGGTAACCTCCGATTACGCATACGCAATGTGGCGCGTGTGAAAAATACTTTGGCAAAAGTTTCACAGAAAAAGAGAAAAGAACTGCTAAGCCTAAACTGGCAGCACAAAGGTTCACAAAGCCTTTTTTCCATTAAGGTGAATCTCACTGAGTACATTGCCCCACCACTTGAGCTTCCTTTTGGCGCAACTTTATCAGACACCCAATTAAAAGGGCTTTATAACAATTAGAGCTAATAACACGCTTCAATTGTGCCAGCAACACCCGAGGGCAGCTCCGCCAGCCGCCCACCACTCAACACCCAGCGTCCGCTGGCTTTTTATTTTCATTTACCATTTTTCTAAGCACTTTTTATACTCTGTGTGGGGCTTATGGTTTGGGGTTTTGTTTTGGCCAGAATTTGGGGCCGCAATTAAAGGCGAAACCGCAGCAATTAGCAAATTGACAACTAGTTTTGTTTATGCATTGCATTGGCTTAGACTCGGATCGCTGACCGTACTTACATAATTGGAAATATGATGCTCATTGTTTCGGCTTTAAGCAGGCAGCCAGCCAACTGTAGTCTAAGCTGAACTCAAACGGACGGAGCAAATCTCTGAAATTTGATAAATTAGTTGTACAACTAAAAACTTTCTCCCGCGAAGCTGCCGAGCGGCTTATCCGTCTGGGTCTGGCTGGTTGAAACTGAACGGAACTTTTTGTGCGCCAAATGCAAAATCCAATTTTTCGAATGAAAAGTCAAACATGAATTTAACTTTTGATCCGCTCCCGCTTGCGCCGTCTAAGTAGTCGGAAGCCGGCAATCAGAAGTCAACAGCCAACAGTTTCCCAACTTACCCCTGATGAACCATCAAATCGATAACCATTTCAGTTTAGTGCACATTTTCGGCAACTAATTTGCAATCACGAGAGTTTTGTTAATTTTAATTTAATTATTGGCGATGCTGGGGCTGCAAAATGATTATCATTAAAAGCGATTTCGGCGCGGGCCACGCATTGAAATAATATTTGTCGAATTGTGTTTGCATTTTATGTCGTCGCATGTGACGTTTTATTTATTTTCGATGGCGGAATACGTTTTCTAAATTCAATTCTAATTAACATTCAGCGCGGAAATGTTCATAATACGCGACCGCAGCGATTGCATTTGGTGGGGAATTTGAATTTTAATGAGCATCAATTGGCATTAATTGTTGGCGGTTTTCGGGTAGCGCTGATCAGGCCTAATGACAGGCAGGCGGCGAACTATTTGCACAGCGGACAATTTAATATATGTAAAAGCCCTGGGACACACATAATTCAGCATTCTCGCATCCACAGTGTGCACGAATGAGTGTGCGTGTGCAATCCGAGAAGTTGGACTCAAATCGAGTTGTATTATTGGCAAAGCCGCTGTTGCTGCTGTATCGTTTTCAACCCATAAGTGACAATGCAACAAGCGAAGCAGCAAGAGCGCAACAATGCCCAGCCACACACAATAGTACATCAGCACACACGCACACACAAGCACACACGAGCACTCACACAACACACAAACACACAGAAGCATATGCATGAGCCGTTGCAAACACATGCTCAATTGAATTGAAATTGAATTTGCAATTCTATGCGCTGCTGCTAACGCCATTTTCTTTGCCGTGCGGCAGGCCCCAGCATGCATATACATTTTTTCCCCCACTGGAATGCCCTAAAGGAAGGAGTACTGTGATATTCGTATCAGCTTAAGATGGAAAGTTAGTTTCTGAAGGAGATGCAGTTAACTATTCCTTGGGTGAAGTTCTGTGTAAAAATTTTATTATATTAATTTATCGTATAGTTTAATAGTTAATTAGTTTTCAGGTACTACTGAACTGAATTTAATAGTTTTCAGCAACACATTTAGTAAAAGGAGCCAAAACACTTTTAGTTCTGTTTCGAATTCTGTGTTGTCCCAAACGGAACTAAGCAGTTGTTCATCTTTAGACCAATTTGAGTAGAAATACCTGTTTTACACCTCAGTCAGCGAAACTCAGTATAATATTTATGGTACTTATAATCTGAATGCACCTCGCATGTAAGTATCTTTAATGTGTGTTGTTGTAAACAAATCGATGGGTTTGTCCGGAAAGTAATTGGACCAGTGCTGCCACTTTAGCAATTTAGTTGAGTAAATCTAGCAACAAAAAAAATACGCAACTATATTTTTATACCCTTGGAGAGGGTATATTAAAATTGTCGGGATGTTTGTAACGCACAGAAGGAAGCATCTACGACCACATAAAGTATATATATTCTTGATCAGCATGACGAGCTGAGTTGATATAGCCATGTCCGTCTGTCCGTCCGTCTGTCTGTCTGTTTCTATGCTATCTCCTCCGTCAGTTTTAAAGCTATCTTAACCAAACTTTGCACAAAGTCTTTTGGTATAAATACGCTGCACATTTGTCGGAACCGGCCGGATCGGATGACTATAGCATATAGCTGCCATAGGAACGATCGTTTGAAAAACTAGTTTTAGTGAGAAAAACTTTTTTGTTTTCAATGCTATCGCTCCCAACGCTCGTATTTATAAGTTTTTAATGATTTCACATAATTTCATTAGGCCTTGTAGAAATCGGACAACTATATAGTATAGCTGCCATACAAAAGTTAGGTCTGAAAAAAAGTCTTAGTGAGAAAAACTTTTTTGTTTTCAATGTTATCGCTCCCAACGGTCGTATTTATAAGTTTTCAATGATTTTACATAATTTCACCAAGGCTTGTCGAAATCGGACAACTATATATTATAGCTGTCATACAAAAGTTAGGTCTGAAAAAAAGTCTTAGTGGGAAAAACTTTTTTGTTTTTAATGTTATCGCTCCTAACGCTCGTATTTATAAGTTTTTAATAATTTTACATAATTTCATTAGGCCTTGTAGAAATCGGACAACTATATAGTATAGCTGCCATACAAAAGTTAGGTCTGAAAAAAAGTCTTAGTGGGAAAAACTTTTTTGTTTTTAATGTTATCGCTCCTAACGCTCGTATTTATAAGTTTTTAATAATTTTACATAATTTCATTAAGCCTTGTCGAAATCGGACCACTATACAAACATACAAACTGTCAGGCATATATCAAGCTCCAAGGGTATATAAACTTCGGTCGAGCCGAAGTTAGCTGGCCTCTATTTTTATACCCTTGGAGAGGGTATATTAAAATTGTCCGGATGTTTGTAACGCATAGAAGGAAGCATCTCCGACCACATAAAGTATATATATTCTTGATCAGCATGACGAGCTGAGTTGATATAGCCATGTCCGTCTGTCCGTCCGTCCGTCTGTCCGTCCGTCTGTCCGTCCGTCTGTCCGTCCGTCTGTCCGTCTGTCCGTCTGTTTCTATGCTATCTCCTCCGTCAGTTTTAAAGCTATCTTTACCAAACTTTGCACGAAGTCTTTTGGTACAAATACGCTGCACATTTGTCGGAACCGGCCGGATCGGATGACTATAACATATAGCTGCCATAGGAACGATCGGTTGAAAAACTAGTTTTTGTGAGAAAAACTTTTTTGTTTTCAATGTTATCGCTCCCAACGCTCGTATTTATAAGTTTTTAATGATTTCACATAATTTCACCAAAATTTTTCGAAATCGGACCACTATATAGTATAGCTGCCATACAAACTGTCAGGCACATATCAAGCTCCAAGGGTATATAAACTTCGGTCGAGCCGAAGTTAGCTTGCCTCTATTTTTTTTTAAGTGCTATTAGCCAGAAATCTAGCAATTTTGAATTTTTGATGTGAAACTTCTTTAATTTCGGTACGGACTATTTTAGTAGGAGTAAAATTTGATTTCAGTGTCACGTGACGGTGACGGACGATTTTAGTGGAAGTAAATTTTGATTTGAGCGTCACGTGACGATGACGCCAACCATATTATGTTGCTGTGTTTGCTTTGTGCAGTGGCTCGGCACACACACACAAGACGCTTGGTAGAGTGATGGCAGGGGGAAGATTGGTGATGGGGGGCGGAGAGAGATGCAGAGAAGAGATCAAGATCACACACCCACACCCAACAGTTCATTTACAGTTCTTTGTTTATGGCTCAACCAAAAACTCAAAACAGAAAACTACCACAACAACAACGAGAGAACAATAAAGAACCCCTGCAGGGAAAGTGTCTAGTTTACAACCAGAAATATACCTGTCGCTAAAAACTTGCGACTGGTTGCTCTTCCTATCCAAATCAATGTACTGAAGTCGTCCATTTTACACAGGCATGTCATAGGAATGTGACAAATGCCCCCGGCAGCAGCCATTTGCAACCAGTTTAATGCCAGATGGCATAGGCGGGAGAGAGTTGTCCCTGCAGCAGCCATTTTCAACCATTTAAATACCAGTTGACCCTTATATGCACCTTATGACAGTCTGTCTATGTCGCTGCGCAGTATAATGGTATATCGACACCTGTCGGTCAACTCACTACCGATTTGTTTGCAACCAGTTAAATTACAATTTTATTACAACTATCTTAAATTAGTATTTTAATCGTGCATTTCTTAGGAAGCTAATGAATTTTGTTGCCCAACTCACCCGAATATAGAAATTTAGCTACCAGTTTAATTCTACTTGTATTTCAACTAGGTATAGGACAGTTTTTTTTTGTTAGAGGGGGGAAGCGATGTGGTAGGAAAGATGCTGAAGAGGGGCAACTGGGTGGCTTCTGGGAAAGATCTGAGTGGGTTCTTGGAGGGATCTGGTGGTATTTAGGTGGGATCTGCTTGGAATCTGGGT
This sequence comes from Lordiphosa clarofinis, assembly GCA_018904275.1. Lineage (NCBI taxonomy): Eukaryota > Metazoa > Arthropoda > Insecta > Diptera > Drosophilidae > Lordiphosa > Lordiphosa clarofinis. The sequence goes on from JAEIGQ010000130.1 coordinate 52,579, forward strand.
GTTATCTGTGTGGTATCTGGGTAGTATTTGGGAGGGATCTGGAAGGAATCTGGGTGGAATGTGGTTGGAATTGGGATCTCATCTTGGTGTTATCTGGGTGGGTGAAACATCATTATTTATCTATGGATCTACACAATAAACAAGACTTCCTGAAAAAAATAGAAGAACACTACAGAAAGTGTAGTTTTCTTCTTTCGAAAGAGTGCCCTTGCTGATTTATATACCATTGAGAGAGATTGTGGTTTGAAAATAAGCTCTTAAACTGTCATCATGTTTTACATCAAAGCCTCGTGAGTGTTAAGGACGCTCACACATTTTTTTTTTTAGCAATTTTAGAAACTTTATTACAAAGCTAGAAATTTTTTATTTTTCTTGATCATTTTTGACATTTTTATAACCTTTTGCAATTGACCTTACAAATTACTATTAATTGTGGTTCACTAAGATATCGGAACTTGTAGTGGATCGATAATATGAGCAACTTGAAAGTGCTGTGTTTTGTGATTGGGTTAAGATGCCAAAAGTTTACAAGAAAGGGTTCGCAAGGATTGCACTGATCCAAACAGAGCATATTGTGCGTATTGTAAGTCCGCAATATGCGCAAAGCTTTTTGATATCCGCCACCACGCCGCCTCAAAAAAACACGTGACTGTCATGGGCGCATTTACCCAAAAAAATAAGTTGCCTTTCGTCCGAAAATCAGCAGTGCAAAGTGCAAAGCTGCCGCAAATATAAAATTAGGAAGAACAAAGTGCACCCACATTATTAAAAATGTTCTTGCAATGCATTTTATGGACGACTTACGCACCGACATCGGAAACGCCGTTTCCGGTCTTCTATTGGACGAATTCAATGACATTAGTGTGACAAAAATTCTTGGTAAGTTTTTTTAGATAAAAATTAGCGTGTATATATGCATTAACCTGTATCTGTAAGTGTTCTTAAGTCTTAAGGAGTCTCTATTTGCTTCTTTAGTAAGACTAAAGGGGATGTAGTGTCGATATTCACAGGCCTCGAACAAATCGAAGCTGAAGATGCTATTTCCGTAGCCGCTGCTGTTAAAAACTAAGAGTGTTAAAACGGAGTTGAAGAAATCAGTTCCCTCTCTGAAACTACATAAATGTGTATGCCATTCAATTCAGCTAGCCGTTTACAAATCTTGCACAAAAGTGTTACCGGAGAGCCTAGAATTTCTTGTGCATGAGACTTACTCATGGTTTGCAAAAAGTTCAACTCGACAACTGAAATATAGAAAAATGTATCAGTGCATAAATAATGAGCAGGTATTCATTACAAACATATATGTTGACAAAAAATAATTCGAACTGTAATTGTCCATTACAAATGTATTAACGATTTTCAGATATAGTGGAGATAACAGTTGTTGTAGGTGTGTAACTGTTATATGTTTATTTTCTAAGATTTTCTAAATTTAAACTAATCGATTTTTTTAATTTTTTAAATTAGAATCCTTTGAAAATACCGAGAATCTGTGACACAAGATGGTTGTCGATACAGAGTGCAGTTTCCCGTATTGTGGATCAGTGGACAGAGTTGAAGCTCCATTTTGAATTGTCAGCTACTTCGGAAAAGTGTCACAAGGCACATTTTCTAAGCGGGCTATATAAAGATGATATAAATTATCCTTATTTGGTGTTTTTGAAGCCCATATTAAAGAACATGCAAACACTGAAAAAAAATTTTCAAAGTTAGAATGGAAACGCAACCCAATTACTTTCGGATGAAATAGTTGCGATAAATACACTAAAACCCAAAATAGTACCACCTGATTGCGAAATCAATATTTTAAAAGATGTTTTGGAAACGCAGCCGTGCCCAATTTGTATTTTGGCTGTGCCTTTGAAAAAAAGTTAAAGAGGCTCAATTCCAGACCCACGAGTTGGAAATTAGAAAAAATTGCATGGAGTTCATAAATGAGTTAATAATCCAACTCCTCGAAAGGTAATAAGGTGATTTTGATCTTCGTACAGATATAACAAATTTTTTTCAGTTTGCCGGAAAATATTGAAATTATGGAACAGGTCAATTTGTTTTCTGTTCAAAATAAGCTAAGACCCACCAAAAGTAAAGACATTCTCAACGTATTAGAATATTTTGAATGTCCAGACATTGACGAAATTAAAATTCAAATTGATAAAATCAATTTCATAAAGTGGGAATTTGTGGAGGACACCAGCAAATGTTGGGCGGAAGTCTTGAACTACAAAGACGCTGGCAACAACAACCCATTTAGTGGTTTAGCAGAACTTGCCCACAAAAATTCTTTCACTGCCATGGTCGAATGTTGAAGATGAGCGTATATTCTCTCAGATGAAAAGTAAAGAGCAAATTACGCAGCGCCATGAGCCTAAAAACATTAAATGCGATTTTGTACATAAAAAAAGGTGTAAATTTGAATAATTATAATAGAAGTACAAATTGAACATATTAAACTTGGAATATTTTAACAGCTATGGTCTACGCAGACGGAATGAGCACTTGAAACAAATTACTGGTAATGAGAAGAACTCTGAAGTGAATCTGACGAATTAGATAGCATTATAAATATCCTTTAATTAATTTTAATATAATTGCTTAAGATAATGAAATCATGTTCTTTTTTAATTTAAGTATTTTTAATTTTTTTTTCTTAAAATACAACATATATATAATATATACATATAATATGTTGTTATCATAATTTTTAGCAATTTTTATTACCTTTTTTTTCCAAATCTAGCAAGTTTTGCTTTGGAAAATCTGGCAGCACTGACAGTGCGCTCCGACTGGATTCGGTAAAGAGCGTGTCTCACTAACGAACGAACGACCTGGTCAGTGTTTGGGTTAAAGTTGAACAAATTAACAAGGTTTTTTTTGAGTTCTTTAATTTTCCAAAAAGATACCAATTTTTAAAGTCAGTGTTATTTCTTTGCATTCGGAGCCTAATGGATTTGTTTTTGAATATCTAATCAAACACTACGGTTACTGTCTACCGGCATCATAGAGTGCCCGTGAAGTAAAAAGCTAATCCTTGTTGTTTTCAGGACATTAAAAGAGTTTAAAAAATGTGTTGGAAAGTGACCAGTGAAAGAGTGGAGAGCGTTGTAAGAGGGAGAGGTTGCAAGGGGTAAGAGTCGTCAGTTGTGGATGCAGGGGAAAGCCATTTTTAATTTGAAATATAATTGAAAAGCGGCTGCCATGAGGTAAATGTGATTTTATATTTAGTTCGAAGTCATTGGTTCCACGAGACGGAACTTTTGTCGAAATTTTATCAAAAAATATTCGAATATTTTTTGGCAGGACCGACCCTGTTGTCCATTTGATATGGGCACACTTGGTGCAAAGCCAGCAGATGACGCAGGAGTAAATTGCTGGAGCACAGAGACAACACGACCGGTTTCTTTGACTAACGATTGACTTCTTGACATGTGGTTTCAACAAGGCGGTGCCACATGCAACACGGCACTCGAAACCATTGTTCAACTGATAGGCGAGTTTGGTGAAAAATTAATCTCATGTTTTGGACCAGTCCATTGGCCGCCGAGATCATGTGATTTGACCCTAATACACACTATGATTTGTGGGGCTAAACGAATGCCAAATTTAAGGAATAGCATTCAAAGTTTTTCAAATGAGAAAGATATTACTAGCATCATTGAATATCGAGTGCACGCTTAGTCAAACCTATTAGCGGATGCGATAGTCTTAATTGTCTTATCATTACCATCGAATGAAGTTTCAGTAGATAGGACCGTAAAAGTTCTTTTGTCTGATCAAATCAAAATATTATTCACAAAAAATGCAGTTCCATCCTTTTTGGGTAAAACTACGGTTCGAGATCACCTTACTTTTCATTATTTAAAAGCAAAAGAGCATTTCAGTTTCGTTGGATGATCTGTTGGATTTGGCGCGTACTTTTTGCAGCCTAGACTCTATTGGTACTTGGCAGCTTTCTGTTCGTTTCTGTGCTGTTCGATTTGCCTTTGCTGCGTTTTGGTCCCACTCCTCTTTCTTTCTTTCTTGTGCGTATTTGTATGTTTGCTTTTGCTTTTTTGCCGTATTTGCATTTCGTTATTGAGACTGAGACAAAGCAGCGCAAAAACTGTCGTTGACGGGTCTGTCCTTCTCCCACTGCTGCTGCCTTCAATCATCAATGAGTTTTTGCATTTTACGCTTCTTACTTTGCTCATATCTTACGCTGTCGAGTCCTTGTGCTATTTGTTGTAGGCTTCTGTTGGACTGAGTGCTGCTTGAGCTGCTCTTTGGCCAAGTGTGCGCATAATTGCAGCCCAGGCTTAGATTGCGCAAACCTATGCTGGGCCATGTGTGCGGCATTCTTTGATTTGTTGATTAATTGTCAAAGCGATTGCCCTTTGTTCGGATGTCTTTGACAGGCCACGTAATTAGAAAGCAAATACCAAGTTTTACATTTCAACAAAACTCCTTGCTCGTCTAGCCTAGCTAAAAGGTAAGTTGAAACTTTTCTTGATCATACATAAAATATTTCTCCATTTCAAGTTTGTTTCACTTACATTACTCTGGCACTCCTCTTGGCAAAATGATTTGTATGTCAGACGAAGTGCTGAATGGGCACATGTTTGGCATGCTAAACGCCACAAAGTATGCCGCACTTTTGTTTGACTATTGAGGTAAAGTGTGGCGCTCTTTTCCTGTTGTTGTTCGAGATGTGGCTGTGCTTTTGGGCAAATGCAAATGGTATTTCGCAAGGACAAGTATACCGGCAAAACGTCGCTGAGCACAGAGAAGAGGCAAAGAACAAGCAGCAAATTGCATATAGGAAAAGTTTTTCTCATTACGAAAACGAAAGAAAAAGAGCTGGAAGGTCGGAAGGACGTGTCCTTACCATTCCTTAATTTAGAAAGTGTTTTATAAAAAATTTAAAACGAAAGCGAATGAAAATCTACCCAAGTGCAATTACAATACAAATACCAAAAAATTGTAATAACCTGGGTACTGTCATAGCGTACGCTGTAGAGCAGTTTGCATATAGCCCTTCTTCATAGTTTGTTTTCCTCGGGGACCAGCAAAATCTGAAGTTATGTCCAAAAACAGTTAATTGACCATCTGATTTTATATAACTTTGCTAATTCTGATAGCGACGAGAAGGGTCTTAATATATTACAGTCAATGGTTTAAGAGATTTGGCAAAGTGGCTGAGAAACGCGGGTCTGGTATTTTCTAAATTTTGTAAATTTATACTCTAACCACCACAGCACATTGGTCGGAAAAGCCCTTTGAACGTTATTAGTATTTTTATACTCTGCACCAAAGTTACATAGAGGTGCAGGAGAAATCATTTCCGACCTTATAAAGTATATATAATCTTGATCAGCATTAACAGCCGAGTCGATATAGCATTGTCTGTCTGTCTGTCCGTCCGTCCGTATGAACAAACAGATCCCAGAGATGGTAAGAGATTCGACATGTATGGAACAAATGCTTGAGATCAAGTTTATTTTCAATTTTTGCCACGCCCCCGCACGTTATATCTTCTACAGTTTTGAAGATAGACGATTCGTACCTTCTAGAGATAGTTAGTAATTAGCAAAATGTATCGATTTGCCGAACAAATGATCGGATAAGCGGTTCTCAAGTTATGAGCAAATAAGTAAACCACCCTCCCCTAGCGTCTCCCACCCTTTCACAACCAACACCGCATAATCTTAGATAGAGAGAGAGAGAAAAGAGAGAGAGAGTCAGAGATAAGCGCAGCACCACCATTGCATCCAGGTACAGAGTATGTTATAGTCGGGCTTGACCGACTTTCTCACTTGTTTTATTTAAAAATGTCCATCTAAGATGCGCTGTCTTTAGCCCAGCGCGGTTGATACATATTTAGCCAGCAGCTCCCATGTTTTCCCGTTTAGAATCTCTATTATATTGGAGTTATTCAGCTCTTCTTTTCCCAAGATGTCGGCTCTTTAATCTTTTAGTATGGGACACCTTCCCAAAAAATGGCACACATCCTCTTTTTCTCTACAGTTGCAAATTGTACAGTTAGTTTCGTGCTCCGAGATGTGGGGTATAAAATGCAGTCTGATACACTCGCAGGAGCGAGTTAGGAAACTAGCATTATATTTTTAATCGTTTCCTGACTGTGGGCATCATTAAAATAGTTTAGGCTTGCTAAGTTTAGCTCCAGTCTTTTGTACATCAACTTTGACGTACTTGCTTCCGTTTCAGCTCTCCATCTGTTTCTACGCGATTTATCAATTTTAACTATAATCCTGTTTCTCCATTTACCAAGTCGAATAGCACGACTTTAAAATACCCTGTACAATTGACAAACACACACATACACAGAATCGCATAAAAAACACGCGCCCTCACACACACACACACACACACGCGGGCGCAAGCAGCAAACATAATGCGTAATAAGCAAAGCGTGGGTGGGTGCAAAATCTGAAATGAACTTGATCTGCGTACGGTATACACCTATGTACATGCAAAAATTGTATCTCTAACTTTTATAGTCTCTGAGATCGACGCGTTTATACAGACAGACGGACAGATGGACGGACGGACACGGCTAAATCGAGTCGGCTGTTGATGCTGATCAAGAATATATATATCGGAAATGGTTCCTTCTTCCTGTTACATACATTTGCACAACTTCATGATCCCCTTTTACCCATTATCAATGGATACAGCGTATAATAATAATGCAAAGTTAAGGAAAATGGCATAATTTTAAGGCAAATGATTCCTAATAAATATGATCCAAAAACAGATTTTTTAGGTAAAATGCCCCATTTTTTTTAGGAAATTTTTGCCTAAAAATCACATTTTAGGTATTAAATCCACTTTCCTAAAATTTAAGGAAATCCTTTTTTTCTGAGTGTATCTAAAAAACGTTGACATAGTGTTATTGGACTGAGTGCCACAATGTTTATGACCAAGGCCAGAGTACCGCTTCCATTACCATTTTCGCGACAGCTCCACCTTCTTAATAATTTTGTGTTTTTTTTCCTTGTCGAGCAAATTTGCAAAGATTTTTAAGCGGACGGGAAGTTTTTACGTGCGCCGTCATAGTTTGCCAGCTACTTTTCGGTTTGCTGCTATGTCGGGCGGTTTGTGCAGCTGCATAAATGTTACTTCTACTTACGTAAATTACAAAATAAAGTTATTACGAAAAGTAATTTAAGTTAAAAATTTTCGTGTGCCAGCGAAAATGTGCAGCCAACTGGCAATGCCGGCTTTTTACGCGACCTGGGTGTGTGTGCGTGGGCGTGGCTGCCTGCGGTACTCCCGTGTTACGTAAAATCAGGTAACAAGTTGCGTAATAGTTTTCTTTCGGACTTTTAGCTCTGGCTTAATTGCAACTTTAAGCTACTGAAAATTTGCTAAAGAAAATGTTGGGTATGGCGATGGAATTAGCTAAGAGCCAATCAATTTGCATGCCACATTTAACAAAAAGCGGCTGCACGAAACTGCACTGCAAACTTCAACTGGACTGTGATAACAAGGAGTTGACCATTCACCCACTTGGCCACGCTTAATCAATGGCCCAATAAAACCGAACAACAAGAATGCATCAACTCGATTGCACCTGCATCTGCCATCGCAATCATGGACACATTCAATGGTCGGCAACAAAACTGTAAGCAATCGCAGACGTATAATGTCGTCGTTGTTGTTGTTGTTTTTGCTGTTCCTGTTGCAAAATCAAGTTGAAAGTTCCTGGCAACTTGAGGTGCAAGTGTCGTGTTTTTGTCAACGGGCCAACAGCAGCAATTTCCGTTTCCTGGTACGCCGTTGATGAAAAAACGAGCCAACGAGTCAACGAGTATAAAAGTTTAGATTACGAATTCACATACGTCCTGGGCAGCAGTTGATTTACCGTCGTTGTTGTTGGTGGTGTTGGGATTTCTGTTTTTTCTTTTTTCTATTTTTTTTTGCCAGCTAACCAGGCGCATGTTTTGTGGTCAACTCTGTGCACTGCAATTGATGCAGCCTCTCCTGGACTTGCTGTTGCTTTTGCCCATACTTTTTGCCACTGCCACTCATGCGTGCCACGTGCTATGCTTTGATGTGGTGCCTTTTCTCTCGCTTCGTGCGCTTCACCTAAATAAACTTAAAGTAATAAAAGCAACAAAAAAAAGGAGCCCCGGATCGCAGTGCAATGCCTCACCAAATGTTTCTTGTACATTTGGGCAAATTGGACTCGGCAGGAGCCACACACATACCAACGCAAAACTTTGTAAATATTTTATGCATATGAACAGAGCTTGGAACGGTAGAGCTGGAAATGTTTTTCAACACACCATCGCATAATATTTACTTATCTCTTACTCAGGCATCGACACAAACACACAAACTCACACAAACACACGGTTCATTAGGCTCAAGAGGAAGTTGTAACTCAAAAGTTGCTGCTTAACTTTAACTTGTGGCAGTGCAAAGAATTTCTTAATAAAACCTAGAATGAGACATTCTCAAAACGAATGCTTAAAGAATATTTGAAAAAAGTTAAAAATATCTTTCTTTTACAAAATTTTTATCATATTACCTACCATTAGCGTTCAAATAAGGAATAAATACCGGTTTAAAGAGGATCGCCTAAAAACACATAACTTATTAGATTAAGAAGAGGAGAAGTCAGCTAACAGCTTGGAAAGGTTTTTCGACTATTCAACAAAAAACAATTTCAACACGTCTATTAAAAACACGTCATTTTAACACAAGCCAAATCGTAAACCAAAAAAAATGTTTGCCCTTCTATCCCTGGATGCATTTTATTTCCTATCACCACATATTTACTAATAAATAAAAACAAGCGTCTTTAAACAACTTTATATCAAAATTGTTTGCAACTATTCTATCGTTATCGTTATTATCGTTAGGCTGCCTAAGACTCAGTTTCTTCTTCTTATCCAGTCGCTTCTGCTCCGTGCGAGCTGGCATTAGTTTTTCACGCCAAGCTTGGAAATGTCTTTCCGCACCTGGTCGTCCCACCTTGCCTTCTCCCAGTTCTTTCGCATTCCTCTTGTAGATCATTTTTGCTGGAGCTTGTTTATCCATTCGGATAACATGTCCCAGCCATGTCCATAAATCCTGCGAAGAATCTTTTGCTCGAAAACGCCAAGCGCTGCCTTATCCGCTGATGATATTGCCCATGCTTCTGCGCCGTATTGCAGGACTGGGATGATAAGCGACTTATATAGCGCTATTTTTGTTCTTCGCTTGAGGTTTCTGCTCTTGAGCTCCCAACTTAGCCCGTAATAGCATCGGTTTGCGAGCGTGATTCTCCTTCGAATTTCCAGGCTGATGTTGTTGTCGCCGGTTATCATCGTTTCGAGGTAGACAAAGTTCTCTACAACTTTAAAGTTGTACTCTCCCTTTGCAACAGATTGCTCAAGTCGTGTGTACCTCTGTTTCGAGGACACTAGGTACTTCGTCTTGTCCTCGTTTACCGCTAAACCCATTAGTTCAGACTGCTTCTCAATCTCTGAAAACGCCTTGCTTACTGCCTGTTCGGTTTTGCCGATAATGTCAATATCATCGGCATATGCGAGTAGCATTACATCTTTATTAAAGATGGTGCCCGATCTGTTGGCATTTGGGCACTGGCTCAGTATATACTCCATCAGCAGATTAAAGAAGTCACGCGATAAGCTGTCACCCTGCCTAAAACCTCTTACGGTATCAAAAGGCTCGGAGAGGTTCGTTCCTATTTTGACGGAGCTTTGAGAGTTTCTCAACGTCATCTTGCAAAGTCGAACGTACTTAGCTGGAATACCTAAAGTAGTCGGGGCTTCGAAAAACCTTGACCTTATCGGCGCACAATGGGCCAAACAGCTTTGCTAGCGGAATTTAATTAATAACTCGAGTAAATAAATAGATATTTTAATGAAAATTTAAACTTAAGGTTTTTAACGCAACTATCACTTATTCTCTAAATATCAATATTCTAGGTCAACTATATGTCATAGTTTCCATACAACTGAATAATATACATTTTTGAGTACTTAACATTTTAAATTTCTAATTAATTTATTTAAAGTATATGAAGCAAAAAACCATTTAAATGTGCTAAAAATTAAGCAACTTATCAGAATCTGATAAATCTGAATCATTGAAGGAATTTTTAGAAATAGCGAGCAACCCAGCTTCAATTTTACCTAACTTTTCATCTTTTCTGGTTATAAGCGGATCTGGATGTTACAAGCGGTTCTGATTATAAGGTATTGCAAGGCATTTTCCATCTATTGTTATTACGGGTATGGTTTTGCCGTAAGTTCCGAAATTCTTTATTTCGCACTTCAAGGGTTTTTCAGACATCATTTGTGCTACCTGGGAATGTCTGTACTATAAATTAATACATTGTGCACAGAAGACAAATTTATAGTTGTGTCCATAGCATATAAGCGGAATGCATCTGGATTAACTTCATATCCACTAAGTAAAACACGTTAAATTAATTGAACGTCTGTTTGGTATATGTTAAATACCTTCAAAAATCGACTCCATGCATTGAGAGTTGCTAATCCATTTATAAACAGATCTACATCAACTGGATAACTTTTTACCAATCTTAAATTGTTCATATTTTATGGTACTGCACCACACATTCCACATGTATGTTTAGAGACTTCTGCAAGGACGCTAAATGTTTTGAAACCCAGCTTGGTACCATGAAATACATGGGAAATCGTAAATTAGTTAAAAATTGTTGGCTTAATTGAAAATATTTGGCTACTATTTTTATTATTTGCAAAAATGTGCAAGTGTGCTCTCGGCCTACAGTATATATTTACTAAGCTCTGCGGTGTTGTATGTGTTCAATTCTTGAAGCTTAATGCAGCTTATGGCTTTTATGTATGACCGACATTTCACCTAAAAAGTGCAACAGACATAACAGTTGGTAGTAGTTGGTTATCATGTTTGGTGTTTTTACACCACAAGGACCTGCACTTTTCATAAATGCTAAACTTAGCTTGAACACGATTGAACAATGTTAGTTATAGTCCAAAGATGTCAGTATAGGCTTAAAAACCATATTTGCTAAAACATCTTACTTCTACCACAATTTTTTTGCTACATATAAAAAGACGGGTCACAAAGATATCATTTTTATTTAGTACATACCTTATCTGAATGAGAAAAAAAGATATTGATTCAACAAACTTCAATTTGTTTGTTTGCTGCCAAATCTTTGCAGGCCTTGTGCTAAACATATGTTCACTTTGAAAGTTCGCAGCTGATCAGATAAGCACCTTACAGCTCATACAAAAGCTTTTATAAGCTTTAACAAGTGTTGTCAATTAAAAGAAAACAAAAAATTTGAAATTTTCCAAATTTGAAATTCGACTTAAGTCCCGCTAGATTGGTAATTTGGGCCACTGTGCGGCGTGTCGAAATCGGCCTTGTAATCGATAAACTCAGTTTAGTCACAATATTGTTGAATTGTTGCGTTGAGTTAAAACTCAAGCTTTAACTTAACTTAATATGCTTTGTGAAATATAGACGTGTATAGAAATCGAACTGTGATGACCTTTTTATATACCTTGGAGAGGCTATATTGAGGCTATATTGTCCGGATGTTAGTAATGCACATCTCCGACCACATAAAGTATATATATTCTTGATCAGCATGACGAGCTGAGTTGATATAGCCATTTCCGTTTGTCCATCTGTTTCTATGCTATCTCTCCCGTCAGTTTTAAACAACGAACAGCTGTCTAAAACCTACTATGAGCTTTTCAAAGAGGCTATGAGATTGAAAAAGCTCAAGGCCCTGACTGCTGTTTTCACGCGGGATGCAGTTCTGCACGTCAAGAAGAGGGCAGGCAGCGAATATGTATGTATAAAGAGCATGCAAGAGCTTAAAGCATTAGAAGTCGCTTTACCAGCGGTACAATCTCCTGCTCTTGATCCAGCCCCTGTGGAGAGTAACTTATTTCGCTCTTAAAATCTTTTGCTTTCACAACTATTTACTTATTATTTTAAATCAGTGTCCGGCAAAACACACATGCTTATTTTACCTTTGAATGTGTGCGTTCAGACACGAGAGAGCGCTCTCAGTTTGCACATGTTTGTTAGTGCAAAAGAGAGCAGTGTACGCTCGTATAGTGTCTGTGTATCGACGCCGCTGCTACGGAGGATGGACGTCGCTACTTCTATACACAGAACATTGAACGGTGCCGGACCCTGTTTTAAATTTTAAGAGATTATGTGAGTATATGTGCGTTTACTATTTCTGTGTGCTTTTTTAGGATTTCGATTACATTTTAATTTTAATTAAGAGGGCGCTTTTAATAGGTAAACAAAACTTGCAATGCAATTTCATGTGACAGACTCCAGTGCGAACAGCTATTCAATGATTAGAGTCTTAGGCAGACAACACAATGAACTAAATATGTGCCATATCAATGCTCAAAGTCTGGTAAAAAAAATAGACGAGTTTAGATTTTTGTTTGTTAAGTCAAATGTTGATGTTATTTGTTTTTTCGAAACGTGGTTTCTGTCTGATATGTCTGATACTGTAGTTTCTTGTGATGGTTATAATCTGTTTCGTAGTGATCGTGTGGGCCATGCAGGGGGTGTGGCAATTTACTTAAATAACAAATTAAAGGCTAAGCTTATTTGTAAGAATAATGAGGGAAATGCAATTGAGTACCTCTTTTTGGAAATTAGTGGTTCTAAGCATGAGCACAAATTAATCCTAGGCTGTGTCTATCGTCCTCATCGTAGCATAGATTACCTTGATTTTGTCTCTGTGTTGTCTGATTTGACCGTAAAGTATAATGATGTAATAATTATGGGCGATCTTAATAGCAATATTCTAACTGAAAATCACCTAAGTAACTCTATGGAATCGCTTGGCTTAGAGCTAGCTAATCAAACCAATCCAACACATTTTACTAGTACTCGTAGCAGTTTACTTGACGTAATATTCGTAAATAACACCAATAAAATCCTATTATATGACCAGCTCACTGTGCCAGGTTTTTCAAAGCATGACCTCCTTTTTATGACCTATGATATATATTTGAATGTTAGTGAATGTACCATCACTTTTAGAGACTATAGAAATTTAGACTATGACCATTTAAATATTGAATTTTGTAATTATGACTGGATTGCAATCCTATATTTGACGTCAGTTAAATCACCGGTTGAACAACTGCAAGCTAACATATTAAGCTGGTTCAATTCATGTGTTCCGATAAAAACTAAAGTTATTAAGCCGAGGGAGAAAACTTGCTTTAATGATAGGATAAAATCAGCAATAGCTCGGCGAAATACTGCTTTTAAAAAATGGAAGAGGTTTAAAACAACAATTCTTTATTCAGAGTTTAAGCATATGAGAACAAATGTTGTGAAGCTGATAAAGAACGCCAAATGCTCATTCTACAGTGCAAAGTTCGTGAAAACTGTATCTACACGTGAAAGATGGAGAGACCTTAAAGGACTTGGGATAGGGAAACAAAAGACTTCACCCCATGTTCACAAGCTAAATGAAAAATTTGTGCAATGCCAAGTACCTGAAGCTACGTCTAATACCTATATTGATTATAACAACTGTGATAGTAGTTTTAATTTTGCATGTGTTAGTCAATGTGATGTTTTAGCGTCTATTTTAAAGGTTAAATTAACTAAATTATCTTACCTGGAACTCTACCTCATATTACCCACATTATAAATACCGCCCTGACTACCTCGGTTTTTCCAGACAGTTGGAAAGTGGCAAAAATACTGGCTACTCCAAAAACTAATGGAGACTTTCGGCCAATTTCAATTCTACCATTTATTGCAAAGGTTTTCGAGAATTTGATGGCCAGTCAAATTAACGATTTCATGCTTAGCAACCACCTTCTGAGTGATAATCAATCCGAGTTTAGGAAAAATAGGAGCTGCACGTCATCTATACTAAATATAGTTGAGGACATCAGAAAAAACATGGATGATGGCAATGTTACTTTTCTGACACTGCTTGATTATAGCAAAGCTTTTGATACCGTCAACCATGACATATTATGCACGAAAATGAAAAGTCTCTATTGCTTCTCATTTCTCTCTATTGCTGCACTAAAACTATTGCGATCCTACCTAACCAATAGGCGTCAAGCTGTTGTTACATCGTCCGCCTCTTCGTCATTTCTGTCCCTTAAGCGTGGAGTCCCTCAGGGATCAGTTCTTGGTCCATTGTTATATTCTTTTAATGTTAATGATCTCCCAGATGTTTTGTCAGAGTGTGTAGTTCATATGTATGCTGATGATGTTCAAATGTATGTCTGTCGTCTGTTGTCCAAAATTAAGGAATGTGTTTCTGTGTCCAACAGTGAGTTATCTAAAGTTAGTGAGTGGTCAAACAAGAATGGACTAGGCTTAAATTCGATAAAATCGAAATGTGTTGTAATATACAAAAAGCATTAGAAACAGGAGAATTGCCAAAATTAAAAATTGAGAATAATGCAACAGACTATGAAGAAAAAGTATGCAATCTAGGTATAACGCTTAATCAAGCTCTTTCCTGGAGTGATCATATAATTAAGGCTGCAGGCAAAATATACGGATCCCTCAGACTACTGTATCTCACACAGCACTTTCTTCCTACGCATATCAGACTTTTAATAGCTAAGACCTGTTTGACTCCCTGTTTCTACGGAGTGGAATTTTTTGGCAACTGTGATGCAGCTAGCAAACACAAGCTAAATGTAGCCTTCAACAACATAGCTAGATACGTTTTTGACCTAAAGTCAACTGACCATGTTTCAAATTACTCCAAAAAGCTTTTTGACCTAAATTTAGATAGTTGGATACAATATAGAGCATTGATATTTCTACATAAGCTTATTAGTACCAAAGAACCAAAGTACCTGTACGAAAAACTGGAATTCTCAGCATCACGACGTACTAATAATATTGTCTGCTTAAGACATCGATTATCCTCACCCGAAAAACATTTTTATATATAGGGGAGAATGGGGGGTTCTGAGCCGCTGGGGGTTGTGAGCCACTCGAATATTGACCACAAAAAAAATAAATTTAAACTTTTTGTTTATGTCAAGTGTCTCCCTTCTTATTACCTATCTTTTGGCTAGCAACCGATCAGTCAACACGTTCTTTAAGTTTGTGAACCAGAACTCGACTTTTTTTTTAAAAAAAAAAGTTTTTTTTCCATTTTTGGCTTATGAATATTATACAAAATTTTTTTCGTAATGCCATAAGTAAGTATGAGGGAAATATCTTTGGTCAATTTTTTTAAATAATTTTTTTTTTGTTTATGTGACGTCACCAAAAAAAAAGTGAGATATGGGGGGTTGTGAGCCACTTTGAAAAAAGTCGGTTTTGACTTCCAAAGAGAATATTGCTTGAATATTATTGAATATTATTGGGAAAACTCTCCTAAGAAAAAAAAAGACATTAATAAAGGCAAACATTGGAACAAACACCAGCAAAAAGTGCTCGTATATAAAAGAAAACAAGCCCGATGCCGTCAATCAATTTTCACTCTTCATTGATATTTCTTATTTCAGAATATGAGAAAAATTGTTATTTTTTTCATTTATTAAACAATAATTGCTTAAAAACACGAATTTTGAACTTTTAAGAGGGTGGCTCACAACCCCCCACAAATTTTTGAAATTTCAAAAAATCACTTTTTTTTCAATATAAAATAAAAAATCCCCAAAAACCTTTTTTTTAAATCTAGTGATGAGAAAAGTTTTGTGCATCTTTTACCTAAAAGACAAAATTTACAGAACGAAAAAATATTGATTTTTGGCGAAGTTGTGTTCGAAAAACAAAACTATGATCACAACCCCTCACTCTCCCCTATGCTGTTCGCCTATGGAACAATCTGCCGCATGATGTAAAGACAATTAGAAGCGCACCTCAATTTCGAGTTAAACTATTTGCAAACTTCCAAAATAATAGACAGTAAAAGCTTGGCACATATATAATATAATCTACCATAATCTTCTAAAAATATCAATTTGTTTTTCACAACGTTTTTTTTT
The DNA here is from genome assembly GCA_018904275.1 of Lordiphosa clarofinis. Taxonomy (NCBI): domain Eukaryota; kingdom Metazoa; phylum Arthropoda; class Insecta; order Diptera; family Drosophilidae; genus Lordiphosa; species Lordiphosa clarofinis. Next base: position 68,568 of record JAEIGQ010000130.1, read on the forward strand.
TTCTTAATGTTAATGTGTCATTTATTTAGTTTTAAGGATTCAATTAGAATTTTCGTATTATGTGATTTTTTATTTGTATTTTTGTGACTAGTGCCCTAATCATAAGTTTTAAACAACTTGTAGCACTAGGAAGTAAGTAAGTAATAATAATAAATAAAATAAAATAAATAAAGCTATCTTAACCAAACTTATCACGATGTCTTTTGGTACAAATACGCTGCACATTTGTTGGAACCGGCCGGATCGGATGACTATAGCATATAGCTGCCATAGGAACGATCGGTTGAAGTACTAGTTTTAGTGATAAAAACTTTTTGTTTCTAGTGCTATCGCTCCCAACGCTCGTATTTATAACTTTTCAATGTTTTCACATAATTTCACCAAGACTTGTCGACATCGGACAACTATATAGCAAAGAATAGGTATGAAAAAAATATTTGTGAGAAAAACTGCTTTGTTTTTAATGCTATCGCAGCCAAACTTGTTTCTGATCAATGTTACATGCTACTACACAATTCTGCCAAGTTTGATTTAAGTCGGATGACAATAGCATATAGCTGCCATAGGAACGAAAGGCCGAAAAAGTAGTTCTAGTGAGAAAAACTTTTTTTTTAACACTTTACACTTTTTAGCTATGAATATATTGATGAATTTATTGTATAGCTGGCATATAACAATCTAGCAGGCATATTTCAAGCTCCAAGGGTATATAAACTTCGGTCTAGCCGAAGTTAGCTTGCCTCTATTTTTTAATAAAGAATTGATCAAAAATTTATTCGCGCATTCGTGGCCAGTTATGCAATATTGATGTTCTTTAGTCAGTTGGTCAATCGTCTCCGTTGGAGAGCCTCATAAATAAAACAGACTAATCAACGCTCCCATTGGCAGCATTATTGTCACGTATTGTTTTACATTTGTCCGCTTTTTGCCATCTCTTTGTCCTTTTTCTTGCCATCCATAAATTCTTTCCAGGAAAGTGAAGCGCGCCATTGGCTGCCTTTTTATTTATTTAGTTCATGTAAGTGAACTTTGCAATGCGAAGCTTGGAGTGCAAGCATATTGTCAGTTTCTCTTTTAGTTTGTGTCCCCGTATTTATGTAAGTACGTATGCAGGAGATAACTCTGGCTTACCATTGTACTTGGCAGCATCCTCAATGTTATTATCGTGGCCATCTTTTCAAGTTTGATTCGCCTGGCGTCTTGTTGCACCTGGTAAAGGTTTCACGTGCAATTTTTTTAAGGCAAAATTTAAAATGTATATAAATGAGGAATGCTTTTTGCAATACATATTACTAACATCAACTCAAGGAAAATTAGTGTGAAAGTTGGTTGTTAAGACAGAATAAGAATGATTATAATTATATATATCATTTATTTTTATCACTGTATTTCAATGACAAACAAGAAATAACAAAGAAATACTAAGGACCCACCAGCAAAGACAGAAGGGGATATATAAACAGCAAACTTATTTTAGCTACCCATACCCCAATCGAAACCGGAACATAATAAAACATGGACCATAGTGTTAAAACATTGAACTAAATGATGAATGAGTGAAGCTTGCCTTGGCCCCTTTGGAGCTGTAGTGCCAATTTTACATTACAAATGAATGAGATCAGGGAATCAAACCGGAACCGGAACAGTACCGAAATAAAATGATTGAAATTCAGAACCGGAACCGGAATTGATATTTATACCCGTTACTCGTAGAGTAAAAAGGGTATACTAAAGTCGTGCAAATGTATGTAACAGGCAGAAGGAATCATCTCCGACCATATAAAGTATATATATTCTTGATCAGCATCAACAGCCGAGTCGATATAGCCATGTCCGTCTGTCCGTCTGTCCGTCCGTCTGTATGAACACCTAGATCTCAGAGATGGTAAGAGATAGAGGTTTGACATGTATGGGACAAATGCTTCATTTATCTGCACGCAGATCAAGTTTATTTCAAATTTTGGCCACGCCCCCTCCCGCCCCCGCAATTTGGAAAAAACGTTATATCTCCTACAGTTTTGAAGATAGACGATTTGTACCTTCTAGTAGTTAGTAATTAGCAAAATGAATCGATTTGCCGAAGAAACGATCAAGATCGGATGAACGGTTCTCAAGTTATGAGCAAAAAAGTGATACAAGCCCCCCGCTACCTCCCCTCCCATCATAAAAAAATGTTGCATACTTTTCGGATGGTCCCCCTAAGGAACGCGGGAACACTGTTGAACATGTTTTCTCATGAGTAACGGGTATATCGAAGTCGGTTAGAGCCGACTTTAACTTACGCTCTCGTTTTATTATACTCTGTACCGAAGGTACATAGAGTATATTAAGTTTGTGCAAAAGTATGTAACAGGGAGAAGGAATCATTTCCGACTATATAAAGTATATATATTCTTGATCAGCATCAACAGGCGAGTCGATATAGCCATGTCCGTCTGTCCGTCTGTCTGTCCGTCTGTCCGTCCGTCCGTCCGTATGAACAAACAGATCTCGGAGATGGTAAGAGATAGAGGTTTGACATGTATGGGACAAATGTTTCTTATAGCTGCAGGCAGATCAAGTTTATTTTCAATTTTTGCCACGCCCCCTCCCGCCCCCGCAATTCGGAAAAAACGTTATATCTCCTACAGTTTTAAAGATAGACGTTTCGTACCTTCTAGAGATAGTTAGTAATTAGCAATTTGTATCGATTTGCCGAAGGAATGATAAAGATCGGATCAGCGGTTCTCAAGTTATGAGCAAAAAAGTACATCGCCCTCCCCCACCCCCTCCCACCCATTCACATCTAACACCACACAATCTTAGAAAGAGAGATAGAGCGAGAGAGAAAGTAAGAGAGAGACTTTGAGATGAGCGCAGCACCAGCATTGCATTCAGCTTCTACTCCAGGTACAGAGTATGTTATAGTCGGGCTTGACCGACTTTCTCACTTGTTTTTCTATTGGGGTATTCACTTTGTTGAGCACTTGAGCACTTGAGCAGTTTTGCCTGACTAGTATTGTGAGCAGCCCTCTCTGCACGAAATTTGTGCACAACTACGTTTGAGATATGATTTATTTTTACGGTGCCGAGTAGTAGTCGGCATCGTGGCATCGTACGATTGTAATCGAAAAACCGTAAAAAATAAAATAAAATTAAAAATAATAAATTATTATTAATAATAATAAAAATATTAGCAAGGTTTATTTTGGTGGCACAGTTTGGGAGCCAGCACTCGGCTGACGACTTATTAAATCGCGAAATAATACCAAAGAGGATAAAAATATTAATAATGTCAAAAAAACTTTATGCCCAACCAAGTAAAAAAATCATGCCTAGATTAATGCATAAGCGCAATTCGCAGCTGCAGGATCTGCATGGTAACAAAACCGCTAAGTGCTTAAGAAACTGCTTTTAAAGGGCACAAGGGACCACACATAACTACATTACCATGATTTTAAATATACCGAACCGCGATAAATACCATGGATGACCAATGTTAAAGAATATAGTGAAGATCATAAGGAATGTTTCAAACCACTTTTTAGGACTGACAAATCATCAAATCGCGGAAAAATACCGTTGCGGTTCAAAAATATAAATAATGTCAAACATACTTTGCTTCCAACCAAGTAAAAAATCAAGCCAGGATTAATGCTTAAAAGCAATTCAAATCTAAGGGATCGCCGTGGTAATAAAATCGCTAAGTGCTTAAGAAATTGATTTTCGAGGCTAAAAATGAGCACACATGAGCACTACATTACCATGATTATGATAATACTGAACCACGATAAATACCATGGATGACCAATCCATGGATGACCACACCGGCAATAAATTTGAAAAAATTTTCGGAAATTTTAAAGAAAATTTCTTCTTCTAAGTTCTTTGTTAATGGTCATCCATGGTATGTATCGCGGTTAGTCACTAGAGGTTGGTCACAGGGCTTAATCCCGAAACGAATTTCGGTTCCGGTTCCAGTACCGGTACGTCCCGAAATTAATTTTTCGGTTAAAGGTTCTATTTTGGTTTTCAATTAGTTTCGGTTTTCGGTTTCGGTTACGGTACCCGGATTTATATTTCGGTATACCGGTACGTACCGGTACTCACCGATATAAGTACTACTTATTATTAATACTGAAAAAAAAAACAAGATTCTGAGATAAATTTAAATTATTTTATTCCTGTTTAATAAAACGAATCAAAAATCAACTTTTCTTGCAAAATTCACCATCCGTCTATTTACCCGTCTTCATGAGAATCAAAATCGATATTAAACTTTGCAAATTTTGCGATTTTTTGGTCCGTTTGATCAACACGTCTCATTTACTCATATAAGAATTGTTGCATATTTCTAATATTTTTTAACCTATCAAATCCTTATGATATTCTGAACTCATGCAATTTTGTAAATTTCCGATTTTTGTAACTATTGCAGTCTATCAAATCTTCATTCGAATTTATTTAAGTTGTTTAATTATTTTTTGCTGTTTAATTGTTTGCCATTTCCAAACTTCGCAATAATTTGGACTGTTCAATATTTTGATTTTTTGTCTACATACGTAATAATCTTAGGTCCTATGAACATTTTTGGAATTTTGACTATTAGTTTGACCGTTTGATCTACAACTCCTATTGGACCAGTTAAGAACGTTTTAATGTTTTCAAATGCGTTTAAGAGCGATTTTGCTAGAAAGGGCGAATGTGTTTATATTTGCAGTGTAAATGCACAAATTTACTATATTGCCTGTGTACTTTCATGGTAAAGTATAAAAACAAATCAACAGTTGCACTAGCTTTTGCTGTATATATGCACTGGCAATATTGACGCGGCTGTTGATGCCGATCAAGAACTTTATAAGGTTGGAAATGATTCCTCTTAGTTACATACTTTTGCACACTCTTAAAATAATAAGCTACAGTGAATAAACGAAAAACCGAAACCGTACCGGTACCAAAGTTTCGGTTTCGTTCCGGTTTTATCGGTTCCAATAATAACGGTAAACGGTATTCGGTTCTTAAAAAAAAATTTGTATCGGTTTAGGTTCCGGTTCCGGTACTCGATTTGAAACGGTTTATTTCGGTTAAAGGTTCCGGTTTCGGTTCCGGTATTGAGCCCTGGTTGGTCATAATCAGGGTGATGTAGTTATATAAGATCTATTGTGGCCTTGAAACTAGTTTCTTAAGTAATTAGCGGTTTTAATTCCACGGATAACCCTTAGCTGCGAACTGCGCGAATGCAATGATCCTTACATGGTCTTTTCCTGTTTGTTTGACATTATTACTATTTTTGATCCTCAACGGTATTTTTGCGCGATTTGATGAGTTGTCAGTCACGAAAAGTGGTTTGAAACATTCCTTACGATCTTAACTGTATTTTTAACCATTGGTCATCCATGGTATTTACCGCGGTTCGGCATTGTCTTAATCATGGTAATGCTGTTATGTGTGGTCATTTTTAGCCATGGAAAGCAGTTTCTTAAGTAGTTCGCGTTTTTATTACCTCGGAGAACCCTTAGCTGCGAATTGCGCTTATGCAATGATCCCGCCATGATTTATCACTTTATTTGCACTGTCTTTTTTTTTATTACTATTTTTAATCCTCTTTGGTATTATTTCGCGATTTAATAAGCCGTCAGTCTCGAAAGCTGCAGCCAAATTGACAGCTAGGTAATCGTACTCATTTGTAATCATACTCGGCGAGTAATTATCGATTACTTTTTTATTTACTCGTGCAGGTCTCTATAAGGTACAAGTGCCCGACTTTTCGTAGTCGGGGCCTGGGTCGAGCAAGCTGTGCACAATTTGTTCAGAGTAAATTGTTGTTGGAAATGTTTACACTTTTCCCCAAGTGCTCAAGTGCTCAACAAAGTGAACACCCTATATGTATACCGGTATACGAGAGCCGATATTTTTTCATTTAGATTTAGATTTATTGAGCTTTTTTAATACTGCTACAAAAAAAACTTATAAGTTAATGCACTAGTCACTAAGATTTAGAAACTGCGGTTGAAAAAACAAAATTAACTAAGACTTAATATTATTTAAATAGAATAAATAAAATAATTAAAGTAAACGGGAATGCCAAGCTAACTTCGTCGTTTCGAAGTTTTTAAACCCTTGCAACTGTTTTAATACAACAGAGTTTAAGAACGCCAGCATTAAAACAAACAATCGTTTCTATGGCAGCTATAAAATATAGTCAGTCGATTTTGACCAAAACTTCAGAATCTGAGTAAAAGTGTTTAGCATGAATAATCGCTGAAATGGGAGATGGTAAAATTAAAAACAAAAAAGTTTTTCTCACAACGATTCACTTTTCGACCGATAGTTTCTATGTCAGCTATAAGATATAGTCATCTGATCCAGTCGGTTCCGACATATTAACAGAGTGCAGTAAAAAGAAGACTCTGTGCCAAGTTTCAGCTCGAAGGCTTTACAAACGTTGCAAGCTTTTGGACAAAATTGCAATTTTAGGGTATATAAAAACGCAAAACCAGACTCTTTAAAAATAACTACTTTCTCTGAAAGAGTTTATTTTTATACCCTAGGAGAGGGTATATTAAAATTGTCCGGATGTTTGTAACGCACAGAAGGAAGCATCTCCGACCACATAAAGTATATATATTCTTGATCAGCATGACGAGCTGAGTTGATATAGCCATGTCCATCTGTCCGTCCGTCTGTCCGTCCGTCCGTCTGTCCGTCTGTTTCTATGCTATCTCCTCCGTCAGTTTTAAAGCTATCTTAACCATACTTTGCACGAAGTCTTTTGGTACAAATACGCTGCACATTTGTCGGAACCGGCCGACGCGGATGACTATAGCATATAGCTGCCATAGGAACGAACGGTTGACAAAAAACTAGTTTTAGTAAGAAAAACTTTTTGTTTTCAATGATATCGCACCCAACGCTCGTATTTATAAGTTTTTAATGATTTCACATAATTTCACCAAGCCTTGTCAAAATCGGACAACTATATAGTATATCAGGATTTTGTTTCGGGAGGACGTGACCCAGATTGTTCGAGGGGTATTATTTTGCTAAAGTTGCTATCATTGACGTCAACGAGTATTATTGTGCAATATAATAGAAGGATGCGCAGCAGGCGAAATTTTTTATATAATATTTTTTCAGAACTATTTAGACTTGGAAAAAAAAAGAGATTCCAAAAAAAAATAGGGGCAAGCTAACTTCGACTGAAGTTTATATACCCTTGGAACTTGATATATGCCTGCCAGTTTATTCTATGGCAGCTATACAAGATATTCATCAATATATTCATGACTGAAAAGTTCGAAGGCTTATAATCAACAAAAAGGTGGTGTGTTTGGATGCCTCGTTCATACACTGAGAAAAAAATTCATCTAAAATCAAGATTATAATCTTGAATCAAAGAGAAACGGTGTCAGAATTCGACTAAGACCAGATAATCTTAACCCAACTTTATATTCTCAATTTTAATCTTAATCCACTAATCTTGGATAAAGCTTAGTACTCAGACAAACTAAATCGTCCGCTAGCTAAATTGACAACTTTTTCCGATGGGTTACCCAGCGGAAGATGGAGTGTGACTGTACAACGCCAAAATACCACCCCTCATCAAAATACCACCCAATGTGAAACGGTCATACTGCGCTGATTTGCTTGCATTTAAATTTAGTTAATTGTTTTTACTAATATTTGGATATTTTTGAATGATATATGAAATGTAGAAGTCATGGGCAATGCAAAATCTTACCGTTGGTTTCAAAATATGCTCAATCAATGATTTTCGTTGAACTTTTGCTGCTGACATTCGTAGGTAGGTGTCGGAAAAATTACAAGCTATTTTTTCTTCTAGCACCCCATGGGAATTGTATCAGCTGGTTGTGTTTGTCAAGTTAGCGGCACTACGAGCTTTCCGACGCTGAGGCACGGAAATTTTAGTTTGTCTGAGTTCCACCGAGCGTAAGAGGCCTGTCGGAATTTTACGAAAGCTTTCCGACACCCTTTTTTTATATGGAGTTGACACCTAGCTAAAGGGATTTAGTTTGTCTGAGTACTAAGCTTAAAGATCGTTTATACTCGACTTTAAGATGAAACAATCTCATTTTTTAATATGAAAAAACAGACAAAAAATTATATTAAGCACTTCTTATTTTTTTCTATATTTTTTTTTGTTGTGTTTGCTTCTTTAGTTATTAACAATTTGTTGTTTCTGAAAAACTTATATAAATGTAAATTATTAATTCGCTGGTACTGGGACTTGAACTGAGTACCTCGGAGTGATTGACCACACTGCATCGCCACTCAGACCGCTCGGCTGCTTGGCATCATTTGTAAGGCGCCACCAGTCGCAGTATAATAACTCATGACGACAATGCTTTCTGCTAGCTGAGCTCTTATACTGCAACTGTCTGCGAAAAAAATTTACATAAACAGCCGTGATAGTTAAGTCAATGGCAAAAGGTTCATTGGAGCGGAAAGGTTTTGGTTCGAGTCCCAGGAGGGGGGCGAGTTGTTTTTTATCTTTTCTTTTCTTTTTTTTTTTAACAAAATAAATCTCGCTACGTATATCATTAAGTTTTTTTTACTGAAGCTTTACAGAAAACTGTAGATGGTTGATAAGTTGCAGGATGATAAATCTTGTTTTTAAGATTTTAAATCTAATTTCAAGGTCTTTCAATCTTGTTTTTATAAGATTGCAAGTGTCTCGAAAAGGATATTTTCAATCTAGATTTTAGATTGATGTTTTTTTCTCAGTGTAGGTCTTCTCCAGGATTTGTCGTAGTGTGAAAATCTGGTCTGTGGTGGATTTACCGGGTCTAAGGCCGGGTCAGTGTATCAATAAACGACTTTAGACGTTCACAAATAATGCGGGACAGAACCTTATATGCGATGGAAGAGGAAAGCTAACTTTGCGTCGACTGAAGTTTATATTCCCTTATAGCATGATATAAGCCTGCCAGTTTGTTATATGGCTACTATACGATATATTCATCCAATTTTGAGACATTTTTTACGTTCCGTTTCGGGCAATTCACTCGAATGGTACGTCGTGAGCGGCTTCTGAGATGTTGGCGGCGACACTTTTTGTTCGACACTTGAAGTGTCTGACGTAGGTGGGACTGCTTCAGTTTTAGGCGATTCCGTTTGCGCTGCCATCTCTGAATTCTGAATTGATGCTTGTGTTTCCACCGACACTACCGTCAGCTCTGGTTGAGAAGTCATTTCATTGCTCCATAATTCACTTTGTGAATTTTCATTTATTGTTAATCGTAGTAGGCTATGTTTGAACAAAATTTGAGTCTAAATTTATTTGTGTCATTTTTCTCATTAGTCTGCCGAGCCTTGAGCTGGAAAGAACTTTTGATTTCTTTCTTAATTTATTTTTTTATTATTTGTTATTTCTGAAGCGGTGTCACAAGTTGACGGCTTTAATTCATTTTATATTAATAATTCTGTCTTTATTCTTTTTTATACCCTTGGAGAGGGTATATTGAAATTGTCCGGATGTTTGTAACGCACAGAAGGAAGCATCTCCGACCATAAAAAATATATATATTCTTGATCAGCGTGACGAGCTGAGTTGATATAACCCTGTCCGTCTGTCCGTCTGTTTCTATGCTATCTCCTCCGTCAGTTTTAAAGCTATCTTAACCAAACTTTGCACGAAGTCTTTTGGTACAAATACGCTGCACATTTGTCGGAACCGGCCGGATCAGATGACTATAGCATATAGCTGCCATAGGAACGATCGGTTGAAAAACTAGTTTTAGTGAGAAAAACTTTTTTGTTTTCAATGATATCGCTCCCAACGCTCGTATTTATAAGTTTTTAATAATTTTTCATAATTTCATTAAGCCTTGTCAAAATCCGACAACTATATAGTAAAGCAGGATTTTGTTTCGGGAGGACGAGACCTAGATTGTTTGAGGGGTATTATTTTGCTAAAGTTGCTATCATTGACGTCAATGAGTATTATTGTGCAATATAATAGAAGGACGCGCAGCAGGCGAAATTTTTTATATAATATTTTTTCAGAACTATTTAGACTTGGAAAAAAATAGAGATTACCAAAAAAATAAGGGCAAGGTAACTTCGACTGAAGTTTATATACCCTTGAAACTTGATATATGCCTGCCAGTTCATTCTATGGCAGCAATACAAGATATTCATCAATATATTCATGACTGAAAAGTTTAATGTCAATATCATCGGCATATGCAAGTAGCATTAGATTTTTATGAATAAATCCGCCGGTTCCGTTGGCATGTTTGCACTTGCGCAGTATATGCTCCATCACTAGATAGTCACAGGATAAGGTATCGCCCTGCCTAAAACCTCTTTATGTATCAAATGGTTCGGAGAGGTTCTTTCCTATTTTGACGGAGCTTTGCGTACTTCTCAACGTCATCATGCAAAGTCGAACGTACTTTGCTGGAATACCTAAAGTAGACAGGGCTTTGAAGAAGCTTGACCTTATCGGTAAGTCGAAGGCTGATTTATAATCAACAAAAAGGTGGTGTGTTTGGATGCCTCTTTCATAGGTCTTCTCCAGGATTTGTCGTAGTGTGAAAATCTGGTCTGTGGTGGATTTACCGGGTCTAAAGCCGGGTCAGTGTATCAATAAACGACTTTAGACGTTCACAAATAATGCGGGACAGAACCTTATATGCGATGGAAGAGGAAAGCTAACTTTGCGTCGACTGAAGTTTATATTCCCTTGGAGCATGATATAAGCCTGCCAGTTTGTTATATGGCTACTATACGATATATTCATCCAATTTTGAGACATTTTTTACGTTCCGTTTCGGGCAATTCACTCGAATGATACGTCGTGAGCGGCTTCTGAGATGTTGGCGGCGACACTTTTTGTTCGACACTTGAAGTGTCTGACGTAGGTGGGACTGCTTCAGTTTTAGGCGATTCCGTTTGCGCTGCCATCTCTGAATTCTGAATTGATGCTTGTGTTTCCACCGACACTACCATCAGCTCTGGTTGAGAAGTCATTTCATTCCGCCATAATTCACTTTGTGAATTTTCATTTATTGTTAATCGTAGTAGGCTATGTTTGTGTCATTTTTCTCATTAGTCTGCCGAGCCTAGAGCTGGAAAGAACTTTTGATTTCTTTCTTAATTTATTTTTTTATTATTTCGCTCACTTACTTCAATACTGGCATAACTCAAAAAATACGATTTTTGACTTAATGATGCAGAAATGTTTGCGCTCTTTTGTACTATTTTATACAAAAATTTTCGTATTGCTATCTCTTCTACTTTCAACGTGAAATGAGAATATGTCGCAATATCATTTTCCAGGTTCGTTTTCATGTTGATGCAAGAACCGCCATATCTCAGTTGTCCTTCTGTCGATATTGACCACACATACATCGTTTTTCAGTTAAAACATCATATTTTCAATGTTTATTAATAAGCATTCTAAATTTATAATATTTTACTTAATTAAGTTGAAACTAAAAGAACCATTTTTTTTTAGGTTAAATCCATTGAGAACTTCAAACGTGTTTTTCTCAAAATGGATTATTTTGAGTTATGCCAGTATTGAAGTAAGTGAGCGATTTGTTATTTCTGAAGCGGTGACACAAGTTGACGGCTTTAATTCATTTTATATTAATAATTCTGTCTTTATTCTTTTTATACCCTTGGAGAGGGTATATTGAAATTGTCCGGATGTTTGTAACGCACAGAAGGCATCTCCGACCATATAAAGTATATATATTCTTGATCAGCGTGACGAGCTGAGTTGATATAGCCCTGTCCGTCTGTCCGTCTGTTTCTATGCTATCTCCTCCGACAGTTTTAAAGCTATCTTAACCAAACTTTGCACGAAGTCTTTTGGTACAAATACGCTGCACATTTGTCGGAACCGGCCGGATCAGATGACTATAGCATATAGCTGCCATAGGAACGATCGGTTGAAAAACTAGTTTTAGTGAGAAAAACTTTTTTGTTTTCAATGATATCGCTCCCAACGCTCGTATTTATAAGTTTTTAATGATTTCACATAATTTCACCAAGCCTTCTCAAAATTGGACAACTATATAGAATTGCTGCCATACAAACTGTCAGGCATATATCAAGCTCCAAGCTATCAAGCTATCGGTCGAGCCGAAGTTAGCTTGCCGCTATTTTTTTTATTTATTATTGAATTTGAAAACGTGCTTCTTGTACCACTTTGTAATTGGAGAATCTTAAAGACATCGTTCGCATTGTCTCATTATAGTTTCTTTTATTCTGGAAAGAACTTTTCCGTTTGAGTTTCCATCTCTATGAGCGGGGGGGAACTTAGGTCGAGGTCATTGTGGCACAGGAATATTTAATGGTTCTTCCTTAGCAGTGTCACCGGTCTCACGTTTTTCAGAATGTTTGTTATCCATTTTAGCCTTCTCAGCCATTTCTTTGTCAGATCGCTGTCTCCTACTCTTCGCGGACTCACCATTTTTTCTTTTGTCTCTTTCTCAGCCTACAGTAACAAATATTTATCCCAGAAATGGCAACTCGGCTAAAGCAGGCGGCACAGAGGAAGAAGGCGGCAGCGACCCCGTACTGCCCCCCTAACACATACACATTATTCTATATGGAAAATCACTATTACTTATTATTATAAAGTCTGATGCCCTGTTTTTCATCGGGGCAATAATTTTTCACAGTAATTTTAATTTTTTCATAACTGTTAATTTTGGTCCCTGCTATTAAGTTTTTTTTTTTGTTTCCAACATTTTACAAAACATACTACAACATCAGCGAAACTTCATATATGAAATAAAAGCCAAGCTAAGAAACAAACAAACATTTAACGTTCTACTTGAATGATCCCAGGCATGGTATAATTAACAAGTTAGTGTCATCATAAATTCACCATGCGAGAGAGGTACCAGTTGATATGAACACGTGAGAGCACTTTGACAGCCCCTTTGATTTTTATCATTCAACTGGTACCCGAAAAAGAGGCAGCCTACTTTAATGACTTCACCTGGTATAATTTCACCATGATCCCAGGCAAAAGAAACTGAAAGAATCCAACCACACACCATGTTACTAATCTAAGAAATCTTAAAACAAAACAAACAAAAACGAGAAAGGCAAGGCTAACTTCGTCTGTACCGAAGTTTTGATACACTTGAAAACGCTTGTCTCAACGTTTAGCGACTTCGACCAAACTTCGCAGATCAGCTTAAAAACATTCAATATTACCCATGACCGTGGTTGAGAGCGGTAATATTGAGAAAAAAAACAGTTTTTCTCATTAAAACCCATTTTTCGACCGATCATTTGTATGGCAGCTACAAGAAGTAGCCACCCGATCCTGTCGGTTACGACATATTAGCAGCGTGCAGACAAAAGAAGACTCTGTGCAAAATTTCTCGCTAGCTTCAAAACTGAGGGACTAGTTCGCGTAGAAACAGACAGACGGACAGACGGACGGACGGGCAGACAGACGGACGGACAAAGCTAAATCGACCCAGCTCGTCACGCTGATCAAGAATATATATACTTTATGTGGTCGGAGATGATTCCTTCTATGCGTTTCAAACTTCTGGGAAAAATTATAATACACTTTTCAAGTGTACAAAAATAGAGGCAAGCTATCTTTGGCTCGACCGAAGTTAATATTCCCTTGGAGCATGATATCTGTCTGCCAGTTTGTTAAATGGCACTACAATTTTGACAAAATTTTGAAAGCAAAAAGTTTTTCTCACTAGAACTACTTTTTCAAAGTATTTTTCAAGTGATTTTTCTAAATCAAACTTGGCAGAATTGTGTGTTAGCATATAATATTTACCAGTAACAAGTTTGGAGCGATAGCATTGAAAACAAAAAAGTTTTTTCTACTTAGACGTTTTTTCAAAACTATCTTTTGTATGGCAGCTATACTTTATAGTTTGTCCGATTTTCATAAAACTTTGTGAAATTATGTGAAGGCATAGAAAACTTATAAATACGAGATTTGAGGACGATTGCGTTGAAGACAAAAAAGTTTTTCTCACTAGAACTACTTTTTCGACCGATCGTTTCTATGGCAGCTATACGATATAGTCCTCCGATCAGGCCGAATCCGACAAATATACTGCGCATTTGTACCAAAAAAAATCGTGCAACGTTTGGTTAAGATAGCTTTGAAACTGACGGAGGAAATAGCATAGAAACAGACGGACAGACGGACATGACTATATCAACTCAGCTCGTCATGCTGATCAAGAATATATTTACTTTATGTGGTCGGGGATGCTTCCTTCTATGCGTTACAAAAATCCGAACAATTTTAACATTCCCTCTCCAAGGGAAAAAAATTGTTTTTCTCACTAAAACTGCTTTTTCGACCGATGGTTCCTATGGCAGCTATATGCCATAGTCATCCGATTTAGATCAAACTCGACAGAATTGTATAGAAGCATATAGTATTGATCAGTAACAATTTTGGGAGCGATAGCAATAATAACAAAAAAGTTTTTCTTACTAAGACTTTTTTTAAAACTATCTTTTGTATGGGAGTTATACTATATAGTTGTCTGATTTCGACAAATCTTAGTGAAATTATGTGAAATCGCACACAATTTGGCGACGGGATTTCGTTTTTATTTGGAGTTTGTAAGAAATGTCGATCCAATACTGTTGCTTATGCTGATGTAAGGCAGTGCCGGCATATAGCTACCAGGAATCGAAGTCAGTCCTGGATTTATGCAAACGCGAGAAGAACTCATCATTGTGTGAATCGGTGAACACTGAATTGCAAGTAAGACGCCTGTGGTCTGGAGTAGAGGCGGCCAAATGGAGAGGACAGAAGAGCTCTCTCCAGACTACAGTAGTTTAACTTGCAATGAAGTGTTCACCGATTCACTCAACCATAAGTTCGGCTCGCGTTTGCTTAAAAACACGACTAAGTTCGGCTTGTGTGAGCTGTGGAGTGCCGCCTCTGGTCTGAAGAAAGTTCTCTTGTCCTCTCCATTTGGCCGGCACTGAAGAAAAACCGGGTTCCCCGAGAAGAAAGCGCGAATTTGTGACTGTGTCTTTTTCTTGCCATATTGTTACAGCACTGCATTTTGGGCTGACACCTGCTAGCAAGTCATTTCAGGGTGGGATCTGCAGCGCAAACAATCACTAATAGTTCCAATCTTCACTAGCAAAATGGCCACAAGTTTAAAAAAGCAAACAATTATTGGCCAGACAATCAAAATTCAGAACAAATCTCTAACGAACAAACAGCGCCATTAGACGGCTAGAGTGTTCCTACCGGCAAAGCTCCCAAGCAGCGATTTGGCTTCAGTGGCCTTAACATAAGAGCCAGACGGTCTTCTCACTCTAGGCCTTGGCAACTTCCAAATACATATATGCTAAAGTCATTCGATCCGGCCGTGCAGTGCACTGTTAATAATTATATAATGATGTTTACTAATAACTCTGCATAATTTCTAATTCGAATGGCTCTTCTCTCACGTTTATATAGACTCAATATATTATGGGAAAATAGCAATAAAAACTTAGCCAAAAATTAAAGTATTGGAAGATGTTTGTCACATGTTGTGTAGATCACTATCTGACTGAATTGAATTTACGATAATTTGAATCATCGACAAGAAACAACGAAATAAAACGTTTCAAACTCCCCAGAAACTCCGAGCCAGAAACTAAACGCTTTTGCACATTTGATACATTCGAGCAAAAGGCTGTAATAGTTTCGCTAATCCTCATCATTTTCACGAGCTTTAATTAAAGTGGAGTTAGTTAAAAGGAGGTTGAGAATCCACGATCTTGGTGGGTAAATTTGGCTAAACAAGCGCAAAAATATTTGGGCATTATGTGAAAATGTGTGTCATGCGAGTTCCTATTTTCTAAGGCGGGAATAATTTGATCAGAGAGATTACTTCCTGAGTGGCATTACACGGGAGTTGACAGTTCCATACACACCAGAACAAAACGGTTAAGGTGTAGCAGAGCGAGCCAATCGAACTTTGGTCGAAATGGCAAGAAGTCTCCTTATTCAATTCTTATGGGCTATAGCTGTTCAAACCGCAGCGTATTTGCGGAAAACGCGACAATCTGCATCTCTAAATGGTCGCACCCCGATTGAGGCAATGAAAGATCGGAAACCGTTTGTAAAGTTCCTTTGTATCTTTGGCTCATGCGTGTTTGCCCTGGATAAAACAAAGAAAAACAAGTTCCTGGCAAGGGGAAAGGAGTTCATCTTTGTTAGATATTCATTTGAGTCAAAGGCGTACCGACCCGGCGTACCGACCCGAAAAACGAACAGTGTGACATGACGCGACTTAGAGGATGAGTTTGAAACTTCTACATCAGAAGCAAGCACCGAAATGTAGCAGCCCGAACCTGCTAGCCAAAATGACCAGGACCCGGAAGACAGAAACATATTGATTTTGTAAAATCACTTGGAAAAAATCTAATGTTTCAATGAAGAAAATAAGTTACTTAAGTGGAAGTGCGAAAAATAAAATTTGTTCTCTCTCTCTCGCAGAGTTCAGCTCTTTTGAAAGTTAAGTTCTTATGTATCCTCCGCCTCATTCAGTTCTCTGTCAACCTTTCACCGCTATTAAACATTGTATAACCAACAATATTAACTTTCAACTTTCACCTGACAACACCTAATTCCTGAACTGGCAAAGGAATTATGCTTTTGAGCCAAATCTAGATTTTATACACCTCTGCTTTTTCACTAAGAGCTGCATTTTTTTAAGCTCATGTGTGGGTTAGCAGGAGTTGGCAGGCAAACTATTTGGCAGCCAGCTTGCACAATTTCGACTGCCCAATAAGTGTAAAGCTCAGATGAGATTAGACACGCTCAAAATTTAAGTATTTCATATTTTCTTTTTATTTCAGCATCAATACGATTTCACCAACATTTTGGATATTCTTAACTTATCTGTTGCCTTATGCAAAATTCTGGTGCCTCACTTTCATTGGCAACTTAATCATGCATGTTTACACGCAAGTACAAAACTCAAACACCAAAAGACAACAAAGTAAATGAGTTGTCTACGGCATAAGAACCTCCGCCTTATTGTTATTTG
This sequence comes from Lordiphosa clarofinis, assembly GCA_018904275.1. Taxonomy (NCBI): domain Eukaryota; kingdom Metazoa; phylum Arthropoda; class Insecta; order Diptera; family Drosophilidae; genus Lordiphosa; species Lordiphosa clarofinis. The sequence goes on from JAEIGQ010000130.1 coordinate 85,577, forward strand.
CATACCCGTAGGCTTGGCAAAGTAAGCTCGCTCATACATGGTATGTACGAGCTCGTGCAAGACTGTTAATCAACGAGCGCAAGCCAAAAGTTAAACATTTAACTAAATTAAGGTTGTTTGCAACAATTTTTGCATAAATAATTAGTGATGCAAAGGGCTTAGACGATCTAAGATGGCAAATTTCAGGGCTGAGACAATGTACGACTCACTCCACAGTATAAATTATTTCATCGGATGAACAAACAGAGCTCAGAGGTGGCAAGCGATGGGGCTTTCGCATGTGTTGAACTAGCTGCAAATCGATTTTATCATTCGAATTACTTCAATTTTCTAAATAGGAAACTTTCACAGTTCTAATAAAAACTTCTAGTGTCTTGAAAAGTCTGTAAAATAAATGTAAATAAACTGATTTGTATAAAAACCACATTATTAGATCAAATGTTTGGTTATATGCTTAAAAGGCTATGAATATTAAAACCAAACCCGCGCTTATAAAACCTATAAATCGATTCTGCTATAGTTAAATAAAGTCTTTAATTTTTATGGTCCCGTACCTACCGTAGCCTGCATATAGCCAAGGAGGAGAGCTGATAATGCTAAACAGAATCAGTGATCTCAAATTTACCACAAGGCTGCACCGTTCCAACTTGGCCATTTGGTTGGTCATTATGTTTGTTAGCGTTAATGTTAATAATCTGGTAATTGGCCTAACGGAAGGGTATTAAACATTTCTTCCCGTTTAATTAAATATCTCGATTAAATTTGGGTTCTTTTCCTAGAAATTTTCCACAAATGTTTTTCTCAAATGTTTTCCTCACAACTTGCTTCATAGTAATTTTTCATTTATTTCATTCATGTTAATGTGTGTACTTCCTCAGGTAAGTTCGTTAAGAAAGTCATATGTTTCGTTCCCATTTTGCCTGAAAGTATTGTTAATTAATTTCGGCAAGGAACTCCAAGTTTGCAGCCAAGCATGCGACATTCACAAAATATGATAAAGATTCAAAACTTTTAATAACGACAAAAAGTTTTCCTTCTGAGTTGTCGTCCATCAAAGACGAAAATGCAGTCACGGCCCCACAAACAAATGTGAAAATAGTGGAAAAACTGTCGCTTGCTTTTATTTTTACACTTTTCGTTGTTATTCTTGTCGGCGAACTCAATGTTTTAAGCTTATTAGTGGTGCCGTCCGAGATTCTTTTTCTTTGTTGAATGGGTGGTCTGGTGGACAATCAGCCACGGTAAAAAAAAGTTCATTAACGCCCCTGCAATGCGTATAATAATTTAATTATCTCTTTTTTTTTAATTTTTGTAAGCAAATGCTTAAGATATTATTAAACTGAAGGAGAATGGACGACAAAGATCCATTCAGATGTGGTAATAAATATGTCGTTGCAACGCGTTGTGCTAAAAGAATGATCGAACGCGTTCACCAGCACAAATCGACAACAACCATGGTGAACGATTATTTTTGTTAGATGGTGCTGGTGAACGAGCGTGATGAGCTATCATGATTGCTAATATTCGACATTGTGCTAGATGTCAATACATTTTTGAAACTTTTGAAATATTTGCTTGAATGTGATTTGTTGTCGAGAGCACACAACGGTCAACAATAAACAAACAAGAACTCATGTGTGAAAGGCGGTTTCTTAAAAGATAAAGAGAAAAGTTACATAATGTTCAAATTCAAGGGTCATTTCAGGATGTCCCATGCATCATTTAAAGTACTCTCAGTTATTCTTAATTGAAATTTGCAAGCGCGACGTCCTTCTTATCAGTTAATGTCCGATTTGACGTCGGAAAGCAGTCGAGTGGTCCGAGTCCGAAAATTTTGCAAATATGAAACAAACTTGATCTGGGTACGGTATAAACCTATTTACATGCAAATTTGTGTCTCTGTCTTTTATAGAGTCTGATAACTTCGTGTTCATACAGGCAGACTGACGGACAATCGTACTTACCTCAGAAAATTCTAAACGAGAAGGCCAAGCTAACTTCGTCTTTGCCGAAGTTTTAATACCCTTGCAAATGTTTTAATACAACAGAGTTTACGAACGTTAGCATTAAAACAAACCATTTTTCTGATAAAACCCACTTTTCGACCGATAGTTCCTATGGCAGCTATAAGATATAGTCATCCGATTTTGACAAAAACTTCCAAATCTGTGTAAAAGCGTATAAAACTAATAATTGTCGAAGCGGAAGGCGTTTACATTAAAAACAAAAAAGTTTTCTCACAAAGACCCACTTTTCGACCGATAGTTCCTATGGCAGCTATAAGATGTAGTCATCCGATTTTAACAAAAACTTCCAAATCTGTGTAAAAGCGTATAAAACTAATAATTGTCGAAGCGGAAGACGTTTACATAAAAAACAAAAAAGTTTTCTTACAAAAACCCACTTTTCGACCTGTAGTTCCTATGGCAGCTATAAGATATAGTCATCCGATCCGGTCGGTTTCGACATATTATCAGTGTGCAGTAAAAAAAAGACTCTGTGCAAAGTTTCAGCACGATAGCTTTAAAACTGAGAGACTAGTTTGCGTACAAACAGACAGACGGACAGACAGACGGACGGACAAAGCTCAATCGACTCAGCTCGTCGCCCTGATCAAGAATATATATAGTTTATGGGGTCGGAAATGAATATTTCGATGCGTTGCAAACTTCTGGGCAAAATTATAATACCCTTTGCAAGGGTATAAAAAAATTCCATCGATGGACAGCGAATTTTCATGAAGTTTTATGCCATACTTTTATGGTCATCCTTGGATTCATTTTAAACGAATTTCAAAATTAAAATTTTTTTATTTAAAAAATACACATATGCTTTGGAAAAAATATTATATTTAATTAAATTTTATTGACTTAATATGTTATTCAATGTTCCTCATTAAAATGGAGTACACGAAATGTAATTTTACTTTGTCCAAATTTTTATTCTCATCGCAAGTATATTCTACGGGGAAAAATGTGAAAGTTGTGGGGCTGACTGCGAAGTAGCAGAAAAGGCCAACCAATTATTTTTTCGGTGCCGGAAAATGTGTCCTGCTCCAACAAACCAATAAAGGGAAACATAATGAAGTGAAGAATACAGTGCAACTTTTCTGAAAGTATCCGCACAAGCACCTTTTTTGCAGATTCCAAACAATCCACAAAGGACATTACAAATTATGTAGTATGGGATACTGTTCGCTCAAAAGGTAAAATTCACTTTCTTTAGGCCTATTCTTAAGAGCTATATATTAAGTTGCATATTTAACTTTAAAATGTGGAATTATGTTTCTGGAAAACTAAATGAGCAGGTCCAGGCAATCAATTATAGACTGGAAAAACTTCTTAAGGGAAGTCTGCATTGGTCAATTCGTTGTGGAAGTTGTGGGAAACTTGGTGGCCATGGAAATATCGTTGAAGTCGATGTATCCAAAATTGGCAAGTGCAAATATAATTGTGGACGAGTTGTGGCGGGTCAGTTGATTTTTGGTGGATTCAAGCGAGAGTCCGTAAAATTTTTTATAATTCCGGGGGAAGACCGTAGAAAGGACATTTTTTTTTAAATGATCAAAAGAATTCTTGCGGAATATAGCCATATGTTGTGACAATAGCCAGATCATCCATGGCAGTGATTTGCTTATTCATCGCGGATAAACTCATTTATCTCTTATAGGGAAGTACACAGAAAGAATGAGGTCCTTTAGCTCATCCAGCGAATGCCAGTGGAACAAGGGATATAAAGGGTATAATTTCAAATCAAAATACTACTCCAAGTCACTTAAAACACTTTGTACGTTGCCGTTGGTCCGCTTTATAAACCTGAAAATGCTAATGCTGGTAAAATCTCGTTCTAAAAATCGCAAAATTTAAAACATCTCCGACTTCATAATATATAATATATACAATCTTGATCAGCACGACGAACTGAGTTGATGTAGCCATGTGCTTCCATCCGTCAGTCCGTCCGTCTGTTCGTGTGTTTCTATGCTAACTCCTTTCTCAGTTTAAAAGGTATCGTGACCAAACTTTGCAAGTGGTCTTTAGGTACGAATACCCTGCAGCCGGATCAAGTGACTAAAGCGAATAGCTGCCAGTGTGAGAAATATTTTGTTTTATTGGCAGCGTCTTTATACTTTTCTGTTATAAATATTATCGGTTTCCAATTTTGGAAGGTTTGTCCAAAACTGGCAAGTATATATCATGCTGCAGGGTATATACACTTCGGTCGAGCCGAAGTTAGCATTCCTCCATATTTTGGGTTCAAAATCAGCATATTTTAACATTCATAAAAATCGAAAAAAACCATGATAATTCTTCACAGTTCGCGGTCCATCGGTGACATTTTTTGCTGATTTTTTAATTTATACTACGCAGTGCGTAGTACGCATTTTTTTGCAGTGTAGCATCAGCATTTAATTTGAATAAACAATAAAATCTCACTGCTGTACAGAGTCCATCAAAAACAGTGACTTAAACTCAAATAATAAAATGAACTCTCAAAGTCCCATTTCAAATTTATATAGGCCAACTGAGTTTGACAACGTAGCCAGCAAACAAACTGCAATTGAAAGTTTGTCTCAAAGTAATTAGAACAAAAGGCATTGAGCGACTACTAAAGGACCCTCATCGAGTCCGTGTCGCTGTTGCAGCTGCTCGGCGGGCTCTCAACGCTCGTAAAATGTCCCAACAATGTAGTACACCATCTATCAAATGTCAATTGTATGCCAACTGCCAACAAATCAAGCTGTCAACCAGCTCCAGCCAGTCAGTCGACAAGCCAGTGGAGCATTCAACCAGAGCAAAATATTTCTGGAGGTCCATATTTGAAATTATGCCACGAGACTGGAAACTGGAATTAGAGAGCTGGTAGTTGGAAGCTAGGAGAAGGCAGTGCTTGCTGCCACATATTCTATATGCTGGTATCTATCTATCTAGTTCGTGTCTCGCTGCAGCTGTCAGCGCTCTATTTTGCAGTTCATCATCATTGTCATTGGCATTTTCGAGTGGCAACAACGGCAAACAGACTGTCGCGGGTAAGGGGCGGCCGCTTTGCATTGCATTCGATATATTATGGGCAGTAAGATTTATTCGAATAGGAAGCCTTGGCAAATTTCTAGTGGCGAAACCTTGGCATACATTCTATGTATCCATATATGCTTGTTCCAAGTTGGGACTCCCAACTAAGAAGAAATTTTCCAGAAAAACTTTTATGTAAGTCAAGTATTTGACTGAAAATTTGCATATACTTGCAAACTTAATATTAATTTTGCCAAGATGCCTGCAACGCGGGGAATATATTGCAGCGAACTAGTTGTGAACTAGTTCCCTGGAACTGTAGTCTACACTTAGGGCCAAATAAAAACATGCAAAACATCTCCTGTGGCTTTGCTTAGAAGGATCATTGGGTAGATTGCCCAGCCACCTTGTAGCACCCATAAGCAACACAAAACGAGAGGGTAAGTTAAAGTCGGCTCTAACCGACTTCTATATGCCCGTTACTCATGAAAAACATGTTTAATGTTCATATTCATGTGAAAATCCGAAAAGTATGCAACATTTTTTAACTCGGCAGAAGGAATCATTTCCGACCATATAAAGTATATATATTCTTGATCAGCATCAACAGCCGAGTCGATATCTTAGACTTGTCCGTCTGTCTGTATGAACACCTAGATCTCGTAGACTATAAGAGCTAGAGCTACTAAAATTGACATGAAGTCTTCTTTTATCTGCACGCAGATCAAGTTTGTTTCAAATTTTGGCAACGCAACCCCCGCCCCCACAATAGAAAATGTTGAATAACTCCCACATTTTTTAAGATATCGAGTTCAAACTTATAACTTAAATTTATCAGGGGTGCCACAGAATTCACTATCAATTTGGCTTCTAGCGATTTGCCAAATCGCTCGAATATTTTCGCCATGCCGCAGAACTTCGAGCGATTTCATTTTTTTAGCTTATTCACAAACCCTTTCGAACTTGTCTGCGGAGGGTAGACACCCTGCAAGTGAAAACTAAATTAAGCCTTTTCATGTGATTTTATTTATTTACTATTTATTTTTAAAAAATGATACCTAGCAACTCTAGCTGCTGCACGGTTACGCCAGAACGACGAACGAAAATGTTAGCAAAAGATTTGCTTTAATTAAATAAATGATTCTCGCAGGACACATGGTAATCGACGATTTAGGGAAGAAGAAAATCTGTAAAAAGACGCTAGAGTGCAGCTTCCTTGGATCCGCATTTGACCTTCTTTCTAAATCAGACGACATACATACGTAGGTAAGATTATACGGGTAAACTATGCTGTGCTTAAAAATAACATTGGGCCACGCATCATTCGATTCAAGCAATCGGAGGAAATGTTGGCCAGATTAAAAGTCACTTCTTTCCAGGCTGCAGCAGCGGCTTCCCTGTCGCCCATTACGAGGTTGAGGCCCTTCAAAAATGCCAAACAAACTTCGCTCTAGACATCTGTTCGATGCGTTCCGCTTTATAATTTATTTTAATTAAAACAATTTCGGAAAAATAATCAAATTTACCAACATTTGAGCGGCTTCTCGTCATAATTTTGGCTTTGGCGTTGCCACTTTGTTCAACTCAAATAGCCAGCAATCGATTTGCAAATTGCACAATAATTAAGCAACAGATCAACGTAAAAATTATTGCTAGTAAATCTAGTTTTTTATCTCTGAATTTACACAAAAATCGCTATTGTATACGCTTTTAAACTAAGCTCAATTAATTTCGAAATTCAAATGTAAAAAGGTGGCACCACTGAAATACTAGCGATTTGGTGAGTCGAAGTGAATGGCCAATTTCACTAGCAATTTAACTAGCGAAATTACTAGCAATTTAGTAAAATACTTATTTAATAAACTTAACATGTTAAATGTTACATTATTTTGATGTAGGTTATTCACTAATTGAAAAGACTTCAAGAATTAATAAGGCTTATTTTTATCAAAATGAATTTTAAGGGTTTATTTAAGTAAATCGTCGACTCAAGAGTGCGCGATATTCAAATCACTCGACACAGGCTCTGTGGCAGGGCGAAATCAAATTCGAGCGAAATCAAATTCGAGCGAATTTAGAGCGAAAGTGATTTCTGTGGCACCCCTGTATATTAGCAATAACTAAAATCCCTGAAATTAACAGAAAAGTCGGATAATATATAGGTAGGTAGGTATTACCGGCTGGCCCCATGTAGGGGGGGCCACACATAGACCTTACGGTCCTTAGTGAGGCCGGGTGCTTTATGGTACCATTTCCTTTAGAAATCCTGTAGGATTCTTGACGTTTTGGCAAATGCCAATAGTTGTTTGGGGGAGCTCTTGGCTGCCTCTTCCAGAGTGGTGAAGCTTGGGGAGTGCAGATGTCTTAATCTTGTCGTGGCGATTGCTGGGCAGCTGCAGATGAGGTGTTCTAGAGTTTCTGCTACTCCAGGTTCCTTGCATTTCCTGCAGGTGTCTGCTGTCGTGATGCCTAGCTTTATCGCGTGAGCGGCTGCTAGGCAGTGACCAGTTAATATGCCTATAAGCAGTCTGCAGTCTCTTCTTTGGAGCTGCAGCGTATAGTGCGTGAGTTTTTTGTCTCTCTTATTGCACATAATTTTAGAGATTCTGCAGCCGGTCGTGTTCTTCCACTTTTCCTCTGCTTCTTTCTCCTGGCTGGGAATCCAGTAGATTTGCACCTTGCTGGAGGTGCTGAGGGAATCTAATGCTTCTCTGCTTGCCAGAACATTTTTGGAGTTGATGGCGTGACTCTGCATTGCTTTGATTGCCGCTTGGCTGTCTACGTATATGTTGATTTGATCGTTTGGTGCGTGTAATTCTGCCAATTCGGCTGCTTTCCTTATGGCGAAAACTTCCGCCTGGAATATAGTGCAGTGGTTTGGCAGTTTGTAGGAGAGTTTCAATTCCGGTTCCTTGCAGTACACGGCGGCTCCGACTCCTGAGGCCATCTTTGAGCCGTCCGTGAAAAGGTGCATTGCTTCCTGAGCCAGCCCTGTACGCCAGTCTTCTGGTCCCAGTAATGCTGATGCGCCTGTAAAGTTGGTTTTTGGGATCATGTAGTCCGTGCTACTGTTGATCTCTCTGCCCACTGTGCTGTGTCCATAGCTTTGTAGAGCCATGGTGCCAGCCGCGCAAAGACGTTGGGCCGTCCTGTGTGCAGTGAGGCGTGCTTGGATGTCCAGGGGGTTGACACCTAGGATGTGTTCCAGTGCTTTTGTTGGAGTAGACCGTAGCGCCCCCGTTATGCAGACCAGTGCCTGCCGCTGGGCCTTTTCCATCAGCTTTAGATATGTGGACTTCTCTGTGGCTTGCCACCATACCAATATACCGTGTAGTAGTATCGGTCGTATAACTGATATGAAGAGCCAGTGTGTTAGTCTTGGTGATAGGCCCCAAGTGCTGCTTAGCATCTTCTGGGATGCATATAGCGCATTGGTTGCCTTTTTCACCCTTTCCTCCACATTGAGTCTCCAGGATAGTTTACTATCGATTACTACTCCAAGGTATTTTACGTTGTTTTTTGGCGTTAGCGGTGTTCCATTTATCCGCCGTGTGCCTCTCTTGTAATGGTTGTGGTACCCCACTCGGCTTGTACTCTTCTGCAGCTCAGCAGGTTATATATCCAGGAGTCCAATGCCGTGTGTATTGCTAGGGCTCTTAGGCTTCGCATTATTGCTTCTGTAGTGACGTTGTTGAATGCACCCGAAATGTCAAGGAATGCTCCCAGGGCAAATTCTTGATGGTACAGTGCCTTCTCGATGGTGGCTACTAGGGAGTGTAGCGCTGTTTCCACCGATTTCCCTTTCGTGTAGGCGTGCTGGTTTCCCTCCAAGGTCAGGTTCATGCCTTCTCTTATGTGAAGGTCCAGTAGCTTCTCCATTGTTTTGAGCAGGAATGATGTGAGGCTGATGGGCCTGTAGTCTTTTGGTTGCACGTGACTGCATTTCCCTGCTTTGGGCAGGAATACAACGCGTGCTGTCCTCCAGGCCACAGGTACATAGCTCCACCTCAAGCATGCTATAAAAATGGATCGTAGCCATGGGACGATTGCGCATTTGATCGTTTTTAGCATGGCTGGGAATATTCCATCTAGCCCTGGGGATTTATAACTCGCGAACGAGTCGATCGCCCATCGGATCTTTTCTGGAGTGATGATATTGTCTGGGATGTTGACTTGTTGCGTGTGTAGGTCTTGGGGCGTATCTGCCTCAGTGACTGGAGTGCAGCCTGGAAAGTGCGCATCAAGTAGAGCACATGTCGCTTCCCTGCTGCTTTCTGTCCAGTGTCCGTCGTTCGTTTTTAGCTGACTCTGCATGGGTGGCTGCTTTGAAAGCAGTTTCCTGAGTCTAGCTGTTTCGGAGACCTTCTCTATGCTGGAGCAGAAGTTTCTCCAAGAGTTCTGTTTTGCCTTCCGTACTTCTTTTTTTGAAGACGCGAAGTCTAATCTTGTATTCCTCCCAGATTATTTGCTCATCCGCTTGTTTGGCGAGTTTGAAGCATTCTTGCACGTCCTTCCTCTGCTCTTTCAGCGCTGGGGTCCACCAGGGGGTCTGGTTCTCCTTTTGCTAACTGTGAGTTTGCAGGAGGTTTTGTATGCTTCGGTTAGGTTGGCTGTGAGCGTCTCCACGGACCTCTCAATGTCGCCTACCGAGCAGATACTCGTTGGGTTTGGTAGTTTTGATTCTACCGTTCTAAGGTACTTCACCCAGTCTGTGTTCCGGGGGTTCCTATAGGCGTTTCTGGTTTGGTTGTGGTTGAACTCGATCTTAAATTGGATGTACTTGTGGTCTGAGAAGGAGTTCCTATCAAGGACTCTCCATTCTGATGCCTGTGTACTATTCCCTAAGGTCAGAGTTAGGTCTAGGACATTGGCCGATGTTGGTCCCACATATGTGGGCACATCTCCAACGTTTTCTATTTTAAGGTTAGTTTGTAGGATAAAGCTTAAGAGTGACTCACCTCTGTCATTGATGTCTGGACTACCCCACACGGTGTGATGTGCGTTGGCGTCCGTTCCGACGACGAGTGGTTGTTTTCTCCTGCTCGCCTCAGCCGTTAAGTGTTCGAGCTCGGGCGGTGGTGACTCTCGCTCGTGTGCCATATAGCAGGATGCCAATAGTATTGGCTCATCATCGCGACCTTCCAGGGCCACAACTGTGAGGTCATCCGTGCTGTAATTAGACATAAGGTAAGCATAGATGCCTTTTCTTACCAGAATGGCCGTCCTTGCCTTACTTACTGCGGTGGGATAGAAAACGTTGTAGTTTTGTGACCTTAGCCCTGAGACCTTGTTCCCTGCCGCAATCCAAGGTTCCTGAACTAAGGCCACTTCGGCGGGCCCTGTCTCAAGGGTTAATAGGAGCTCCGCCGACGCAAGCTTGCTTTTATGCAAGTTGACCTGGAGGACCTTCAACTGCATGGTCGTTGTCGGCGTCCCCAGGCCTGGATGGGTCAACTACCATGGTTGCGTCCACATCCTCATCGTCCTCCATACTGGGTGGGTCAGCTGCTGTGGCTGATTCCTCATCCCTTTCGGTCTCTACCTCCGTTATATCGAGGCTGCTGGCTTTATCGACCATCTCGTCGATGCCCAGGTCTTTCTCAACCTCTCCAGCCTCTAGCGTGTGCTCGTTCTTGTCTTCGGGATGGCGCTTTTTGAGTCGTAGGTGCACGCTTCCTACTCCCCACGCCATCTTCCCGAATCTAGGGTAGAGCAAATCATCGGCCTCCTTGTTGATCTGGAGGACCATGTGCTGCCCGTTCTTGTCGGGCTTAGCAACATGCAGTACCTTCCAGTCAGCTGTTGGCACGTCTGGGTTTTGCCACCTTAATAGTTTCAGCGCCTGCTCCTTTGGTACAACCCTTGGGAAGAGTACTTTCGCTTTCGGCACTGACGGAATACAAGTTCTGTCAACTACTTCCAGCTGGGCACCCTCCCATGGGCTTCCCATGTCTGCAACGACGCTGGTGACCCACTTGAGGGTGAGGTCGTCCTTACATTTAAGGATTTTGACTCCAAACAGCCAGCCTGCTCCGTCAAACGTGACAGGTTGCGCTGCTGGGTCGTCCATCCTTTTAAAAATCTCCTCGAACAGCTTCCCCTCCACTAGCTTCCACTGTTCCAGGGTCATTTTGCCGAAAGGGTCGCTTTTGTCGACGAGGGCTACGGTCAGATGCCGTTTCGCCACGTCACTGGCTGACTCCTTTCCCGGCGTTTTTCCCTTTGGAGTAGAGCTTGGTGGAGCCTTGCTCTGCGGTCTTGGGCGTGGCCTTTTGCTCGCTGGGGCCTCCGCCTTCGCTGGCTCAGTTGAGCGCTGCCGCTTGACAGCCAAGCTCTCCTCCACTTTGTTGGCGTATAATGCGGAGGTGGCTTGCATCGCCTGTCTCTCCGCAAAGTGTTTGCGACCCTCCTTGATCTTTTGCTCGGCCCACGCCAGCTTGTTGCTCTCCTCTAGGGTGAGCTTACCGCTGCCATCGAGCCTCGCTTTGATCTTGAGGGCCGCCTTATATTGGGCCTTCGCTCGCATGCCTTCCTTCGTCCTTTTGGGCCTTACCTTACAAGAGGTGCTAGAACCCGACAGGACTGGGGAAAGCAGCAGCTTTTCCTCGGCCTCCGTATTTATAGAGCCGCCGTGCGACTCGCAGTCCGAGTCTGTATCGACTGCGGTACCACGCCACACTTTGGCTTTTGACGTTGTGGCAGTAGCTGTACAACTGTCTTGGCCTGCTCCAACCGCGACAGAGGTGTGACCGCTGGCGACACGAAGAGGGGATTTCTCCCCACCGTGCCCGCCGGTGGTAGCAGTCACGCCTTCCACCGACGTTTGGGCTGATATCCCAGCCCGAGTTTGGTCCTTTATGTTGTGCATTCGGAAATGACCATGGTGGTTGCATTTTGTTCTTGGGTACCACCCCATAGCATTTTATGCCTACTGCCAGGCACCTCGTAACCATGGCTCTTGCTCAACTCTGCCCAGCTAAAGCTGGACAGAACTGGCCGTCACCTTAGCTAGACACTGCATTTCCTGGGTGTAAGACGCGCAAGTGACACTAGGTATATAGCTCGCTTTAAGCCGAGGTACATACAGTGTCCATTGCCCAGCCGACACCCTCGGGGAGGGTTCAGTTAGAGGATTTCCGTCAGCCCGGATAATATATAGCCGAGTTAAGAAATGTTGCTTACTTTTCGGATGTTCACCCTCAGGAACACTGTTAAACATGTTTTTTCATGAGCGACGGGTATGCAGAAGTCGGTTAGAGCCGACTTTAACTAACGCTATATACCCGTTACTTATGAAAAACATGTTTAACAGTGTTCCTGCGTTCCTTAATGTGACCATCCGAAAAGTATGCAACATTTCTTTTATGGTGGGAGGAGGGGTAGCGGGGGTGCTTGTATCACTTTTTTGCTCATAACTTGAGAACCGTTCATCCGATCTTGATCATTTCTTCAGCAAATCGATTTATTTTGCTAATTACAAACTATCTTTAGAAGGTCGTCTATCCTCAAAACTGTAGGAGATATAACGTTTTTTTAAATTGCGGGGGCTGGAGGGGGCGTGGCCAAAATTTGAAATAAACTTGATCTGCGTGCAGTTAAAAGAAGCATTTGTCCTATACATGTCAAACCTTTATCTCTTACCATCTCTGAGATCTAGGTGTTCATACAGACAGACGGACAGACGGACGGACGGACAGACGGACATGGCTATATCGACTCGGCTGTTGATGCTGATCAAAAATATATATACTTTATATGGTCGGAGATGATTCCTTCTGCCTGTTACATACATTTGCACGACTTTAGTATACCCTTTTTACTCTACGAGTAACGGGTATAAAAATACACTCTCACTCTAATAATAGAAAGTGCCTAGAAGAATTTAAATTTCGGCAGGCGGAAATTGATGCCATTACGCTATTGTCTGGGAGTTTTTTTTTGGCAGCCCCAGCTCCGGAAGTCGCTTGAGGTGGCGTTTTATTTAAAGAAAACCCCAGCAGCAAAAAGTGAAAGCAAATGGAGAAAAACGAGAGATGGACACTTTCAGAGGCAGACGCATACATCAAACTGGGCGACAGGCAGACAGACAGCCAGTGGCACCCACAACACATCAGTCAATTTATCTTCGATTGTCTGTGCGTGTAAAAAATTACGCAATTTATACAAGTACGTACATATGTACACACGCACATATATCCATCGAACCATGCCACCATTGAACTTTAACAGGCTGCCAGGATACGAGAAATCTACATATTGATAAATGACCCCAGTCTCGGTCGGGGCGTAAAAAATCGATGGATGGATGCCACTCGACATTTAAAACGCGCAACAAATTTATGTGAATTCATTTTGTGCGAGGCCTCGGTTGAGTTTTGATTTCATTTAATCAGTCTCCGATAATTGTCCTGCGTATCCTGTAAAAGCGGAGCACGAGGTCTTAACCAACTTTAAGTAAATTGCATTATGCACATGATGCACAGATGGCGGCAACTGAAAAACTTCATCAGCGTGCAGCAAGCTACAAACGGCAGCGGCAACAAAGTGCACAATAATTACGCGGCTTTTTCTGCTCTACTCGTGCGCTTTTTGACGCACTGTATCCCGTAATTAATTAAATAAGCGCCTTGGCCTCCAATTGTATTAAATTGCATGCTGCATTCCCACTGATTGACTTTCGGTTTTCCAGCTGCCAGATGCAAGCAGCACCAATAATTATTCAAAGTGGGCACGCACTTTCCGCCCGAGAGGACAGACGAGCGAGCATCAGAGAAAAGCGCCAAATCCAATTGAGTTCTCGAAAATACCAATTAAATTTTCATCGAAATATCATTAAAAGTGGCAGCAACGGGGGAAATCCTTCGAACTTCATACAGTTGGACAGCGAGCTATAAGTAGTTATGCTCAACCGGAATGAAACTTTATGGATTCCACATAAGTGAAGGAGGTCATGATAAAGCCATCAAGTCACTTCAAGCGTAAAGCTACAATTGAATTAAACGTGTAAGTAGTATGTATTAAAAGAGGGTGATAATGAAGCCACATATAAGCTCGAATTGTTCAAGAATTAAATATTTGTGTACCCTGTTCCAAAGGTGCACGAGTATATTAGGCTAGTGTACATGTATGTGACAGTGAGAAGGTAACAGCTCTTGTGCTGATCAGAAATATACATTCCCATACTTCCATATATGCCTTTAAAGTTTAAAGTATAAATACTCTACAGTAAGAGATAGTGGTTCGACTTGTATGGGACAATGACTTCTTATACTTACAGGCAATTCAAGTATTTTTTACCAAATTTTGGCCAGCATTATCCGCGTAATTAATAGATCTCTGAGATATCGATTTAAAGATTGGATGTGCGAAAATCAAGTTATAGGCAAAAGAATGCTCGCCGCTGCAGCAATATACAAATTAAACATTAGCTTTTGTAGGTACAGAGTACGTTACAGTCGGGCAGGACCGGCTTTTTTACCTTTGAAACTTGTTTAGTGGCAACAAGGCCTATCTGCAAAGTTATTACCAACTTTTATTGCCTCTTCTATTACTTGCTCTTTTTGGCTTTCAAAAAGTGGAAAATCTCATTTTGGATAATTACTATTTTTCACTTTCCCCTAGACAAGCCCGGCTATAAATTGTACAGACGCTTGGCTTAGCCAACACGGCTTTGTACTGTACTTAATTGAAATTGCAATGCCAAAAGCTGCAATTGAAAATTCCCACATAACATCACTTGCGCACAATGTAAGGGCCGTATATTGGGTTGGGGCATCCCAGCTCAAGGTTGCGGTGTTGCTGTAAGCCCCCTTATTAATTGTCTGCACAATTCAGAATGCAAACTGCTGCCACGTTATGGGGAAATAATGGGGAAACCGCACGGCAGCACACACGAAATTATAACATTTAATTTTTAATTATGAACATTATTAACATGCCTGAAAGTTTTCGCCACAGACAAACGCAGGCAGCCAGACTCTGCAACTCTCAAATAAACAGGAAAATAAAAACGAACTCACACGCACACAAACGGAAGGGTATACAAAGTGAGTTTTACATTTACAAGCAGGCAAACGGAAGCTGCGTCTTTTTTAAGTGTTGACTGCCAAATAATTTTGCAACTTTTCAATTCAAACTAGAAACGCCAACTAATCTGCCGAGTTATTTTAGCCGGTGATAGTCACCTTTTTGAAGGTACGTTCAACCACAAAAATGAATGTGTGAAGAAGAGTCTTTAGTGTGTAAAAACTTTGACAAGTTTTAATTTTTTTGACTGCTGCTGAAACTTCTGATTTAAAAATCTCAGTAGTCAGATTCGAATCAAAAACTAAAAAAGAAATTGATAACGCAGGAATTCAGATCAGCAGTCGGTGCCTTGAAAGTTTTTCATTTGATTGAATGCAAATTATTGAAAGTCGATGAATACAGTCCACGACTACTTCGACAGTCGACACTCAGTGCCTTAAAAGTTTTTTATTTGATTGACTTATCTTAATATTTTGAGGGCCAAGTTTAATTTATCAATGTACAAAGTGACTATATGGGATTATCTAGCAGATGAGAAATCAGCCCTAAATGTAAGCAACAAGTTCGACGTAAAATTTCGCTCATGCGTCTGGGATGATTTGGTTTGATTTTTACTATATTTTACTCATCTTGGCCTTCTCACGACTTAGTCCACACACAAATTTATTAGAAAGTCCGACTAAGTGTCTAGATAATCTACAAAAGGCTGATGGAACCTGGGCTGAGTCCAGGCTGGTTACAAACGGTTTTCGTAAGATGTCTGCTAATCAACGGGGATGTAACCACTCAGTGGAAGGAAATTAAGTGGGGCAGCTGCCCCCCTGCCTAATCATAGATTTTGCCCCAAAAAATGCACTTTTTCATTTATAACTTAAGCTTTCCGCCATTTTTTTTGAAGACTGTTTCTAATTTCATATTTAATGCATCTTGATCTAATTATTTAATGTTGAATAATATTATTAAAGAAATATTTAAAAAAAGTTCAGGCACAGCTCGTTTTCGGAAAGCTGGATACGCCCTTGCATAAGCCATAACCATACTCTTTTCTATCTCCTGCGAAATTTGTCAACACTACTCGCGTCACAATGATAGGCGGCCAATATTGCCCATATGGGGCGCCAATAGCTCATATACACCTCTCGCTTGCTCTGCTTAAATTTTTTAATAAGTTATCTACTCTTAACTCTTCTTTCACAATTTAGGCCACCAATATCGGCAAGTGTCATATAGGTTTCATAGAAAAGGTTACAGAACTCCGCCCTGATGCGTTTCGCCATGTACCTTCTTCGTCTTGGCTGTGGTACCGCAATTGGCTTGTACTCTTCTGCAGTTCAGCAGTTTAAATATTCAGGAGTCGAATGCCTAGTACATTGATAGTGCTTTTAAGCTGCGCAATGTTGCTTCAGAGGTGACGTTGATGGTTCAGTGCCTTCTTTATGGCGGCTACAAATGTTTACACCGATTCCTTTCGTGAAGGTTTGCTGATTATCCACCAAGGAGGTTCATGCCTTCTCTTATATTAATGTCCAGTATCTTTTCCATTGTCTTAATCAAGAATGATGTAAGGCAATGGAATAAGGTACAATGTTTACATCATATCTACCACAATCAAGCAATCAAACCGGAACCAGAACCGGAACCGTATACCGAAAAGAACCGATTAAAACTCAGTACCCGAACCGGTAACGGAACCGATATTTTTAATTTTTTGGATACCGGTATCCGAGAACCGATATTTTTAGAACCGAGAAGACCGAAAAGAACCTAAACATTGTACCGGTACAGTTTCGGTTTTGAGTGCAACCACAGTTAGATTTGGCGGATTTTTTCGCAATTTGGCTCAGTTGTAATCTTTAAAAAAAAAAGAGTCTGGCTTTTGTTTTGTTCAGTGAATTAGAAAAATTCGAGACCAGTGTCTTTGAATAATGCATATTTTATGTTATGTGGCATTTTATTAGACATTTTCTTAGGCAATCGCAACTTAATAAGGAAAAAAGCACTGACCCAAGTATTTTCATTGCATTAATCAAGGTTTTTCGGAGCATTAAGCGTTTACAAAACAAAATTGATAAATATTTCATGGTGGTCAGAAAATTCGAAAAACTATCTAAAATTGCATAAACTTACAAAAGTAATTCTTGCTGTAGAATAATAATTGCCCGGTGGAAAGTTGATCATGTCTCTGCTAAGAAAACAGATGGACGGAAATACATTAACCGCTGTTATTCGTCTAAGAAGTAATCATTAATTTTTCTTTCTTGTTACTATATATATGATAATTTATGTTCACATACATGTGTACAGCTAAGTTTTTGCACATAAATTATTCAAATTAAAGTAGAATTTCAGTTTTTGTTTATTTTATGATTCGACCACGCCTGCATCCCCTTCCCCGAACATGGTACCTAAAATTTTTCGGAAAATTTAAAATAAATATGTTTTTCGATAGATTTTATCTTTTGTGTGCATTTGTACTTACTGAAACAATTAGTCATAAATAAGAACATCTGAAAAAACCAATTTGGGCCAAACTTATTAAAAAAATTGGTCCTAGTCGGTCCAGGGTCAAGGAAAAGCTTCTTGTGCCTTAACAACAGTGCCTTAGAACCAAAGTTTTTAGTTTTTAAACAATACGATTTTTAAGTTAGTGTTGCGTTGTGAAGTTTTACGAAGGACATTCTTTTGGATCTTAGTAATATCAGTAATACTTTTAATTTTAAAGATAATGCACTCGAAAAAACCTCCCTTCTTATGGCCGAAACCAACAAGAATAGTGTTTTTAAAATACCCAACAAAAAAAATATCGAAATAATATCGTTCGATAACCATAGTTATTTTCCCCAATTTTTTGCTGTGTCTGACAAAAATGTCTACCAGCTCTGCATGCTGAAACGCATATCCCTCTGGAAAAAGGCGTTTGTTTCGCGAAAAAGCAAATTAAAGCAGACAAGCGAAGTTGCATATTATTCTGCACACTTTAGTTAGTAACTCCACATTTAAATACCTGAGCACTTTGGAGTGCCTTGAGAGTTCTACTCCACGATACTTTCACTAGTTAGACAACAGCTGCGTCAAACTCTTGAATTATTCACTTTGCTAATTGGCAAACCGAAATGTTTATAAATAAACGAATTTGTTGCATCCATGAAATGAAATTGGGAGGCAGGCAGTGAGACAGGAAGAGACATGCTGCGATCTGGAACAGAAAGTCCAGCAGAATGGCAGTCGCCGCAATGTCAAATGGCAATGGCAACGAAAAATTTTAAATGGCACCAATCGCAAGGCAGGCAAACTCACTGCCCGCCGTCTGCGAAATCGAAGGATCGACTAGGCCAACGGCCTTGTCATGTGGCATACTGATACCCGTGTACCATAACGAAAATACTATCCACACGCATTCCCAGCACCAGGAACGGTATCACCTCAATGACCAACGTGGCGACATAATCCTAGACGGAGCAACGAGTTAATAAAGCAAGAGAGTACATGGAGGGGGCTACTTATTTAATGCTCTGGATGAAGTCTAATTTTTTGATTCGTTTACAGTGTTTGGTCACACTATGGCAGCGATAGCAATCTATCGATATAGGGCGAACCTGCTGGTAAGTCTCGTTGAGAAAACCAAATGACTTACCGGCAGGTTATTTCGCCCGGCAAATTTGAACGGCCGGTACCTAACCGCAACTTTTGAGACAATGGACCTTACAGTTGTATTTTTTTTTTTTTGTGTGGCCAACGTGAGCAATTAAACTTTAGCAATGTGTTAGGTGAACTGTACACAAAGTTACCACGTGCGTTATCAGCTGACTTTGACAGTGTATCGATCAATCAGTGTGACGGTAAAAAATTTTATCGATTGATTTTTTATTTAACTAAAGTGTTATAAACATAAAAATAAAAGTTATTTTAAAAAACAGAGCAACATTTTTTTTGGGTTTACGCCAAAACACCGAAAAAATACCCAATGTGCATCGCTTAAAATTATTTGTTAATTTCACCGGTCCATACCGGTACGTACCAGGGAACCGAAATAAAAATCTAGGCACCGGAACCGGAACCGAATACCGAAATAAAATATAACAAAAACAGAACCTTTTACCGGAACGGCAGTTTCGGTACGTACCAGAACCGGAACCGAAATACGTTTCGGTTTGATACCTTGACCACAATATTAGTGATAGAGGGTTCGAACCTTCTTGAGATATTTAAATTATTAAATTAAAATATTATTTATCGATCTGCCGAATAAATGATATAGATCGATGAACGATTATTAAGTTATGACCAGCGCAACAGCAGCGCTGCGTTCTCCTGTTACTGCAGGTACAGAGTATATTACAGTTGGCTTGGCTGACTTTTTTAATTGTTTTTAAACATAGCTCGCAAATAACTCTCAACACATTTTTTCATGCGGTCAGTCTCACATACAAACAGAAACAATCAAAGCACACACGCTCTCTCACTGAGCGGAACACTTTTCTTCCCAGCTCTTGTGTTTTCTGTTTCGTCAGTTCGCTTGAGCAAAACGAACGAGTCTGTCCGCCAATAACAACAGAGAGAGACACTTTTGAGCGAGTGCTCAGGAAGCAACTGTCTGGAAATGAGCAGAACACTTAAAGTGTCAGAAAAAAGTGTCATTTGTTTTGTTTGGCGGTGGGCTCGAGAAGGTGCAATTTTTATATTTGTACATACATATTATAGTTTATACATTATATGTAATGAATATAAGCTTGATTATTTATGTTTAATATTTATTAAGAAAAACGCTCCATAACTCGTTGACTGAGAAACACACACACAAGCGCCACGCACACATTTAAAGATGACACTTTGTACGCTTGCTCCCGGCAAATTGATCAGTAAAAGACATGAGCAAAATTGAAGCGAAAAAAGCGCTCAATGGTTGAGCGAAAACACCTATTGAGCAAAATAGTATTGAAAGTGTCTTTTCGCTCCCTCCACTCGTTGTGTCTGTACCAAAACTGTTTTGTGCTGACACGCTGAAAGTGTTGACAGTTTTCTGCGAGCTCTGTTTTTAAAAGAATTACCCACACGGCTCAGCTATTTCTAGCTATTTCTAGCTATTTTTAGCTATTTCTTTGAATCGGATTGAGTTATGAGCTGTAAATTTTGTTTTGTAGGTCAAAAACGGAGAGCGTATAAAAGTTTTAGGGTCGTTTTCTCATGTCCCTGTTTTTGCTCAAATCGAAATCCACCCAGATTTTGCAACTGGGTGGTTTTTGTGCAATTGGTTTTCTAATGTAGATTGATTTTGCTTTTGGGCATTTGCGTCACGGTCACACCGGCTAATATAGACAAATTTTTATACCTATAAATTTGGCTATAGAGGCCAAATAAAAGAACTTTTCAGCCTTACCTGATCAAATTAATTGGGTATGAAACCATAGTCAAAGTTTTATATACAGAAAAATTATTAATCAAGGTTTTTTTTTATCACCATTTGGCCAAATTAGTTGCCAGTGTGAACTCGACTTAAGCATTGACCTAGGGTAATTAGTATGCACCTCTGTCTCTTCGGTCAATGTCTGCAAGTGTCTTTTATATCAAAGGAACATACAATATTTTAAGTTTTTGGTTTGTTTATTAAAAATTCTGACTTAACTGTTTTTAGCAGCAGCTGTTTTTAGTTTTCAAATACTTTTGAGTGTGACCATATGCGCGCACACATAAAAATACTTAAGATGAATTGTGTTGTACATTGTTTTCAAATCAATGAGGATGAAGTACATTGCTACGAAGTCCATCTAGATGGGTAGCCTCGAACATGAGCAAACGAAATGCAGCAAATTCACCTAGATTTGCAAAAACATCACTATGAGAAAGCGGCCTTTAGGGAAAGAAGTGTTCCAGAAGGGTGAAAGCTAAAAAGAATGCAATATTTTTTAGTTAATATCTTTGAAATGGGCCAACTAAAGTAACACCAAAGGTGTACACTCTTAGAACTTTTTGATCATATTTGATCAAATTATTTGCTGAATTACAATTTACAATTTTAAGTCCTGCAAAATTTTTGCATCATAGCTTTTTGTCCAAATTTGAATTAAAAATTAGCAAATTACTTGCCTGTAAAACCTTGCCGAAGCGAATGATCTAAGGAAAATTTCTCACTTTTGGGCATCATATGCTAAAAATAAAGAGTATACTTTTCTGCTGCGACTTCCAATTGCGGGAAATTAATTGAAACAATAGGTATGAGTAAAATGTATTAATAATATAGTTAAATAATTTTAATGCAAGCGAGTCCTTGTGGTATGTTAGCTTTGTTTATGAGCAGCTGCAGAGGGTAGCCTAGAATAGAGAAAAAAATGTAGAAATCAGAAGTCGTCAATTTCAAGCTAGAAGCTTAAAGTTTTTCTCACAAATAATTCGGTGAGCTTTTAATGTCTGCAATTATTTTCTGAACGCTAAATGTTCCTGTCTGCTGACAGGACAATTTCTGGCATGTTTTATTTTTCTGTTTTAATAAATATCATTACGAGGGCAAAAAACGAGCTCCAGGTTACTTGTGATTTATGGCAGCAGCACTTCCCAGATCCCGGTTCGGGTCTCTGTCACTTGCACTCCGGTCAACGGCTGCAGTGGCATCTGCGGTCGCGTTGGCTTTGTTTGCACGCCCTTTTATTATTTATCAATAGTGTTTTTGGACGCGGCGTGTTAATGTAAAATGGGCGGACTTTTCATGCATGTTTTTTTAAGCGCTTGCAGTGCAGGTGTTGATGCAATATTAATGGCATTTTAAATGTCACAGCTGCTGGCTTGCCTAAAAACCCTTTTGATATTTTTAACCAATTAATTTGCCATTTAATTTTTAATTATATCATTGCCAATGGCCAGCCTTTTGCAACATTTGTCAACTTAAGTGTAATTTACTTAAGAGCCAGGCCAGAGTGCATGGCCAAACACCTACTTCCCGGTAGTGTAAATTGTAAATGAAGCTTAAATAAATTTTTAACGCAAAAACTAAGTTAAAATCCAGGAAATTTAGTTAACATTGCACTTTGGGCCAAATTACGATTTTTCTGGCATAAAGTCAAAAAATCAATGGTACTAATTTCGAAAAGTGACATTAATTATTAAAAGTAAATACTTCAGTTAGATTAAAAAATTTTTTTTTTCGCCTGGGTGGCAACTCTTCTCTTGTGGCAGCTCTCTAAAGTCAGCTGATTTATTAAAACACGTGCTTCTGGAAATGGACGTAACCAGTTCATTGTATTTACAAGGTAAATAAATAGGCAAAGCTTCAAGCAAAAAATCAAGTTTAATATGGAAAACGAAGCTGACGGTATGTAAAATTTATATCTGCTGTGATAAGAAACGAAATGTTTGTTTTTTTTGTTGTTGTCAATTGTTTTGTTTATTGTGTTTTAGCAGAAAAATAACAAACGTAATTGTGTTCCGTGGAGTAATAATTTGGCTGCGCATGTAGGCGCAAGCAACTAAAAATGGCAAGTTATTTGTTAAAGCCCCTGGTATATAGTGTTATTAATCTTTTTTGCGCATTTTTGCGCTTTATCGAATAATTTGCATTTTCACTGACATATGAGTTTTCGCACGAAACTCTGATCGATATTTGGGGCAATCGAAATGCAGATGCCATAACTGAATACATTAAAGCAGAAATCAACAAAAACGATTTAAATATAGATCAAGTTAAAACCAAAGTTAAAGGATTTATTAGAATTAAGGTTAAAATAAATTGAAAAAAAAAAATTAATTTTACAACTATTGTAGTGGGGTTTCGGTTGAGAAGGGGCAAGTGGCAGGGGGCGTGGTTAATACACATAATTACCTATGTTTCGATTTGTCAAATATGCCAAATTGCACAAAGTTCGATTTTTATAAAATAAAATTGACATGTTGTCTATACCATTTCAGGTAGTTGTGAGGGCGGGAAGTTAAGGCGTGGCCCAATTGGCCACAATTTTTTTTTTCAAAATTCTAGTTCAACATAAGACACATACACAAAATTTCAAGGGCCTAGCTTTATTTTTAGAGTTTATGCAACAAAATTTGGCTAATCGCCCATAGTGCATTGGCAGAACTACGTTTGTACAGCCAGCGGCAAAAGAGCCGCACTCTGACATATTATGCTTTTCTACCTTTTACATGTGCCGCACAATGGGGCTAAAAAGCTAAAAGCGCGCCATATTTGAGCAGATCCCTCTTGCATTAATTTTTACGCCATCTTTTTAGGAGTATTAAAGTATTACAAAAAATATAAAAGTTACAAGTATTTAGTGGAAATTTTTTTATTTGAGAATTACAAAATTTTAACTGTTTTTTGCGAAATTAATTTTTTTTTCGAAACATTGAAAGTTAAAAGCTAGCCAATTATAACATAAACAATTTTTTTCAGAATCGGAAAAGTAAATCTTTACATTCCGTAGGAAAAATCGAACCGAATTTTCAAAACTTGTAGATTTTAGAGATGAATTTTATATTTTAAGTAACATTTTTCTTTACTCTTGATCGCTACTTTTCAAAAACTTATTTGAATTAGAGAATATATTTAAAACTCAGGTACATTTAGTAATAAATCTAAGGCTGATTTGGGCAATTTGATTTGATTTTGAAATGCCTCGACACTCGAGGGTCAGAGCATCGAGTTTTCACTTTTCCCATCTGCATTATCTCAAAAAATGTTCTCGGTATAGCCCCATACGGAGTACGACGAAAAATTCGTGTTTTTACAGTATTTCATATAATTAGAAACACTTTGGCTTTGCTTTGATGTTCATGTGCTGTTAGAAAGTGTTTCTATTTATGTGAAATACTGTATCGAAACGAATTTTTCGTCGTACTCCGTATGGGGCTTTAGAGAAAACATTGCTCCACTAAAAAGGCTATATCTTCTAAAGTATTTCGAATTTCAAATAATCCTTTTGGGGCGATCCTCTCAAATATCGAAGCTATAAAAAAATGCAAAAAAAAGCACATGGAGAATACCCCCTTAAATTGAGTTTAGATTATTATGAAGATTTGATTCGGCAAAGACGAAGTTAGCTTGGCCTTCTCGTTATACCCTTGGAGAGGGTATATTAAAATTGTCCGGATGTATGTAACGCATAGAAGGAATCATTTTCGACCATATAAAGTATACATACTCTTGATCAGCATAAATAGCCGAGTGGATTTAGACATGTCCGTCTGTTCGTCCGACCGTCTGTCTGTATGAACACCTAGATCTCAGAGATGGTAAGATATAGAGGTTTGACATGTATGGGACAAATGCTTCTTTTATCTGGACGCAAATTAAGTTTGTTTCAAATTTCGGCCACGCCCCTCCCGCCCCCGCATTTTGGATTAACGTTATATCTCCTACAGTTTGATAGACGATTTGTACCTTCTAGAGATAGTTGGATATTAAATGAATGAACTTGCCGAAGAAATGATGAAGATCGGATGAAAAGTTTTCAAGTTATGAGCAAAAAAGAGAACCAAGCCCTCCCCCTTTCAACCCCACCCGCCCCAAAAAATGTTGCATACTTTTCGGATGCCCACTCTAAGGAACGCAGGAACAAGTTAAAAATGTTTTTTCATGAGTAACGGGTATTTCGAAGTCGGTTAGAGCTGACTTTAACTTACGCTCTCGTTTTTTTCATGGTTGCGTGAAACAGTTATATGCGCATTCTTTTATGCAAATCTCTTTAGACAATTCAGCGTTTTGAAAAAATCTCAATGTTAACATCAATGCTACTTGAAAATCTAGGTTTCGGGAGATTAATAAGTAATCTAGGCGTTTTTCCTTGAATGTGTTACAAATAAAATTTCTTTTTTGTTTTAGCAACAGATTTTTTGTGCTCCACCGATCTGGCTTGCCAGCTACATAAGGGCAATTAGTAGGACAAATGCAGAAGGCTTTTAAAAAACAGAATCCATTCATGTAAAGTTAATAACAATAAAAAGAGGCTTCTGTCTATAGGCGAAGCATTAAAGCAGAAGTAAATTATTTCAAATGAAAATTAATTATGACGCGGCACTTGCTCTGTCATCCCAACGTGTGACGGTTTCCCCAAATGTCATTTTATTCGTTAGTTTGTTTTTCTATTGTCAGTAAACTAATTTCAAACAAAGATGACTACAGCATTTTTTTATATCACAGTCAAATAATTCGAAAAAATTATTTTTTCGAAATCAAACTTACCAAGCTTATAGGTAAGAAATGTTTATTGGCAAATGTGTATTTTGTTGCTTAGTGTATTTTTAAACGAAAATGCTGAAAATTTCTGTTTTATTATCATACATATTAACAATCGATAGAACCAGATTTAAGTAGTCTTTGATTATATCTTTGATTAAATTTACTTCAGATATAAATTTAACAGAAATTTACAGTCACATTTTTTTTTAAGCAGTGTTGGTCTTAACACATTCCTCTCCACATGCTTGAAGAACACAACAAATCCCAGCCAGTACCATTAAATCAACGTCGGAAATTTTCAAATCTTTGCGTATGTCACCACTTTCGGACATTGTTATAAGGTAGGAATCATCGGATACGTCAGTAAACTGGTAAACTTCTCTTTTAATATATGAGTGGATGGACAAATATCTAATTATTTCTTTTCAGTGAAAATATCAATTCCAACCATATGTTTATGACGTTGACATCTCCACTCTTCACAGAGGGAAAAATAAACTGAAATTTTAATGTTTACACTTTGAATTTAATAATTTCACCATTGATTTGGCGTTAAATATGGAATTCGAAAATATAAAGTGTAAGTAAAAGTAAAATTGGCTTTACAGCTCTTCCAACGGGGCCAAGCCAAGCTTTTTCGCACAAAAGAAAGGGACCTATAATTTATCGCCGGATCCAATCGGCAAAGTTTAAGAATTTCCTTTTCACGGCTAGTTACTTCACAGCTGGCGCCAATAGCTGGTGAAGGAGATCGTATGTGTAAGACCTATTTTTCGAAAGAAAGAAAACACTTTTATTATTGGGGCTTCAGAGGCGGAATCGAACCCACGACCTCCCGCCCAGCAGACCAGCACACTAACCGCTGGGCCACAGACGGCCACAATATATAACGAGAGCGTAAGTTAAAGTCGGCTCTGACCGACTTCGATATACCGTTACTCATGAAAAAACATGTTTAACAGTGTTCCTGCGTTCTTTAGGGTGAACATCTGAAAAGTATGCAACATTTTTTCTTAGGATGGGAGGAGGGGTAGCGGGGGCTTGGTTCACTTTTTTGCTCATAACTTGAGAACCGTTCATCCGATCTTTATCATTTCTTCAAATCGATTCATTTTGCTAATTACTAACTGTCTTTCGAAGGAACAAATCGTCTATCTTCCCAACTGTAGGAGATATTACGTTTTTTCTAAATTGCGGGGGCGGGAGGGGGCGTGGCCGAAATTTGAAACAAACTTGATCTGCGTGCAGATAAATGAAGCATTTGTCTCATACATGTCAACCCTCTATCTCTTACCATCTCTGAGATCTAGGTGTTCATACAGACGGACGGACGGACGGACAGACGGACAGACGGACATGTCTATATCGACTCGGCATGCTGATCAAGAATATATATACTTTATATGGTCGGAAATGATTCCTTCTGCCTGTTAGTATCCTTTTTTACTTACGAGTAACGGGTATAAATATAGTATATATATTATAATTCCTGTTAAGTTGCCATTAGAATAACTAATCAATTAAATTATTTTTGGAAAATAGTCGTAGTGATTATATAGTTGTGTGGTGAAAAATTTATGATTATTTAATGATTACGATTAAAAATAATCAAAAATAATGGAAAATTACCATAAATTATTAAAAATAATTATTTTCAATTATTTTTAATAATATATAAATATATATATAAATATATATAATAATAAATAAAATAAAATAATCGCAATTTAATCATTAATTCAACTTTTAAACAAAATTATCTAATTAATAATGACTACAATTAATAATCATTATTTAACAGGTATGTATAAAATGTACAAAGTGTGTTGCACTTTATCTTTATACCCTTGCAAAGGGTATTATAATTTTGCCCAGAAGTTTACAACGCAAACAAATATTCATTTCCGACCCAATTAACTATATATATTCTTGAGCAGGGCGACGAGCTGATTCGATTGAGCTTTGTCCGTCCGTCTGTCTGTCTGTCCGTCTGTCTGTTTCTACGCAAACTAGTCTCGCAGTTTTAAAGCTATCGGGTTGAAACTTTGCACAGAGTCTTCTTTTTACTAAACACTGCTAATATGTCGGAACCGACTGGATCGGATGACTATATCTTATAGCTGCCATAGGAACTATCGGTTGAAAAGTGGGTCTTTGTAAGAAAAACTTTTTTGTTTTTAATGTAAACGCCTCCCGCTTCAGCAATTATTAGTTTTATATGAAAACGCCTCCTGCTTCAGCAATTATTAGTTTTATACGCTATTACACAGATTTAGAAATTTTGGTCAAAATCGGATGACTATATCTTATAGCTGTCATAGAAACTATCGGTCGAAAAGTGTGTTTTATTTAGAAAAATGGTTTGTTTTAATGCTGACGTTCGTAAACTCTGTTGTATTAAAACATTTGCAAGGGTACAAAAACTTCGGCAAAGACGAAGTTTGCTTGGCCTTCTCGTTTTTTATACCCGTTACTCGTGGAGTAAAAAGGGTATACTAAAGTCGTGCAAATGTATGTAACAGGCGGAAGGAATCATTTCCGACCATATAAAGTATATTTATATATTCTTAATCAGCATCAACAGCCGAGTCGTTATAGACATGTCCGTCTGTCCGACTGTCCGTCCGTCCGTCCGTCTGTCTGTATGAACACCTAGATCTCAGAGATGGTAAGAGATAGAGCTTTGATATGTATGGGACAAATGCTTCTTATACTTGCACGCAGATCAATTTTGTTTCAAATTTTGGCAACGCCCCTCCCGCCCCCGCAATTTGGAAAAAACGTTATATCTCCTACAGTTTTGAAAATAGACGATTTGAACCTTCTAGAGATAGTTAGAAATTAGCAAAATGAATAGAAATAAATTGCCGAAGAAATGATAAAGATCGGATGAACGGTTCTCAAGTCACTCACGCATGAAATAAAAGGAATGAGGAAACAAAAAATATAAAGAGCAAGAGCAGGTACACAGAGGGAAAAAGCCGAGAACATTGGACTCAAAACGAGCACAATCGTTACCAAAAAGTATGCATGAACGGGTTTTCTCATTTGTAGTACAATGTTCTCACTTCAAGAACAATTTATTGAGAACGCAAAAACTTAAATTGAGTTGATATTGTTCCATTTTTGAGAACATTTTTAACTCATCTAAAAAAAATAGAGGCAAGCTAACTTCGGCTCGACCGAAGTTTATAAACCCTTGGAGCTTGATATATGCCTGACAGTTTGTATGGCAGCTATACTATAAAGTGGTCCGATTTCGACAAATCTTGTTGAAATTATGAAAAATCATTGAAAACTTATAAATTCGAGCGTGGGGAGCGATAGCATTGAAAACAAAAAAGTTTTTCTCAATAAGACTTTTTTTCAGACCTAACTTTTGTATGGCAGCTATACTATATAGTTGTCCGATTTTGACAAGGCTTAATGAAATTATGTTAAATTATTAAAAACTTATAAATACGAGCGTTGCTATACAATATAGTTGTCCGATTTGGACATAGCTTGGTGAAATTATGTCAAATCATTAAAAACTTATAAATACGAGCTTTGGGAGCGATAGCATTGAAAACAAAAAAGTTTTTCTCACAAAAACTAGTTTTTCAACCGATCGTTCCTATGGCAGCTATATGCTATAGTCATCCGATCCGGCCGGTTCCGACAAATGTGCAGCGTATTTGTACCAAAAGACTTCGTGCAAAGTTTGGTTAAGATAGCTTTAAAACTGACGGAGGAGATAGCATAGAAACAGACGGACAGACGGACGGACGGACAGACGGACGAACAGACGGACATGGCTATATCAACTCAGCTCGTCATGCTGATCAAGAATATATATACTTTATGTGGTCGGAGATGCTTCCTTCTGTGCGTTACAAACATCCGGACAATTTTAATATACCCTCTCCAACACTCAGGGAAAAATTGCATAGTAAAAACTAATATATTCATATTTAATTTTACTATTGCCATTTTTTATTAATAAAATCATTTTTTTTTTTTTTTTTTTAAATATTTAATTAATTAATTTTTTTTTTTTTTTTTTTTTTTATATTTTTTTTTTTTTGTATGCGAAATGTGTTCTCATGTTTTTAGGCAGTTGGTAAGTTCCATTCTATACAAGTATTGTTCTAGACACTTTGCCACCAACACGTGAGAGCAATTATCTGGTGGGGAGCCCGGGTAAAAAATACCACAAAACACCCCTGGGCGAAATGGCTTATTTAGCGGTTTTTAAATCATAGCTCTTAGGGAAAAATTTTTTTTTTGTTGAAATTTTTTTTCTTTGGTTGCAAAAAGGTTAAGCTATAGTTTAAAACAAAAAAACAAAATTTTGTAATTTTTTTATATAATGTTTTTTTTTTTTGTGAAAGTTGCATGTTTTTATTATATTTTAAACATTGTTTATTTCAATCAGGATAGAATGATAAAACTTTTAAACCTAGTGTTTGATATTTTTCTCGCTAAAAATATATTTAACTTTAATATTAAAAACAAATCTTTCTAATTTTAATGTATTTTTACATTTTTTATTCGGCCCTCTTTGGGGTTCATATTCTTAATTTTTGTTTATTACACAAGCTAAATTTGATTAAAAATATATAAAAATTCATTTAAAAATGTAATACTGATTCGCAACTACTTTCATCTGAACTGTTACTAGGTGAACAATGCTTTGCCAAAAGTTGTAACATATCAGTGTCGACCTTCATCCCTTTTGAGTCGCTTTGATATCAGCGGATCTGATGTACATAAAAGCGCATTCATTAAGTCCTCCATTGTGTTCACTCTTGATGTCTTACGTGTATGGTGTTCACGAAAATTCCGGTAATATTTGTTCCGTGCTTCTAACGCTTCTTCCGACATTTTTCCTAAAGGAAGTGGTGTCACTTTAATTATATCAGCTCCATGTATTAGTATTTTATGGATGGAAGCCGGCATATAAAACCAAGGATATTCTACAATGTGATCTACCATATGCTGTAAAGGCACTTGGTCCGAATAACTGGTAAATTCCACTCCATTTGGGTAACATTTTTTCTTCGCAATACGCAAAGTGTCGTAAGTGGGATATATATTCGCATTCCGACTTTTGGCACCAGCTTGCATTAATTTGTATGAGTGCTTGGTATAATTTCCATCTAAAAATAATGCCAAGGCCTCGTCTGCTGTATATGCAATCGGCAGGCATTCATTTGATCCAATGAGAGTTTTAATTTTTTTGGCTATATTTTCTTCATTAGCAGCCATTGAAACTAGTTGCGACGCACTTCGTTTACCAGCCTTGTATAAGCTGCTAGTTGTTGCAACTACAAGCTCACTACAAGACGCTTCCTTAACAATTTCAGAAATTTTGTTCAATTTAGTTCTACTGGTGCATTCGTCGAACAGTTTTTTAGGTCTTCCTCGATAATCTTGCTTATCAACTATTATGAATTGTCCGTCTAACCACTCTTTATTTTTTTCCTCAAACTTGTGGAAGTTCTGATGGCTCGCTCTCTATCTCTCGCCCAATTTCGCAACAAAATTTCTAATTTTTTTGGCTATTAGTTGTACCTCCATCTCATCATACATTTTGATATCAATTATATTATCAAATATATAGCTTTCAACAGCTAAAAATTTTTTTGTTGGCATGGACTCGTTGCGCCATAGAAGAAAAAGCTCTCGCCAGAGCACCGACATTGCGCCTAAAAAATGTAATATCATGTAAAGTTGGTGGTGGCCGGGATTCATGTTGCACATTTCACAAACACAAGACAACATAGTAATTTAAAAAAATATTCCAGCGCGAATCCCTACGAATCTCGGAAGTTCCGGTCCATGAAAGTCGTATGTTGGCTGGTTTCAAGTGGTTCGTGGTATAGTCAACTTTAACTAAATTTTTTTATACAACGAGAAAGCACAGAACACAAACAAAAATTTTGTTAGTTAATATATACCTCTAGCTATAAATAAAAACACTTTACTTCGACTTAATTATCACAAAGGCAACTTTAGAAATAATTTGGCAATTCACATAAAAAGTGCGGGAAACCTCAGTGTTGCACCTGCTGAAACATATGTTGTGTTTGACAGCTCACAGCTGATTAACTAGGGCATCTAAAACAAAATAGAAACTATCGATAAGCTCAGTGGAATATTAGTAATTGATAGAGACATCATTTTGGCGCCAATAAACAATTTGAAAATTTAATTAAATGGAGCTAGATCAGCCAATTTCCCCATTGTGCAATTTATCCCGTTCTAAATCCAACAAGAAAAAGGACAAACTAAATAAATATAAAAAAATTAATAAAAAAAAAATTAAATATTTTTATATTTAAATTCAAAATTTTTTCATATATAAATTTAAAATTTTTCATATTTAAAAAAAAATTTAAGTACAACCCACTTTTTATTTACAATTTATATTTTTTTTGGGAAAATATTAGATTCAAAGTGTAAATATTAAAATTTCAGTGCATTTTTCCCTCTGTGAAGGGTATAAAAATATTAGATTGCACTTGGCACCAGGTGTGGGCAGATTCCTCACATTTGGGTGGAATAGGGAAAGGGGGC
Source organism: Lordiphosa clarofinis (assembly GCA_018904275.1). Lineage (NCBI taxonomy): Eukaryota > Metazoa > Arthropoda > Insecta > Diptera > Drosophilidae > Lordiphosa > Lordiphosa clarofinis. The sequence continues at coordinate 117,338 of JAEIGQ010000130.1, forward strand.
ATATCTCCGCGCGGACTATTCTTTTGACTATTCTTAGTTCATTAGTATAAATAAAATTTTCATACAAAATATATTTTTTTTTAATTTTGGGAAAAAGGTCCAAAAACTACCTTTTTTTTTTTTAATTTTGGGAAAAAGGTTCAAAAAACTACTCTTTTTTTTCATTTTTGGACATAAAGTTTGAATGTCATTAATCAGCTGTTCTAGCATCTGATTTGTTTGTTTACTTTCTTGATATTTGGGAATAGACTAAATTTAAAAATTCTGTTCTATAAATAACCATGGAAAATGAAGTAGGCAGTGTTTAATTTAGTAATGTTATTGGCTGACGTGAAATGCCTATAAGAAGGTGGCAAGCCAGATCGGTAAAGAACAAAGAAATTGTTGCCCAAACAAAAAATCAAATTCAGAACGAATTCAAGGAAAACCTAGGCTTACTTATTGATATCCCGAAACCTGGATTTGTAAGTAGTAACGATGGTAACACTGCTAGGGTATTTTTTCAAAACGCAGAATTGACTGCAGAGATAACTAAGATAGACATCGATTTGCTTAAAAGAATGCACCCTATATTAATAGTTGTTTTATGCAACTATGATATTAATATAGTTTAGGAGACTGTTAGGCATTTTGTAAATTTGTACCCTTGGTACTTTTTGCATACATTTTTTATTCATGGCCCGGAAATAATTAATTATGCATTGCTCCCAATTGGTCAATTAACCGAGGAGACCCAGGAAGGACGAAACAAAGATTTCAAGCTTTACAGAGAACATTTTTCGAGAAAATGCGGTCGGAAAAAGTGCAACCGCGATGTTCTGAATAGAATGTTCATTACCTCGGATCCTCTAGTATCGAGGCATTTCAAGAGACAGGAAAAAAAATACATTAAATGCCAAAATCAGCTTTAGATCTTTTAGAAACTATACCTGATGTTGATTGATGATTCAAGTGAAAGTACCGATAAGGAATAACGAAAATTGTTGAATGTAATACAAAATGGGTTATGTTGTTTTTTTTATAATTTTCTCTAAAATCTAAAAAGTTTTGAAACTTTAACCCGATTATTCAAACGAAAACTAAGGACTGCGAAAAAATAATTTCAAGTTAGTAATATTAGCAAAGAATCATATTGGCCAGTTTTTAGCTTCCTATGTGTCAAAAAAAAAAAATTTAATTCGCAAAAATCATTAAAATTTTTTTTTTTTAATTGCTAAAAAAAATTTTCCACTAAATATTTCTAACTTTTTACTTTTTTTTAATACTTTAATCCTCTTAAAAAGATGGCATCAACATTTTTTTTTTGCTACAGCGCTCCGCTGAATTATGGCGCGATTTTGGCCTTTTCGCCCCACTGTGCGCCTTGTTTCATACGACATATCTCCGCGCGAAGATATGACGCTTTTAAACGACATAACTCCGCGCGGAGATATGACGCTTTTAAACGACATAACTCCGCGCGGAGATATGACGCTACTAAACGACATATCTCCGCGCGGAGTTAAGTCGTTTTAAAACGTCATATCTCCGCCGAGTTACAAACGACATATCTCCGCGCGGAGTTATGTCGTTTTAAAACGACATATCTCCGCCGCATTTCAAACGACATATCTCCGCCATGTTGCAAACGACATATCTCCGTGCGGAGTTATGACGTTTTGAAGCGTCATATCTCCGCGCGGTGTTATGTCGTTTTAACGCGTCATATCTCCGCGCGGAGATATGTCGTTTGAAACGCGGCGGAGATATGACGTCGGAGCTATGTCGTTACCCCGGAAAGGGGACATACCACTTTTGATTGGAAGTGAAGGGAGGCGCACAAGGCTACTCTGGATATGCGCGCTGCTGTTTCTCCACCCATATTTTGTGCCATAGGAATCAAGTTCACTCCACTTGACTCGTTTGATTTATGTTATTCAGATAAACACGAAAAATTTGTTCGGGCTTGACTGGGATATAAGCACGGTACCTTACGCACTCAACGCATGGATTGTCGCGTTAGCCAATTCTGCCGATAAACATTTTGGCAAATGCACGTCTAGACCAGCGTTGGCCCTCGGTACCATCCCGGGGGCGAAAACATTTCGCTATTCACATACTGTGAGCTCTCAGCTTCGGCAAGCGTTCGGGTCATGTATGTGTGAATAGCGAAATGTTTTCGCCCCCGGGATGGTACCGAGGGCCAACGCTGGTCTAGACTCTAGTGCAGGGTTCCCCAAGGGGAGAGCGCTAAAACGTGACTGTGTCTCTCTCTAACACACAATGAAGTATTACTTCGGCAAACATTCGGCAAGTAAGTTCGTGCTCCCGGGGCTATCGCTGAGGAACTCTGCTCTAGAGGGGAGGGGTCTTAATTTTTTTCAACTTGCTCTCTCTGCTCTCTGAGATAGATGACAGTTGTTTTGAGAGGCAGATGCTAGGCATCGTAAGACCCCTCGAAAGATAGCAGCTGTGGGGAATACCTCACCTTGTAAGTAAATTCACCTTGGCTTAAAGCAAATATAATTCGATTGAGAACAACTTTACTCATTCCAAGGACATATAGAACATTTGTTCTCAAAAATTTTGTGAACGTTCTGTTCTCATTTTAAGTTGATGTCAACTTATTTTCAGAACACGTTTTTCCCTCTGTGTACTTTTTACTCTTGTAGGGTTGCCTAACCTCCCCATTCCCCATTTTGTCTTGTGATTTACGTTAGCTAATTAAATGCAGCGTTTGTCCCCGGCAGCCCTCAAAGACAGGCCGAAATGCTTTCAGCTTCATTTGCATAAATTTCAAAGCAAACTTGAAATGCAGACATATTGTGTCGGTCATGTTTCCTTCACTCGTCACTCGCTGCACTTCTACTTTCCCAAATTTGTCAACGCTCCTGCTACATACTGCAGGCGCCAACACTTTGGACATAAATTAATTTAAATGTTAATTCGTTTATCGCGTTTTGTCAACGCAACGCAGGCTTTTGTCATAATTGCCAATCAGCCTTTGGATGTGCTTCATGTTATGAGCAAAAAGTCAATTAGTCTTTATTAAGCTGCAGACGGAGCCGCCGATTGTCCAGTAATGCAAATGTTGTGTCCTCTGCTCCATAAAAATGCAGCGGCGAGCAGGCCACACTCTACACAGTGCGCAGCACACAGTTACAGACACAGATGATAAAGCAGCGTTAATAATGAGCAACATTTACAAACAACAAAAGGCAATTTTAATGAAATAACCATGTGCGTGCCGCATCAGTGGCAGCAGTAATAAGTATGAAGCATCCCGAACTCGCCTCCTGGCCAAGCACTAACAGCATGCGTACAAGATGAAATCGTTAAAGGAAATGAGTTTTTTTCCCCATCGGGTTATGACAAAAAAATGCGTTAAAATAAATTATTTTAATGTAGTTCTCATGTCAGTCCCGTGCTTGGGGTCCTGTGTGAGTGCGCGCCTTTTAAAAATTCATGTAATCACAAAAGTACACATGTAGGAAGAAATAAAAAAAAACAAGAGCAGGAGAATGCGAGCATCGCGCCTACTGAGGTCTGAACGATGTAAATGGTTCCAAGTCCAACAGCATAAAAAATAGACTAGGGTTAACACTTTTGACAACTGTAGACACAAGGCTTGACCAGACACGTTTAAATACAATTAAGGGCTTTCAGTAATGGAAAAATCAGATAAATATTGCTAATTTGATGATGCGGGGAGAATGCTCAAGCAGGAGTGGTGTAGTTACAGATAGATATAGATATTATTATATTATAATTTATCAGGCCTGTTCCGAATTCCGAACGTTTTTAAAAAGTAAAAACGAAACGAAAACGAACGTTTTACTATTTGCTGTTCCCAATTCCGAACGATTTGGCTACGTTTTGACTTTTCGAACTCGGTTTCGAAGTCGCTTTCATAAACAGCTGGCTGACTGGCCTGCGCGCGTGTTTGTGTATATCGACAGCAGCCAGAGTTGGCATCATCGCTTTAATTTTAATTTACAAAGCTCTTATTTACACTTACGATTGACGATTGAATTCGACTAAAACGTAAAGTGGAATTCAGAACAGCTCGGTTTGAAAACGACCGCTCGGTTTTGCTTTTCACGCAATATTTTATAGATGTTTATAAAAAAATGATTTTAAAATAAACTTTAACTGTAAAGCCCCATACGGAGTAAGACGAAAAATTTGTTTTTTACAGTATTTCACATAAATAGAAACACTTTCTAACAGCACATGAACATCAAAGCAAAGCCAAGGTGTTTCTAATTATATGAAATACTGTAAAAAAACGAATTTTCGTCGTACTCCGTATGGGGCTTAAACATTTTAAGTAGAGATGCTAAACGATTTTAAAAATGTTCAACATTATTAAATAGATTAGTTTATAATTTTGCGATTTATTTTAATGCTTTTAATAGCAATTACTTTTCATTCTGCTGACTCTGCAGCACAACTTTTCAAAACGACAATTCTGTTCGATTTGCGGAATTCGGAACAGCAATTAACTCGATTTGCGACAATTCCACTCGTTTTCGGAATTCGGAACAGGCCTGTATATCTTAGCTAATAAATAGACCGTCGCGCTTCGCTGCGCGTATACATATCATTCAAATAGACTTTATCATCTAGTTCTAGGAGAATTGCCCAAATTGGAGCATAGTTTTTACAATTATTTGCCCTTAACTACTATCTCTAAGGTTTACTGATGTAATAATAACTGGAGATCTTAATAGCAACATGCTAAGGGAACGACATTTGTTTTCCGAAATGTCTTTCTTAGGCTTACAACTAGTCAATTCCACTTTGCCCACGCATTTCTCTGATACAACTGATACCCTACTCGACGTTTTCTTTGTCAGTGATATTGATAAAATTCTTCTTTATGACCAGGTTGCAGTACCAATTTTTTCTAAACATGACCTTATATTCCTAACATATGACTTTAATTCCTCTCAAAGCGACGCTACCGTGTGGTATAGAGACCTCAAAAACATTGACAGAATGCTACTAATTGACCATTTAGACCGGTATGACTGGAACTCGATTTACTCATTTATAGATGTTAATTCCCAATTAAGTCAACTGTGCTTACTCATCAATATCATTTATGAAAAGACAGTACCACTGAAGCGAAGGGTTTGTAATCACAGACACAATCCTTGGTTCACGCGGGACATTTCATTAAAAATTGCTGAACGAGACGCTGCCTATAAAAAGTGGAAAAGGTATAAGACGTCTGAGCACTATCAGCGGTTTAGAACACTCAGAAGCATAGTAAATAAAATGATTTATTCTGCAAAAAGTAACCACTACTCTTGTAAATTCCAAAGTGCAATATCCACCAATCAAAAATGGAGTGAGCTGAAAAAATTGGGAATTGGAAAAACAGTTACCTCAAAGAAAATCACGGCTGATGTAAATGATCTTAACCTAAAATTTGTGCAATCGAATGTACCTGAAGCTATTATTAATCCCTACCTAGATGTTGTAGTTAATAATACCTGTGATAATAGCTTTAGTTTTATGTGTGTGAGCCCATGTGATGTTCTTGAATGCGTCCTTAAAATTAAGTCGAATGCTGTTGGGTTGGATGACATGCATCCTAAATTCTTTAAGCTAATCTTACCAAAAATCATTAATCATGTAACATATATCTGCAACACTGCGTTTACGACTTCAACTTTTCCGGAAAATTGGAAAATAGCTAAGATAGTTCCATTACCAAAGGCAAATGACGAATATAGACCGATTTCTATACTTCCCTTCATGTCTAAAGTATTTGAGCATCTAATGTCACAGCAGATTAGTACATTTTTAGGCTTAAATCCAATGCTAAGTAATATGCAATCCGGTTTTCGGAAGCACAGAAGTTGTATCACGGCATTAATAAAGGTTACCGAAGATATTCGAAAGCAAGTTGATAACAGTCAGGTAACATTTCTGACATTACTTGACTTTAGCAAAGCTTTTGACACGGTAAACCATGACATTTTATGTACTAAACTAGCTAAATTTTTTTAATTTCTCTGAAACTGCCATCAAACTTATCTCTTCGTACCTATGTGGAAGAAGACAGACAGTGATTACCGATCATGAGAAGTCAGCAGTCCTTTCTTTGAAACGTGGCGTACCTCAAGGGTCAATTCTTGGTCCACTTCTCTTCTCAATGTATGTAAACGATCTCCCTGTTTCGTTGTCTAACTGTAATGTTCACATGTATGCCGATGATGTCCAGCTTTATGTCAGTTGTCCCTTAGACAGAATTAATGAATGTGTAAATCTATGTAATAGTGAGTTGTCTAATGTTAGCAGATGGGCTGTTTGTAATGGTTTATCACTTAATCCGACAAAATGTAAGTGTATTGTTATATACAAAAAACCGCTGACCACTGAAAGCCTGCCGGACTTAATCGTAAACGGCACACCAATTAATTATGTCGAGCAGGCGCTAAACCTTGGCATAGCTATTAACAACACTCTATCATGGAGTGATCATGTGATTAAAGCCACTGGAAAAACTTTCGGACTTCTAAGACAGCTCTCATTTACCCAGCAGTTTTTAACTATCGACCTTAGACTTTTAATAGCAAAAACATATCTTTCACCCACGCTCTGCTATGGAATTGAATTATTTGGCAACTGTGACGCAGCTTCTCAGCGTAGACTTAATGTAACTTTCAATAGCATTGCTAGATACGTCTACAATATCAAGCGAAGAGAACACATTACGGGGTATGCCACACAAATCTACGATCTTAATTTTAAATCTTGGACTAATTTCAGGAGCATGGTACTTTTGCACAGGGTAATATGCACGAAAGAACCAAGCTATTTATATGATGAATTATGCTTCAGCACATCTGCTAGAACCAAAAACATAAACAACATACGTCATAAATTAACTTCTTCAGAGCGACAATTTTTTGTTCACACTGTTCGTCTGTGGAATCAATTACCTACACAAATAAAAATAGTTAGTAACGCAACGCAATTTAGGGTAAAACTAAAAGAGTTTTTAATAGGAGAAAATTAATAATTATATTCAATTACAATTTCACTCAATAATAATAATAAAATTAATAATAAAAATAAAATTTAAATGAATTATTATGTATTAGGTTAAGTTTTAGTAAAAGTAGGATTAATGTAATTTATGTATGTATGTTATATATGTGACTAGTGCACTAATGTAAAAGGTTATCCTTGTAGCACTAGGAATAAAGAAATTAGTAAATAAAAAATAACAGATTACACTAGTTTACAGCCAAAAAGACCCATTTCTACTGAAAATTTTTTTTAGTGTAGTTTGGAATGGTGATCTCAAAAATCAATTTCAAAAATTTTTTCATGGCTCCGTTTTTGAAATACTAATTTTTTTTATTTTTTGGTAGGGGCACTTACATTTTAAGCCATATCTCACTTTATAATTGTCAGATAGAGTCAAGCAAGATAAGAATCGAAAGGTTATTTCGCTGCCGGTAATCGAGTAAAACATTGTTTTTAAATCGGTTTATTAGTTTGACTACAATATCCAAAAATATTTCGAAAAAATTGATTTTTTGCTCGAAAATTAATTTTTGGTCGCCTGGAAAAAATATAAAAAAATCCAAAAAAATTATTTTTGTTTTTTCTACATAAGAACCGCACTTCTACGAAGAAAAACAGATATCGACGATCAAAATCTGTGAACAAACACAGGAGCTGTAAGCAATTTAGCGCAAAAAAAAGTGATATTTTCCAGAATATTTTAAAATAAATTTTCGTTTGCTTCGACTTTTGTTCCGTTTTTAATTTTTTTTTTTGTTCTGTCTTTTCGTTCACTTCATAAATTGACCAAAAAACGAAGAAAAATGCAATGTTAACTTTTGAAAACACACAAAATACTCAAATTTGACTGTTAGTTCCTCTACTCAATTTGATCCATCTACGGTACGTGTTACACGATTTTCCTCACCAATACCTTATTTTCTTCGTAAAAGTGCGATTCTTAAGTAGAAAAAATAAAAATAATTTTTTTGTATTTTTTTATATTTTTTCTAGTCGTTTAAAAATTAAATTTCTTGGATTTTCGAGCAAAAAATCGATTTTTTTTTAAATATTCTTGGTTGTTGAATTCAAACTACTGAACCGATTTAAAAACAATGCTCCACGCAATTATTGGCAGCTCCATTACCTTTCGATTTATTTCTTACTTGACTCTATCTGACAATTATGAACTGAGATATGGCTTAAAATGTAAGAGTACCTACCAAAAAAATTTAAAAAATTAATATTTCAAAAACGGAGCCATGAAAAAATTTTTGAAATCGATTTTTTTGGTCACCATTCCAAACTATACTAAGAAAAAATTTCAGCTGAAATGGGTCATTTTTTTTTTTTATTTTTGTAAACTAGTGTTATTAAAGCAATTTTATTAAGATCGGCTTCGAACATTTATTTGCTTTAAAGAGAAAACAAACGGAATTTAATGCAAATCGGGCTTATTTTCCCAAATCGAAGATGAAACTAAAAATTATTTGACATTCCATCCTAAAAAATCGAGTTTGAAGTCAATTATAGAGATTTAGCAATTCAAATCATTTTCTCACTGTTCTTAACAAATTTAAATTTCAGTATTAAACAAGTGAGAAAGTCGATCAAGCCCGACTATGTCATACTCTGTACCAAGAGCAGGAGCTGAATTCAACGCTTCTGCTGCGCTCATTTCTAAGTTTCTCTCTCTCTCCCTCTCTCTTTCACTCACACGTTGTTGAATGAAATGCGGTCTTGGTTGTGATCGCGTGGGAGGGGGTGGGGGTAATTTCTTTTTTAGTCATAACTTGAGAACCGCTCATCCGATCTTTATCATTTCTTTGGCAAATCGATACATATTACAAATGACTAACTATCTCTAGAAGTAGCACCTATCTACAAAACTGCGGGAGATATGACGTTTTTTCAAAATTGCGGGGGTGGGAGGGGGCGTGGCCAAAATTGAAAATAAACTTGACCTGCCTGCAGCTATAAGAAACATTTGTTCCATACATGTCAAACTTCTATCTCTTACCATCTCTGAGATCTGTTTGTTCATACGGACGGACGGACGGACAGACGGACGGACATGGCTATATCGACTCGGCTGTTGATGCTGATCAAGAATATATATACTTTATAGGATCGGAAATCATTCCTTCTCTCTGTTACATACTTTTGCACAAACTTAATATACTCTATGTACCTTCGGTACAGAGTATAAAAATAAAACCATTAGACTAGTCCAGATTTAAAAATGTTCTGACGAATTCTGAAAGTTTATTACGAAAAAATGTTTTTAAATTTGTACCGGAATTTTCGTTGTGCTAAAACCCACGGCAAGAGGCCATGGAGAGTTGAAACTTTGCACAAGTAGCATTTTTTGAATTTTTGCTGTTCAAAGTTAATTGTGGGAAAACTAACAACAGGGAAACCTTAACAATATGACATATATGTATTACCCCTATTGACTTATGACTGTTCCCACAAAATATGTGAGCTTCAAACATAATTTCATACATTTTCAAGGCTCGAATGAAAATGCTCCAGCCAAACTACATACCGCATCATCAAGCCGAAGACAGTCTATGCACATTGTGCCTTTCGAGAGAACGGAATGGCACTCGGCATTTTCTGGGAAGATGTCCGATACTACAGGTACTGAGGATGGCCCACATGGGAAAACCAAGGCTGACCATCGGGGAATGCGATACGGAGCTAAACGGAAGGAACGGGATGAATTTGGCTTTATACAGGGAGACGCACTACAATATAGGGACCAAATTGTATGTACTACTTTAAGAGTAAAAAAAATATGGTCAAATCTTGCGTTGCGGACGTTATATTTGTACGCAAATTAGCTTCTTAAAATTGACACAGTTGGCATCCACATTGGTATATTTTAATGATTTTTGATACTTGATACTTTAAGAGTACAAAAATGGAAGTCGACCTTGAGGCTTATCAGCATTTTCACATTTTTTCACAAAAAATGTCTATACACAAAAAATTAAGTGGAATAAATGACCATTTCAACCCAGCTTTCAAAAGAATAATAATAATAAGAACAAAAGAATGATAAGTCGTCACGTTATTAAAATTTTTCCATTATTTCATTAAGCCAAAATGTGTAAAAACAATTTTATTTTTCATCCGATTGACTTGAAACTTGGCTTTTAAGCATAGTACGCAAAATAATTCGACAAGTGTTTTCCCGATTTCTGAAAATCCGTCTACGAGGAAAATGCCCGCATGCAAAAAAATTATTTGTTATCCGATAATTTAAAATGAAATTTTACCTTGTCGAAAAATCTGTCCCCCAGGCGTGGAAACGTCCTCGAAATTCATCATGAAAAAAAATATTTTTCATCCGATTGGCTTGCAACTCAGTTTGTAATGATAAAATTCGAATTCATTTGTGATTTCATTTCCCAATGTTGGAAATACCAATTTTGCAGGATATTTATCAAATATTATTATTTATATTATTTAACACACTTTTTGTTACTTTGAGGTTATGTTTTTCGGATTCTCGACAACCTAGAGCAGTTTAAAGCCCAGATTCATTTTGGCATTAATTTTTTTCAGTAAAATGTATCAGATTAAAGGGCATAAAGAACTCTGTTTATAAAGCAAATTTGGAAACCCCCAATTATTAAAATTCATTCTGTTAAATTAAAATAACCCTGTTTTCAGTTTCTTCTTTTTCTTCTTTATTAACGCTCTCCATTCGCTTCTGTTCTGTGCGAGCTGCCACCAGTTGGTCACTCCACGCTTGGCAATATATATATATAGAACAATATTGTATCCCATTATTTCATAAAAAAACATTTGGATTTTGGACAATTTTAAATTTCAGTCCCTTGGTTTAAAAATGTTCGGATTAGTAACATAAGAAGCAAAACAGCTTTACGCTAACGGCAAATCGCCATGCCTATAATGAGCCAAAATAAATTTCTACTTCTACTACTACTACTATAACATTAAGGGTAAGTATTTAAAGTTCTTCAGTTCATAGTTCATACCGAGGTCCCTATCACTCAATTTTTTCATTTCAAAGTCTGCTGGCCTTTTTGGCAGTCGAGCGTTCATAATAAGCGTATGTTAACTTTGCGAACAAAATCAAAGGCAGCCAAAACTACGACTGCGGCGCGCCGCTTTGAAGCGCAACGTGGCGTATGATTCATATTTAAAATTCCCTATTCTGCTGACACATACTAAAATCACTGAAACTGGGTCTTACGCTAAAGCCGTCACAAAAAAATTAGCCCCACACTCGGACGCACTGACTCGTGCCCCACAGAGGCAGCCACAAATTATTGAAAGCATTTCATGTTTGTGGTTCGGCTGCTGCTGACAGCCACATAGTGCTCGGTTAGATGACCGCATCAACACAAAAGTCAAATTTGTATGTGCCACCATGTTGAACATATTTTAATGAACACAATACACAAATCAACAACAAAAGCAACTGCAAAAATGTTGATTAACATGTGGTTGTGCTCACAAATGTGTTTGTGAATAGAAGTCAACTTATTAAAGCCATTGGACAATCGAAAACTGACACTGAAACAATCATTTAGAAAATTAGTTTCGTCTGAGAAAACCATATATTGTTTAAGCTGGAAACGTTTTAAACTCTAAACACATTAATTTTTTTAGAAGCTTTCATAATAATTATCATTATCAATTCGGGTATGAAAATTCGTCTTGGTAGGAAAACTTTAATTTAATTCTTTAAGCTTAGGCAACTGTTAATATCATCTGTTAGTTTGCATTTATAGACTACGAATGGATCTTTTGGTTAATAAATGAATTTTTATTTGATATTTCTTATGCTGCCCAAAGGGCTTCTTTATGCCAATTACATTATAGCAATAGAATTAAATAGAATGGAGTTTTTCTCAATCCAGATTTTCATTAACATGGCATCTCCGCGGACGAATTTTTTGTTTTACTTAGTAGCTTGGTAAGCTTTGTATTGAAATATATTAACACTCTCGCTCTCTTTGACACAAATATAAGGAGTACAATGAGTTGTGAGAGAGCGAGTGCGCCTTCCTTGTTTAGTATACCTTGCTCTGGGGTAAATTATTTCCAAACGAATCCAATTCGAATGTTTTGAAATGTGTAACATACGCTTAGAAGGTAATTGAAATATATTGAAACAATTTAATTTTTACTTAATTAAACATTTATTTTCATTTTGTTGTCTTAAGTATTGAATCTAGAGAGCAGGTAAAATAATATTAACACAGAAAAAAAATTATACATAATTTTTAGCAACATTTACTTAATATTATTAAATAATTTAAAAATGAATAAAATTATACTTCTATATACTTCTATGAAGGAATTGATCAAATCCAATTACAATTTTCTTTCTATAACTAAAACACGAAAAATTTAATATATTTTTCAACTTTGATTTAGATTATCAACATCCAATAAATATTTTTGTTCTTTTTAAATTATGTACTTTAAGTTCAAGTGGTTAAATTATACAATATCGGAAAATCACACCTGAATTTATTTTACTTACTATCCTTACAAACCAAGTTTCAAGCCAATCGGATAAGAAATAGTTTTTTTGCGGGCAGAATCTTCCAGACATTTTCCTCATGGGCTGATTTTAAAAAATTGGGAAAACAAGTGCCGAATCATTTCACATAATATGCTTGCAAACCGAGTTTTAAGTAAATCGGATGAAAAAAAATTTTTCCACATAAACTTCTGATGCTTTTCCATCACTTTCGGGTGGAATTTTCCGAAACCCCGACCTTCAATACTAATGGAAACTCGTGTCCAAATTTCAGCATTCTGTGTCTTACCGTTTGGGCTGTCTTTCAGTCAGGACAAACTGTTTTATAGGTATACAGATATTAAATAAAGAGGGGTTTACAACCGAGGGACTTGACAGCTGAAATATGTATTATGTGGTTGAAGTTGACTCCTTTTATTTTTGCCGTGATTTTCAATCCATTACTTTTGTGTACATGCCGCGTTTACTTTTCTCTTATCAACTTGGTGCAAATAGCTTTTCTGTATGTTCACGCTTCGTAATTGAACCCAAATTTTGATTTGAAATGCGGCCACTATAAAAATACAGATTTGACTCTAAAGGTTTCCTAAAACATTCGTTCAGAATTTTTGTTAGTCAGTATAGTTTTGACTACCTACTATTTTCAGCATCTGGGAAAATTTTTGCATCGAATAATAAAGGCCGATTTCCAGAACGCACGAAAATAAATTTTCTATGTCGAATCTAACCTATAAAGAGACACTTTTGAACTGTTTCAAAATCTGACTACAATTGCAAAGCAGTCTTATTTGAATGAAGCCCTTTGCAGAAATAATTTCTTATGTCATCTGGAATCTAGCCTTACAAAAAGTATTTTTTTTTTAATGCTTGAACATAATAACACTTGCTAGGCATTTCTATAATTATTTCTCTTTAATAATAATGATGCTGATACTCCTACGAAATATGTATAAACTCACTAATGCAAGTAGTGAAAGTGAACTCAAACTGAATAACCCATAAACTGAAAATAAATCGTGTTCACACATTTTGTTCATTTTGTTTTCAATTTTAATTTTCATATTAGTTATCAATGCGATATGCAAATATTTCACACTGCAGGTTGAATAAATTCCATCAGAAATAATAATAAATTAAATTAAATGTCAATGTGATTGTTGACGTAAACAAATTAAAGTTGCGATAAATTGAAATCAATTTCTGTCTTCTCCAATTGACGAATTCAATCAAATCAAACGGAATAGCTGAGAGTGTCAGCAAGATTATTAATTGCCATCGATAGCCCACATGTTAAGTTGATAAGCAACTCTTCTTTAACTGTTGTTTTGAGCAAGTCCCAACAATTACATTGTGTCAGCGACTACTTTGCCTTTGTTTTATATCTAAAATTCAATTAAATGCGATTTCATTTATGGCTTTGCCATCGTTGAGCCCACTAATTAATAATCTCTTTGGCAAATTTCATTTCAAATTCATTTTTTTTGTGCCGAGCTTGCGCTTGTAATAGCAATAATTAAATACTTAATCAGAGTGTATTATGCAACTTAATGCAAGAACAAAACTATTCATATACTGGGAATGTGTTAGACTTAATTCAAAAATTTTCATAAAATACGATGGAACCTGCTTTATTATATAGTGAACAGACTTTAAAAAGATGATATAATTTGAGAATAGCTGAGCAATTCTGCTTATTGCAGAATAGGAAGAGGTGATTCAAACCGTACGGATCCGTCCTGATCTTGGGTGTTACGGAAACTTTACAGATTTCGTAATTAGTTAGCTTGCAATTTGTTCTCAGAAATCCCCCCTCCCCCCTGCCTAATAAGGAAACCCACCGTTAAAATTAAAACAGGTAACGAATATTTATTTAAATCCAGGCGCCTAACTCCATATATCGATAAAACTTGTTAAATTTTAGTCAGTAAGCAAAGAAAATCTAAGCAAGTTGGTTACGGGGGGACGAACATAGTCACTATAACAGAGGTGCCCAAGCCCCCGCCACATGTGGTTGGTAAAAACTCTGCCGGCTCTCTGCTGCTACACAGACAGTGTAAACGGTCGTGTGACGTCGGCAAGCGTCTTCGTGCGCGTGGTTTCGTTCGCTTCGTGGAATTCGACAACGAAGCGCAAACGAAAATCAAATCAGTTGCTGTTCAGCCGTCAACGGAGCAAGGTCTCGCTGCGCAACTTATTAAAAATACACTGACAATAAATATTAAATTTATTTAATTATTTGTTATTTAGTAATTTCTTAAGTTTTATGCTTGAAATTATTTTCTTATTTATATAATTAGTTATTTAATAACTAATTATTTCAGCTCTAATATATTTAGCTCTAATATATTTAGCAAGAAGCAATTAATTTTATTAAGTTTGAAGTTTCCGTTTCTTTTGCGCAGTGCAAAGCATTAAAACGTCACGCGCGAAGCCAACTTCGTTTTTCTCTTACGCACACAAATGCAAGACACATGTCATTGTATTTGTGTGGGCACCACTGCACTATAATTACTCAAAGTGTAAAAAATGACTCAAAGAGTCAAAATGACAGCAAACAGCTGATTGATATCTGAGTGAAATGTTGACGACGCAGGAGAGTGTGCTTCTATGTTAGATTTTCTTTGTCGAAACTAAGTCGACCTTGTTAGCTGTGAAAGGCTTGTTCTATTTTTAGACTAAAAAACCAGTTAAACCTTAAGATACAAACTACAAGATAGATTAACGCAAATGCTTCTTCAAATGAATTGTTCGATCTTTCTCTCAGTAGTGATAAATAAGTATGATGCGATCGTTTTACGACAACCCCACCGTTCGGTGTTAAATATATAATTAAAAGACATGCCACAAAGATAACTTAAGACTGCGTTCGCAGCCAAATGCCCTGTAATCCCAAAGCTATCGCAGATGAATGTAAGACAATTTTTCACAGTTTTCAGGTGACAAGGCCGGGAGATAGCGAGAGTGAGTGAAAGCAAGCGACACTCGTGGTAATTTCATTGAAATGAAGTGAAGTGAAGCGCCTGAAGAGTTTGCCAACTTTTGCCCCCGATGCTTGCGCGGTGTGTGTGTTTTTTTTTTAAATTACACGCGCGAACTGCCAGCTGAGGGCATTTAGGCAGGGCTGATAAATTTTCATGACATGCTGCACACTGTCATGTGACAAGAATCAGTGTCAAATATGTTGTCATTTAATTTCGCACTCACACACGCACACACTCGCACTTACCTCGCTGAATCAGATTTGTGGAAATGTTAATAAGCTGCTGGCTTTTCGCTGTGTCGAGGACACTTGAATGTCCCTTTCCCTCGCTCACTAATTGCTGCTTCACTTGCCGTCGACGTCGCATTATGAATTTTACATGGCCTTTTCGGTTGCATACTTTCAGGCGCTTCGCATTTTTCGCCAATTTAAAGCTGGAACAATAGCAATGACTGTAGGCATTTATCACAGCTACATGATTATGCTCTTAATGGCCAGGTGAACTCAAAAGGGACGAACGGGGGAAGGTTCGAGATAAGCAGAGGCTGACTGGTCGGGCTTGACTTGGCATATGTGACAGCGACACTCGCCGGGGCGACTTTGTCGGCGCAAAAACCGCAAATATGTCTCCTGTTGTTGCTGTTATTGTGTCTGCCAGCCACAAAGGAGGACACACATTAGAACCAACAACGTGTCTAGAGCAGGCAGGATCCCAGGCTGGGGCTGGGGCAGGGGCGGGCTGGCTGCCGCCACCGCCACCGACAATGGAACTTGTCTTTTTAATTAAATGCTAAAAGAAAATGCAAAAGATAAATGAAGTTGTGCTAAATGCGTGCTGTGCGGCTCAGTGGGCGGACGGGAGTGAATGCCAATGGAATGGGGTAGATTGAAGCTAGCAGTAGGTGTGCGGAGTCTCTCTGGCTGCTTGTCTGCGCCGGATTTCAATTATTTTATACCAAAATTGTCAGCTTCTGGGGTTTCTGTGGGCTGCCAGGCTCACTGGCATCTTCATTTAGCGCCGAGCGTCTCTGATGTGGTATTATTATTGAATTATGCGTTTGACATTGTCTTAAGTGCCAGCAGTGCTCAACCCATTTGAAACCAAATCTCTTTAATGCACCGCAGGATCCGACTCCGGAATGCTCTCAATTATGCAGTGAAAACGTCTTAAATAAGTTAAAGTTTTGCAAAGATGCTTTAAAGGTTGTTGGATGAGTAATCTGCTTCTATAAATAGTGTTTTGCCTTTAACCTGTAATTACATATAATAAATAATATGTGGTAAAAGCAGAAACTAAAACTGAAACTAATAATGGGTGGGATTACGGTTACTGTTTTAGACTACCGTTTTTTTCGGTTCCGGTTATATTACGGTTGTGGAATATGGGTTGCCGTACGGGTTTCGATTACGGTGACGGTTAATGGAGTAAAATATCACTTTGACAAATTATGCAGAAAAAAGCGACCCTATTTGAAATCTCAATTATTCAGTAAATAAACTTAATTCAAATTTCTTATACAGGAGTAAAGCTCTAACGAACCCAGGCTTTGTCAAAACTGCGTTGACGTCTAACTGAATGGTATGAGCAGCACAACTGACCTCTGAAAACACGCAATATAAGTGAAATCACACTGAGAAAAAATCAATCTAAAATTAAGATTATAATCTTGAATCAAAGAGAAACGGTGTCAAAATTCGACTAAGACCAGATAATCTTAACCCAGTATTATATGCTCAATTTTCTCAATTTTAATCTTAATCCATCAATCTTGGATAAACATTGTTTATACTCGACTTTAAGATGAAACAATCTCATTTTTAAATATGAAAAGAAAAAACGAAAAAAATTATATTAAGCTGTTATTATTTTTTTATGTTTTGTTTTTTTTTTTTGTTGTGTTTGATTTAGTTATTAACAATTTGTTGTTTCTGAAAAACTTATATAAATGTAATTATTAATTCGCTGGTACTGGGACTTGAACTGAGTACCTCGGGGTGATTGACCACACTGCATCGGCACTCAGCCATCTCGGCTGTTCAGCCTCATTGTTGGATCGTCACTAATCGTTGTTTAAGAACTCAGCAAGACAATACCAGCTGAGTTCTTACACTGCAACTGGTCGCGCGAAAAAAATTCCTTCAATAGCAGAGACGGTAAAGTGGAAGTCAAAAAGCTTTATTGGAACGAGTAGGTTGTGGTTCGAGTCCCAGTAGAGCCGAGTTGTTTTTTTTTTCATTTTTTTAAAATTTTTTTTTTAACAAAATAAATTTATTTATATATATCATAAAGGTTTTTTAACTAAAGCTTTACTTAAAACTGTAGGACGGTTGATACATTTCGAGATGATAAATCTTGTTTTTAAGATTTTGAATCTCATTTCAAGGTTTTTTTATCTTGCTATTACAAAATTAAAAGATTCTCGAAAAAAAATTTTCAATCTAGATTTTAGATTGAATTTTTTTTCTCAGTGCACTTTATTATTGCACCTTTTTTTTACCATATGGCGTCCGTTATCAGTGGTACAGGAGAATATCTGCTTAGTTCCATTCTCAAACTGATTCAGAACTTGATGATAACTTCATTAAGATGGGTGGCCGTGTGATAGGAAAACATCTCCTCAGTAGCCAAAGTTCTCAAATTATATTTTAAGCCCTGCAACAAAAATAGTATGACCTTTATTGTTGAATATCGCATTCTTACTAATAAATGACCGATCTATTTGAGTCATGCCATCCAATTTAAAGGAAATCATGTTTACTTCATGCTCGTTTTGAATGTTCTTAGCAAGAAGGCCTAAGTGGCGAATGACATCTTCTCTAACAAAAAATTCTAAAAGGGTATGATTCACTGCCCCACAGCAGAGCTAACGCCATTAACATCTACACCGATGGTTCTAAGCTCAACGAAAAAGTAGGCGGGGGAGTTTTCTCTTCCAACCTAGATTTGAACTTATCGTTCCGCCTTCCTGACCACTGTAGTGTGTACCAAGCGGAAGTGGTAGCCATCCAGGAAGCTGCCACCTACCTTAGCACACTCACGGTCAAGGAAGGAAATGTATTTACTGTATGTACTCAGATAGTCAAGCCGCCCTTAAAGCACTTGACTCACACACCAACAATGCTAAAACACTTACGGAATATCGCTCATCTCTGAATAAGATCGCACGGCATTTCAGTATACACCTTATATGGGTGCCTGGACATCGCAACATAGAAGGTAATGAGTCTGCGGACAAACTGGCCTGAATAGGTACCACCATCGAGCTCCTTTCAGAGAGGAGCACGATAGGGATTCCTATGGCGACATGTAAACTTCATACAAAAGCAGAAACACTTCGTCTCGCTACGGACCGGTGGAAAAATCTTTCTTCCTGTGCAGTAGCGAGGCTTAGGTGGCCAACATTCGACCAAAAACGAACTTACACACTTTTACGTCACTTCTGCTAGGGACCCTTACAGGTCACTGTCTCATTGGCAGACACGCAAAACGCCTAGGCGTCATTTACCACGACTTTTGCAGAAGTTGCGGACACGAAGAAGAGGAGCAATCGGTACAACACCTTTTGTGCCATTGCCCCGCCTTGAGTAGAAGGAGACTCAGGACACTTGGTCAACCTCTGCTACTCAACCTTTTGGAGACATCCGGGCTACAGATCCCAGCTCTACTCAAATTTATTCTGTCCACACAATGGTTCAGAAACGAGGACCCACCTTAGTATTAACGAGAAGGCCAAGCTAACTTCGTCTTTGCCGAAGTTTTTATACCCTTGCAAATGTTTTAATACATCAGAGTTTACGAACGTCAGCATTAAAACAAACAATTTTTCTAAATAAAACCCACCTTTCGACCGATAGTTTCTATGGCAGCTATAAGATATGGTCATCCGATTTTGACCAAAACTTCCAAATCTGTGTAAAATCGGATAAAACTAATAATTGCTGAAGCGGGAGGCGTTTACATTAAAAATAAAAAGTTTTTCTCACGAAGACCAACTTTTCGACCGATATTTCCTATGGCAGCTATAAGATATAGTCATCCGATTTTGACCAAAACTTCCAAATATGTGTAAAAGCGTATAAAACTAATAATTGCTGAAGCGGGAGGAGTTTACATTAAAAATAAAAAGTTTTTCTCACGAAGACCAACTTTTCGACCGATAGTTTCTATGGCAGCTATAAGATATAGTCATCCAATCCGGTCGGTTCCGACATGTTATCAGTGTGCAGTAAAAAGAAGACTCTGTGCAAAGTTTCAGCCCGATAGCTTTAAAACTGAGAGACTAGTTTGCGTAGAAACAGACAGACAGACGGACAGACAGACAGACGGACAAAGCTCAATCGACTCAGCTCGTCGCCCTGATCAAGAATATATAAAGTTTATAGGGTCGGAAATGAATATTTCTATGCGTTGCAAACTTCTGGGCAAAATTATAATACCCTTTGCAAGGGTATAAAAAGGGTTAATAGGGAATAAATATGGCATCGCAATGGGCACAAAGTGTCCTAAGTGGGAGAGCGGCTCGTCGCTCTCAGCCATCGCAACCTAACCTAACCTAACCATGATGCACTGACAAAAAAAGGATAGTTTTTACGATCCTCAGGATGATTTCGGTATCCATTTGGACTGGATAGTTAACAATCCTTTTTTGGGATCCATTGGATATTTTCGAAGTCGGTTTATCTTCGCTTAAAAAGGATATATCAGAAAAAAAATATTTCATTGATCTTTATTCTTCATTCAAAGGAGCTAAAAAATGTGAAAAATATATTTTCAAAAATGGATCTTAAAGTGGATATTTGAATTTCCATTCTCCGGGGATCTTTTTTTTTTCTCTGTGTGGTAGTACAAAAACCTTAGCAGGGTTTGGTCTGGTTAGCTGCCGATTTCTTTTAATAGCACTTGACTCCATTTTTTGTAAACTATTTGGAATGTCGCTTTGACGTCTTAAGAAAAGTTGTGGCTCTTGACTTGGTTTACAAAACATTTCAAAGTATCAAGTCAAAATAGTCACATCTTTAAACTCAAAATTTCAAAAATGTCGCATAATCATCATGTTTTCTCCTCATTTTGTACTGTTTTTCAACTTTTTCTTGAAAACCGACACCGAATTTGACAAAGCTATGAAGGAAGAAAAAGTAGCTTTGATTAAAATAAACAATCGGTTGGAACATACCAACTTCATTCGATTGGTGCTTCATATAGTTAAGGGCCCTAAAAAATTTATAATTTCAACAAAAACTCGAATTACAGTTTTTGGTAGAAATTGGCTGACACAATAAAAAATTTAGATTGTTTTGTATTAAATCAATAAAATTGTGAAAAATGTAACTAAAGAAAATTAGTTTATTTACTTTTTACCGATAATATTAGTTTTTTTTATATTTTTATGACAGTTTTTTATGCTTATGGGCTTTTAACTATATGAAAGAGTACTTAAGTGAAGTTTGACCGTACCAACGGTTTGTTTATTTTGGTCTATACAACAACTTTCACCTATACTACTTGTCCAAATTTGTAACGGGTTTCAGGAAAAAGTTGGAAAACTGGAAAAAAATGTTAAAACGATTTTTTTTGGAATCTTTTGTAATTTTAAGTACGAAGATGTACTTTTTTTGATTTGCTACAAAAAAATGTTTTGTAGGCCAAGCCAAAAGCAACAACTTTGCTACAGATATAAAAGCAAAATTCAAAATATTATACGAGATATGGTATCGATAATTACACTAGTTTACAGCCAAAAAGACCCATTTCTACTGAAAATTTTTTTTAGTGTAGTTTGGAATGGTGATCTCAAAAATCAATTTCAAAAATTTTTTCATGGCTCCGTTTTTGAAATATAATTTTTTTTTATTTTTTGGTAGGGGCACTTACATTTTAAGCCATATAAGCCATTATAATTGTCAGATAGAGTCAAGCAAGATAAGAATCGAAAGGTTATTTCGCTGCCGATAATCGAGTAGAACATTGTTTTTAAATCGGTTCATTAGTTTGACTACAATATCCAAAAATATTTCGAAAAAATCGATTTTTTGCTCGAAAATTCATTTTTGGTCGCCTGGAAAAAATATAAAAAAATCCAAAAAAATTATTTTTATTTTTTCTACATAAGAACCGCACTTCTACGAAGAAAAACAGATATCGATGATCAAAATCTGTGAACAAACACAGGAGCTGTAAGCAATTTAGTGCAAAAAAATGTGATATTTTCCTGAATATTTTAAAATAAATTTTCGTTTGCTTCGACTTTTGTTCCGTTTTTAATTTTTATTTTTGTTCTGGCTTTTCGTTCACTTCATAATTTGACCAAAAAACGAAGAAAAGTACAATGTTAATTTTTGGAAACACACAATATACTCAAATTTGACTGTTAGTTCCTCTACTCAATTTGATCCATCTATGGTACGTGTTACACGATTTTCCTCACAAATACCTTATTTTCTTCGTAAAAGTGCGATTTTTAAGTAGAAAAAATAAAAATAATTTTTTTGTATTTTTTGGTATTTTTTCTAGTCGTTTAAAAATGAGATTTCTTGGATTTTCGAGCAAAAAATCAATTTTTTTGAAATATTATTGGTTGTTGAATTCAAACTACTGAACCGATTTAAAAACAATGCTCCATGCAATTATTGGCAGCTCCATTACCTTTCGATTTATTTCTTACTTGACTCTATCTGACAATTATGAACTGAGATATGGCTTAAAATGTAAGAGTACCTACCAAAAAAATTTAAAAAATTAATATTTCAAAAACGGAGCCATGAAAAAATTTTTGAAATCGATTTTTTAGATCACCATTCCAAACTATACTAAGAAAAATTTTCAGCTGAAATGGGTCATTTTTTTTTTTTTTTTTGTAAACTAGTGTTATTAGATGTGCAGAGGCGGGATCGAAACCACGACCTCCCTCCCAGCACACTAACCGCTGGGCCACAGACGGCCACTGCCAATCAAGTGAATGCTGAATACATACTTTGCCGCACGACTACATAATGAATTTCCGTTCAAGCGATGTCATATGAAAACTGTACATTTCTGAGCAGAATCAGCACTCTTCAACTATAATTCAATTCATTTTGTCTTTCCCGTATTTTCTTCACCTCTTATTCACCCACTCACCACTCTTTTCCCACCCTCCTTTCTTCTTCCACCGCTCTTCACTCTTTCCCCTCCCCTTCCCTATAACAAATGTAGCAGCTGCCATCTGTCTAAGAGAGCCAAGAGATGAGAAGAGACCTAATTTTTGTGAGTGTGGTTCCTCTTATGCACACTCTCTCTCGTACTCCTAGAATAACAGTTTAGTCCAAAATATTATCTGAACGCCACAGTTCCGATACTTTTCTTTGGCTACATATGTGTATACATTTTTTGGCAGCTAGCTTTGTGAAATTCCAACTTCTTTATTTTGAAATACCGTCAACATCTTTTTTAGATTATCGATGTGTTTAGTATGTGCCATAAGATTTAATTAAATTGGATGAGGCTTTTCGCTATTTCTTTTTATCTTTGTTTTTATTTTTTAACACAAAAATCACACACAGCACATTCTGTTACTTAGGAGCCCTTCCCTTTTTCTCGCTTTTATTAAAACACTTTGTTTCTTTTATGTGCTCCATTCAAATTTTTCTTTGGCTTTTTGACTCACTTTGCGTTGATCGTTTTCCAAATTTTCTTTCTTAGTGCGCGCCTGCATAACTAAACGAAGGTCTTTGACAAATCTTAGGTCTGTAGGATAAGTAGTTTTGGCTGTGGGTTGATAATATGCCAGTCTTTTAGTCTGTCGGTCAGTATGTCAGTCAGACGGGCCTATAGATTTATAAGAATTGATAACCATTTTCAAGGTTTTATTTTCTATTTGCATTCAGAGGAAGACATTGTCTTGAGATAGGCGATCATGCAAACAACTACCAGTATGTATGAATACTTCCTTTTTTTCCGCTCGCTCTCTTTCCTTGGTGCCCTTTAGCATAACGGATAAGCAGCCGATATTAGGGAATAAATAAATATATTAGTAAAATGTTTATTGTACATGCATCAAGTAAAATTACGTTGACAGAAATTTTTTCTATTAAATTAAATCATACATTTGTTTCTGTTTCGGTACTGATAGCCGGTTTTGTTAATAAATGTGATAGGGTTACGTTTATAAAGAAAAAAGAGTGCTTTGAGCTGTAAAAGATTACGCTTTCGGTTACGGTTTTAGTCTCTCATTTTAATTGTTATACCAGAATTAATTGGTACACCTAAAATAGTACAGCTTTCGTTTTATTTTGACTGAGACCAATTTTTCGACCGAGATTTTTTTAATCTTTAAGTAAGCGTGGCATGAGCCTGAAAGTTCAATCTTGACTATGCTATTCTAGTAGAATAATTCTTCTCAATTTAAGCGTTAAGTGATTGGCCCAATCCTTTCGACTGTGCTTACTTCAAACAAAAATATCAAATTTTCGATATCGAATAATTGTTGAATGTATTTTTGTTGTGTATTTTTGTTAGGTTCGGGCACAAAATGGGAGGTTTTCTTAAGAAGTTCTCTTAGATATTAGGAAATCGTACTTTTTGTCCAAGCCAAAAAACAAGTACTAACAAAAAAGTCAAAAGTTATTCGATATCGATATTTCGACATGGCTACTTCAAACCCTTCCGAGCAGGGAATCAAACCGGAACCGTATGCCGAAAAGACCGAATAAAACTTCTTACAGGAACCGGCATCAAAACTGGTATTTTTATTTGTTGTATACCAGTATTCCAGAACCGATATTTTTAGAACCGAAAAGAACCTAAGCGTTGTAGCGGTTCAGTTTCGCTTCAAAGCATTTTATTTGTTTTTTAGATTTCCTTAGCTGCCAGAAAGTCATTTTGTCATCGGTATACTTAAAGCTACTACCTGCCCCAATGATGTTAAGAGCGAAAGAGTTTCACTTCTATATTCAAAAGTGATAACTGCGTCAACTGTGCGTGAGACAACAAATAAAGCGTAAGAGAGAGTGACAACAAATACTGTTTCTGAAGTCTGTATATATTTGTCGCGCTCTCAATTAAGTTCTGTGTTTGCATGTTCGCTTTCTGCTAAGTCTAAGCCTTTTGTCGCTTTTGAAATACGAGTAGTAAACGTAGTTGAAGAGTCGGGTTTTTAATAGATGCGGAATTTGTCTTATCCTACGCTGCAAACCGTTAGCCGAATAAAAATCGACACCGAAAATGAACGAAATATTAAATCCTTCCCAAATAGCGTTGTGGTGTTCGTAATCGCTGTTCAATAATTTTTGTCATTTTATTTACCCGGCTTAATGTCACACACACACCCCCCAAAATGTAACATGGATCCACTACAGATGCTTGCTTTCAAGTGTCATGTGTCAGATGGCAACAAGGACCCTCCCATTCGCAGTTGGTTGTTGTTGTGGGCGTTGTTCCATCGATTGCAGATCAAATTAGATGTATAAATAACAAAACGATTAAGCGGTTGAAGAACTAAGCTAGAGCAAGTGCCTCCCAATTGACCATACACATGTCCAAATGGGAGAGCGGACACAAATTTGTTTCATTTTATTGCCAAGGCGGATTACTTGAGCTGGGCAATTGTTGTGCGGCTCATTTGGATTATAATTGATGTGCAGAGCCTTCAATTGGCTTAAGTTTGACCAAGCTAATCTTCATTGCAATTGTTTTGTCATTATCCTGTGGCAATGCCTGCCTGGGGACTTGTATCAAATTGAGAGCAGGGCACAAAACTCAATTTTCAAGTTATTTAACGCCATTGAGCCACTTGAGCCCCTTGTGTGTTTTCGTGTTGTTTGTCTCAGCGATCTGCCAAATGTCAACAATTTGATTTGGTCTCGCACTCAAGGCCCCGGCTCTGCCAGTTTGTCCACCCGGCGTATGATGAATATCGCAGGCAATGCCTAATCAACTGCAAATGAAATGGACAATTTCTGGCGTGGTTTCGGTAGGTAACCGCACGCATCGATACATCAAATCGACACCGAGAATGCCAGCACAAACGGGCAAAACAAGAAATATTTGGCCGGCATTGATTTGCTAGGCGCGGTCTTTGACCAGGACGCAGGACTCGCTTACTCGTTCGAAAATAAATTGCTTCGGCTGTTTGTGCCAACAAATCCGCTCATTGCCATTTTGGGTTGCGCTCCAGTGTCGTGGCTGGGTAGCAGCTTAATAACCATTGTCCGCCCAGCCCAACGTGTTCAACGTGGGAGCTATAAACTGTCATTTAAGTTGTTGTCGATGTCATTCTCATGGCCTGGCCAGCCACCATTGTTTCCACTTCCAGCCAAGATTTGTGGCTGCAACAAAAGGCCAAGTTTCTTTAACTGCAAAAAGCGAAAGTGAATATATTTATGAGCAGCAGGAGCTGGAGGAGCAGCACGAGTAAAAATACCCGTGAGTAAAATAAACAAACAGGGCAAACTTGTGTGCTTGGTAAGTGGGCGTGTGTAATGAGCTTAGCTGGCAAATGTTTGTGTAGGTAGGTAAAGAATATTGCGGCTTCTTAAAGAGTTCTTAAAGGAAACGCACGCGGCAGAAAAGAGCGTAAGATCAGGAGTATAACTAGTCCTAAGGAGGCTTTTATAGAAGAAATAAATAACATTGAAAAACTATTATAAAAAGTGCAAAGTGCTCTTTGGGCGAGGCTTTACCCAAAAACGACAAAAATCGTATGAGAAATGGGACGTTTTTAAGTCGATCAGTACAAAAATAAACCTTTTTATTACTCACAGTAATTTAAATACAGAAACAGAAATGAAAACCTCGACGATTTTAGCTATTATTGTTATAAAGTTACGATGGTCAGAGCAGAGCTGAGAAAGACGTGGCGACTCTTGTGGAGGCGTAGTTATGGTTTGGGGAGCAGTTTCCTCGAATAACTCTTTCCACAGTAGATAAACTGGCTTTAATGAAATATTTTTCTTTGATTTTCACACTTAAGTCGTGAGAATAAGAAGGAGCCCTTAGAATGGTTCGTCTTTCGGCTAGGGTAGTGTCTGGTCCAGTGCGTCCCACTTTGGTCAGAAATCCCAAAAAGCTGGACAAAAGTCGAAAATAAAAATTTTTATGGACTTTTAATGGTTGGAATATTTTCCGGGGGCTGTGTAGTGATACATCTAGGTTGTAATTTCCCCGTTTATAAGTGGAAGTGACATTACCTGGCTAAGGTATAAACTCCGTTCGTGAGCGTCGAGCGTCCTTTATCGCCATGCATCGAAATTAATACAACTTTCAGAAGCGTATAGCATCGCGAAAATTTAACCGATTTGGATTTTACTCCAGAAAGTACGTACAATTTAAATGTATTGCTCGAAATTACTATAAACAATGCTGAAAATAGTAAGTATTTAATAAAAGTTTTGAAAAGTCATGTTAGAACAAGTAAGAGTGTTGCGGTCGAGTGCCCCCACAGCAAAATACCCTGTCCCAAGAAATGTGGTTCCAATAGCTTTGAATTCCATTTATTTTCAATTAATGGGCAGGCGCATATATTCGATGTTTTTGCTCAGATCTCATTGTGGTACACAGAATAGATCGATGTTGGGCCTCACTGAATATATAATAAGTCACTAGGTTCAAACTTAAAAATTGTAGCTCTGACAGTTTTTCGCGGTTAGAAGAAGATGGAGGAGGAATTTGCCAAACAGGGAGCAAACTTGATCTGGGTACGGTGTACACCTACATACATGCAAAAATTTGTGGCTCTAACTCTTATAGTCTGTGAGATCCACGCGTTTATACGGAGAAAAAACCGTTTTTCGCTGTTTGAAGATGAAGGAAAAGGAATTTTCGAAATCTGAAACAAACTCGATGTGGCTACAGTATTCACCTACATACACGCCAAAACTTGTGGTCCATCAATTACAGTCTCTGAGATCGACGCGTTCATACAGATAGACAGACCGACAGACGGACAGACGGGCAGACGGACATGGCTAAATCAACTCGGCTGCTGATGCTAATCAAGAATATATATACTTTATAGGGTCGGAAATACTTCCTTCTCTCTGTTACATACATTTGCACAACTTCATGATCCCCTTTTTTCCATTTTTAATGGGAACAGGGTATAAAAAGCAACAAGTGAGAAAGTCGGTCAAGCCCGACTATAACATACTCTGCACCTGGAGTAGAAGCTGAAAGTGATGCTGGTGCTGCGCTCATCTCTAAGTCTCTCTCTCTCTCTCTTACAAAAAAATTAGCTGCGTATAGCTGAATACTCAGTCTCGGTGATGATTTTTGTGCTAAAGTATGCTGGTCCGCTGAGCACGAAAATCAACATGAAAAAAATCTTTTGAATAGTAAAGCCCCATACGGAGTACGACGAAAAATTCGTTTCGATACAGTATATCACATAAATAGAAACACTTTCTAACAGCACATGAGCATCAAAGCAAAGCCAAGGTGTTTCTAATTATATGAAATTGTAACATGTAACGGGTAAAAATTTATACACCGATAGAGAAGGGATGGTCCTTAACCAAGAACAGAGTACGCGGTGGCTTCGACGGCAAAGGGGTGGGTTCTTTAAGGTTAACCGTAGGTTAAAATGTTCCGGGGTTACATTCAATCATTAAAATTCGCGTACTATTTTTATACAAGGAAACAGGAGAGGAAGAAGGAGATGGGAAGGTGTAATAATCGAAAAAAAAAAAATAGAAAAAGTAATAGAGGGTCTATGTACGATTGGACTAATCTTTTATGGTTGCACTGATGTTAGAGTGCGAACGCCCACCCTACCTAGATCCTGGTTTGCCATCTAAAAAAGAACATTTAAATCAGGATCCCTAAAACCTGTCCTTGTTTGGCTACCCTAGCTCGTTTCGGTGGTGCATGGTTCCAAAAATAACAATAGGTTTAAGCTAGAAAAGATTAAACAATTTATTATAAGAGGTTGACATTATGACCTATCTTCCAAATATAGTAAACAAAATTTAACAAAACTATCAAAAAGTAGATATGAGTTGCTGAAACAAAATTAAATTATTGAGTATATAATATATAATAATAAAGAATAATAAAAATATAATATATGATCATGCATATAGATATTTTATAAAAACTAAATGAATATATAATAAGTGCAAAAAGAGTTTACGAAAAAAAATAAGCATTTTAATAAAGGCATGTGAAAAATAAAACAACTATTTTGTAGGCAAGTGTAGTTGCAGTTGGTTTAACGATTGCTAAACATATGTTTGCTGCATGGCAAAAAAAAAAATTAATTTCAAGTTCGAGGTCAGCGAGAGCTTGCGCCAAAGAAAAGCTTTCGCGAGATCAAAACAGTCTTGAGACAGCAAAGCTTTTGCACAAATAATTATTTAATAATTATAATTAATGTTGGCTTAAATTTGTATGAAAAATATATGTTTTTATACCACATACAGCATCATCCCACGCAGAAAGATCTTTCGTTGTAGAGTTGGTTTTGGTGGTTAATGGTTTTAACTCCGTTTTAACCTGTGGAAGAAAGCTTCTTTTCACACGACACAAAGCTCATGCCTACGGCACCAAGTTCTAGCCAAAAATTAATTTAAATGTTTAAATAAATGTTTTTATACTGATCACAAAAGCCTTTTTGCATTTTTAAATAATGAATGAAATTAATTAAATTATTTGCTTATTTTTGCAAGGTATATGATTCAGTTAAATCTAAAATATCTCTTTTCAACTGCATACACCACTAAGTAATTTTAGGCATTAGGCTTAGCAATATAATTTCCGCAAATAAAGTATTTGGCACACTACCAACATCAGCGATCTGAGGTTGCGGCTGAGGTTATGTTTACCAACCACAAAGAAAATTTGGATTAAACACCAAATGACGAGATTTCCATCGGTTCAGCACCAGCAATTAGACGAGGGAACGATCGCGAGCACTTGGAACCATTTCCACCAAAGAAATGTACCTTCGGATCACTTTTTCCACGTTACCAAATTTTCTCCCGACCGGTGTTTGTGGGCTTGCGTTACCAACTGAAGAAAGCTTTTATGTACACATGCGGAAGCGGGGGTTAGGAAACCTTTGATATGTTGGACAATTAATGGACATTAATTTCTGCTGCTTTAGCATGCCATTTAGCCACTCAATCCCAATTATTGGTTGATGGGTTTTTTGGGTTGGTTAAGTAAATTTGAGTTAAGATAAGCCATAGTGCCGATTCTGATCAGAGAAAAAAAAGGAAATTTGAAATTGCGATCAGCAATTGCACAAAAAAAATTATTAAGCAATTATTTACCCGTTTAGGGAATTGGCACGGCAGTCGGACTCAATTGTTCTGGCTCGAAATCGTACAGCCACTAAATTTTTAAAATTTTAGTTCACACACAAGGGTTTGAAAATTCGTTTAACTACTCACTTAACAGGTAGCCTAATTTAACACGGTTGGGTTTCAAATATTTCCCTTTTTATCTGATCGAGGTTTGAGCGCGCACTCCTGTTCGCTATGAAAGTCACAAAGAGAAAGAACGACGGCCAGCCAACATGGTAGTTGGGAGGCTAGTTTTCCGGAAGTCTCTTTTTCCTTCATTCGGCCTTCAACAGTTGATTGTCATTTATTGAATAACACTATGCAACAATTTTTTATCCCGGCTTCTTAATAGTTGATCCTTATGTAAAATTTCTCGCTGAATTCAAATCTGCTCTCAGATATGTCAAAAGTAGAACGGGTTTTGAGATATCGCGAAATGTTCAATTTTAGTGTTTTGAAAAAAGGTAGGTCTACTAAAATGCCATTTTCTCTGATTTTAGTCCACCGATATGTATAAACTGGAACAAAAATTAAAGATAATAAAATTACTTCTTAAAAAAACGACAGTTGTTGTAAATCCAACCATAAATGACGAAGTTATGCTTCTTCAAAGTTGAATTTTTAATTTTTTGCTGCCTTTCACTAAGTTTTTTTCAATCTTACCATAAAAATTGTTCAGGTCTCAGATATGGACAGGATTGGGTAATCTTTTACGAACATTTTTTGCCCTTGGTCATCGAAATCGGATGAAAAATAAACGCTATATTCGCAATTAAGTAAACATACCTCTTTTTGAGAGTATTTTTTTACTAGTTTTTTCAGTATAAAAATCGCATCTTAGCAAGCCAAATAAGAATAAACGTTGAGCATTGGGAGTTTGTATTGCAGTTCAAGGTTGGATAAAAGTACTCAAATGATGTAGACCGCTTTTGTTTTTTGTGCAGACTGTGTGTTTCTCGCAACAAGAACCAGCAATAGTCTCCCATCATTGCCGGATCCCACTTGCCTTGGTAGCGAAACTCCATCTGCTGCATTTGCTGATGGAAGCGTTCGCCATGCTCGTCGCTTTCGTCGCCTAGGTTGTCCGGGAAAAAATCGAAATGGGAGTGCAAAAAGTGAATTTTTAAGGACATATTTACACCTTTAAAAAATAAAAAGAAATAAAATTGGTAAATATACTAACTCGATGAAAAGCAGACTGAGATTATACCAATTTTTTTGTAGTTTTCCAATAAATCATCAACAATTTCTTTGTAGTCCTCACTTCTTTTGTTTCCGAGAAAACTAGACACTACTGCACAAAATGATTCCCATGCTTTTGCCTTGTCTGCTGATAGTGCCGAGTAAAATTCTCTGTCGCTCATTAGCTTTTTTGATTTGCGGACCCACAAATACGCCTTCTTTGATTTTGGCGTCAGAAAGTTGTGCGAATCGTCGTTTTAAAAACTGAAATGCCGCAAAATTTTCATTTTTATGGAGAGCTTTAACGAAGTTTTTGAAGAGACCAAGCTTAATATGCAACGGAGGGAGAATAATTTTGTCCTCTTGAACTAGGGGCGGAAATTTTACGTTATCTTCTCCGACTACAAAATTGGCCCTGACATCCCAGTCTTTACGCAAGTAATGTTGGCTGCGATCTCGGCTGTCCCATCTGCACAAAAACAGCAATGCTTTGTCCATCCTTGTTGCAAGCCTGTTACCATTGCTCAACTTTCAGATTAGCACAGATTTTCCACTGGTGAACTGCAATACAAACTCCTAATGCTCAACGTTTATTCTTATTTGGCTTGCTAAGATGTGATTTTTATACTGAAAAAACTAGCAAAAAATACTCTCAAACAGAGGTATGTTTACTTAATTGTGAATATTGCGTTTATTTTTCATTCGATTTCGATGACCAAGGGCAAAAAATGTTTGTTAAAGATTACCCAATCCTGTCCATATCTGAGACCTAAGCAATTTTTATGGTAAGATTGAAAAAAACTTCATAAAAGACAGCAAAAAATTAAAAATTATCAAAAATTTTTCAAAAATCCAACTTTGAAGTGCCATAACTTCGTCATTTATGGTTGGATTTACAACAACTGTCGATTTTTGAAGAAATAATTTTATTATCTTTAATTTTTGTTCCAGTTTATACATATCGGTGGACTAAAATCAGAGAAAATGGCATTTTAGTAGACCTACCTTTTTTCAAAACACTAATATTGAAAATTTCGCGATATCTCAAGAACCGTTCTACTTTTGACATATCTGAGAGCAGATTTGAATTCAGCGTGAAATTTTACATTAGAATCAATGGCTAAAAGTGCGGGATACAAAAACTTTTCAAATTTTGTGACATAGTGTAATCAGCTGAATAAACAGTCATTGGCTGGGCCAATTAAACAGACGACACCAACTATAGAGAAGTTTTATAAAAGATTGACTTAGTGCATTGGCTTGGATATTTTCGTTGCCTACTTTGAGGCTTAACCAACAGTCGACAAGCGGCCTGTTACAAAATACTGTATCGAAACGAATTTTTCGTCGTACTCATTATGGGGCTTAAGCGAGACATTATCGATACACGGGTTTTTCAATGCTTCAGCTAAACCAAATAAGTTTTTGACGAAATTGTACGTCATATTAGATCCGCCATTTTGTTTTTCTAAATTTTGATTTCGAATTCGTAGCCCTTGTAGCCAAATCGAATGCGTTGTTAAAGAAAGTCGGAGCCCTGTAAAGTACCCTTGCAAAGGGAACTATAATTTTGCCCAGAAGTTTGCAACGCTTAGACATATTCATTTCCGACCCCTTAAACCATAAATGTTCTTGATCAGGGCGACGAGCTGAGTCGATTGAGTTTTGTCCGTCCTTTCGTCTGTCCGTCTGTCTGTCTGTTTCTACGCAAACTAGTCTCTGAGTTTTTGAAGCTATCGAGCTGAAACTTTGCACAGAGTCTTATTTTTACTGCACACTGCTAATATATCGAAACCGACCGGATCGGATAACTATATCTTACATAGTGGAACAAAATTCAACTTTTTTTTTTGCCTGGGACTGGGACCAATAAATTGTGAAACTAGAGGCATTAGGTAGCAAAACCTCATACCCAGTTTTTCTGGAGCACGTCAAGTTCGCGTTTAATGGGCACTTTTATACTAGCAATACAAAGCTAAAACCCTGTTGCTGGTTAAAAGAAGATGAAAGCTAAAATTTTGAAAAATTCACCAAAGATGAAAGGAATCACCAGTATTCTACTATAAAATTTCCGCCTTCAACGGATAAACGGTTAGTACCCTGCCCATAGAGGTCTAACTTAGAAAGTGGAATTAATGGAAAACCACTCGATAGAATTGTATAAGATTTTAACTATATTGAGATACGGACTAATAAAATGTTTACTTAAGAGATTGTAAGATGCATTGAAAAACCGCGATGGTGGGTCCATTGGCGGTGGGAATTCGATATAACAATGGTGGTGACCCTCTCTAACTTTGGTGAATTTTCCAAAATTTTAGCTCTCATATTTTTTTAACCAGCAATAGAGGATGTAACTTTGTGTTGCTAGTATAAAAGTGCCCATTAAACGCGAACTTGACGTGCTCCAGAAAAACTGGGTATGAGGTTTTGCTACCTAATGCCTCTAGTTTCACAATTTATTGGTCCCAGTCCCAGGCAATTTTGAGTGTTCCACAGTGTTATAGCTGCCACAGGAACTATCGGTTGAAAATAAGGTTTTAGTGAAAAAAACTATTTTGTTTTGAATCTTAACGACTGCCAAGTCAGCGATCATTGATATATGATTTCACACAAATTTGCAAACTTTGATTCAAATCGAACGACTATAACTTGTTGCTGCCATAGGAACCTTCGTCCGAAAAATAGTTTTAGTTAGAAAAATTGTTGACTTTATTGCTAGAGTTCTTAAACTTTGAACTTCGGCACACCCAAAAACATAAGAACTACGCAACAAAACCAAAACAGCACTCAATTTTTTGTGAAATTTGAACATGGTGATCATATTGAAGTAACGTGCAGCGCACATTTTTAGTATTTCTATAAAAGTTAATTTGGAAAAATTAGTTATAGAACTTGAAGACCTAATCTAATAAACTTGTAGTCCTCAGTTTTGACCATTTACAGAAATTGCATCAGGTGTGATTTGAAATAAGTTCGAAAGCTAGTGTAAAGTCGCTGACTGGACTTCCAAAAACAATTTACATCTTAACTTGCATTTTCCGTTTTATTTGTAGCTTTTAATAGGATATTTTCTCAGATTTTTAAGTTATAATTAGTAGATGTTGCAGATACCCAGCGGCGGAATTGCCAGCACAAAATGGATTACTCCTACGTTACTTTGTCATCAGTATGCAGGAAATAATCACATACAATCTGCTTCACTTTGTCATATGCGTGGCCGCTTTGTAAACGGGGTGCCCACAGCCTGCATTACTAGTAATATAGAATGTATGCCAGAGACGAACTGCCATCGGATTCCCATTACGAATGCGCACATTATTTTTAAAATTGTAATGCAGAATGTTTGCAGTCTGTTTGTTTTCGATTGTTATCTCTCTAACGAAAAGCAGCGATTGTATTGCATTACATTTTCGTCAGGCGTAATGCCTATTTCGACAGAACACGTTAAGCTCTGCGCCGCTGAGTGTACACAGCCATATTTAAGAGACTTACTTCAAACTAGACTGTAAGCTAAAAAGCCGCAAAGGAATTGCCCCAATGCAAGTGAAATAAAACTCATAAAAAAGCTTTTTACTATCGATATTGAGAAAAACAATCGAAAAAATTGCAAAAAATAATAGTTCGATACTTCGATAGTGCCATCGATAGTTTGTATTATTAGGTATATGAAAGGATTGTTCTATAGGAAGAATATTTGGGCATAAGAATATTGTATATTCATAAGCTAAAATTCAATTTCCTCTTTCAACCAATGCTTAATTTGAATTGTTCCGAACTTAAGATCCGCTTCAAGCAACTTGTCTGTGTGTGTGTGTGCTAGTTGGTTTGCTATTGTCTGTCTGCGCTGACAAATAATCATTTAGCGTTGACATGCACAAACACTCATCGTCCCCGAAGTTTGGTTGGCCTCGCCATTGGAGCATGGAAGGGCACTAAAAGCCAAGGCAGATCCCGTATTCCTCCCCAAATTCCGTTCCAGCATCAGCGTAACAATGTTTGTGTGTATATGCGCTCGCGTGTGTGTGTGTGTGTGGGAGGAAGCACCTTAAAACATTTTCGTGTGATTTCGAAAAGATGTCAACAAAATTTATGCAAATGATATGTTAACGCTACTTATATGGAAATTAGTATAAGGAGTCAGAATGCGCCAAAGGCAGCGGCAGCAGGAGCAGCCATGGAACGAAGGACGAGGACAAAGTGTGGAATGTCGGAACGGAGCGGTCCTGGCAGCCACAGACATGGCAAAGGCAAAGGAGGCAACAACACTTTTTGCACTTTTAGTCAAAGTTTTGATTTCGTGTTACATGTGTCAGAATTTTAATGATGCTGATAAAAGTTGCCCCCAAAATTGCTTATTATGTGCCTTAGCGTGCGTGTAAGTAAGTGTGCAGGCGGGTCGCATAAGCGTGTTATCCTTTGAGCGCTTTTTTGGCCTCATAATGCAAGTTATTTGGAGCAACTATTTAATAATATCCCAACCCAAACATCCAAAATTTGAATAAAGTTTTAAGCATTGGCGAATTTTGAGGGAACAAAGAGAAGCCAATTGTTTGAGGGAAGATGTTTAATGAAAGGTTTAAGTTTTGAGTAATTAGATTGGATATATAGAATATCTAGGAAACTTTGTTTACACTCGGGGGAAGAGTCAGGCCCTCATATTTGCTTTCAACGACCTATTCTGGCATCTAATTTAGAAATCGCAGCATCTCCGACCACATAAAGTATATATATTCTTGATCAGCATGACGAGCTGAGTTGATATAGCCATGTCCGTCCGTCCGTCTGTCCGTACGTCCATCCGGCTGTTTCTATGCTATCTCCTCCGTCAGTTTTAAAGTTATCTTAACCAAACTTTGCACATAGTCTTTTGGTACAAATACGCTGCACATGTGTCGGTACCGGCCAGATCGGATGACTATAGCATATAGCTGCCATAGGAACAATCGGTCGAAAAAGTAGTTTTAGTAAGAAAAATAGAGGCAAGTTAACTTCGGCTCGACCGAACTTTATATACCCTTGGAGCTTGATATGTGCCTGACAGTTTGTATGGCAGCTATACTATATAGTGGTCCGATTTTGAAAAATTTTGGTGAAATGATGTAAAATCATTAAAAACTTATAAATACGGGCGTTGGGAGCGATAACATTGAAAACAAAAAAGTTTTTCTCACTAAGACTTTTTTTCAGACCAAACTTTTGTATGGCAGCTATACTATATAGTTGTCCGATTTCAAAATGGCTTGGTGAAATTATGTGAAATCACTAAAAACTTATAAATACGAGCGTTGGGAGCGATAACATTGAAAACAAAAAAGTTTTTCTCACTAAAACTAGTTTTTCAACCGATCGTTCCTATGGCAGCTATATGCTATAGTCATCCGATCCGGCCGGTTCCGACAAATGTGCAGCGTATTTATACCAAAAGACTTCGTGCAAAGTTTGGTTACGATAGCTTTAAAACTGACGGAGGAGATAGCATAGAAACAAACGGACGGACAGACGGACGGACAGACGGACGGACAGACGGACAGACGGACATGGCTATATCAACTCAGCTCGTCATGCTGATCAAGAATATATATACTTTATGTGGTCGGAGATGCTTCCTTCTATGCGTTACAAACATCCGGACAATTTTAATATACCCTCTCCAAGGGTATAAAAACTTTTTGCTTTTAATGCTATTGCTCCCAACACTCGTTTATTTATAAGTTTTCAATGATATCACATGATTTTAGAAAGATTTGTCGAAATCGGACAACAATATAGTATAGCTGCCGTAAAAAAGATTAACATGGAAAAAAGTCTTAGTAGAAAGAACTCTTTTGTTTTCAATGGTATCGTCTTTACACTTTCCACTTGCACTTTCAATCAATTGCGCTTACAATCAAAATCGGATGAATATATCGTATAGCTGCTATATAACAAACTAGCATATAACCCGTCGCGCTTCCTTGCGCCTTCGACATTGTAGGACCAACGCACACCCACTTCCCGCCCTCTTCCCGTCCACTTCCCGCCCGCATCCCACCCTCATATCACCCACCCTCATATCACCCATTTCCGGACATTTTCCTCGTGGATGGATTTACCGAAATTGAAAAATCACATTTCAAATTATTTCGTACTTTGTCTTTACAATTGGCTTTTCAAGCCAATCGGACGAAAAATAATTTGTTTCGAGCAGAATTTTCCGGGATTTTTTCGACTGTTGGGCCAAATTTTCCAACATCGGAAAATCACATTTCAAACTTTTTCGTATTTTTCCTTTCAAACTGAGTTTTAAGCCAATCGAATGAAAAATAGTTTTTTACGTGAAAAATTTTCCGGCCATTTTCCTCGTGGGCGGAAAACACGTGTCGAATTATTTCGCGTACTTTGCTAACAGACCAAGTTTCAAGTCAATCGGATGAAAAATAGCATTTTGCCCATACAAATTTTCCAACGCTTTTCAGACCTTTCCAGAAGGAATTTTTCAAGACCCCGTCTTAGTACGCAGTTTCACCACTCTCAGAAACTCCTGTCCAAATTACAGTCCGCTATCTATTACCGTTCAGGCTGTGCGATGATTGCCAATCAGTCAGCCAGTGAATCAGGACACTCTCTTTTATTGTATAGAGACAGGCAGGCATATATTATGCTCCAAGGGTATATAAACTTCGGTCGAGCCGAAGTTGGCTTTCCTCTATTTTTATTATTGTTAGATTGTAATTAGTCTTAAGTCGTCTCATTGTATAACTTTGTTTTGGAAATTGTTTACTTTAATTTCTATTTTTGTCTAGCGTTCGTCGGTGCGTATATGTTAATAATTTTCTGAAAAACATGTCAATGTGATTTATTGCCCGCTCTCCCCGTTGTTGTATCCGAAGGCTTTCCAGTGTCAGTCATGTTCTCTCTCTTTTCTGTATCCAGCACTTTGATATTATTAAAATCAGCTAAGTGTCCAGATGGTTTTAAGTGTTGTAATATTGCTGTGTTTTTTTTTTTGTTGTTTTTCGCTCTCCTTTATGCTTCGCTATCCTGGTCGCAAGCGATCGTTTTGTCATCCTAATGCCCGTCGCAAGTTTCTCCTTCCTTCCCTTACATAATATTTCATACACAACATTTTGCTGTTGTTCTTTGCCTATTTTGTCTTTTGTGTTTGTAAACAGTTTTCTTGGGTTTGTGTGGGCTTTGGCCTCGATTATCTTCCAGTATTGAATGGACTTAAGCTGCTTTTTTTTTCAAATGTGTTTTGTTGTCACAAAAGCTGACATAATCGGAGCACACAAAAACTATGTTGTTTACACTTCAGCGTAACGACACATGATAAAAATATGGCTTCAAAATTTAGTTGGTTGCATCATTGTCCGAATCAATTTAATACTAGAGCACCTCCTTATACAGGTAAAAGTTTCAGTATCAATTTTAAACAACGCGTATCAAATTGATCTTGATAGAAATTTTAAAAAAAGTTATTCTATAAACACGAAAATGGAAAATTGTACTGAAGAAGGCAAGTAATTTTTTAGCCCATTTTCACTGGCATCATTTCTTATCTAATTCATATCTTAAAATTTGGCCACATACATATACAATGTATATTATACATCCACATACCGCCTTTTTACTTCTTTTTTTTGGGGCAATCGTCATCATTTTCAAGAAATGTTAGAAATAAAAGGTAAAATGATGTAAAAAATCGTATGAAAGAAATAATTTTATTGGAAAGCTAACTCTTAATCTGAGTAAGCAACACTTCCGAAGTAATGCAGATTACACGAAGCGGGTCGATTGGAATGGAATGATATTTGTATGCTACAAAATACTTAACAAACTTTTTAAATATGTTATTTAATCTTAGACCTTGAATAGATCCATTATGCTTGCTCAGAATAATTAAGCGATCTCTTTTCTAGCGCTTATTTCGTTAGGTCTTACCCTTTAGTCCTTGGACAGCTTTACGTGTAAATTGCCAATTTCATGGCGCAAATAAAAAGTGAAATTTTTAAAGTGAATAAACAAGAAATAATGCTCATGATAATTACCCCAAGTCAAGACGATTTTCAGCAGTTAAATGCCATAATTTAGCATTTAATTTCGGTGGGGCGAAGGGGGTGCTATTCCAGCACCCAGCATGGCACGGCGTGGCGTCGACAACGTTGACGACGACGACGACGTCAGGAGCTAGCTCAAACACTTTACAAAGGGCCAACTGAACAAAGCCACTTGAGGTGCGCCCGGCTTCATGTCAACACACACATACACAACACGCAGAAGGGGCAGCCGTGAAGGCACTGTGTGCGTTTAGGGCTGTTTTAACACCTTTTAGCAAGACCAGGACCTAGACCAGGACGAGGACGAGGACAACGTCGCCGCCGCTTAGCGTGGCTGTTTAAAATGTTAATGAGCTTTTAGGGTCGCATGGATGGGCGGGTGGTCGGGTTGGCGGCGAGGCCCGACCGGATGCGGTGTTGCTGGCATCCGGTTTGCTGAGTCTTAAGCGCCCGCTACGTGAGTGGAGTGCAAATAGTTTCAATTGCGGCATGCGCGTCGCTTGTTTTATTTATTTTTATTAAAACATAAAGAAGTGTAACGAAGGCTTGTGCGAAATGAATGACATTGACTTTGCTCACCTGGCGTTAAATTGCTGGGCGGCATTTATTAGAACGTGCGGGTAAACAATGGAAACTTTGTGCAAACATGCCAAACAGCAGCCACAATGGCTCTGTTCTCCTGCCCGCCTCAGGGGACACTCACTTGCACTTTTTATCAGCCGAGGCGCAGGACAATGGCTGAAACTTCGCGCGGAACTTTGTGGAGTGGCCACAGCAAACACAAAGGAATCGCGCAACAGTCGAAACTTGAAATGTGAGAGATAAGCGACAAGTGCTCTTACATTTGGCGACAAGCTGCAACAAAACAGAAGTCATTGCGGCAGGCCAAACAAAAGCAGCGAGCGGAGTGAGTCACTAAATAATATTCGCATCGAAGTTAAATAGTTAAAGCCAGAGCTAGAGAGTCCGCAAGCAACATAAATAAATTTCAATGCTTTGCAAATGATAATAAATGTAAAATAAACGCAAAATTTTACTTGCAGCAGCACACAGAAATTAAGAACAAAGTTTTTGCACAAGAAGTCAAAACAATAACAAGGACAAACATTTTGTGTACTCTAGCTGAACGAGGGTTGCTCGATATTATGCCCTTTTGGCTCACTCAGAATTTCTGAAGGCTCCGTCAGCGTTATTTGCTCTCTACACTAAGCGTAGTGGTTGTTGGACTATGAAGCTTAAAATATTTATACTACATTATTTTTTAGGTGGGCCCCTAAAACCTCTTAATATCCAAAAGGCGCTCACTTATTGCATCTGTTCAGAAAATCGTTAGAATCAGGGTGTAAATTCTTTTTATTAATCAATCAATTAGACTTAACTTATGAAACTATCTTTTTGAAATCGAGAAACGATAATTATATACAGGCATGTTTTCAGTTCCACTTAGACGGCAACTTTTCGAAAGTGAAATTTTGGCATTACCTTTTAAAAAGTAATGCTTGTTAGTCGGTGTAGTGAAAAGTAATGGCCAAATGACGCACTCTTACAGTTACTAGATGTACAAAAAATTAACTTTCCTTCATTCTGAGATCAGTTTAGAAATCGGTAATGAAAGGGTCTAGCCTGATAAGGGAAGGGGTGCGGCCTAAAGTCTGGGATTTTGAAATTTCTTTTATAATTGGATAGATAACTTAAAAACAAACTGATCTGGCCCAATGTTGGGTCATTTTGATGCCATGTCCTCGAGATATCGTCAAAAATCCTTTTTTTATAAGCTTTTTTTTAAATAGAAATATCTTGGGAACCAGAGTAGCTAGAGACATGAAATAAATTGCTACTAATAGAGAATTGATCAAAGTTTTCGAAAATTAGAAAATTGGTGACATACACTGAAAACATTTTTTGCTATAATTAAAAGAAAACTTGAATGTGATGGTTTTGGCAGTTCGCGTTGGACCGCCACCTTGAAACTTTTCCTGGAATTTCCTCCAACCTTAAAGCCAATTATCAAAAAGTTTGAAAAAAATCGAAGATACGCTTCCTAATGAAAAATTAAAAAAAATCTATTTGCTTATTTTATTTACTCGTCATCTTCACTATTTTCGGTTATGACAACATTCGCTTCATCCGACTCAAAAATTCTTGATAAAATTGCTGCTGGGCAGATAATGCGAGATAAGTATCTTGCATGAGCTAAGTAATAAATCACACTTGCAGCATGAGAACAACAGCCAACA
Organism: Lordiphosa clarofinis; assembly: GCA_018904275.1. Taxonomy (NCBI): domain Eukaryota; kingdom Metazoa; phylum Arthropoda; class Insecta; order Diptera; family Drosophilidae; genus Lordiphosa; species Lordiphosa clarofinis. Next base: position 158,564 of record JAEIGQ010000130.1, read on the forward strand.
GTCCTCTTTCCTTTGGGACAACTACAGCAATAACTTTGTACGCCATCTATGCTATTATGTTATATGCCTCAAGCGAACCTCGAATTTTCTTATTGAGGGACTCATTTCTACGAATGAAACATCTATCGTCCTCATTGAGGATTTCTGCTAGGTATGAGACTGTTAGCGACAGTTGGTAAGATCCAGAATATAATACCTTTAGCTCGTCTTCCGTGAGTATTGGAAATTCCAAAAGCTATGAGGTATTCAATGGACTTAATAAACTTCTTCTTCGGTTGTGACGCTCTTGCTCAATTTCTTCAGACAAAGTATTCGGAGCCATCATACAATTTTTAAAATGAGAAAGTATTTTGCTTTCTAATTTTTAATCTGAGTTCAACCTCTTTAAACTTGTTTTTGAGATACCTAGCCATTCTGCATAGATCACCAACTTTGAGATATTTGTTGTCCAGATTGTGATGTAAAAGTTTATATTTTTGAGCAATTGATCCATGAACGGCTTCGACGACCCACCTTATTTTGGTGATTTTTCAAAACTCATTTGCTTCTTCGGTTTCCAGTTGAGCTTTTTTCCCTTTAAATGCTGGCATCAGAGCTCTAAAGCCTTTTCCTTCTATTTCACCAACGACATCGCGAAAACCCCTATCCACAACGAATATGTCATTAGGTAGCAAAAGCCTTATTAAATAAGTGTTGGCAAGAGTTTGTTTCATAGTCGAAGCATCGTTTTCTTTACCATAAAACGGACCGCATATGTCCAAAAAATATAAATATTTTTTTTAGCACTCTCTCTGAAAAAAAGTTAGTATAATACAGTTAAAGCCGAATTTACATCATCTAGATCAAACTATCTATCTGACAAATAACCAACTTATAAATAAATTGTCATTTTATGTCTCAAATAGCAGACATTTAGAAGATGTCAATTCGACCCTTATTTATTTAATTAATTTGAAAAAAATATTCCTGTTTAGTTTTAGCAAAAGAAGTCAAGACGCTTTGGAATTCCGAAACGAACTCATTATTATTACACGATTTTGAACAAGGTCATGTGGTTACGCCAACTATATTGTTAATGTATGAAATGACAGTTTTTCTCAGAGAATATATACATTTATGAATTTATTATTAGGAAGCGTATCTTCGATTTTTTTCAAACTTTTTGATAATTGGCTTTAAGGTTGGAGGAAATTCCAGGAAAAATTTCAAGGTGGCGGTCCAACGCGAACTGCCAAAACCATCACATTCAAGTTTTCTTTTAATTATAGCAAAAAATGTTTTCAGTGTATGTCACCAATTTTCTAATTTTCGAAAACTTTGATCAATTCTCTATCAGTGGCAATTTATTTCATGTCTCTAGCTACTCTGGTTCCCGAGATATTTCTATTTAAAAAAAAGCTTATAAAAAAAGGATTTTTGACGATATCTCAAGGACATGGCACCAAAATGACCCAACACTGGGCCAGATCAGTTTGTTTTGAAGTTATCTATCCAATTATAAAAGAAATTTCAAAATCCCAGACTTTAGGCCGCACCCCTTAACTTATCGGGCTAGACCCTTTAATTTGCATTCTACTTTTTAATTGATTTATAAAGAATTGTTTTGTTTAACGTGTCCAGATTTTGGCTGTGCAAAGGACAACGGAGAGTGAAATCTTAAAGTCAGCCTCTCTCATTTCCATCTGTTCCATTTCCGATCGTTTCGCTTGGAATTCTGGTTTCGCTCATGTGTATTTAGAGCCGTTCGCTCTTGGTCTAGTGGTTTGCAATAAATAAAACGAGAGCACTTTCATTCAGACTCGAGAAAACAAAAGCAAACCCGAAGTGGAATCGCGTTCGATTTTCTTTTCCAAAAGTTGTGGAATTGAGAACACGCATTTTTAACAGTATTCAATTTCTGTGTTCTGTTTGTAATAATCGCTAGGCATTAAGGGTACTGTATACCTTCAGAAAAATTTTTTTTTGATTTTTTTTTTATTTGCTTAAGCGTTCTATTAGGATCTTATAAACATCCTGCAAAACTTTCAAGCTGATCCGAAACTCAGTTTTAAAGATATAAACAAAAACAATTATTTTTTCCGACCCTTTTATATGAAAATTGTTTTTATCGACCCTCGTATTTTTAGAAATTCGTATTTTTTTTCCTATTTTGGTCAAAAACTTTATAAATATTTATAAAATGTTCGATATTATGGAAAAAAAATTTTTCAAAAAAAAAATTTTAATTGGAAATTTTTGGAGATTTTATTTTTTACCATGTCTTGACGCACTTTGACTCAAATTTCTGGAGAACTGCTTAACCGATTTTGATAATCTTTTTTTTCAGTGAAAGTTAACACCCAAATGCACCAAATCCGATTTATACATTTATTAAAAACGATTTTTATTTCATCGAAAACAGATGTCGAATCTTTAAATGCGATTATCTCGGAACCACTTTTTCCAAAATGATTGCAAAGATTTAAAGAGTACCTGTTGACCGATTTTCAAATTCTTTCCCTTAAATTACTCCTAATACCCACCATTCTGGTGTGAACTAGGATATTTTTGATCGGTCAACAAATAACGGAGCTAGGACCAATACAGTGGGAAAAAATAGTCGATTTTCGAAATTTTGACTTTGAAACCCCATAACTACGTCATTTATTGACCGATCCAAAATATCCTAGTTCACACCAGAATTACATTAATTCTTAACAAAACCCTGTCTTCAGTTTTAAATTCAGATCATCCGTTCTCAAAAAATTTTTGCAACTATGGGCCTATGTTTTAAATTCTTGGTTAACTTTGAACAAAAATACAACAGCAACCGTAGGTACAACAACAACAACAAAAATGACTAAATTTAGTTTAACCGATTACCTATCCAATGAAAAAATCCGCTTCTTAATACCACTTATAGTTTTTGAGTAATCTAATTTTTTGTAAACCTTTAAAAAATGACACCTGAAGGTATACAGTACCCTTAACTTTGAACAGAAATACAACAACAACCGTAGGTACAACAACAACAACCAAAATTACTAAATTTAGTTTAACCGATTACCTATCCAATGAAAAAACCCGCTTCTTAATACCACTTATAGTTTTTGAGTAATCTAATTTTTTGTAAACCTTTAAAAAATGACACCTGAAGGTATACAGTACCCTTAAAACCCTTAGTATACCTTTTTTACTCTACGGCTGACGGGTACAAAAACATTTTTCTTTGCGTTACCTTGAGAACACTGGTTTTGTTGACTTTCAGTCTCAGGCCTTAGCCTATACACCATTGGTGGTGTCAAGACAGATGTATAGCACCTTAATGTGCTATATATCTTCTCATGAATTTTTTGTTATACAACAAGTATATTAAGATTGTGCAAACGTATGCAACAGCCAGAAGGAGGCATCACTGACCTTACAACATTTTTTTATTCTCAATTATCCACTATCGAGTCGATAAAGTCATGTCCGTCTGTCTGTCTGTCCCTGTGAACGATCAGATCTCAGAGATGGTAAGAGGTTTGGGCCGTTGACTCCTTATACTTGCAGCCGTATTAAGTTTATTGTCAATTGATGCCACGCAGGGTTCCCCAAGAAGAGAGGATTTTTTTATTTACACTGCGATATGTGGAAGAGAGGTTTTATATATAAATATATAACCCATATGAACCCATAACTAAACTTTTTCGAATGTCAATTGAGGAGCAAATTTGGAAGGAGTATTTTATCATCGCGCTGCACAAAAAGGGCAATAAGACAAACATCGGGAACTATCGTGGCATTAAAAACTCAGTGCGATCCCAAAACTTTAGAAAAACTGATCCCTAAAAAACTGCAGCATTAATGCCATTCACTCATCTCGCCTTGTCAACACGGGTTTATTAAAAGCCGATCTACGACAAATTTCAATTACAGACTGATGTCATCTTTACTCACTTTAGTAATGCTTTTGGTTCGGTCAATCACAGACTTCTTATTCATAAGTTGTCCAGCTTGGGGTTTCCCCCGAATTTATTAATGTGGTTACCTTCCTATCTTTCAAACAGAAATCTTTAATGATCTTTAATGATTTAACATTTGAGATAGTATGTGTTACTTCTGGTGTACCGCAGGGTAGTCACTTAGGACCATTAAGGGCCAATCGATCTGAAATTTTGCCAGAAAATCGGAATTACATATGGCTTCGATCCTCGTAGGATTTTTTCGATATTTTGCTTACTTTTTTAAAAAAAAAAAATTTTTAAGAAGTTTTTTTTTTAACTCATTTTTTTTCAAAAACTCACCATTTCCACCAAAAATCAAAATATCGAAAAAAAAAATCCTACGAGGATCGATCGGTATTTCCGATTTACTCAGAAAATATCAGATCGATCGGTTAATATTTGCTTAAGTTATGTGTCCGGCCAGCTGCAAAATAGGGTCAACGGAGAAATTATACACGACCGCCATTTTGTTTTTGATACAAAAAAACCCGAAATTCATTTCGAGTAAATGTATCACACTATAATACCTCATTTACAAATTTTCGATTGGCCCTTCCATTTGGCCAAAAAAAATTCTGAAAATCCACTTTTTTTTGTGAGCTACACTCAGAAAAAAGATTTTCCTTAAATTTTAGGAAAATGAATTATATTACCTAAAATGTGATTTTTAGGCAATAATTTTCTAAAATATAGCATTTTACCTAAAAAATCTGTTTTTGGCTTATATTTTTTAGGAATCCTTTGCCTTAAAATTATGCCAAGTATTCAAGTATTAAAATTATATATAGTTTTTACCATAACATTCTTAATTATTTAATAATATTAAATAATTGTTGCTACATTCAGAAAATTAGTTTTCTACATTTAAGAAAATCATCCTAGAATCGAAATCGCCCTAAAATTTAGAAAAAATTTATCATTGAGTAAAATTTGTCTGAATTGTATAAGTTTTATAAGTTAATTTTAAAAGAACTCTTTAGAAAAAACTTTTTAAAATTTAGAAAACTATATTTTTTTTTTTCTAAATTTAAGGGTCAATTTGCTTTATTGCAATTTTTAGGGTAATTTCGCCTTTGATTTTAAAAAAAATTTATTACAAATTTAGGGTACTTTGCCCTAAAATTAAGAAAATAAACCCTAATTTTAAGAAATTTTTTCTAAATCCTTCGACCTTTCTAAAAAGTTTGCGAAATAGCATTGCGCTCTACTGCCGTTCGGTTTTAACTACGAAGCCGTCTATGTGATGGAATTTGTTTACACAAACTAATGTCCATTCGCAATGCCTGAAGAATATAGATATAATGCACTGATGTATAGAGACCGGATATATATGCCAAAAAGAATATGAGAATACCCCACAAAATATTCTAAAAAGAATATGAGTATATTCTTTTTTTTTCTCTTATATGTGCCATTTTTCTATTAAGTAAATAAAGGTGTCTTTGCGTAGATGTAAGGTGTTTGAATACGAGTCTTACGTACCCAGGTTCGAGTCCCAGTAATGATCAATCGTTTTTTTTATTTTATAAAATTCTTTTAATACATTTTAGTTATGCATAGAAATGTGTTTTTTCTTTCGATATACTCAAAACATGAAGATTTAAAAAAAAAATGGTTTAACATACTGGATATACGGGAAATTGGCTCAAAGACTTTCACAAGAAGAAATTGATAAAAAATCTCAGTTGAAAAGGGTAACTCACTTAAAACTGTTTAAAAAATATGATTGATAAATAGCTCATAAACTCAGACATTTATGCCTAGAGTGGCCTCCATAAATCCAAGAGTGCCAGAATGCAAGATTTTCGTTTTTCTGCTATATCTTGGAAACAAGAGCTGATTGAACAAAACCAATGATGCAGTTTTGTTTAGAGAGGTCTATGTTAACATAATCTGCTAAAAATAGACCTGCACCAAAATCACTGTTGGGCTGTGTTATTTAAGTTATAGTTTTCTTTTTTTTTTACAAAACTATGAAGAGTTGCAACGTATAACAATAATTATTTCAATATGTTTCTCTCCTGTCCCACAAAATATTTTTATAAATCTGTTTTTTTGTTGAAATGCCAATGACTTCAGTTTTTTGTTTTTAAAAATAATTAAGATTTATAAAAACAAGTAATAAGTTTGGTTACTGAAACTAATTGCATATTAAATTATTGCTTGGCAGATTTCAGCATGGATTAATCAAAATTTTTAAAAAACTTTTAATACTCCTACCAAGACTTAAACGCTAGATTCAAAGTCCAGAGGGCTATCCACTAGACCATAGGACCGTTTTTTTTTTTAAGTTTTTCTTCGTCACTTTTGTAGACGGTCTCTGCCTACAATGACAGTTCAAAGATAAATTAAGGATAAATTGGAAACTTTGAAATCTCGCGCTGCTATTAAAACTAAAAATTCTGATTTTCGTAAAGCTCTCTATAAAATAACCCGAATTTTTTATTCATGTTTTGCAAAGAACTTTGCATGTTGAAAATCTCGCAGAAAAGTGCGGTTTAGTTTTGGCGTTGCGTGTGTGTGTTCAGCCACGCGAGAGAGCACTCAGTTAGCTCGTACAATGTCGGTGTGTCGACGTTGCTGCCGCAGAGCGCTATAGTTATTCTGTCCAATAAATTATTCTTATAAGCATAAAAGTAGTAGATACGATATTTAGTTTATTGTTGTTTTTATACCCTTGGAGAGGGTATATTAAAATTGTCCGGATGTTTGTAACGCATAGAAGGAAGCATCTCCGACCACATAAAGTATATATATTCTTGATCAGCATGACGAGCTGAGTTGATATAGGCTGTCCGTCATCCGTCCGTCTGTCCGTCCGTCCGTCCGTCCGTCTGTTTCTATGCTATCTCCTCCGTCAGTTTTAAAGCTATCGTAACCAAACTTTGCACGAAGTCTTTTGGTACAAATACGCTGCACATTTGTCGGAACCGGCCGGATCGGATGACTATAGCATATAGCTGCCATAGGAACGATCGGTTGAAAAACTAGTTTTAGTGAGAAAAACTTTTTTGTTTTTAGTGCTATTGCTCCCAACGCTCGTATTTATAAGTTTTTAATGATTTCACATAATTTTACCAAAGCTTGTCGAAATCGGACTACTATATAGAATAGCTGCCATACAAAAGTTAGGTCTGAAAAAAAGTCTTAGTGAGAAAAAGTTTTTTGTTTTCAATGTTATTGCTCCCAACGCTCGTATTTATAAGTTTTCAATGATTTCACATAATTTCACCAAAATTTTTCGAAATCCGACTACTATATAGTATAGCAGCCATACAAAAGTTTTGTCTGAAAAAAAGTCTTAGTGAGAAAAACTTTTTTGTTTTCAATGTTGTCGCTCTCAACGCTCTTATTTAAAGGTTTTCAATGATTTTACATAATTTCACCAAGATTTTTTGAAATCGGACTTCTATATAGTATAGCTGCCATACAAACTGTCAGTCATATATCAAGCTCCAAGGGTATATAAACTTCGGTTGAGCCGAAAATAGCTGGCCTCTATTTTTTGAACTAATTTTCCAATATTAAATGGCAATCAAAAGTGTTATCGTACAATTTTTTTTAACTTTCATATTTAGTTTTGTTTGCAAAAAATTAATATGTATAAAAAAAAAAAAAATTACACCCAGTCTGGGAATCGAACCTGGGTATCTTAGACTTGTAGTCAAAAAGCTAACAGCTGCGCTACGGAACTTATTTTAAATATGCCAAATATGCTAAAGCATATATAAGGTTGTCAAAAAAGTCTTGCAGTATTCCCGCAAGCTTGTCTTTGCAAGCGCGTAGTTCTAGTTGTATTCGTCGCATCGGTTCACGCTAGAGCTTTTTGGAAAGCTATTTTCACGCGCTAACACGTGTTTGATTTATTGTTGTTTGTTTTTAGTCGTTCGTGAGTTATAGCGTCGCAAACATGGAGCAAAATTAAGAGGAAATACGGCATATTTTACAGTACCACTACGATAAAGGCAAAATTGCATTTCATGCTGCCAATAAAATTTGTGCAGTTTATGGACCCGATACAGTTTCCATTTCCACCGCACAACGATAGTTTCAACGTTTTCGTTCTGGTGCAGAGGTGATCGAAGATGCGCCACGGTCCGGAAGGCCTGTCGTCGAAAATTGCGATAAAATCGCTGAATTGATCGAAAGAGACCGGCATCGTAGCAGCCGTAGCATCGGCCAAGAGCTGGGCATGAGTCATCAAACCGTTATAAATTATTTGAAGACGCTTGGATTCAAAAAGAAGCTCGATGTATGGGTGCCACACGACTTGACGCAAAAAAACATTTTTGCCCGTATGGATGCATGCGAATCGCTTATGAATCGCAACAAAATCGGCCCGTTTTTGAAGCGGATGGTGACTGGCAATGAAAAGTGGGTCACTTACGACAACGTGAAGCGCAAACGGTCGTGGTCGAAAAGCGGCGAAGCTGCCCAGACGGTGGCCAAGCCTGGATTGACGGCCAGGAAGGTTCTTCTGTGTGTTTGGTGGGATTGGCAGGGAATCATCCACTATGAGCTGCTCCCCTATGGCCAAACGCTCAATTCGGACCTGTACTGCCAACAACTGGACCGCTTGAATGCAGCACTCATGCAGAAGAGACCATCTTTGATCAACAGAGGTCGAATTGTCTTCCATCAGGACAACGCCAGGCCACACACATCTTTGGTGACGCGCCAGAAACTCCGGGAGCTCGGATGGGAGGATCTTTTGCATCCACCGTATAGTCCGGATCTCGCACCAATTGATTACCACCTATTTCTGTCCAAGGCGAACGAGCTTGGTAGTTGGAAGTTGGCCACAAGAGAGTCCTGTGAAAATTGGCTCTCCGAGTTTTTTGCCAATAGGGAAGCGAGCTTCTATAAGAGGGGCATTATGAAGTTGGCATCTCGTGGGGAACTCCTCATCGAACAAAATGGCGCATATTTAACTTAAATCGCATTATTATAATTTTATGAACAATTGAAAATTCAATAAAAAATTACCGCAAGACTTTTTTTATATATCCGGTCTCTACTGATGTAGTATTCGATTAAAGGATTGTATAAAATGAAAGCAATGCTAAAAACACTTCAAATAAAAAAAAAAACAATAAAAAAAGTACCATTTAATGAGAAACAATTATGTTCCTACTGGGATTGGACATTTTCAAATGTCTTATCCACTCGACCACGACTCTTGCTTCTTATTGAGTGGCAAATGTGAGTACTTAAGCTCCAAATACGCCACACAAATTCTTAGGTATGATTTGTACTCAAGGTTTTGCTAAATAAAAAAAAAACATTAAAAACAAACATTAAAAAAATTATATATAAATGAGAAGAAAAAGTAACTCCTACTGGGACTTGATTACAGGCCTCCAAGTTTGCTTAGCAAATGTCATGTCAACTTGACCAACTGTGTATGTACATTATAAACTATGGTTTTGTCGCCACGTTTTGCTTAAGGTTAATAGTCGAGTGGGCTAAGGCGTCGTCCGAGTGTTCAGTATTTGAGTGGGTTGGTGTGAGGAGGTGTGGTGGTTGTAATGAGGGAGCATGGTACAAACACAAAAAACCGAAGGGCTGGGGCGCGGGGTGGATCCAAAAACACAACCACACACGGGTCCCTCTAAAACTTTTTTTAAAATCTTTACTGTCAGCTGCTTTTTCCTAATGCCAGCGCTGCCATAACCGCTTGGGAATTTTAAGTCGACCTAGCTGCTAAAATTGTGTAAGTTTTTAAGAAAAATATTACCTAAAAAACAAATTTATTGACGAAAATTTAGGCCTTTCTATTACCTAAAAATACAATTTATGGCACTACATTGACTAAAATTTTTGGTCACATTACCTAAAAATCAAATTTATTGCCTAGAAAACTTTAGGTAATAGAGGCCTGAAATTAAGTCCATATATTCCTTGGTTGTCATTTTAGGTCATATGGACTTAATTTTCGGGTAATTTTCCACATTTTTAGGTAATATTTTTTTCTGAATGTACCCCCCTTAATCACGACAAATGCAATCTAAGAGCTCTGGATCGTATTATTTCACTTCAGGATCTGGGGGTCTTATTTGATCACAAGCTTTGCTTTAATGACCACTTTAGTGTCTTAACCAACAAAGGTGGGTTTGAATAAGCGTTGGTCTTTCGTTCGACCATCGCTAGAGTATTGCTCAATCATCTGGTCTCCCCAGTATAGCTTCTATTAAGATATACTAGAGTCGGCTCAAAACAGTTTCTTCTCTTTCCATTCAGGGGCTTAAACTGGGATGCTGGTCGCCGTTTGCCTCCCTATATAGATAGGCAACGAAATCTGAACTTGCCTCTAATAGACCGCCTTTTTTTTAAACACACGTTGTAATTATTAAAAAACAAGCAGTCTTCTTGAATGTCTTCAAATAAATAAACAAACAAACATATAAATTCTGTCCAGTTGTTTTAAAACAGGGGGTGGAATAAGATGGAATTTGTAATTATTAAAATTAAAAAGTTGAAATTTCTTAAAATTTGATTAATTTTTTTAAAGTCAACGCCCAAGTATATATGAGCATATGACTGTGTACCAAGCAGTTCGTATAATTGAAGTCTCTGCAGACACTGCAACTTATTTATCTCCCTCTAACTTTACTTTTATATAGAGGACGCGTGCTATTAAATCAAATAAAGTTAGAGGAAGGGCGTTAGAAATATACCCTTTATCCAACCCAAGCTGCATGAGGGGCAGTAAAAAAATTCATTGAGACGGGACTTATTTGTATTTCCCAATCATTTTCCAGAACCACTTTTTTGTAAGAATGTCGATATTTTACCAAAAAATATTCTGTCTTTAAATTTCGGCAAAGACCTGGACTGCAATACGCTGTGAAATGAATCATATATTCACTAGGGACGGGACGCAATAAAATTTAATTCGGTTTTTTATACATAGTACACCCTAAAAGCAATCATTTATGATGGTTTCAGTTAAGTTAAGTCCACCCTAACGTACAACGCTTTACGGAGCAAATGGTTTGATTACGTTAAGAGAGCTGGGATTCATAAGTATTACACAGCGCAATTGGTACTTTCTTCTATTTCCTGTTCAGGAATATAAGCCAGATTACGTAGATCAATCCGGTAGACCAACTGATTTGTAAGCACAGGAACTTGAAGAAAATAAAATCGAAGCACCTTTGTACACAATTTATCGAGCTTCCTTCATTTCATACTTCATCATCAATAATATTGTAATGTAAAATTGGCTATACATCCCCAATGGGGCCAAGCCAAGCTTCCTTCAATCTTTTGGCGTGTGTGCTTTAAATTTATCGCACAAGAGAAAGGGACCTACAGTTTAACGCCGAATCCGAACGGCAAAATTTGAGAATTAGCTTTTACATGGCTCCCGCCCAGCAGTTTCGAACACAGAAACCGCTGGGCCACATCAATAATATTAGTTGCTTTTAAAGAAACTGATAAATAAACTCGACAATTTAAAGCTTGTGTTGCATTGATCAAAGTGATTGATGAAATTGGTTTACGTTATATATATTATAAGATAGACTTGATTCCAAACTTTTAGCACCAACCCCCGTGTGACTGGCAATGTTTCGCTTTGTGCTTTTTGCACATGATTTTTACCATTGCCAGTTGTGATAATGTTTATTTTATCGGCCACGACACATTTTGCTGCACTTTTGGCAGCACTTAGCACAGAGCCAGACCAGGGTCAGAACAACGAGCAGAGTTTTTCGTTCAGTTTGTCCATTAAAAGTTAATATCACTTTGCAAAAGTTGCTTGCAACTTGGCCAGTGAATCTGCTCGGTGCGTCTGTGACTTTCAGTTTCGGTTTTGGTCCGTAACTTTCTGCCAGCGACAATCAACGATTTTCATAGCCAGTTGCACATGTAAAACAAACAGACAGCGACTTGCACAATTTGCTTATGCCGAGTGCCTGCTAATTTATGGGCGACTGCTGTACCCGGCCTTATCCCGCAGCAGCAAGTTATGACCCTTTGGAGCCCATGGACGTTGACATTTATGGTGTTTTTCTGGCGCCCGCCTATAATACCCATAATCCTTAAGTGAAACCGAAAGCAAAACAATTGCCTTCCTGGTCGCCCGGTGAGTGGACGGCCGCCATGGCAACGTGGGATTGCGTTACAGTTACTCATTCGCCGTGCGCAAAATGAATAATGATAAGGCGCTTTAATGCTTTTATTGCGAGCGATTGTGCCGTCGGAAATCCGTTATAATCCACAGCAAGTGACAATAAACGAAGATGTACGATGAGCAGCAGCGAGAGCAGGACGACCAGGTTCACGTCGCTTGCTAAATGGAAAACTATCTGCTTGTCTTAAGCTGCTGCCGCCTGCAAATCCTTGTCACAGCCGGCCTACCAAAGGAGATAGCCTGAGCTAGGCTTGCACTGTGCCTGGCCTTTGTTCCATGGGCGGCTGTTTGTGCGGCCCTCCGCTTTGCCATGTTGGAGTTAACAATTGCTCTTTATCAAAGAGTGCACAAGACCTGCTCTTGGCCAATCTCATAATGTGCTTTTCGGCCCAAGTTTCATCATACGCTTTAAGTTGCCCTCAAAAATGTTGGATCTGTGCTAGCCTCGACTCGCTGCCACGTCTGGTCCCTCAGGCGCACGTCTTGTCCATGACTATGTCTTTATTAGTTCACGCATAATGACAAAAATAGGTCGGCACGTATTGTATGTGCTTGGATGCTGATTTCGCTTTGGCATTTGCGACGATTTTTTCCCCAACCGGCATTAAAGGGGTGCAAAACACACATATCGGTGGTAGACTTTTATGGAACAACATTTTTCAGAAGTACGTGTAAGTGTACAACTGTGACAAAATACTCCCGCTATGTGTTTGAATTTGTAAAATAACATGTAACTTTATACCCTCTTCTAAACCAAACTTCAAAAAGAAGAACACGATAAATTACACTACACAGACATAAAAAATCAAATGACCCATTTCTAATAGAACTGTTTTTATTAGAGTTTGGGTTCCATAGATTTTTTCCACCAATACCCTATTTTCTTCGCAATAGTGCGATTCTTAAGTACAAAAAAATTCGGACTTTTTGAACCGTAAAAATATAGTTCGAAAGTCGTGCAAATGTATGTAACAGCCAGAAAATATGATAACAGACAACACTGCATATGAGTTATATACAAAAACTTTAGAGGCTATTCGCGCCGATTAAAACTGGATTAACCATCAAAAAGTATCAGATAGGAGAGCGAGAGTATGACCTTTAAGATTTCATACTTTATGGGTCAAAGGGCTCAGACAAAGACTCGAATGGGATCAAAAAAATAGAGGCAAGCTAACTTCGGCTCGACCGAAGTTTATATACCCTTGGAGCATGATATCTGCCTGCCAGTTTGTTTGGAGCCATATACCACAATTTTGACAAAATTTTGAAAACAAAAAAGTTTTTCTCACTAGAAATACTTTTTCAAAGTATTTTTCAAGTGATTTTTCAAAATCAACCTTGGCAGAATTGTGTGTTAGCATATAATATTGACCAGTAAGAAGTTTGGAAGCGATAGCATTGAAAACAAAAAATTTTTTCCTACCAAGACGTTTTTTCAAAACTATACTTTGTATGGCAGCTATATTTTATAGATGTCCGATTTGCATAACACTTGGTGAAATTATGTGAAGGCATAGAAAACTTATAAAGACAGACGGACCGACGGACAGACGTACATGGCTAAATCAACTCAGCTCGTCATGCTGATCAAGAATATATATACTTTATGTGGTCGGAGATGCTTCCTTCTATGCGTTACAAACAACTGAACAATTTTAATATACCCTCTCCAAGGGTATAAAAATTTAGAAAATGTATGCTGGAAAGTGAAAATTTTTCTACGACTAAGTCGGGATTTACACGATGAAGCAAACTTCATAAAGTTTTCTTAGTTCATTTAGGTAATAGATTAAAATAAGTCCATCAATCATTGGGTGTCTATTTACTATAGTTAATTTGTCCATAAATTTTAGGTAACTTTTAGCAGTTTTGGCTAACATCTTATTCCAAAAGTATGGGGAAGATTTTACATCGGTATTAAAAGTTATTTAACAATCATAATTTGTGTCATTTTTAAAGGGGGCTTAAGTCTGAGTTATACATCAGCTCAGTAAATCAGTTCACTTTATGTTAAAGTTGTTTTTACACACACAAAGAACTGAAGCCACACTGCAGCTGTGTACAGTATATATAATCAGAGGCAGATTCGTTCTTGCCAAGTCCGAGCCAAGCCAATGCCAAACCAAACTCTTGCTGCAATTTTAATGACATTTATATGCATGTGTGTGTGTGTGCGTGTGTGTGAGTTTGGCTACAAAAAGAGCTCGTGTCAAGGTGTTAGTGTTAGTTTATGAGCTCAACATGAAGGTAACATATTTCAAGTCTGCGGCAAAAACAACAGAACCAGTGCAAAAATGGGAGGGGGCGACAAAATGTGACACACATACACATTATCTCATTTTCACAGCTCTTGGACGCAAAAAAGCGCAAAAGTTAAAAGCCAAAAGCAGCCCTAGGGATGGGGGCTGGGGGCGTGGCCGTAAGAGCAGCCATATATAATGCCAGCTCGCACAACACAAAGAAGAAGAAGAAAAAACAGCAGGCACCTATAATATACTTCATAGCAGCCAGGGAACAAGACACTCACAAATGATTGTGCGAAAAGCCAAAAATATTGTGGGCATGCCATCCCTCTTCTGGCTGACCAAAAGTGCACTAAACGTAATTGAATTGAATGATAAGCAGCCAGCCGGATCTCACACAATTCCCAGACAGCATTCATGCTGCTCCAAACGTGACTTCGAATCACGATTTGACCGCACATAAATGGTAAACCGCACAAGTAGTGCAAATATTTTCGAATTATTTACATGTGGGCGGGGGAGGGGCTGCATTAACCCATCAGTAGACATAAACATCAAAATCAAATATAAATGGACTTGCAGATGCAAACAGCCATGCATACATATCCTCGTATATACACATATCGTACAAATTTAAGGGCGGGGGATTCATCAGGAACAAAAGCAACAGACTCAAGGAACACACACACACATCCAGAAAGACACGCGTACAAACTCAAATACCAGCAGTAACAGCTTAATGTTGGCAAAAGGGCATAACGAGCCGTAACCGTAACCATACACGACTCCCAGTCCTCCCCCCTCCCACTCCCCTGTGGCATATACTCGTCTATATGCTGCAACGGAAACATCCAACATAAATGTAAGATATGCCCGGAATGCTAATCACAGACAGAGTGTAACCCACACACACACACCCCTCACTCGCACACAGGCTGGCGCCCTGAAACATTTGTAAATGTTGCAAAGTATCATCTTAAAGAGATTTGCAGCTTAGCGGCCGCTGGATGCGTCACGCATACGTAAACATCATCTCAGCTCCCAGGCAGCCCCGCTTTGATGTGTGCCACGCATCGGGGTTGCGTCACAGCGTCAGTCACAGCTATTGATAACCAACCTTCCTCGGCCGTAGAAGGATATGGCATTTGACGAGGCTGTTGCAATATCATATCAAGTGCATTGTCCCTGCTTTGTTAGGTCGGATGGGGGGAGAGCAGTAAAGAGTTTGGTACGGAAGTAGCTGTAACTAAATTGTCCACGGAATCAACGCATTACACTTTAAAGCAGGGCTTAATACCGGAACCGAAAGCGAGACCGTTATCCGAAATAAGCCGATTCAAGTCGGGTACCGGAACCGGAACCGAAACCGATGTAAACTTTTTTTTGAGAACCGTCTACCGTTAATATTTGAACCGATAGAACCGGAATGAAATCGAAACTTTAGTACCGGAACAGTTAATTAAATTAAGCTTGTGAAAAGTATGTAACAGAGAGGAATCATTTTCGATCTAATTAAGTAAATATATTCTTGATGATTGAATGATATGCATTATTATGTGGGCCGATGTCCAAAACTGAGTGAATTTCGTTGGCGATATTTTAAAACTTGTACGTTTACTGAAGAAGAGGTGCTTATGACCCTGAATGGGGGGTGGGATGGAATAACCTGGCGAGTTACATAGAGATGGCTTCATATTATAGAAAAAATGTTATAAATGAAAATTTTTAAATATTTATAAAAAACAAGTAAGAGTGTTGCGGTCGAGTGCCCCGACAGCACAATACCCTGTTCCTAGTAATGTGGTTCCTATAGCTTCGAATTCCATTTATTTTTAAATATATTTCAATAAATGGGCAGGCGCACTTATGTACATATCTTCGGTGTTTTTCCTCGGATCTCATTGTGGTACACAGAATAGATAGATGTTGGGCCTCACTAAATATATATTAAGGCACTAGGTTCAAACTTAAAAATAGTAGCTCTGACAGTTTTTCGCGGTTAGAAGAAGATGCAGGAGGAATTTGAGAAAGCTGGACCAAACTTTATCTGGGTACGGTGTACACCTACATAAATGCAAGAATTTGTAGCTCTACCTCTTATAGTCTGTGAGATCTACGCGTTTATACAGATAAAAAGACAGATTTTCGCTGTTTAAAGATGGAGGTGGAGGATTTTTCGAAATTTGAAACAAACTCGATGTGCATACAGTATACACCTATATACATTCCAAAACTTGTGGCTCTATCTATTACAGTCTCTGAGATCGACGCGTTCATACAGACAGACAGACGGACATGGCTAAATCGACTCGGCTGTTGATGCTGATCAAGAATATATACACTTTATGGGGTCGGAGGTGCTTCCTTCTCCCTGTTACATACATTTGCACAACTTCATAATCCCCTTTTTCCCATTTTTAATGGGAACAGGGTATAAAAAGAGCATAGGCTTAAATATGTAAATGTGTTTTATGTAATACAATAGAAGTAAGACTGACGGTTTTAAACCAAGCTTTAAATGTTTGTTTTTTATTAGTTAATCAATGTAAAGCTTTAAGCCATGAAAATTAACAAATTGTAAATAACCATCTATCTATCTATCTATCTATATTCTTAATCAGCCAATTGACGGTTCACAGGTGAATAGAGTATATTAAGTCTGTGCAAAAGTATGTAACAGGGAGAAGGAATCATTTCCGACTGTATAAAGTATAAATATTTTTCTCCGTCTGTCCGTCCGTCCGTCCGTCCGTATGAACAAACAGATCTCAACTAACACCGCACAATCTTAGAGAGAAGAGAAAGAGAGAGAGAAAGAGCAGCTTCTACTCCAGGTACAGAGTATGTTATAGTCGGGCTTGACCGACTCTCTCACTTGTTTGTAGTATATGGGATGAGTGTACTGCACTGAGAAAAAAAGTTAAGGTTCATATTGACATCCGCTGGTGTGTGAACTTTAAAAAATATCAAATTTTTCAAATAAATCTGTGTGTTTCTACGCGAACTTGTCCCTCAGTTTTGAAGCTATCTAGCTTGAACTTTGCACAGAGTATGCTTTTGACTGCCCGCTGCTTATATGTCGGAACCCCACGGATCGGATGTAGCGGTTTTAGTGAAAACAACTGTTTTGTTCTCAATATTATCAGTCTCCAACACGGTCATGGGTAATGTTAAATGTTTTTAGCTGATCTGCATAGTTTGGTCCAAGTACTTAACCTTTGAGAGAAGCTTTTCAAGCCTATCAAAATTTCATCGCAGACGAATTTGGCTATGCCTTTCTCGTTAAATATTTTTTGGAGAAAGTTAGCCATTTTATTTGATATGCCCATAGCTTGTAATTTATAATGCAGTAATTGTCTGTGAACTCGGTCAGAAGCTTTGAAATCCAAGAAGAAGCAATACATATATCCTTTTCCTTTCGCCAAAATTTAGATTGACTATGGTACAGTGAAATTCTTCTTCCAAAACCCACCTTGAAAATAAGAATTTTTTCATTATATCCAGAAAGCAAGGATGTTTCAAGTTGAAACTTTTAACTTAAAATCATAAAAATATTGTAGATAATGAGACTGCAGTGTGGGATTCCCTACTAAAACTAGGTTGTTTACTAAGTTCTTTGCTTTTTGCGCTATTTGTGGATTAAATCTTGACAGAGCTACCGGGAGGAGTACAATTTGGAGCCTAACCTAAAAATTCTCATGTGCGCGGACGATATGTCTTTTTTGTCGACAGCCCTCAAGTCATGCATGATTAATGCCGCTAAAGCATATTGTCAAAAGTGGAGCATCAACACCACAAAGTCAAAAGAAATCCAGGCAGAGGACGTACTTGTCAAAGAGTACAAGTATCTACACTCAAAAAAAAAGTCTATTCATACCGGATCAAATCAATCCCAAACGGTAATGAAAACAATGTAGTCTAGGATATTCTTCACCCAATCCGAAATAAGATTGAGTGAATCCGACTTTTTTAATTCTAAGAAGGATTACATTTATCCCGGGATTATCCTATAAAAGATTGAATTAGGCAAAAAATTCGAGCAAAATTTAAAAATCTCAATTGTCGAAATTAATTTGAGCTTGATTTGTAATATTGATTTGATCCCGGGAAAGATAAATCTTCTTCCTTTCCTCGGCCATGCCATATGCCAAAGGACATCCTCATACATTTCAAAGAACACACCAGTTTTGTTTTATTTAAGATTTCCGAAAAACTAAGAAATATAAAAATGTTTGTCTTAACTGGGACTCCAACCCACGACCATTCGCACTGAACAGGAATGGAACGGCATCTTATCGCACACCACCAAACCCATCGCATGTCTAAAACAGGGTTCCTTTATACTTTTTTCGCTCTCTCTGTCGAGTTTATGGACATGTGATCTCCAAGGGGAATGAAGTAAGCACATTTGGAATGATACAAATTTGATGGGCATGGGCCAATCCTAATTGAGTATCCTGGAAGTCGAGATTGAATTTTCAAACTCGTGCCGGGCTTACTCCAAGATTTAGGCTGCCTTCACACTGTTCGACACATGACCCATGACATCTAGTCCGCATTTCCCTATTGAACTCTATAAATTTGACAAGCTATTCAAATGTAAAGTAGAACAAAAAGCAGGACTACCAGACTATCATGTGTCATGTGTCAAACAGTGCACTATGGGGAAAATGACTACTTTATCTGGCATTTATTATTGTGAGTTAACCAAAAGAGATTTTTCACTGCGGTTTTTTTTATTATGATGTTATAGACCATTAAAAGCTATTTTAGAAAAATGGGCGTGTCAACGCCCCTTCCGCCCAAAAAAAAAAAATAAATAATTTTTTTCGTGCATTTTTAGATATAAACTTTCCAAATTCAGTCACTTATACGTGCTTACGTTGCAGATAGGATTTTCGCCACGCCTCCTTCCGCCCCCAAAATCATGAAAAACCGTTTAGTTTTGTTAATTTTCTTTATTTTAAAAGGACTTGCAGAGAGACATTGGCTACTGTCTCTGATACATCAATTTTGTCTGGTCTGCATTACTTCTTTTGCTCTGCCACATGTTTTTAAATTGGGTAAATATCTACATTTCTCTTACAAATGTAATCTCGGATAGCACAATACTGCTCCTTGGTCAATCCTTGATCCAAAATTAACGCCAATGCTTCATCTTTGGACGCACTTATAGGCTGATCAATGGGCTTTGTCAATCCTTCCCTGACTTGCTTGGCTTTTTCCGGGGTACTTGCAAGTATTTGAAGAACTGCAGCAAGATCATGTAGTCCTTGTTTCCGGGCAGCTGCGATTGCTGCTTGAACTAGCAAGAAAACATCATCACCTTGGAATTTGCATAGTTCCGCTGCTTGCAGTCTTTGAGCCCTTTCGCCTTTCGATTCAAATGGAATAATTGGCCGTCCAACCGGTCTATTACTTTATTTTAAAGACAAAGTTGTAGTACCGTTTATCCATTGCGAATGTCTTCTTTCAAAGTTCTTATATGTGCTATTACATTTAAGCCAGTTATCATGCAAATTGTTGCAAAATTGGTGGCTTTTTACTTTTAAAATATTTTCATCAACATTATTGCACGCATGCAGTTCGAAATATCTTTGAATTGCCTTCTCTCGTTCGAGCCGGTCCCTCTCGCTATTCCCCACAGCAAACAAATCGACGTTGGAAAAAATGAGGTTACCTAATAAAAATGCAAATTGCGCCAAAAGAGGGAAAAAGAGGAAATTAAGACCAATACCTGTTAACTCAGAATTCACAACGCTACAACAAACACTTTGACAAACACATAAACAATTCTAAACTCTTTTACATAATCCTTTCCAAAGTTGAAATTTGTTAATAAAATTCCAGCTTTAGGAGCGCTTATAAAACGACAAAATATTAGTATACACACGCACAATTTGAACGATTTTTTATATTAAACATACAGTGCAAACCTGCGAAATTAGTGTTCATGACTTGATTTTCTTCTAATTGTGTTGCCAACACAGAATATTAAAAACAAAACTCAATGCAAAAATTTACAAAACTTGGCCGCACGTGCTTTCGATTGCAACAGCTGACTTAACAGCTGTCATTCTCACATAGGACTGTTAAATTTAACATTTTGAGTTTAGGGCATAACAGTCTGATGTTTTCTTAATGTGTTAACAGCAAATTTTTGCCAATTATAAAACTTTTAAAAAACATGCAAATGCCAGATAAAGTGGTCATTTTCCCCATAGTGCAGTGTGAAGGCAGCCTTATATGCTTTCCACACTGAGCACATCTAACATCTAACATCCAACATCCTGAGTCATAAATATTTCCCATTGCGGAACTTGCTATCTTTGTAGCATTTACCTATTAGACGTCGACCCACTTAACATTTCTACAAAAGAAAAGTTTAAATATGTTGGCATAAAAAATAATTATTAAGCATTTAAACTCAGGATGTTGGATGTTAGATGTTAGATGTGCTCAGTGTAAAAAGCATATTAGAAGTTAGAAAATATCTCTACTTTTTTCTGTGTAGGAATAACATTAACCACAAATATATTTGATATATCCGGATTGGGTAATCGATTGCTAATCAAGCGATATTCTGCAGAAAAAAAATCTTTAAAATCAATGAGGAAGAACAAATACTATATACTTTACTAGCACATAACCCGTCGCGCTTCGCTGCGCCTTTAACAGTATAGAACCAATATCAGCCCACATACCACCCCCATAACACCCACATCCCATCCACTTACCGCCCTCATCCCTCCCACTTCCCGCACACATCCCACCAACTTCCCATTTACCCATTCTCATTACCACCCACTTCCACAACAACGTGCCACCCGCATCCCATCGCAAGCCCACCCACGTCCCACCCACTTCCCATCCACTTCCCAACCTCTTCACTGTCCCGAGTTTCAAGTCCATCAGATAAAAAATAGTTATTTTGCATATTACATTTTCCGGGCGTTTTTACTCCCGGGTTCGGATTGGAAATCACATTCAATCACACTTCAAATTATTTTGCATTTTATCCCTACAAACCGAGGGATGAAAAATAGTTATTTTCCATGTAGAATATTCCTGGAATTTTCACGCCTCGGGGCCGAATTTCCGTCACTGGAAAATCATGCTTCAAATTAATTCGTATTCTATCGTTTTAGCCAATCGGATGAATAAAAGTTTTCTTGCATGCAGTATTTTCTGCGCATTTTTACTCGCCGGGATCAGATTTTCCGACATTGGAAAATCACATTTTTCTATTTCATCAATTGAAACCGAGCTTCAAGCCAATCGGATGATATAAAGTTTTCTTCTCGAATTTTTCCGAAAATTTTCCGGCAGTCGGGTCAAATTTTCCGACTTTGGAAAGTCGCTTTTTAAATTAATTCGTATTATATCTCTACAAACCGAGTTTTAAGCCAACCTGGAGCGGATATTCCGACATTGAAAAATCACATTTTAAATCATTTCGTATTCTGTCCTTACAAACCGAGTTTCAAGCCAATCGGATGGAAAATACTTTATTATGCAGAATTTTCCGACCTTTGGGTAAAATTTTCCAAAATCAGAAAATCACAATTCAAACTATTTCGTATTCCATCCTTACAAACCGAGGTTAAAGCCAATCGGAAGAAAAATAGTTTTTTGAGTGCAGAATTTTCCGTCCATTTTCCTCGTGGGCTCCGTCTTAGTACGCACCTTCTCCACTAACAGAACTCCTCTCCAAATTACAGCCCTTTATCTCTTACCGTTTAGGCTGTGCGATGATTGCCATTGAGTTAGTGAATCAGTCAGTGAATCAGTCAGTCAGCCAGTCAGTACACTCTCTTTTTATAGATATAGAGCGAGGCCAAAAAGTGAAAGAGTATTGATGTCGCTTCGAACTCTTGCGAGCGAATGACGGCTTTCTGCTCTTTTGGTCTCAGCTTCGGCAAACGTTCGGGTCGTGTACGTGTGAATAACGAAATGTTTTCGCTCCCCTGGGAGGAACCAAGGACTAAGTATCGCTAGAATAGGGATATTAAAATTCCATTCAAACAATTAAGCATTTATTTGAGAATCTTTATCTTTATAATAGATTACAAAAGAAATATGCCTTGCGGACTGAGCGCTTCATAATTATAAGTGGTCTGCCACCGAATTGAAAAAGGCCAAAGTGGCGCGGGGGTAGAGAGTCAGCCGCCCATGTCAGCAGCTGTGGGTTCGAATCATGGCCTGACGCGAGCAAAGTTTTTTTTTTGTTTTCAAATTGTATTTTTAAACAAATATAATTTTTTGTTATTTTTCGATGTCAAGAAAACACACTTCTAGTAAATATTTTCAGCACTTAAACGTTTTTTTCGTTTTGGAGAGCAATGGGAGCTGCGTTGAGGAAATGCTTTCTTAGTACAATGTCCGATCACTATAGGAAGTTATTGTGAAATTTTGAAATTTCTAACTATTACGGTTTAGCTTCAAGGGTGATGATCAGGTAAAAAGTCTTATCACTATATGTATATAGATGTGGTCGGAAATGCTTCCTTCTTCTTCGTTACAATGATCTGCACAATTTTAATATACCCTCTGTAAATGTATATAAAAACGAAGAGTAATACTTGGAAAGAAACTCAAATAAAATAATACTTAATTTCCCACTAAAACGAAGCTAAATATAAGTAAAGTAAAGAATATGTCGAAAAATCCAATTGAAGAGCCAACTCCGAAACTGGTGGAATTTGAAGAAGCCCATTTTCTCGAAGCATCGGGTGCGCCTGAAGAAATCGCAATAACGCAGAGATCTTCAGAAGGAGCTTCAAAAGATGAATTGGAGACGACATCGGCTTATAGCGAACAATCAATTGAGACGACAACACTTGATCATTCAATACCGGAGGCAGAAGATAGCCCAACAGACATAACCAATCCCGAACCCAATGCAGGTCCTGATTCAGATGGAGAACTGCTGTGGACTCCATCTGAAGATGTGGATCGGGTTAAACGTGAGAAAAAGAAACAGGAACGTGAAGAGAAAAGATTAAGACGTCAAATGATGGATGCCCTTGAAGAACCAAATCCCGAGAATTTGAAACTTAGTAACATAACATCTTTTCTGGGCACTTATAATGAGCAACTGATGGCACCCACTACATCATCCTCATCCGGAGAGTCGGACGATGAAGATTGGCGAAGCGACCAAACTGTTACTTTTCAGGAGGAGTTTCTTCTTAATTTTAAGGACCTTCCTAGTTTAACGGAGCTTATGAGCGATGATAACGAAGAGGCTAGAACAAGTCTACCGCTGCCAGAGTCCACAAGTGCCACGCAACAGCCCGACCCTGATAACTTGGGCAGGTTTGTGAGTCCAACAGGGGAGTCGGAAACATCGTCGTCAGCAGCCGAGGCTGAACTCGAACTTGGCGGCTTGTTAGAGGAGGATGAGGAACTGCTATCAGAGCTAGACGAATCCCTGGACGACTTGTCTCAGCCACCTCAGCCCTCTGTCATTGAGGTCCATTGGCCTACTTTTGAAGAAAATGCATTACTGATTCATGGATCATCCGAAAGCTTAAAGGCCAGAAAATTGAAAGAAGAGCAACTGAATAAACTGGCCGCCGATTTTCTTTATGACTTGATCGATCGGGCAACTGATGTTGCGGAGCTAAATGATCGGAAAAATATGCTCATCAGAAATCTGGACAAACTAAAATTGCTTCAACAACTACAGAGCCTCGCTAATGCATACATTTTCGAGCAGAAATCTAATGTTTTTCTTAATAGCAGAATGGTCGATTATTTTTGCCGCAGCAAGAAACTGACTCCGTTAAATGAGCTCACACCAACTGATGAGCTGGCGGCGTTCACCCGATACATGAGTGCCTTAAAAATGCTCGATCATGGACGGAAATGTGTCCAAGAAGCCAAGAAACTAAGCAGTACGAAACTAGACGAAGCTCAAATGGAACTTCAGTCTAAAATGATCAAATCACAGGATGCGCAGGAGAGTATGGAGAACCGGATGCGGCAGACCATTGAACGTCGTGGATCGGATAGGCTGAGGCGTATTGTGGACATTGAATTGCTGCGCATGGAAACTGTGCGAAATCAATTGGGCGATATGCGATTCAAGCTGAATCTGAAACAACACGCACTGGGCAGAGTGGATGAGGTAAGTAACTTCTTAATGACTTGTCAAATCTAATGATGTGATGGCCAACAGCAATTGAACAAATTTGAGAAAATTAACCACGACTTTACCTTAAGTGAATATCTTAATACCACTTATGAAATAAAGCGCTTAGAACACAGGCTCGAAGGTAAGTTCTGGTAATAATAATGGGCACATTCAGCTGATCTATAATATATATTAATCCAGTTCCTGGGCCTGCTATTCAGATCATGTCTAAATTTTTCAAGTGTGTCCCAGAAGTATGCCTAGAAATGCAATTTGATTGGTCAAAGCTAATCGGTAATTAACTGCATCAGCTGAATGTGTTCCTTGACTAATTTCTTTTATGCTCATATTTATATGTCAGTTCTTAAAACCAGACTGCAACAAAAAAGTGTCTGTCCTGAATGCACGATCGCATAAGACAATTAATGAGCTGTCCTTCAGACGTGAAAAGAAAGACTTCCTAAAAGCCTCCTTAGGTGAGGCTCAGTCTAAATTGGCTATGAAGATGACTAAGCGCGACGCATTACGCGCCAAATTGAACGAATTAAGGTTGGATCAGCAGCGCCTGAGGTCTAAGAAACATCAAGTGGATCAGAAGGCCGGCTTACTCTTCAAGCCTTTGTTGATGCACGACTTTGACAAATGTGTTGCCTTTGTGGAGGACAAACGAAAAAGTGTCGCAGATATGAAAAAAACCGTACAGAATTTGGAGAATCGAATCAGTATTTTGGAGGATAAGAAGTTCAAGTTTGAAATATTATTATATTAATACAAGACAAGTTAAACTTCAAGAAGGAAATATTATTTTAATAAATAAAACATTTGTATATTTTAGATAAATTTAGTGAAGTTAACTTTGTAGTATAGCTGTCATACAAAAGATAGGTTTGAAAAAAAGTCTTAGTAAGAAAAACTTTTTTGCTTTCAATGCTATCGCTTCCTAACCTGTTACTAGGGTTGTCAAAAATATATCAAAATATCAATATATCGATAATATATTTTAAAACTCATTTTTTTTTGGCCATATATCGAATATCGATTTTTTTTTGGGATATTTTATGATATTTGTGCGTTGGTAACTCTTTGATCTGGGTAGCGAGCGCAAGCGCATTTAAGAGACACAAAATGGATTCAAGTGTAATTTGTGCGGAAAAGTATTTAAAGCAAGCGCTTGCACGACCAAATGTCTCGTGTGTTGACTAAAGGGTTACGGTTTCGGTTATGGTTTTAATGTGTGGATTTTATACATTTTATCGGATCTTTTTATAGCCTGTTCCCATTAGAAATGGGAATAAGGGTATCATGAAGTTGTGCAAATGTATGTAACAGGGAGAAGGAAGCACCTCCGACCACATCAACAGCCGAGGCGATTTAGCCATGTCCGTCTGTCTGTCTGTATGAACGCGTCGATCTCAGAGACTGTAATAGATAGAGCCACAAGTTTTGGAATGTATATAACTCCACATCCACCATCATTTAGCAGCGAAAAACTGTCACTCTCAATGTATAAACGCGTTGATCTCACAGACTATAAGAAGTAGAGCCACAAAGTTTTGCATGTATGTAGGTGTACACCGTACCCAGATAAAGTTTGCTCCAGGTTTGGCAAATTTCTCCTCCATCTTCTTCTGACCCCGAAAAACTGTCAGAGCTTCAATTTTTAAGTTTTAACCTAGTGACTTAATATATATTCAGTGAGGCCCAACATCTATCTATTCTGTGTACCACAATAAGATCCGAGCAAAAACACCGAAGATATGTACATATGTACATAAGTGCGCCTGCCCATTTATTGAAATAAATTTTAAAATAAATGCAATTTAAAGCTATAGGAACCACATTACTTGGAACAGGGTATTTTGCTGTCGGGGCATTCATAAATCGAAGGCGGCTGACTATGGAGGCGGCAAGCAGGGAAGACCACCACTAAGATGGGAAGACCAGGTGCGCGAAGACTGGTTCCAGCTCGCACAGAACAGAAGCGAATGGAGATCGTTAATCGCAGAGGCCCAGACCGTCAGAAGAATCATCTTCTTTGGCTTGTTTGATTACTCTTGTAGAGCTGATTAAGAATATCTTTGTCTTTTGTTTGTCAATGGTTCCTTTACTGCGGTATAAGCAAAAGACTTTTATTGTGTGACTGAAAAAATAAAAGTCTCTGAATAACTGTTAATTTAGGACTTTTTTAATAAAAATCACAAAATAACTGTTAATTTAGAACTTTTTTAATAAAAATCACAAAATAACAGTTAATTTGAGGACTTTTAAAATAAAAGTTATAACTGTTACGGTCCCTTAATTTGACATCTAAAATTTTCTGTACCGAAATTAAAGATGTTTCACATCAAAAAATAACCTTTTCCCTAAACAAAGGAGACGCTGCGTACAAGAAGTAGAACCGAACGTGATGAAATATAATTCCATGTTAAATAGATTATGTATTATTCTATGCCAATTTGTTTATATACCCTTGCAAAGGGTATTATAATTTTGCCCAGAAGTTTGCAACGCATAGAAATATTCTATTCCGACCCCATAAACTATATATATTTTTGATCAGGGCGACGAGCTGAGTCGATTGAGCTTTGTCCGTCCGTCTGTCTGTCCGTCTGTCTGTCTGTCCGTCTGTCTGTCTGTTTCTACGCAAACTAGTCTCTCAGTTTTAAAGCTATCGAGATGAAACTTTGCGCAGAGTCTTCTTTTTACTGCACACAGCTAATATGTCGGAAACTGCCGGATCGGATGACTATATCTTATAGCTGCCATAGGAACTATCGGTCGAAAAGTAGGTTTAACTTAGAAAAATTGTTTGTTCTAATGCTGACGTTCGTAAACTGTTATGTATTAAAACATTTGCAAGGGTATTAAAACTTCGGCAAAGACGAAGTTAGCTTGGCCTTCTCGTTTTAAAGTACATTTTATCAGATTGGTCATGGAAGACGCCATACGACATTATAAATACTCAATGAGCATTTGCTGATTATCACATCAACATTGGCTTGAAGTTGGAGCCTGGGCAAGATGACTCTTTCAGTTTAATGACCAATTGCGTTACTTTTTGGTCAGGTGCGGATTTTGGATTCGACTTTGGGGGGGCTAAGGGCTCTCAAAAAAATTATTTTCGAAAAAAATGAGTTATATACCAGTGTCCGGCAAAACACACATTAGAGCGCTCTCAGTTAGCACATGTTTGTTAGTGCAAAGAGCAGGTACGCTCGTATATTCTGTGTATCGACGCGCTGCACGAGGTGGACGTCGCTACTTCATACACAGAACATTGAACGGTGCCGGACCCTGTTGAGCTTGATATATGCCTGACAGTTTGTATGACAGTTTGTATGGCAGCTTTACTATATATGTTGAAATTTTGTGAAATCATTAAAAACTTATAAATACGAGCTTTAAGAGCGATAACATTGAAAACAAAAAAGTTTTTCTCACAAAGACTTTTTTTTCAGACCTAACTTTTGTATGGCAGCTATACTATATAGTTGTCCGATTTCGACAAGCCTTGGTGAAATTACGTGAAATCATTGAAAACTTATAAATACGAGCGTTGAGAGCGATAGCATTGAAAACAAAAAAGTTTTTCTCACTAAGACTAGTTTTTCGACCGATCGTTCCTATGGCAGCTATATGCTATAGTCATCCGATCCGGCCGGTTCCGACAAATGTGCAGCGTATTTTTAACAAAGTTTGGTTAAGATAGCTTTAAAACTGACGGAGGAGATAGCATAGAAACAGACTGACAGACGGACAGACGGACGGACGGACGGACGGACGGACGGACGGACGGACGGACAGACGGACATGGCTATATCAACTCAGCTCGTCATGCTGATCAAGAATATATATACTTTATGTGGTCGGAGATGCTTCCTTCTCTGCGTTACAAACATCTGGACAATTTCAATATACCCTCTCCAAGGGTATAAAAAGTGCAATATAAATATTCACCTACATAAATTTCTTCTGATATCACACTTGTAAATGGGTCATTCTTTTATAAACCGAACGGTTTTAAAGTTTTCTATTATTGATTTTTTAAAACCAAAATCCGAAATTTAATCTCGACATGTCCATCAAAAGTTAATTCGCGGGTTTCCAAAAAATTTGTTTGTTAATTTTATAAACGATTTCAAAAATTGGCAAATACCGAAAAATGTAAAAAAGGGTTTTTTAAAAACTGTTTATCTCAGGTTTCGTTTATCGGACAGGTCTCGTGTTACTATTCCCGAATAGTATTTTAGTGTATCTACTCAAATCAGAGTTTAATACATTTTCTAATTATTTAATAATATTAAGATATACAATTTATTGGTCTAAACATAACAAAAACTACGGTGTTTTCAAAATGATGGAGACTTTTATAGTTTAAAAGACATTTATTTATGAAGTGATAAGCAAATAAAAAATATTATCTTAAAGGAAAATTTGGTTCATAAAATTTTAGCAGCGTTCTCAATTTTTGGTGTTTGGTGCTGCAATCAGACTCTCTAGAGCCAGAATATTAAGAAATTTTGCAGTAAATCTTAGTTTTCTAATCATTAGTTATGAGATGCGCCACCTCTGATGATGTATAGCAGTCTCTTTTATAAACAGCTTTCTAATGCTCCAATAACATTAGTTTAAAGAATTAGAAAATGATTTGAATCATTTCTAAGAAGACTTTTTGATGTGAAACATCTTTAATTTCGGTACTGAATATTTTATTAGGAGTAAAATTTGGTTTCAGCGTCCAGTGACGCTGTGAAAGAAAGGGGAAAAGGGTGAAAAGAAGGCATGTGACTAAATAATGACTTAGCAGTGACTTAACAGTGACTTAACAGTGACTAAACAGAGACTAAAATGTGACTAAATAGTGACTGAACAGTTACTCTACAGTGGACAAACAATGACCAAACAATAACTAAACAGTGTCTTAACAGTGAATAAAAAGGGACTAAACAGAGACTTAACAGTGACTTAAAAGTGACCAAGCAATGACTTAACAATGACTTAACAGTGACTTAACAGTGACTAAACAGTAACTAAACTGTTTCTTAACACTGACTAAACAATTACTGAACAATTACGAGCAGTGATAAAACAGTGACTAAACAGTGTATAAACAGTAACCAACGAATGACTAAACAGTGACTTAACAGCGACTAGTAAGGGACCAAACAGTGACTTAACAGTGACTCAACAGTGACTTAACAGTGACTAAAAAGAACATTGAAAATAATCAAACAGAACATATGCGAAAGTCAAAATTTTAAAAAACGAGAGCGTAAGTCTAGAGTCTAACCGACTTGATATACCCGTTACTCATGAGAAAACATGCTTAACAGTGTTCCTGCGTTCCCTAGGGTGACCATCCAAAAAGTAGGCAACATTTTTTAGGGTGGGAGGGGTTGGGGGTGCTTGGTTCACCTTTTTGCTCATAACTTGAGAACCGTTCATCCGATCTTCACCATTCGGCCAATTGATTCAGTTTGCTAATTACTAACTATCTCTAAAAGGTACGAACCGTCTATCTTCAAAACTGTAGGAGATATAACGTTTTTTCCAAATTGCGGGGGCGGGAGGGGGCGTGGCCAAAATTTAAAACAAACTTGATCTGCGTGCAGATAAGAGAAGCATTTGTCGCATACATGTCAAACCTCTATCTCTTATCATCTCTGAGATCTAGGTGTTTATCCAGACGGACGGACGGACGGACGGACGGACGGACGGACGGACGGACGGACGGACGGACGGACAGACGGACAGACGGACATGTCTTTATCGACTCGTCTGTTGATGCTGATCGAGAACATATATAATTTATATGGTCGGAAATGATTCATTCTGCCTGTTACATACATTTGCACGACTGTTGTATACCCTTTTAACTCTACGAGTAACGGGTATAAAAAAGAATATCTTCAATACCTCATTTTTGATATATGTACCTCCAATCAATTGGTCCTAGACTCGGTATTTAAACATCGATTTTTTCTTAAGCCCTTTTTTTGCGGAGAATTTTTGCACATTTTAATATTTTTAGTAGGCGTTAAAAAAAATTTTTCGAGCGTTTTTAACCAAAAATCCATTTATTCCAAATATTTTTGCTTGTATTTGAACTTTGATGATTGAACGATTGATGAACATTATTCTACCCGATTTTTGTAAGTTCAATAAACTTTCGTCATATGAATTCCTAAATTTGGATATCGCTTAAAGTGTAAAAATTGATATTTAAAAAACCATACCAAAATTGTTTTTGAAATCGATTTTCAAGCTCAGCACTCCAAATTAAACGAGAGCGCAAGTTAAAGTCGGCTCTAACCGACTTCGATATACCCGTTACTCATGAAACGAGAGCGTAAGTTAAAGTCGGCTCTAACCGACTTCGATATACCCGTTACTCATGCTTAACAGTGTTCCTGCGTTCCCTAGGGTGACCATCCAAAAAGTATGCAACATTTTTTAGGTTGGGGGGGGGGCTTGGTTCACTTTTTTGCTCATAACTTGAGAACCGTTCATCCAATCTTTATCATTTCTTCGGCAAATTGATTCAGTTTGCTAATTACTAATTATCTGTGAAAGGTACGAACCGTCTATCTTCAAAACTGTAGGAGATATAACGTTTTTTCCAGATTGCGGGGGCGGGAGGGGGCGTGGCCAAAATTTGAAATAAACTTGATCTGCGTGCAGATAAAAGAAGCATTTGTCCCATACATGTCAAACTTCTATCTCTTACCATCTCTGAGATCTAGGTGTTCATACAGACGGACGGACGGACGGACGGACGGACGGACAGACGGACAGACGGACAGACGGACATGTCTATATCGACTCGGCTGTTGATGCTGATCAAGAATATATATACTTTATATGGTCGGAAATGATTCCTTCTGCCTGTTACATACATTTGCACGACTTTAGTATACCCTTTTTACTCTACGAGTAACGGGTATAAAAACATGTTTAAAAGAGTTCCTGCGTTCCTTAGGGTGAACATCTGAAAAGTATGCAACACTTTTTAACTCGGCTATATATCACTTTTTTGCTCATAACTAGAGAACCGCTCATCCGATCCTTATCATTTCTTCGGCAAATTTATTCGTTTTGCTAATTACTAACTATCTTTAGAAAATAGTCTATCTTTAAAACTGTAGGAGATATAACGTTATTTTCGAATTGCGGGGGCGGGAGTGGGCGTGGCCGAAATTTGAAATAAACTTGATCTGCCTGAAAGTATAAGAAGCATTTGTCCAATACATGTCAAACCTCTATCTCTTACCATCTCTGAGATCTAGGTGTTCATAGAGACGGACGGACAGACGGACATGTCTAAATCGACTCGGCTGTTGATGCTGATCAAGAATATATATACTTTATATGGTCGGAAATGATTCCTCCTGCCTGTTACATACATTTGCACGACTTTAGTATACCCTTTTTACTCTACGAGTAACGGGTAGAAAAAGTGGAAGTGGGTAACTTTGGCTGTAAATTCGTAAAGGGCAAAGAGTTTGCAGACAAGTTGTTCCAAAGTTATTCGATAGTAAATTTTTTACTTCTGCTGGTTGCATATTTTCCATGGTTTTTTTTTAATCCTTATTCCCATTGCTCTTTGCATATATTTGGCGAATTAAGACATTTGGGCTAAGGGGGTCTTCAGCCCCTATAGCCTCACCCTCTGGATCCGCTACTGGATATGGTCTTCAATAGATTTCAGTGTGATTGGCTTAGGCTGTGGTTCCGCTGAGAGTAAGCCTATCATCGTCCTGGGCCGGCCTGTCCAGCTTTGATTGACCGCACCCGAATACCGCACCAACAGGCAGACGCAGACACGTAATGCATGAAGTGGGTGACTGGTCGTCTTCTTCTCGAACGCTGGGCGCTTGTGGCATGTGTGAATTTTTCATTAAAATTCAAGTGACATCAAAAGGGTTGACTGCGGCAACACCGACTCTTGGGGAGCAGACTCTATGTATGTAGGTGGGTGGTGTTGGTGCCGATAGTGACAACTGTGATGACATACTTTCGTCTTGTATGCTGTCAAATACACGCTCACACCAACACCACCGCCACCACACATACAGGCAAAACTAGTTTAGCTGTCATCACTTAGTCACTTGCTAACTTCGTCTTCATCTGAGTCGTCGCTAAGCTCATGTGATGACCAATAATTGTCGTTCGCTTTTAATTGACATAAATTCTGAGTTGCGGGCATAGAAACTGGGCCCGTTTCCACGAATCCATTAAGCGCAGATCCCTCGCGACGCTCATCTATTAATAAGCTGAATTTATTGCCAGCCATTTATAAATGCGCCAAGGACACGGCGTGATGCCGCTGAGGCTCACGCAAAAATAATTAAATTTAAATATTGAACATCTCTCGTTGTATTTGTCAAAAAAGTCCGGGCAAAATCCTCCCGCACGAAGAGGCCATAACTCATACAAGAGCCGCACCCAGTTTCTCAGGCGAGATTAGACAAGGGTCAGGGGTTGGCACAGATACGGATACACGTTGAGGTCTCACGTGCTGCTGCCGAAGTTGCTGTTGGCCTGTCGTGTTTTTGTTTGCCTATTTACGGCTACACATCACTCGAGAATGGTGTCATTCTTACTGTTTTATTTAGCATTCAAGTTTTTGATGAAGTGGAAACCAAAACCGAAATCAACAGGAAAACTTATGTGTCACTTTAAGCTTCCTTCGAGGGCATCGAATCTTGCATACTCTATCAGTTGTGGGGCAACAACCTGCTATACGTTAAGTTTAGTCACAATCAATTTTGAAATTTATCCATCCGGGAGAAGAACTTGTGAGATAATTTTCACGGGGCCTAGCTGTTGGCACATTCCTTTGGAGGTTAGCTGCGAATAAGTGGGCTCACCCCACCGTAAAGCAGTCCCGAACAGCCAGCGGTTGTCACGCCGCAGTGCACCGACTCACAATTTCTACACAATACTTTCCCCTTTCCGAACCCACACATCCTTGCCGTACCGGGAGTCAGCCCCGGGGAATCCCGGGTAACAAATAGTCTAGTCTCAAAACGGTGGGGCAGACTTTCTGGAAGCCCCAAGAAAAGGACCTAAAGCCCGAAAGATGTACATTTAACGCCTTTCCCCAAAAAGCTGTACGTTTCCTCTATGCACGGCACACTTCACCCAGCAAAAAATTATTTCACTCCTCCACGAATCTATAAACACAGTTCGATCTATTTTAATCAGGGACCGTAATCATTATAAGTTTTAAAATAAAACTTACTCCATAATGATTATTTTTGATTTTTAAATCAATTGCTCACACCGTAATGATTACACTAGTTTACAAAAATAAAAAAAAAAAATGACCCATTTCAGCTGAAAATTTTTCTTAGTATAGTTTGGAATGGTGATCTAAAAAATCGATTTCAAAAATTTTTTCATGGCTCCGTTTTTTAAATATTAATTTTTTTAATTTTTTTGGTAGGTACTCTTACATTTTAAGCCATATCTCAGTTCATAATTGTTAGATAGAGTCAAGTAAGAAATAAATCGAAAGGTAATGGAGCTGCCAATAACTGCGTGGAGCATTGTTTTTAAATCGGTTCAGTAGTTTGAATTCAACAACCAAGAATATTTCAAAAAAATCGATTTTTTGCGCGAAAATCCACGAAATTTCATTTTTAAACGACTAGAAAAAATATAAAAAAATACAAAAAAATTATTTTTATTTTTTCTACTTAAGAATCGCACTTTTACGAAGAAAATAAGGTATTGGTGAGGAAAATCGTGTAACACGTACCATAGATGGATCAAATTGAGTAGAGCAACTAACAGTCAAATTTGAGTATATTGTGTGTTTCCAAAAATTAACATTGTACTTTTCTTCGTTTTTTGGTCAAATTATGAAGTGAACGAAAAGCCAGAGCAAAAATAAAAATTAAAAACGGAACAAAAGTCGAAGCAAACGAAATTTTATTTTAAAATATTCAGGAAAATATCACTTTTTTTTGCACTAAATTGCTTACAGCTCCTGTGTTTGTTCACAGATTTTGATCATCGATATCTGTTTTTCTTTGTAGAAGTGCGGTTCTTATGTAGAAAAAATAAAAATAATTATTTTGGATTTTTTTATATTTTTTCCAGGCGACCAAAAATGAATTTTCGAGCAAAAAATCGATTTTTTCGAAATATTTTTGGATATTGTAGTCAAACTAATGAACCGGTTTAAAAACAATGTTCTACTAGATTACCGGCAGCGAAATAACCTTTCGATTCTTATCTTGCTTGACTCTATCTGACAATTATAAAGTGAGATATGGCTTAAAATGTAAGTGCCCCTACCAAAAAATAAAAAAAAAATATATTTCAAAAACGGAGCCATGAAAAATTTTTTGAAATTGATTTTTGAGATCACCATTCCAAACTACACTAAAAAAAATTTTCAGTAGAAATGGGTCTTTTTGGCTGTAAACTAGTGTTATTTTTAAGCAAAAAAAATAAAACTCAGCAATAATGATTATTTTTGATCAAAAAAAAAATAAAACTATAACTAACTATAAATATTGATTATTGTTGAGTTTTATTTTTTTTTTGCTTAAAAATAAAACTCACCAAGAAATTACGGCTGTACCATAAGGAATTTTGGAAAGTTTGAAGTATATTCTTAATAAATGAAGCAAGACGAACATTTAAAATGCAATTTTAAGTTAAAGTAGTTTCTTATACTCTGTACCGAAGGTACATAGAGTATATGAAGTTTGTGCAAAAGGTTGTAACAGGCAGAAGGAATCATATAAAGTATATGGGCATTTCCACCAAAAGGTCAACCTGGGCCAAAAAGTTAAAAGTGGTTAAAAAAACTATATTTTATCGAATTTTTATAGGGAATCAATATCCAATTGGATATATTCGGTTTCACGGCCGTGCTAGCTCAGTTTTTCTTATTTTGACATTAAAATTGCTTAATTTTTTTGGAAAAAAGTGACTTTAGATTACATGTACTTTCGCTATCTAGAATATTTCTGATGGTACAAAGGGGTATACATGAATGCATAAGAGACCATGAGAAACTATTTCAATGCAATTACCTGCAAGTTTTTGCTTCGCATTATAGCAGAAACCACATAAATATAATGAAGGAAAAAAACTGTCCCGTGCGAAAATGCTTAAGCTTACATTTTGAAATAACTGTAAGTTATCCATTTAAAGAGACACCACTGCACTACATTCTAATATTTATCGCATTAATATATTGCCTCAGGATTCGCTGAATTCGGCGTTTAAATGGTTTTCCGCGAAAACCACTTCTATTTTTGTCCCGTGCGAATGTCATGTTTTTTTGCGATTATCTTGAAACCAAAAAATTTTCCAAATTCGATCTTTGCATCAATTGTACGGCTGTTGAATAGCTATAAGTTAAGCCTATTGTGAAAATAAAAATCCGATTTATTTTGACTTTTTTGAATGTTTAAATGCGTACGATTGTCCCGTTCGACGTCATGGAAATGCCCATATATATTCTTGATCAGCATCAACAGTCCGTCTGCCTGTATAAACACCTAGATCTCAGAGATGGTGGTAAGAGAAAGAAGTTTGACATGTTTGGGACAAATGCATCTTTTATCTGCACGCAGATCAAGTTTGTTTCAAATTTTGGCCACGCCCCCTCCCGCCCCCGCAATTTGGAAAAAACGTTATATCTCCTACACTTGTGAAGATAGTCGATTTGTATCTTTTAGAGATAGTTAGTAATTATCAAATTGAATCGATGCCGAAGAAATGATAAAGATCGGATGAACGGTTCTCAAGTTATGAGCAAAGAAGTCAACCAAGCCCCTCGCTACCCACCCTAAAAAAATGTTGCATTCTTTTCAGATGGTCACCCTAAGGAACGCAGGAACACTGTTAAACATGTTTTTCAATGAGTAACGGTTATATTATAACTAATGGGTTTAGCGGTAAACGAGGACAAGACGAAATACCTAGTGTGCTCGAAACAGAAGTACACACAACTTGGGCAATCTGTTGCAAAGGGAGAGTTAATGTTGTAAAGCCTGAAAATTCGAAGAACAATCACGCTCGCAAACCGATGCTATTACGGGCTAGGTTTTCTTCTACGGCTATTACAAGTGCGTGATTTTTTGGTTAAAAAAAAACACAAAATAATCATTATTTACGGTCCCTGATTTTAATCTTTAGTTTATGGCCTAACTGGATTTGATAATGGGCGCTGTCAAATGTGGCACCCACTATCGTGGTTTTTTGATGCATGTTACCATCTCTTAAGGAGGCATTTAATTGGTCAGTATCTCAATACATTTAAAGTCTCAAAAAATTATATCGAGTAATTATACCCGTTACTTGTAGAGTAACAGGTACACTCAAAAACGAGAGCGCAAGTTAAAGTCGGCTCTAACCGACATAGATATACCCGTTACCCATGAAAAAACATGTTTAACAGTGTTTCTGCGTTCATTAGGGTGAACATCTGAAAAGTATGCAACACTTTCTTAACTCGGCTATTTTTCACATTTTTGCTCATTACTTGAGAACCGCTCTTCTGAACCTTATTATTTCTTCGGCAAATTTATTCGGTTTGCTAATTACTAACTATCTCTAAAAGGTACGAATCGTCTATCTTTAACACTGTAGGAGATATAACGTTTTTTCCGAATTGCGGGGGCGGGAGGGGACGTGGCCAAAATTTGAAATAAACTTGATCTGCCTCAAGTATAAGAAGCATTTGTCTCATACATGTCAAACCTCTATCTCTTACCATCTCTGAGATCTAGGTGTTCATACAGACGGACGGACGGACGGACAGACGGACATGCTTATATCGACTCGGGTGTTGATGCTTATAAAGAATATATATACTTACATACTTTTAGTATCATTTTGAAACTAGCTTATATCAATTTAATATTATTTCTTATCAAGTTTGTAGACTCTTTACATCTCTTAAAGCTGTACAAATTTAAATATATCGGAAAAGGATCCAATTAGATAATAAATATAATTTAATTCTAGAGAGCCCATTAGGGACTATTAGAGTAAGACTATGTAAATATATATACTAAGGTTTATTGAAGTAAGATAATAATGAATTGGCATAAATAAACACAAAAAAAAAAAAAATCAAGTTTGTAGTATAATTTCAGTTCTTTACAAACTGCCATTAAAATTAATAACACTATGCAACAATTTTTTGATCCCGGCTTCTAAATAGTTGATCCTTATGTAAAATTTCACGCTGAATTCAAATATGCTCTCAGATATGTCAAAAGTAGAACGGTTCTTGAGATATCGTGTTCAATTTTAGTGTTTTGAAAAAAGGTAGGTCTACTAAAATGCCATTTTCTCTGATTTTAGTCCACCGATATGTATAAACTGGAAAATTTTTGTTCCAGATAATAAAAGATAATAAAATTATTTCTTAAAAAACGACAGTTGTTGTAAATCCAACCACAAATGACGAAGTTGTGGCACTTCAAAGTTGGATCTTTAAAGAACATGGTTTGCCCTTGGTCATCGAAATCGGATGAAAAATAAACGCTACATTCACAATTCAGTAAACATACCTCTGTTTGAGAGTATTGCTTGCTAGTTTTTTCAATAAGAATAAACGTTGAGCATTAGGAGTTTGTATTGCAGTTCAAGGTTGGATAAAAGTACTCAAATGATGTAGACCGCTTTTTTTTGTGCAGACTGTGTGTTTCTCGCAACAAGAACCAGCAATAGTCTCCCATCATTGCTTTCGTCGCCTAGGTTGTCCGGGAAAAAATCAAATGGGAGTGCAAAATGTGAATTTTTATTAACACCTTTAAAATAAAAAAAAAAATAAAATTGGTAAATATAAAAACTCGATGAAAAACAGACTGAGATTATACCAATTTTTTTTGTAGTTTTCCAATAAATCATCAACAATTTCTTTATAGTCCTCACTTCTTTTGCTTCCCAGAAAACTAGACACCACTGCGCAAAATGTTTCCCATGCTTTTGCCTCGTCTGCTGATAGTGCCGAGTAAAATTCTCTGTCGCTCATTAGCTTTTTGATTTGCGGACCCACAAATACGCCTTCTTTGATTTTGGCGTCAGAAAGTTGTGCGAATCGTCGTTTTAAAAATTCAAATGCCGCAAAATTTTCATTTTTATGGAGAGCTTCTCGAAGAGACCAAGCTTAATATGCAACGGAGGGAGAATAATTTTGTCCTTTTGAACTAGGGGCGGAAATTTTACGTTATCTTTTCCGACTACAAAATTGGCCCTTACATCCCAGTCTTTACGCAAGTAATGTTCACTGCGATCTCGGTTGTCCCATCTGCACAAAAAACAGCAATGCTTTGTCCATCCTTGTTGCAAGCCTGTTACCATTGAGCAACTCATGTTGAAGTTCGTAAAATTTTTGTTGAACTGCAATACAAACGGCGCTGCGAAATAAGGCCCCAATGAAATAAGGCCCCAAAAAAAATGAAATAAGGCCCCAAAAACACTTGTTTCAGTATAAAAACGAGAGCGTAAGTTTAAGTCGGTTCTAACCGACTTCGATATACCCGATACTCATAAGAAAACATGCTTAACAGTGTTCCTGCGTTCCCTAGGGTGTCCATCCAAAAAGTATGCAACATTTTTTAGGGTGGGAGGGGGTTGGGTGCTTGGTTCACTTTTTTGCTCATTACTTGAGAACCGCTGATCCGATCTTTATCATTTCTTCGGCAAATCGATACATTTGCTAATTACTAACTATCTCCAGAAGGTACGAAACGTCTATCTTCAAAACTGTAGGAGATATAACGTTTTTTCCGAATTGCGTGAGCGGGAGGGGCGTGGCAAAAATTGAAAATAAACTTGATCTGCCTGCAGCTATAAGAAACATTTGTCCCATACATGTCAAACCTCTATCTCTTACCATCTCCGAGATCTGTTTGTTCATACGGACGGACGGACAGACGGACATGGCTATATCGACTCGGCTGTTGATGCTGATCAAGAATATATATACTTTATATAGTCGGAAATGATTCCTTCTCCCTGTTACATACTTTTGCACAAACTTAATATACTCTATGTACCTCCGGTACAGAGTATAAAAACGCGAAAGACGCCTCTCCAGCAGCTGCCTTCGTTTGATACTTGCTGTGTATACAAGAGCCGCAAAGTAGCAGCGACGTCGCTACACCGACAGTATACGAGCTTACACTGCACTCTTTTGCAACAACAAACAAGTGCAAAAGCGTGGCTCACACATACACGCGATGCCAAAATGACCTTGTGTATTTTGCCGCCACTGATTCAAACTCAAGATGTTGGATGTTAGATGTGTTTAGTGTGATTAGCCTATTATTGAATTGTTTGCACATAAATTAAATAATTAAATTTGACAGGTCAACCATCGCCAGCTGCCACATTTAGCCTGCTTTCCTATACAATTCATGCATTCTTCGAAATTTCGAACTTAAAAAAAATTTGTTAGTTTCAAATTGATACTTCTGCGCATTAAATTAATATTCCAAGTTTCAATGCAGTACGTTCTAGGCTAACTTTGATACAAAAAAAATTATACTAGTTTCAGTTTCAATTTGAAACACGTGTTTCAAATTGATATTGATACAAATTTTGTTGGGTGTAGTATAAATGTGCTCTAGAAAAACTGGGTATGAGGAGTTACTACCTGATTCCTCTAGTTTTATAATCTATGGGTCCCGTTCCCAGTCATTGAAAAAAGTCTACTTTTGTAGCATCCCACCAATTCGGTTTAAACCTTGGGTTTTGGAGTTAAATAAACCTCGCGATCGATTCGGTTCAGTTGGCCAATCTTACCTTATTTTGAAGGTTTGATAAAGAAGGATGCAAATCGGTTGTTGCCGGATACAGGGTGTTGTGTACAATAGAGACACACATGCCAACACCCACACATTCACAAACGCACACATACACACGCATGTGGGGCATATTGGACACTCTCTATGTCCTCCGCAGCCTCCTTTCAATATCCCTACGGCGCGAAGTAGGGACAGCCACGGAGATACCCACCTACAGCAGACCGTGCCATTCTGTATATAGGCTGTGCGCCCTCAGAATCGCTAGCTGCTTTCGCACAGTGTCACAATCCCCATAGAACGGAGCCGCACAGAAATGTGGGATTACTGGAAACAGGGCTCAGCGGGACTACACAACAGCCAAGTGCCAGTCCAAGTGGAGCCAAGGAAAAACGGAAGATAGACCCACCGACTAATACCAATCCTCAAATGCTGATAGGCATATCTTCACCGCTTCAAGCATTCAAGCAAGAAGTATTGCGACCACTGTGGAGACGGCTCTATCGAGGAGCCTATTGTAGACTATGATTGTTTACCAAAAACTTTAAGACATTAAAATGGTTGGGTCATCTTTGAATTTCTTCAAGAGAAGCCAAGAAATCGTTCATTATATATTTGTCACAAATGCTTTTTCTCCTAACTAAGCTAAAGATTCCATTTCATGTTTACAAAAATCCGATCTTGATGAAGAATTTATTGGTGATAATTTTATATAAAAATGTTCCTTTTGGTACACAAATACAAATACCTGCGATTACTAATTAATATTGACTATTCTAGTATAAGGAAAACGAAAGACTTTTCCAGACTCAAACATTTTGCCTTTTGGATAGTGAAATTAAAAGTATATCGCAAAATTAGCATTGCAAAATAATCGTAATTCTTTGGTCAATTTAAGTTGTTTCACAGAATTATTTAAGTTTTTTGAAAATAAATTTTTGCGAAAACTGTCGATTTCTTAGAGGCTAGCAAAAGCGAAAAGTAAAGCGTGAAAAATTCTTGCTTTGAATTTCACATTGCGAATGCTTCGACCAGTTCGATAGGTGTATCTCAATCAATAGTCGACTATCTTTGGTAAGAGTCCATTAAAAAGTGACAATTTATTACAAAATCGAGTTTATTTCGCATGTGACCAGTTATTTTAATGTGATGGCAACTCGGTAGATATAATTTAGCCGATTGTATTTTGAAATATTATTATAATTTAATATGTTTAATCGTTGGTCGTACACCTGCTTGCAACCGAACATACCGAACTTCGTTTTTGACAATTATTGTTGCAGTAATTTTTTTCTGATCTGTAGCCTTCTGAACTATTTTTCGCTCACCGGAGAGGTTTGATCTTGAAACCGGTTTGCAGCTCTGGTTCCGCTGACCATGGCCATTGACTTGCAGCCAGTTTAAACATGAATATGAACCAGGGGTGAATGAGCTTATCAACGCGTCAAAACCAATCCAAATGCACCAAATAAACTTCAAGCAAAGACAACAATACAAAATAGAAAGAGAAAATCGATGCTCCGTGGATCTGCCTTAACACCAGGGAGCAAATTAAAATGTGTTTGATCTCAAGGCACAAGCCTCCGCATGAGTTCGGCCTTTGCCGCCGTGGCTAGCGAAAATTGTCCAGAAGATGCAGGTCCAACTTTTTAATGAATGTGTATAATCGGAGCTTACCTCGCATAAAATAGCCAATTCTAGAAA
Source organism: Lordiphosa clarofinis (assembly GCA_018904275.1). Taxonomy (NCBI): domain Eukaryota; kingdom Metazoa; phylum Arthropoda; class Insecta; order Diptera; family Drosophilidae; genus Lordiphosa; species Lordiphosa clarofinis. The sequence continues at coordinate 200,539 of JAEIGQ010000130.1, forward strand.
TTTAAAAGGTAGCCCTCGTGCATGCTTCCCATTTCAACTAAAGAAACTCTTTCATTATAACATTTGTTTAGCCAGTGCAGAGGTCTGAGGCTTTTGCTTTATCAGTTGAACAACATAACAAAGGCATCTCCCCAACCATCCCAATCCAGTCAATTGTGTTCCAAGAAGAACACCATCCTGTCAAGGCCAGCGCCCCCCTCAACAAATGGCGAAGCGAGAGGAAAAATAGACTTTTGGTTTTTCGTCTTTCGGCCAAATTGTTTATGCAAATTTTGAATAAATAAACAAGATTGTTAATTTAGTTAAATATTTCATTTTTGTGCCGCTCTCATCAGCACGTTTCGAAGTCCTTCCAGTATCCGGCTGAGAGCGGTACGTATCTATGTGTGTGTGTAGGTGTGGTCGCTGGGAGGCGGCGCTGTCATGAATTTTGATGCCGACTCTCATTAGGCGACGAGGATGTCGTGGACTCTCGTGCAAAGGATTGGTCCTGGCTCCGGCTGATGTCGATGCCTGTTGGTTTTGTTGTTCTTATGCCAGAGGCGTATAAAATATTTTTGTATTTGCTTGTTTGCATATAGCCAGCTCCCACTTGCTCCCCTCCCCCCTGTAGCCCGTTCTCTGTTGTGTTTGTGTTTCTGCACTTGTACAAACACATGTTAATTGGCCGTAATTGTAAGTTTTGCCAACGCAACAACACAAATGCACAATGTAAGCAAGTTTTTAAAGCAGAAACAACAAGAGGCCAAGGAAATTATCATAAAACTTTTGCCAAATGTTTGCTAAGGTAATAAAAATTTAAATTGCCCGCCCAAAGTAAGGTGCGTGGGCCCAAAGGGGCAGCTGAGTGGCATCATTTCGGTCTGCCGTCAGCTCGGCCCGCTCCACACCCTCATTGAGGGTGAGGGTCACAATATTTATGGCGACGCGCGCCACATGACGTTGAACTATGCGTATGACTAACCGACAGGTCCAGGCCCTGCCCGAACCCATTGCTTAGCTTCCGCCGCCGCCGCCGTCGCACCCATTCGCCATTTTAATAAACTTCATATGTCGCATGTCGCTATTTTTTCTTCTTTTTCCACGTTGTGCTCTCAGCTTTTTTCCATTCTCTTGCTACAGTCTTGCGGCTTTATTAGTCCGTGATTTATGTAGTCAAAGATAGTGCACTGCCAGTCGGGCGGGCACACTGCTTCATGTGGACGTCCTGGCGGGAAATTTATACACGAGCCGCAAGAAGTCGGGCGTGGACAAATGAATGACATGGCACCGCTTGGTTGCCTTCGTTTTAGGCAGTTAAATTGAACTAATCGCCTGGCCAAGATCGGCTATGCAGCTTTATGGCCGGCAGGCAATTTAAAAACCAAATTATTAAGTGCTTTGTATTGGGTGCACATCTACCATATGATGATCTCCAGCTCCTGCCCCAGCGCCGGCCCTCCAGCTTGATGTGGATGTTGTTGGCAGTATGGTCACGTATTTGACGCAACGTTTGCGCCTTTAATTCGTTACGCTAAGTCGCGGCCCGAACACGTCTATGTAATTATTTACGGGAGCGCAGCGGGCAAAAAAATAATATGAAATATTGTAAATATAAAAACACATCATATGAAATACATATGTGTTATTTATGGGCATTACGACAAGAACGTTATTCTTTATGACTTGCCAGAGTCAGAGATATGAATAAGTTATTTGCTGCAGGAGTATGGCATGAATCTGCAATGGAGTGGATTGTCAGCGAAAGTGAAATACAACCTAGGCTTGGGATCTAAGAAGAAAACTAATTGCAAATCCAGTTTGCCCTGCCTCACTCTTTTTAATAACACAGTCTTACAAACTTTTGCAGGAACTACAAATATTTGCATAAACGTGTCTTGAGCAAGGTTTGAAAACAATTAAAGATTCTTTTGCCACATGAAGATGCCCTCTTAAACCAATTTGTTTTTTTATATACGCTGCATTGAACGACGTTACAGAAAAACCAAATGCGAAGTTCTTACTTTGTCTATAAGATACAAATTATTGAATTTTAGAACGGAAAATATGGTTAGTTTAAAAATCGGATTTTTACCAAGGTTAAATATTTCTGAAAAATGCTCTGGTAATAAAGAAGTTACTCATACTTATATTAGGAGCGTGCAGTAAAAACAAGTGAGAGAGTCTATCAAGCTCGACTATATCATACTCTGTACCTGGAGTAGAAGATGAATACAGCCCTGCTGCTGCGCTCATCAATAAGTTGCTCTCTTTCTCTCTCTCTCTCTCTTTGCTCAATTCGGTCCCTATAAGCTTAAGGTTTGACATGTAAGGGACCCACCACCGGAGTATGATCCGCCTCCAGTCCGTGGAGCTGGCTGTGGTTATGAATATTACCTCTGGTTTAATGTGCTAAATCTAATCCTCCCAATCGTTTTGGGTTGTCGTTATAGCAGTATGTCTCAGTGGACAAGTTCTGCTCCCGCAGGCCAAAATAAAAGACACTGCTTATACCTCCAGCCATACAAAAATGCATCCATGAAAGTGACCTTGGCATTGCCAATGATTTCTGAATTTCCCCTACTGAATACCATTATTAATTTTATAAACTCCATTATTTAATTTGAAACAGCAGCTGACTTTTTGGCTGTTCTCTGCTTACACTACATTGTCCGAGCGACAAAATTGTCTGCGTATCAATCAATGACATAAGTATGTACAATGGTCAAGATTAACTAAATTTTCTTCCTTCTCAATGCTATATGACTGCTTAGCACCAATGCCACTGTGGTCCCAATTGCTCCACAAATAAAAGTATTTTATTTTTAAACGTCTTTAGAATAATTTTATTCTAAATACATCAGTCAGTATTAAAATACCGAAAAAAATATTTTTATCGTGCCATCCGAATGGCAACTTTAGGGTTTCAAAGTCAGTTCTCTCCCAAAAGCTTGCCACGGGGAGTGTTTGCCAGAAATAATTGGCTATGTTTACAGCTGTGGCATTCTTTCAATTCTTTATGTACAGCTTGTGTCAAACATGGCAAACAAAGATCAAGGTATTTGAAAAAAGATTGTAAAGAAAACTGTATCTGTGCTTTTGTTTTGTAATTGTTATTTGTGTTGTTGTCCTGGTGTCTTTTTAGTACGACCTAACCTAAAATTGATTGTGTTTTATGGAGCAGAAGTTGTGAATAAGATCCAATTAACTCCAGTTGTAAACGTCCAATTAATGCTTAGGATGTATACAACGAGGTAGTATTAACAGTATTTGCGCATATTTGCGCCATTGCTAAATAAATTGAATCATTGCAGGTGAAGTCGTATTTTGCCGTAGAAAAATGCTTGACGTTTGGAGGAAGAAAAAGCAGAAAAGTTGTGCGTTGTTGGACTGGGCAATGACAAAACGTCTGTCTTCAACTTATCAAACAAAAACTTATTTGACATAAAATCGGAAATGCATGCTTTTCAACATTTTGTTAAGAAAGGACTTCAAAAATGCAATAGACACATGGATGGATTTGAAAAATAGAATGAACAATATCTTTCAAATGATATAAAAATTTTAATTAACAAGGATTAAATTAATTTAAATTAATTAGATAAGTCTAGAAGGCAATTTTCTAACGTTGAGTTGTTTAGCTAAATAGTGGAGTTTGATGCAAAAGTCTTTCATAATTTTCACATTATTTAAATAGCTCTTTCCTACGTATAATATAAGTTCTGCCAAATTTAAAGAGTTGTGTGAAAAAACTGTTACCATGTATATGATACCACTTCCACAAGACCTAATCGCAATTTTAGTACCTCCGTCTCCTGCGAAGTTCAACTTTGCTGAAGAAGAAGATGACGAGTCTAATGATTTTGATGAATTATAGGTGGAATCAGTGGCGTACGCAGGGGAGGGTTTGGGGGTTAAATTTATAATATTTTACTAGATTAATTTGGAACTAAAAGAACCATTTTTTTCTGTGATTACCCCATTGAGAACGCGTTTACGTTTTCTCAAATGGACTATTTTGAGTTATGCCAGTATTGAAGTAAGTGAGCGATATACTTTTTGTGAGCGTTTCCATATGATATGTACATATTTTGCAGTGTCGTAAACATGAGAATGGCAAGTTGATAATTTGAATTTAAATTAATTGTGTATTACATCTTTGAACAAAGTTCTACAGAGCTTAGATCTATTAAACAACTCATATTGCGAGACATTATTAATATTACGACTAGAGACCTGCACGAGTAAGTAAAATAGTAATCGAGTAGTACTCGCCGAGTATGATTACAAACGAGTACGATTACCAAGCGGTCAAATTGGCACCGTGGCACCGTAGAATCGTAAGAACCGCACCGTTTTACTCATTTTACTTAAATCAGATTTAGTTTTCGATTTAGTTTTACATCGTGCCAGTCAAATAAAATTTGTAAAGAAATAATATGAACGTACGTAGAAAGCTAGAGTCGGGAGAGTACAAGCGGATTGAAGCAAGTGGTTCCAGCGATGTGTGGAAATTCAACGGTAGAAGAGGCCAATACTTCTGAATCTGCACAATGAAGTGACAAAGAGCTGCGTTAAATTTGTCGCTCAAGACATTCTTCCATTTGAGACCTAAATGGTTCGGGATTTGAGGATCATGCTTGTTGTTTACTTGGCTAATCGAGTCTTGGAAGATCGGCGCACAAATCTTAAGGCCGAAAATTTGGATGCTGTTTTATTTTTACATTCAAGTCTGTGACTCAAAAATTTTGTTTTTGCGACAGATTCTTTTGGGGTATGTCTTTGATTTTGTGTTTTGTATTTGCAAAATCGGCTGCTTTTACCATTACAGCGTAGTAGCAGGTGGGTTGTGTGTGGGATAGTGTGAGGTGCATCTCCGAGGTGATGGGTATTTGGCAGGGACCTGGTGGGGATCAGGTGAAGATTTGGTGACGATCTGGCGGGGATTTGGTGCTGATCTGGTGGGGTTCTGGTGGTGATGTGGTGGGAAACAGGTGCTTATCTGGTAGGGACCTACTGAGCTCTGGTTTGGATCTGGTGTGGATCAGGTAGGGATCTGGTGGGGATCGGGTAGGGATCTGGTGGGAATCTGATGGGAACCAGGTGGGTATCAGGTAGAGATCTGATAGGGATCTAGGGGGATCTGGTGGGGCTGTGGTGGAGATCTGGTGGAGATTAGGTGGGGATCTGTTGGGGATCTGTTGGGGATCTGTTGGGGATCTGTTGGGGATCTGTTGGGGATCTGTTGGGGATCTGTTGGGGATCTGTTGGGGATCTGTTGGGGATCTGTTGGGGATCTGGTGGGGATATGGTGGGGATCTGGTGGGAATATGGTGGAGATCTGGTGGACTTAGCAGTGGCTTAACAGTGACTTAACAAGGACTTAAAAGTGACTTAACAGTGACTTAACAGTGACTTAACAGTGACTTAACAGTGACTTAACAGTGACTCTACAGTGACTTAACAGTGACTTAACAGCGACTTAACTGTGTTATTACAGTTACTTAACAGAGACTTAACAGTGATTCAACAGTGTTTTAACAGTGACTTAATAGTGACTTAACAGTGACTTAACAGTGACTTAACAGTGACTTAACAGTGACTTAACAGTGACCTAACAGTTACTTAACAGTGACTTAACAGTAACTTAACAGTGACTTTACAGTTCCTTAAAGTGAGTTAGCAGTGACTAAACAGTGATTTTACAGTGATTTGAGAGTGACTTAATATTTGATAATTTAACATTTATTTATACAGAATCCAAATGTGTCTTTTTCCATTACTTAAATTGGATTCATCGAAAAGAGCTTCGCTCGTACCGTGCGTCTCATGACACACACTCTATTTTCAAATTCACACAGCTATTAATAAAAAATATACCAAAATATTTTTGTACAAATTATTTATTATGTTTGACAATGTAAAGTCTCTCTGCAATTGGATGCGCAAACTAACTCCCCTCGTTTATTGCTTTAGCTAACTTCACACAGGCAAATAACTTGACAAAATTTTCGGAAATTTTGATCAAAATTTCTTCCTCTAAGTTCTTCATTAATGGTCATTGATGGTATTAATCGAGTTTCAGTATTATTATAAAGTGGTTTTAAACATTCCCTATGATCTTAACTATATTCTTTACCATTGGTCATCCATGGTATTCACCGCGGTTGAGCATTGTCATAATCATGGTAGTGCAGTTATGTGTGGTAATTTTTGGCCTTGAAAAGCAGTTTCTTAAGTATTTAGCGGATTTAATACCACGGAGAAACCTTAGCTGCGAACTGCGCTAACATGTTTTTTTTTTACCTGGTTGCGAGTAAAGTTTGTTTGACAATATTACTTTGTTTGATCTGCATAGGTATTTTGTCCCCGATTTAATAAGTCATCAGCCGAGTGCCGGCTGTTGGCTGCCAAAGTTAGCTTCCCAGCCGAGAGCCGTTAATGGAAGTTATTTGCGTATTTCTTAAGAACACGTCGACAATTTAGTATTTCTTTAATGGTGTTATAAGACAAAATAGGTTTTCAACATTTATTATATTTCTTACGGTTCTACGATTATGCTCGTACGATGCCACGATGCCGATTACTACTCGTACTCATGAAAATGAAAAGTAACTATACTCGTCAAAATGAGTATTTTTACTCATGATTCTGGCATAGTGTTTTCACTCGTGCAGGACCAGGGACCGCAAATAAGAGTTATGGACTTTAAAAAAATCAAAGCCAAATAAGTGTCCTAGACCTTTTTGGAGACACCCCATATACGAATTTTGAGTGAGCAATCCAAAATCAGGATAAACTTTTATTTTCAATTTTTAAATAAAAATATTTTTATTATAAAAATGTAAAATAAGACTTATTTTTCAATTTTTATTATAAAAATTTAAAATAAAAATTGATTTTGAATATCTTTTAAACTAAAAGGCGCATTTCAAAAGTGAACATATATCTATGATCTATGATTCAATACCTTTCCAATGATACCTCACATGTCCTTGAAGGATCAAGGATAAGGATAAAGGATACCAATTTTTTTTATTGATTCAATGCCGCTGCTTATACATTTCGCTCACTTATTTCAAGTCTGCCATAACTCAAATACGTTAGAAAGTCGGTCAAGCCCTGCAAATTGAAATGGCAGATCAGTGTTTTATTCCCAGTTTATATAAGCACTAGAACTACTTTTTGTTCCTATGGCAGCTATATGCTATAGTCATCCGACCCGGACGGTTCCGACATATGTGCAGCGCATTTGTACCAAAAGACTTCGTGCAAAGTTTGGTTGTGGTAGTTTTAAAACTGACGGAGGAGATAGCTATATCAACTCAGCTTGTCATGCTTCCTTCTGTGCGTTACAAATATCCTGACAATTTTAATATACCCTCTCCAAGGGTATAGAAATATCTCTTTGTCTTTTACTCGGAAATCATATCACCTTTTAAACCGCATATCGATTTGTTTTTTACACCCGTTACTCGTAGAGTAAAAAGGGTATACTAAAGTCGTGCAAATGTATGTAACAGGCAGAAGGAATCATTTCCGACCATATAAAGTGTATATATTCTTGATCAGCATCAACAGCCGAGTCGATATAGCCATGTCCGTCTGTCCGACAGTCCGTCCGTCCGTCTGTCCGTCTGTCTGTATGAACACCTAGATCTCAGAGATGGTTTGACATGTATGGGACAAATGCATCTTTTTTCTGCACGCAGATCAAGTTTGTTTCAAATTTTGGCCACGCCCCCTCCTGCCCCCGCAATTTGGAAAAAACGTTATATCTCCTACATTTTTAAAGATAGACAATTTGTTCCTTCTAGATATAGTTAGTAATTAGCAAAATGAATCGATTTGCCGAAGAAATGATGAAAATCGGATGAACGGTTCTCAAGTTATGAGCAAAGAAGTGACCCCCCAAGACCCCCCGCTACCCACCCTAAAAAAATGTTGCATACTTTTTTGATGGTTACCCTAAGGAATGCAGGAGCACTGTTAAACCTGTTTTTTTCATGAGTAACGGGTATATCGAAGTCGGTTAGAGCCGACTTTAACTAATGCTCTTGTTTTTTTAGATGATCCAATGACGAGCTATGATCAACACGTTTCACTTTTGAACTGGCTTAGCCGGCTGGTTCGGCTTGCTTCATAGTACCAGCCTACACATCAAGTTTTCAGTTCAAAGCTTAAGTCATTTCTAAGAAATGACTCTTAACCAAGGCTGAAAACCTCTGATATTCTGTAAAAGGTTCGGCTTTTAAACTTAAATTCTATAGAAACAGCCCTTTCAATAATATCAATGCCGGACTCTCTTCTTATTTACAAGCAAAAATTATGAAACTGATACGTTTCTTATGCTCTATGTTCTTCATTGTTGGTCATCCATAGTTCGGGGTTCACTATTGTCAAAACCATGGCAATTTAGTTATTTTCCTTATGATCTTGACAATGTTCTTTGCCTTTGGTCATCCGTGGTATTAATCGCGGTTCGGTATTATCATAAACAGGGCAATGAAGTTATGTGTGATAGTTTGTGGTCTTGAAAAACAGTTGAAAAACATTGAAATCCCTTACCTGCGAATTGCGCCTATGCATTGATGCTGACATGATTTTTCACTTGGTTGACAATTTCGTCTTTCATAATTACTATTTTTATCCTCATTGGTTTTTTTCGCGATTTAATAAGTCTTCAGTCAGTGTAAATGGTTTAAATGCCTCAACTATCACAAAGTCTGTAAATTCGTTTTACACTCCGTGTACTCAACTAAAAACCATTTTGTACTTAACTAACATTTATAATTAAAAATCAAAAATAAGTCTTATTTTCAATTTTTATAAATAAAAATCAAAAATAAGTCTTATTTTCAATTTTTATAATAAAAATAATTCTTAAAAATGATTTTTATTTTAAAAATTATAATCGTTACGATCCCCGTGCAGGACTCTTATTACGACACTATGAATACTTCTACAATTGACAAAACACAATTTTAAGCTTGACATTGTTCAACCCATTTTTTGTTTTGCTTTTATTTGTGATTGCTAAATAAATATAGGTAGAAGTTTATTAAATTCTTGGCGTTCTCCATGCGCACCAAAAAAGTAGTCGATTGTAGATCTATGTAGCTTATCCGTTCGCTCTCTCTTGTGGCGGACACCATTACCAGAGCCTTCTCAAATAATGTCATCTATGCCATGTTTTGTCCAGAATATTCGCTTAAAGTGGAAATTTATGAGTGTTTTGCTGGGTGTACCGTACCGCGACCAAGTTCTCCTCCCGCATGTCTGAGCAAGAATTCATAAGTCACAGATTTGCTTTTGAGGAACTTTTTAAAACAAATGCTTTATTTTAAAAGAAAACCATACAAATTTAAAAAAAGCGCCTACCTGCGATCGCATCTGGGTTGATGTTTTGTGTTATCGATAACAAAATAGCTAGTTTTGGTTTTTACAACACTGAAAATATTCCGGGTGAATGGACACATATTTTAAATATGTACATATTTTTTCCTATGGGAAATTTGTTACATATTTTTATACTCTGTACCGAAGGTACATAGAGTATATTAAGTTTGTGCAAAAGTATGTACCTTCGGTACAGAGTATAAAAATCATTTGAGAGGTTGGTGGATTTGTATGGCAGGTAGGTGAAGGTGTGGTCCAAACAAGACATAATTTTATTCGAAATTTATATTTGTTAGATCAAATATAAGTGCCAAATTGCAAAGCTGTATCTTTATTTTTGGACATTTTGGCAAGAAAAATGGCAATTGGGACCATTGGTCAATGTATTACTTTCCAGGCACTTCGTACTTATGCCAGCCCATTGGCTGGCTTTTAGTGAATAAATTAAAAAATGTCCATTGAACATACATCTAATGTAAATTGTTACTAGTAGAGGAAATACCAAAAATAGCCCATCTATTTGTTTAGATTACGGTACTGATAACACAGTCCTTTTGTAAGTATCTCTTTTGTGAGTATCTCTAGCACCTCAATTCCTGCGTCCCAACTCATGCTGATTACGTGTCGGTATGTCAATGCCATATCCTTGCTTCGATTTCCAGGATATTCGCGTGTTACGACCACGACCAATTCTCGATGCCGAGCAGTCCACATTAAACGAGAACGCAAGAGGTTAACATTGGTTTTTATTTATATCAAAGATCAGTCGCAGCATGGGTTCTTTGCATGAGGTTTTTAGAAATCTATTTTTAAACAGCTAATAGAAGCAGAGCTAAACATTTAGCTCAGCGACTGCTTGGGTGATTTTAAGGGTGAGTTTTTAAGGTTCCATTTATTGCAGCATGTGTTTACAATTTGTGTACATACATTTTTAGTTAGTTTTAGTTTTTGTTGTGTTTAACATTTTAAACACGCGAAAAAATAAATTTCCAACTTTTTGCCGTTCTAGAAATTTCTTAGGCCATATTAAGCATTAATTGTCGATTTTTTTAAGCTTCTAGGATAGTGGACATATCATTGCAACTGAGAAAAATCAAACAGGCCAAAATTGCTAAAATTGTCGAAATTGGCCTTTAAAGTGAAATTTTACTCGATTTATAGCAATTTTGTCAAACGAAGCCATTTGGTACAAGCCATTCTGTTTGTCTGGCGTTTTTTTGCGCCATTTCATCATAAAGTTAAACATATGCACTAATTATGGAAATATTGTGGAGTTTTTGTCAGGAACGCAGGAAAAGTTACCGCCTGTTAAATGCGAAAATCAAGATTAAAATTTATGGGAGGCACACTGGACTCCCACCCCAAATGTTTATATGAGTTTTAAAAAAGCAACTTGATATAGCATTGGATTAATAAAATATTTATTGAAATGTAATATAACAACAATAATGGAATGTTACGTTTATATTTGAGGACAGTACTTAAAAGAATGACGAACTACTTTGATATATCAAAGACTAGAGTAGATTTGTTTGGATTTGTGCGTTGCATTAGTTTATGTATTCAAATATTTTTCCACTTTAATGCTAGCAAGTAGCAAGCTGCTACACTAAACGTTAAGCCTATTAACGAAAATTTTGAGCTGAAGTGAAGCTGTGGAAAATTTCAGCAGGACCTAATGGTTTTTATCGATTTATATCCTGGCTTAAAACCTATAGCTAGAAACAATCAATTATTGGACTTTTTGTCAAAACAATCTTAGGAGATGCTTACAAAATAAATGACAATTTATTTGTATTTGGCTGAATACCCACAGCTCATTTATTAGCATACGGATTCGCCTCGATTGTCTAAAGATAATTAGATTACAGAACATCGAGACACTCAGTTTATTTACACATGCCTCTCTCAATTGATTTATCCATTTTCATTTAGTTGCAAACTGGCATTTTATTTGCTACAATAGCCGCAGGCAGACTTCTGACTTGGCAGCGGCTAACCAATATTTATACTCAATTAATAGGGCCCAACGCAAAATGCATTCGCACGAGTATGTGCACTTCTATGGTCTCCTGCGGCGACGACTCACAGCAACTCACGTTCTGCCATTTATTCATTTTACCGATCAAAATAATGCCCATGCAAATGCATACAAATGCGTTGCTTCATTTTAAATCATATCCAGAATGCAGGCAGTCATCGTCCGGGTCGAGTCAGAGTAAACATGGCATCCCGACAGAAAATATTTTCAATTTCCATTACAAAAGTGTTGGACTGGGTGTGAGAGGAAAAGGAGGACTGGCAGTGTATGGCACTGTTTTCGAGTATTATGAAAATTAAATTTTTCATTTCAGTGCATCAGTTCATCGATTTGGTAGACGCACGGGTGCCTGGGACTGGGGCCGGCAATGAATGAAACCAAAAAGATTGTTTGATATTGCGGCTTACGCATGGGGTGCATAGGCAATGTACAGACATACGAATAGAGCCAGGACCCGACTGGGTCTGGTCTGCCCTAGTTGATGGCTTATCGAATCAAATGCTTAACAGGGAATCAGTGTGCCCAATTGGTAGAAACTTTAATAGTCATATCCACAAGCAGAACACGGATGTGGTCGATCATGAAAATGAGTGTTTTGAGTGTGTTTGGATATGTGTCAGTTGTATTTTTGAGCCGTTTGAAATTGAAAAACGATTTAATATGCAAATAAGTAGTTTCTTCAGTTAATGTAAGTTTTGCTTCTCTGGTCTCTGCGTGCAATGGGTCGAAACTTTTTTTTTATATTTTCTTGATATGTATTTACACAATTTGTAACAATATCGCCCCTAGGAAGAGCATAGGGAGAAAACTAAATTACTCCAACGATTCTTGACTGTAGCCAAATGCCTTAGTTTGGGTTCTGAATAGTATGCTCCAGTAGATTGTCATTTGCGATGTTGAGAGAACAGGCATTTGTTCACAAACGATTCGACTTTCCTGTTTATATGATCAGATGTGTGTGTGCTTCCACACCCTCCTTCGCAATAACATTACCCAGAAATCAGAATTTGAACTGCCACGCTTAGGGGTTTGTACGCGCATCAGCTTAGTCTTAAAGACATTGATTTTCAGACGAGCTGCGCGGGAGTTTCTATCCAAAGCCTTAAGTTCCCCTGAGACCATTTTCAGTGCATGCGTTATAAAGCAGAAATCATCCGCTTAGTCCAAGACTAGAGTGAAGCATGACTTCCGCAAGCATTCGGAGTGAATTGGAGAGTATGTTCGTGCCCCAGGGGCTATGGATGGGCAACTCTGCTTTAAAATCCATTGAATTTCTCACGGAAACCAATCATACTTAAATAAGACAGGCGGTCCAGCCCGACTGTAATATTTTCTTTACCTAGCGATGTTTTTACTATGGCAGCACACGAACTATGTGAGTTTGTATCAGTTTGTGTTGTTATTATCAAATTAACTACAACTGAAAACTGTTTCAATTATTTTCAGTTGCTTCATTAGCGAGTTTCCTTTATGAGCGGAACTTATCCGCGGCCAAGTCCTTTGCATATCTATTCAAATTATACATATTTACATTTTCATCTTGAAATATTTGTTTTAGTCAAAACGGGCGCACTTACGACCACGCCCAATCGAGCTCGCACTTTTACGGGCGGACATAAGCCGCGCACTTTATCCGCTGGCAATGTTTATTAATGAAACTGTTTGTGATTTGCATTTTAATTTATGCAAACATGCAAAAATATATTTAATATGTGCAGGAGCAGCAGCAGAAGCAGCACTCAATGCGGGTTTGAGTACGGGCGGGGACAAGTACAAGGATCGTGCCCCTGCAGGCAGCTCCAATTGAAATTCAAAGGCAGCATACAATTTTTAATGTTCTCCGAGCGGGTATTTTACGACGCTGGCGATGGCAACGATGGCTGCTTAAACTGAATTGATAATTAACAGGGCAAATGCGCATGTAATTAGCATTCAGTGGAGCAGTGCGGTGCGATGGCAGCAGGGATATTTAAAAAAACCAAATATACTTGTACTCTAGCGGTTGTCTCCTCTGACGCTTGCAAATCCATGAAAGCGACTGCCAACAATACTTGCTTATCTATTTATTTGGCATTTATGCCGTGACTTGAAGGCTGCAGCTTATGCCCTGTTCCATTGTCTCACTGTAATCCGCCCCCGAGCCTGCCCGCCAGTCGACCGGCTTCAAAGTCACTCACAGGATGCGCTTGAGCGTAAACTTTATCCGCTCGAATGCATGGCGCTGCCAGAGCTAAACAGAGTTTTACAATTTGCCTGGACCTGCAGGGCCTCCTCCCATTCCATTGGGCAATTTGAATTGCAGCTCAAATGAAAGCGGAGCTTATTGCAATTGCAATTTGTATTGTTATTGTTAATCATTTGTCGTCTTTGTTTGCAGGAATTACCATTGTGCCAAGATGGATCTTCAAGTAGACAATAACTTGGTTTGAGTTTGCACAAAATCGGCTTCGGCTTTGTCTAGTGTAAAGAGTCTCTCTCAATGAATGGTGAAACTTAATTAAGGTTCTGTGGGCGTGAAGTTTAGGCTTTGTGTGGCCCGGATATGTTGATTAAGCACCAACACTATCGCTAATTTTGTCCTCTCTTTTATACGGTGTTTTATTGCCGATGGACAGTGTTCTCGCAGCCAAGCCTTTGCCGCCTACTCAATTCGGTCTATAAAGGAAGCAACAAACAAAAAACTTATTCACTTGGCGAAAATGAGTCGCATTAGCTTTAATCTGAGGTGCCCAGAGCCAGCTTTCTGCGGCGCAGACACCAACACAAATAAAGAAAATATGTCTCAAGACACAACAAATGTTTATTTGCCTGGTGATGTGTCTGTCTGGTGCAAACGAATTCATTCGTCGCCAACAACAAAGTCTATCTATCTAAAAATCAATCCAACTCACTTTTTTTACCTATCAAAAAAATACGAGAAGTTTTTTTTTAAATCCTCAGCCAAGGTGAAGTCCAAAAGTAAATCTAAAACCACTTTATCTAATTCAAAATGTTTTTTGATTAAGCTGAGGATAATTTCGAAAGAATTGATATAAAAGGATCAAAGAGAAAGAGAATGGCATATGTTAAGTCTTCCATTGTATTTTTTCTTGAACTCTATCCTATTTAGCGCCTCTAAAGCTTCTTCTGACATCATGCCAATTGAAAGAGAGTCACAGTCAATTATTTCAGAACCATGTATTAAAATTTTATGAACCGAGCTTGGCATTGTAATGAACAAATGCTACTGCACGTTGGCTCTCAGAAATACCGTAGAGGTGCATTTCCTCATCCGAACTTACAGACGGAATAGTTCCATTGCTTTGCCAGCACAGCATACATCGTACATTCACCTGCACTAGAAGTCCATACACACATAGTATTAAAAGAGATATATAGCACTAGAAGAATGTGTAAATACTCTCTTAATAATCTGTGTGTTGAATCGAGGCAGTTGAGTCCATCTATTACGACTAAGCGATCATCCGCCGTCCCACAGATGCAAGGTGACTGAAGCATACCATCAGAAGAAGCCTCCTTAATCGATATTCGGACGTACATTTGAGGGCTGAATATGAGAGAGAAGTTGTCGATTGGGACTCTTAAAGATGCGACTAGTATAAAAGCTTGGGTTCGGTGACTTGTTCTCCAACACAGCCACAATACATATGGTTAATTATTTCTGAAGTGGGCAACTATTTTTTTTCATAGTCTCTAAAAACGTTAATTTTTTTGTGACGAAGATACCGCAGTTTTCAACGATTTTTAATAGATTTTTCAGAATTTTACCATTGTGGGTTATAACTTAATAAAAATAAATACAAATTTTCAAAATATATTGTTTTTCCCTTACTTTGTGGTAAATATATTTGCAATGGTTGAACTGGAGGAAGAAACCACCGAAACTTAAGAAAAACGAGAAGGCCAAGCTAACTTCGGTTTTGCCGAATTTTTTTTACCCTTGCAAATGTTTTAATACATCAGAGTTTACGAACGTTAGCATTAAAACAAACAATTTTTCTAAATAAAACCCACTTTTCGACCGATAGTTCCTATGGCAGCTATAAGATATAATCATTCGATCCGGTCGGTTGCGACATATTATCAGTGTGCAGTAAAAGAAGACTCTGTGCAAAGTTTCAGCTCGATAGCTTTAAAACTGAGAGACTAGTTTGCGTAGAAACAGACAGACGGACAGACAGACGGACAAAGCTCAATCTACTCAGCTCGTCGCCCTGATCAAGAATATATATAGTTTATGGGGTCGGAAATGAATATTTCTATGCGTTGCACACTTCTGGGCAAAATTATAATACCCTTTGCAAGGGTATAACAAGTGAGAAAGTCGGTCAAGCCCGACTATGTCATACTCTGTAACAAGAGCAGGAGCTGAATGCAAAGTTTCTGCTGCGCTCATCTCTAAGTTTCTCTCTCTCTCCCTCTCTCTTTCACTCAGACGTTGTTGAATAAAATGCGGTGTTGGTTGTGTGCGCGTGGGAGGGGGGTGGGGGAGGCGGGAATTTATTGTTGGTCATAACTTGAGAACCGCTTATCCGATTTTTATCATTTCTTCGGCAAATCGATATATTTTGCTAATTACTAACTATCTCTAAGAGGTACGAATCGTCTATCTTCAAAACTGTAGGAGATATAAGGTTAAGGTTTTTTCCAAATTGCGGGGGCGGGAGGGGGCGTGGCAAAAATTGAAAATAAACTTGATCTGCCTGCAGCTATAAGAAGCATTTGTCCAATACATGTCAAACCTCTATCTCTTACCATCTCCGAGATCTGTTTGTTCATACGGACGGACGGACGGACGGACAGACAGACGGACAGACAGACGGACATGGCTATATCGACTCGGCTGTTGATGCTGATCAAGAATATATATACTTTATAGGGTCGGAAATGATTTCTTCTTCCTGTTACATACTTTTGCACAAACTTAATATACTCTGTGTACCTTTGGTACAGAGTATAAAAACTTAAATCGCGGTGTAGTAGGTGGTAATTGTAATAAAATACAACTTAGGATAATTGTGCAATAATAACAAGTGAGAAAGTCGGTCAAGCCCGACTATAACATACTCTGTACCTGGAGTAGAAGCTGAATGCAATGCTGGTGGTGCGCTCATCTCAAAGTTTCTCTCTCTTTTTCTCTCTCTCTCTCACTCTCTCTCTCGCTCTCTCTCTCTCTCTAAGATTGTGTGGTGTTAGTTGTGCATGGGTGGGAGGGGGTGGGGCGAGGGCGATATACTTTTTTGCTCATAACTTGAGAACCGCTGATCCGATCTTCATCATTTCTTCGGCAAATCGATATATTTTGCTAATTACTAACTATCTCTAGAAGGTACAAAACGTCTATCATCAAAACTGTAGGAGATATAACGTTTTTTCCGAATTGCGGGGCGGGAGGGGGCATGGCAAAAATTGAAAATAAACTTGATCTGCCTGCAGCTATAAGAACAAATGTTTCTTATAGCTGCATACAAGTCAAACCTCTATCTCTTACCATCTCCGAGATCTGTTTGTTCATACGGACGGACGGACGGACGGACAGACAGACGGACAGACGGACATGGCTATATCGACTCGGCTGTTGATGCTGATCAAGAATATATATACTTTATAGGGTCGGAAGTGACTCCTTCTCCCTGTTACATACTTTTGCACAAACTTAATATACTCTATGTACCTTCGGTACAGAGTATAATAATATGAGTCACGGTTGGAATAGTTTTAAGAGTCACTGTAATCGGGGCACTGCACAGTGGTTTATCTTGGCCTATTTTTGGCATAAACTCCTGTTTTTAAGTGATTGACCCCAAATTTGGTTTATTATCATATTTTGGGCTCCAAGGACGACTTTGAAAGTTTCATTCAATTTGGACCAATATTTGATATAGGTGCCATATATCCGATCTGGCCGATTTGCCTCAACTTTTTTGTTTTTTACGCTATTGAACTTAAATTCGGTATGTACTAGTATTTTTCGCTCCTACTACGACTTACACAATCTTGTCAGGTTTGGACCACTATTTGATATAGCTGCCATATAACCGATCTGGCCGATATTCACCAACTTCGTTGGTTTTAAGGATATTGGACTGAAATTCGGTTTGAGCACTTATTTTAAGCTTCTTTAGCGACTTGTCAAATATGGTTCGATTCGGCATATTATTTCATATTGCTGAAATATAACTGATCTGTCCGATTTGCTCCAACTTTACGCTATTGAACTGAAGTTCGGTTCGTACTTTTTATCTATTGCTCTAAATACGACTTACAAAACATTTTTGTGTCGCTTCCAAACGAAAAAAATTTTTTAAATCTCTCTCTCGAGTTCAGCTGCAATATAGCCGATTTTCGCGAAAAGTCACACATTGCAACGTTTTTTAGAACGAAGAGTAAGCATACAAACTTTTGAGTCTGTGCGACCATGGCCTCTCGTGCCTCCCATACAAACAAATTCGTAGTACTATTAGTACAAATTGATATGACTCTGAATTCAGACAAGTTTAATATATTTTAGGAATGATTAAAAATCTTACAACATATATGTAATATATATTAATTAACTTACTTAAAACTTTCGACCATATAGTTACATTTTGGAAGTTTTCTTTTATAATGGATTCAAAATAACTTTTTTTTTGTAATGTTTTGTCATCTTCCACGTGATAATTTCTGATTTTTTCATAAATCCAATCTGACATTAATGATATTTTGCATTTGTTGCTGCGCCAAATATCAAAGAGATCACTACGACGTAACTTGAACGTCCCTGAATATTGTGGAATTGTGAGAAAAGGGGGACGAACGGGGAAAAGGTGTAAATTAGCGATGAAGAACGACATTTATTTGTACAAACTGGCGTACTCAGTTTTTGTCAGCAGGCGTTAGATCGTTAGTTTTATTCCACGAAACACAGAAGACCCATTTTAATTTTCTTCAAAAATACACATAAATTGGACATTAAATACAACTCGAAGACTTAGACTACACAAAAATGTACTATATACAGTGAGTGCTACATACCTTAATCTTCAATTTCCACTATTTTCTTGATTTTGTTCGGAGAGAAAATGTTTATTTTCACGCGCAAATGTAAACAAACTAATGTGGCGCCAATTTCTTAACCATAAGCAGCTGATCGATTGTGTACGTTTGAAAGCTCATTAAAAGCTTCAGTAAAGCTTTTGAGGCGTTTTTTTTTAAGTTTTTACATGTATGATGTATTAACTCTAAGAATTTAAAATCAAAAATACAAAACATTAACATAAATTTTTCGACTTTATGCCAAAAAATCGCCCTCTTGGACCATAGTGCACTGGATGGCTTAAAAATACAGGCAAGCCAGGGAAGTGTGTCCAAAAATAATATATCCTTGGAGTTTATTAAGGATCTTCTACCTACTTTTGAGGGTGATAATAAATTCAATGGCTGGCTGAAAATAGTGCAGAATGTTCGAGAGCTCTACAAGGTGGCTGATAACTCGATGCGGGCGGTGATTTGTAGCAAAATCAAAGGCAGAGCAATGGAAAGGCTATTCGCAAATCCGGAGTTGATGGTAGAGCCAGTGGATGTTTTACTTGGACAAATGTCGGGAATGTTTAAGACCAAAGAGTCGAAGATGGTCGTACGCCAGAAACTTCTATAAATATTTCCAGGAGAAGCTGGAGTTGGCGAATACAATTAAGCTGGAAGAAGACGAGTTTATTGAATAGGTAATCGCTGGAATTCCAGATGTTAATTTACGAAATATGGCGAAGCTGCAGAATTTCCAGCTCAAGGCAGAGGTGTTGCAGGCATTTAAAGACGTGGAACTGCGAGAGCCGACAACCGGTCAAATTCCGAAACAAAATGTGAAATGTTACAACTGTAACAGTTTGGGGCACATGGCGAATGTTTGTCGCAAATCAAAACGAGAAGAGGGTACGTGCTTCGCGTGAGGCAAATTTGGACATTTGGCTAAGGAGTGCTGCCTTTACAAAAAGCAGTCGGAAAATAACCAGCAGAATGAATACGTAAGCTACTTACAAATAACGTTTGAGGGAAAAATTAATGATAAAATTATGTTTTTAGAAACGCTCCTAGATTCCGGCAGCCCCATCAGCTTGATAAAGCGATCACAAGTTCCTATAGAAATTAAGTTAAATGAAATAACCAATCAATGTTGTGTTGGCATAAACAAAAGCAAATTAATAATTCTTGGATTCATAAAATGTTTAATTTTGTTTTCTAATAAAAATATAAGAGCAAAGCTGATGGTGGTGTGTGACGAATCTATGGGCTACCCTGTTATTTTGGGTAGAGATTTTTTGAGGAAAAGTAAAGTAAAATTTTCTGTGGAGAAAGATGAAGTTGAAGAATGTGAAAAATCTGAAAACCAAAAAAAATATTGTAAAAACGAAACATTTGTAAGCACAATAAGAGAGAGTCTAGAAATGGAAAGGTCTAAAGTTCAGGAAATCGAAGAGATACATACAAATGAATGTGAAAAAATGAATATGGATAAGGATGAAGAAAATTTTTGCAGGCAAATAATGGCAATTCAACACGAAATAGAAGGGGAAGAGCCACATTATGACATTGGAAATATGGTTAATGTTGATCAAAGGGTTGAAGTGGTGAACCTGATTAAAAATGAATATGAAAAACCTGCCAGACCTGCAGAACCTGTAATAAAGTGTGAAATGCACATAGACGTAGAAGAGGGCAAAGCTTTTAGTTGCACGCCAAGAAGGCTGTCATATGCGGAGAAGGGTACTATTCAGAAAATTGTTGATGGGGGATTGGCTAACAAGGTTATACGACCAAGCGAATCAGAATATTCGTCGCGTGTGGTGTTGGTTAAAAAGAAAACGAAGGATTCAAGAATGTGTGTTGATTACAGGGAGTTGAATAAGAGGACAAGAAAGACAAAGTATCCAATTCCATTGATAGATGATTTCTTGGATGGGTTGGTGAATAAAAGGATTTTTACTAAGTTGGATTTAAAGAACAGTTATAACCACGTATACATGTAGGATGGCACGCCAAAGTTCGCCAATAATAAATCCAGGACACTTGTAATTTAATGTTTATTGAATATAATATGAATGTGATATGAACTTATTATTAATATAATTAGGATGAATTTTAAGCAACGAGTTACTACGAACGCACGACTCAAGACACACTTCTTTCTCGCTTGGCTGACGCAATCTCACTCCATTCTCAGAGCGAACTAGCTCTTCTCTTTTTCTCAATTATTGGAACAGTGTTGCATGTTAGACATATCGATAGTTAATTTATCGAATAATAGCTCTTACCGCTTCTGGTGGTTTTTCCAGATCCTACATTCGGCCGTCCTGATCTTTCATTCGACTCGAATGATGAATCGTCCGATGACTCAGCTTGGGTAACCCACTTTTTCATAAACTCAGCGACTGATGTAGTTTTCCCTGAACCTTCGTGATCACCCACCTTTTCTACATCGTATCGACCATGAGCTCGAACTCGTACAACCTTATAAGGACCAAAAAACTTAGCTTTTAACTTTAACCCTGTGCCGTATTGGGTTCGCTTAATGGCTACCAACTCGTTTACCTGATACTTAAGCTCTTTTTTCCGACCTCTGTTAAATGTTTTACGATTTTCTTGTTGGATCTTCAGAATATTTTCCTGTGCTTCATTGCGAAGTATTTCCCTTTTAGTGTCGAATTCTTTAATGAAAGTTTCTTCCAAAAACACGTGCAAATCAGATACTCTGTTCAACTTCATTTCAACTCCAGTAAGTAATTTAAAAGGTGAAACTTTTGTACTCCTAGGGGGAGTGCTGTTGATCGTTTGCTGTACGACATCAATATGCTTATACCAACTACGAGGCGTTTCGTGACACATCTTGGATAACATAGGTATAACCGTTTTGTGGATACGCTCCACCTGACCATTACCTCGAGGAACTCCTGTGGCTATCATTAAATGCTGAATATCTTCCTTTTCGCAATACTCCTTAAACAAATTGGAACCAAATGCTGCGCCTCTATCAGATATTATGCGTTTTGGATTCCGGAACACTGCTGCTTGCCGTTTAAGCCGATCTACAACTCCTTCTGCCGTAGTGTTTTTTGTTGGATAGAGCCAAACAAGTTTTGAAAAGGCATCAACTACAACGAAAATATAGTTATAGCTTTTACTGGTTTGCTCTAACGGACCTACATGATCTACATGATATGTCCCTAGCGGTCTGTCCTCTTTGTTAATCGGTTCCAAAAATCCTTCTTTCTTGCCCGTCTTACTCTCAGAAATTATACATTCAATACAGCTTTTTACAATTTTCTGCGCTTTAGATGCTAGCTGAGGGATATAAAATGATTTTTCCACTGCCTCTTGAGTTCGTTTTGCTGAAAAATGTCCTTCTTTATGAGCAATTCTGATAATTTCTTCCTCCATTAGCGATGGTACAACTATAAGTTCCTTAATGGGATCCTTATACACAATGCCATGCTTCACATAAAAATCATCATAAGTGCTTTTTTCCAAGACAGCCAATACTGCTCGTACCCAATCATCTCTAGCTTGTGCTTGCTGCAATCTGTGGAGCAATGAATCTTCGAGTATCAGACATGATACACGGCTCAAAGCATTAGAATGTCTCATTTTACTTCCACTTCGATGCTCAATGTCAAAAGCAAAATCCTGAAGAAATAATGCCCACCGTGAAACTCTTAATGGAACATCACCTCGTTTCTTCATCGTCATAGCGAAGGCATTGCAGTCGGTCACAACTTTAAATTTAATCCCGAGTAAATAAATGCGCCATTTCTTTAAAGCTTCAACTATGGCTAAAGCTTCAAATTCGTATGAATGATACTTTTCTTCTGCCGGCTTTGTCTTTCGACTAAAATACTGAATTGGATGGAATAACTGATCATCGGGTTTTTTTTGCAAAAGCACCCCGCCATAACCATGCATGTATGAATCTGTATGAACTTCAGTCTGAGCCTTTGGGTTATATAACCGTAATACCGGAGCACTGACTAAAGCTTCCTTCAACTGATTGAACGCGATACGTTGCTCATCTCCAAACTAAAACTGGGCGTCTTTGCGAAGCAAATCGGACAATGGTTTAGCTACCAAAGCGAACGATTCTATAAAACGTCTGAAATAAGATGTCAAACCGAGAAAACGCTGTAAGCTTTTTCGGTCATGCGGTTGTGGAAAATTCCGAACGGCTTTTGTTTTTGACTCCGATGGTCTTATTGTGCCTTCTTCCACAATGTACCCTAGAAAGTCGACCTTTTTCATAAGAAACTGGCACTTGCTCCATTTTATTCTCAAGTTATACTCTGCTGCTCTTTCTAGCACGCGTCTTAGCTTTTGAATACCTTCATTTATGTCCTTGGAGGGAATAATAAGGTCGTCCATATATGCTACAACCGTCCCATCTTGTATCAAATCCACAAGAATGGCATGAATGAAGCGTGAAAATACTGCTGGAGAGTTTGATATTCCAAAAGGAACATACAAAAATTCAAATTGACCTCCATGTGTAACAAACGCAGTATATTTTCTCGGGTTCGGGTCGATTGGAACGTGAAAAAATCCATTTGCAAGATCAAGTGTTGTAAACACATAATGACCTTGCAGCCTCTCGATAACATCATCAAGTAAGGGCATTGGAAAGTCATCCCTTACAATCTTTGCGTTCAAACCTCTATAGTCACAGCATACTCTTTTACTATCATCTTTTTTCGAAGCCAGCACCACATTAGCCGCATATTCCGAGGTGCTTGGTTGTATGATTTTTTCCTTTAGCCACTTCTCAATCTGCAAATCTACAACACATTTGTCTGCATACGACATGCGCCTTGGGCGTTCAAAAACCGGATGTTCATCGTTAAGCAAAATTTTCATTTCGATCGGACTTTTCTTCTTCATTTCTGGCGAGTAGTTCTCAATTAACGATTCTACGGCTTCAGCAAAAGGTTTTTCTAGATGAGATAAATCAATCACTGAGTCCTCTGTTCCTGCGAATAGACATAACTCCTTACACTCTGTAAGAGTTCTAGTTTTGGCTCACTATCGTTAAGAGTTTCTCCTGTTAGCATTGTTGCTGAACCTACGACCGGATTACTTGCAATTTTCTTTGCCCTAGGTCGAAGCTCTACCGATTTCTCAGATACAATCAAATCAACAATCTTTACAATGTCATTTCCGATAACAGCTTCGTACTTAATATCTTTCTTGCTTGTAACATGGAAAGTAATATCCAAAATATTTTCATCAACCTGAACTTGTGTTACAAAACAGCCTAGTGTGTTTAGCTCGCTGTTACAAATTCCGACAAGAGAGTGCTTTTCATCTGTGAGCTTGACAATTCCTAGCTTATTGGCAACATCGTCACGTATCAGACAAAGATCACAACCTGTATCGATCAGTGCGGAGAAAACTACATTATTACAAGTTAGCTCTTTAAAAATGCATTTTTCACCACTGCCAATCCTGTTCGTAATTGTGTTAGCCTTTTTTCCTTCCTGCTTTACTACTACACGCGACTGTGTACATTCTGAAGCCTTGTGCCCTAAATCATCGCATTTGAAACATTTTATGGCCTTGGTACATGCTCTTGCCAAATGTGATGGATCACCGCATTTAAAACATTTCTTAGACTGTCCTTTATCCAGTTCTGGTTTCTTCTCATCGCTTTCATAATGGCTTTTATTCGAGTTAGACACTTGAGGGCGACTACTACGAATTTTCTCATACACTTTAATTTGCTCCTTTAACTGTTCAATAGTCTTGGCTTGATACAAATTACTTTTATTGCTCCGCGAATCAGGTAACCCTTCGATAAAATATTCAATCAAGCTTGTTTCATCTAATTTAACAGGTCTGCCCATTTCCATAAGGCTATAAAGATACTCCCTGTAATCTTCACCTTGACGCTTTCGTCTATTTCTTAACATACGATGTACTTCAATTGACGGTACCGCAGTCCCAAACTCTGCTAACAGTGCTTTCTTTAATTTCGACCAGTTCGAAATACCTTCTTGACACGCACGAATATTTTTGCTGCTCCTTTAAGCAACTGTTTTGAGTATATGAACTCTTGAAGGTCATTCCACTTGACGGTGGTAGCATTATCTTCAAACTCCAAAACCCATTGTTCGATGCTTACTTGACCTGATCCACTAAAATGTGAAAGTGAGTCTTCAATATCGCGTAATGTAAATGTTGTATGCCCTGCCTGTACAACTGCGTAGGAACTATGATTTGACCCAGCTTCGTCATTCTCGGATTCATCATCCTCACTGTCATCAGCTTGCAAACCGAAATGCTCTAATAGTCTATCCTGCAACGTTTGCTTTCTACCAACTGTTGATAAATTCAGTTCAGACAACTTTTCTTTTAGTGCATTCACAGTTAAAACCAAAATTTCGTCTTTATCCATCTTGTGCTCGCCGTTGCTTGCCCTTTACATGTGCTGAAAATTAAAACTTATTTGTAAACAGAATATTTCTTTAACTTAATGGGTTTTGCAATTAAATCTGTCTCATATATGTTTTACGTTACGTTAATAAATTTGTTTTCTTTTCAAATTTACTCAATTTTCTAATATCAAAATTTTCGGCTAGAATTCAATAATTAAACAATTAACTCATATGCCAACTTAAACATTCTTTGCTGCTTCACACGCTCTGTAGTATTACTTGCTCTGTTGTTCTGCCTCTGCTCACCGATGACGTCACTGACACATGCCACGATCCGCATCCGCCAGACCATGCACCAATTGTCTTCTGCCACGTAGATGCAGCTTCACCACCAGGATTAATCTTTTGATGAATATGGACTATAAAGATTCGCTATACAGCCTTTGCCACGAAAATATATAACATCCTCTTTCATCTGCTCCGAAATGTCGAAATTATGCGCTATCCAGCCCTCGCTACGCAAAATTTACATTCCCTCGATTGCGCTGTACGGCCACACTGCTACTGCCAAGCCAACCACGTAAGTTTGTCCCGCTCAAACACACACACACACACACATGTGCAAAGTCTCCGCTGCCTCAGCTTCTAGATGTTTCTTGGAATTACGATGCGCAATAAGTTGCTAAATACGCATATCTCGTGCCTTTCCTTGGATTGCATAAAAATTTTGTTGAATTATCATGCACCCACTCAGTTTTTCGCTTCTCGTTTAGCATTTTCACCTTTGTTCATAATTTTACACACATTCATTTCTGCAGGCAGTTCACAAGTTTTTATTCCGTTTCTGACACCAAATTGTAAGATGGCACGCCAAAATTCGCCAATAATAAATCCAGGACACTTGTAATTTAATGTTTATTGAATATAATATGAATGTGATATGAACTTATTATTAATATAATTAGGATGAATTTTAAGCAACGAGCAACTACGAACGCACGACTCAAGACACACTTCTTTCTCGCTTGGCTGACGCAATCTCACTCCATTCTCAGAGCGAACTAGTTCTTCTCTTTTTCTCAGTTATTGGAACAGTGTTGCATGTTAGACATATCGATAGTTAATTTATCGAATAATAGCTCTTACCGCTTCTGGTGGTTTTTCCAGATCCTACATACATGCATCCAGATTCCATAAAATATACAGCGTTTACGACACCGATAGGTCAGTTTGAATATTTAAGGATGCCGTTTGGGCTAACGACAAAAGCACCATTTGTGTTTCAAAGATGTATTACCAAAGTTTTTGGAGACATGATTAAGGAAGGCAAGGTGATAGTATATCTCGATGATATCATGATCGCTACAAGAGGATTCGATGAACACATGTTTATTTTGCAGGAAGTTTTTAAACAGTTGGTTATGAACAAGCTTGACCTTAGAATGGATAAATGTAGCTTTTTTCAAAGTGAGGTGAAATATCTGGGATATGTGATTTCAGAAAAAGGTATTCAGGCTAACGAAGAAGGGATTAAGGCGATAAATGATTTCCCAGTTCCTACAAAAGTACGTGATGTACAAAGTTTCCTGGGAATGTGCTCTTATTTTCGGAGGTTCATCCAGAATTTCTCTATTTTTTGGCTAAGCCACTTTATGACCTCACAAGGAAGGATAAAAAGTTCAGTTTCGGTCCTGAACAATTGGAAGCTTTTAATACACTAAAAGGCAAACTATCGGAAACGCCGATATTAGCTATATACGATTCGAGCGACGAAACCGAACTTCATTGTGATGCGAGTGCCGTAGGTTTCGGAGCAATTCTTTTACAAAGGAAAAGCAATGGCAAGTTTCATCCTATTTTTATATGTCGAAAAGAACAACTAATACAGTGTCAAGATATCACAGTTTTGAGTTAGAGACGTTGGCGGTAATATACGCACTAAAGACTTTGATGCTTTAAGTAGGTGCAATGCGATAATGGTAATAGAGGATAATCCGTTTGAAGACAACTTACTTATTTGCCAGAATAAGGACGAGAAGATTTGTGAGATAAAAGAAATTCTAAATGAAGGAGAACATGGTCTATACGTAGATAATAAACGACAAAGACCAATTATTTATCAGGAGGGAGATTATGTCGTGGTAAAAAATTTTGATTCTACGGCTGGAGAATCCAGTAAACTTATACCGAAATTTAAGGGTCCTTATGTGGTGTCGAATGTTTTAGGCAATGATAGATACCTGATACGAGATGTGAAAGGATTTCAGCGAACGCAAAAACCATATGAAGGGATATGGGCTGTGCATAATGTAAAACCATGGTTAAAAACAAAAGATAAACAGCGACAAGAAGATGCTATAAGTGATAACGAAAGTGGAAAAGATCTAGATATAACAAATGAAGAAAGAAAGACTAATAAAGGAAAAGAAATAAAAGCGGTGCACAGTAATTTTTCTGCTTCTCTTAAGGGTGCTGGATACAGTTTCTGGCTATTACAGAAGCCTACCCTTTGTTGGATTAGTTTCCAATTTCCAGGAAGAATTGGGTGCCCACTGTTAGAGGAGAATTAAATTAGCTAAATGCCTTTTCCACAACCGTTGTTTAATTTACCTCCTGGTAAGGCAATAAAAATTAGTTTTCTATCGTGCGGAAAATTGAATTTTCACGTACGCGTAAATGTTTGTGCTCTTCGAGTAGTTTAAGTAATTATTCGATTGATCAACTTAGCAGCCTTTAACGGATCAGGATGGCTGGGATTTTTTCAGATTAAAACTTTGCACGCCAGACCAAGGCAATAACTTGTATAAATTTGGCACTCGAAAATAGTCAACTGTCTTCCTCTGCAGCTCGAACGAAAAGAACGACGCCATGGCTCTAAACCAGCGTTGGCCCCTCGGTTCCATCCCGGGGCCGAAAACATTTCCCTATTCTCACGTACATTACCCGAACGCTTGCCAAAGCTGACATCGAGAGAGTAAGACAGCGTCAGTCGCTTGACAAAGTCAAAGAAAATCTAACATAGATGCACACTTTGAAACGCCTCTCTTTTTGGAGTGATGTTAACTCAATCCTGACAAAGAGAACATTCATTGTAACAACTCAAAATTTTACTCAAAATGTTTGTCGACATAGAAAAACATGTTTGTTAGAGGGAGACGCACATAGTTACAAAAATAACTCAAAGTGTCAAAAAATGACTCAGAGAGCCAAAATGACAGCAAACAGCTGACTAATATCTGAATATATAAGTGAAATGTTGACGACGCAGCAAAGTGTGCTTCTATGTTAAATTTTCTTTGACTCTGCCAAGCGACTGACACTGTCTTGCTCTTTTGATGTCAGCTTCGGCAAGCATTCGGGTCATGTATGTGTGAATAGCGAAATGTTGTAGCCCCCGGGATGGAACCGAGGGCCAACGCTGCTCTAAACTAGCATTGAACCTCGTTTTTGAGAGAGAGAGAGAGAGAGAGAGAGAGAGAGAGAGAGAGAAAAGAGTGTCGTTTGTTAAACTGACATTTGCTCTCTCAAGGCTATTACTCAAAATGCAACCTTGTGTCTGTTTAAGTTGATCGTTTTGTGTGAAAGTGTTTGGTCCCAGCGGCGCAGAGGTGAATGAGGCTGGTCCACAATATGCATCGCAGTAGGTGCCCACGTAATGGGAATTTCTCGCTACGTTTCGAATACACTGTTGTGTATAGAGAAGTTTAACTTCGGGTCGAGTTGTTGCTCGTGTATATTTAACAGTTGTGTTATGTTTGTGTCAATCGACTTTTGAAAAGAGGCACCTCGGTCGCGAAAGTGCCAACTGCTTACATTCTTAATTATGATTTTGTCGCCAGTTCTTCCATGTGCCCAATAGTCAAGTGAGCTAACGCGCCTTCGTCCATGTGTTTCTGTGTTATGAGTCCCGAGTTCAATTCCTTCCTCTTCTCATACAACATTTTTGTTTTGTCAAGTTTTTTTAATTTTGATCCCCAATACAATCCGATACACCTATAGGTAGGTACTATAGTATGTGGACGCGCACAGCTAGTCCACAAGTCAACACACAAGTTTCAAAATGGTGTATCGTTTTGTGAACTGAACGCATACTTCGTCGCCAACATTTTCTCAAATGGTATATTGAGTTGTAATCTAAAGCGGAAGTGATTTCTGTTATACGCCCACTTTTCCGATTACATAGTATTCTGCTTAGTATACAGTATGCCAACGAAAACGGCCAAGCCTACGTAATTGTATACAGAGTAGTAACCGACAATTGAAAGATGCCAACCTTCAAAGTGTTTAAGAGAACATCGAACTTGTAATGGGCATTTGCGCCGCTGGGGTGTATTTGCTAATAGTCCGTTACAGGTTCAAAAGGATCGTTACAACGGATAGTTATCTGAAACTATTTTCCCAGTTTGGAACACCAAGACAAAATATCATTGTTGATAGGAATTGTACACTACAGCATGTTAGTTTCACAAAAATTTCGGTTACAAGATTATATTGAAGCAAAACCGCACTTAACATAACTACATCGCGTTATACATTCCGTTTCAAATCGCTTAACACTTGTCGAATGATAGCAACCGAGAATAAAAAAGTCTTCCCACATATTTTTATACTCTGTACCGAAGGTACGCAGAGTAAACCAAATTGACAAGTCAATCCTAAACGAAACGTATTTCGCCCTACTAAATTGCACATGCTACGTGTAGAATTCAGAAAGCTACACGCGTGAGGAATCTTAAAATCTAAAAGTGCAACAATCTGAATACCACACACGAATGTTTAGGTTTTCTGTATTAACGTTTGGATACTGAAATCCTACACGCGCGTGTGGAAATTATAAACGAACAATGTAGCTCTACATCAATACTGAGTTCTTATAATTTTTGTTTAGCAAACTGGCTGTCACACGTGGCATGTGGGACTTCTAATTGAACGTTTAGATTTACTAATGCTGAAAGTTGAATGTTTAAAATCTACACGAATCTTGAGCAAATTTCTCTTGCCCATATATAAAGAATGAGAGCGATGAATTCGAACTTGAGGATTACAAGCATGCAAATTCAAGCAAAGTAATGTCTTTCAACTCTTCAATATGAACTCTTGCATCTGCTGCAGAAGGGAGCACAAGCTCGACAGAAGTCTCTTACAACTCTTTCCTGCTTTAGCATTTTGCCAAATCTGTTTATCCTAGAGATCTAAGATTTGGCATAGACCTTCGTTAAGTTATGCAATCGCTTACTAAGAAAGAATATTTGGAAAAATTGTCCGCGAGTTGGGGACAAAGGCCAATTAAAATTTTGCAAGAGCTGTGGCGCTCAGACAATATTGTGGACAAAGCTATTTTACTAAGAGCGCGAGGGAGAGTGAGAGAGTAAGCATGAGAGAGAACGACTCACACTTACACTATACTTAGATGAAAGGCTCATATATTTATATATCTTTTTCGTTTTGATTCAATGTAAGCCAAATTATTATTTTGTATTCGGGTTTGATCAGTTTCTAATACTTAACAAAGGTGCTATATAAGGTGCGTACTTATATAGCAAATGTCGCGGAGAAGAGTGTACTATAGTAAGTTCAGCATTAACCAGACAGGAAGGGCAAATTTTGTATAATTCTGCAGACGAAGTTAGCTTCGCCCCCTCGTTTATATTGGATATAATAAGCCATAATTCGAGGATGCGACGGGCCACTAAATGCCCATTATTCTATGGAGTCTTGCCAACATTCTGACTGCAAGCTAACCTATGCATTTCTGTTAATCGGATTTGTAGTTGAAAAAAACAGTTTTGATGTCACTGGCTTAGTTTTTGTACACCCTTCACATCTAAGGACGAGGGCATCTGTCGGCTTTTTGGACTGAAAGTTTCTTTCAACTGCAGCTGCAAGTTCATTTGAAACTTTTTGGCGAACCGACTAATTGTCAAGTGACCCAGCAATGGACACACACCGCTTTTTCGGAGCCTTCCAGCCTCCGAAAAGTGCACCGAACGAATTTTCCCAGACAAAGTGCTGTCGGGGCGTGTGCGTTTGTGGCATTTGTTGACTGATTTTCGAAATGACAGGCTTTGCAGGGGGAATGGAGTTCTGGAAACGCATCCAGCTGACAATAGAAATTGGCCAGGGACATTGACTGTGTGGTTGATGCATTGGCAATAGCAAGAGTGCCCGAGTCTCCATCCTGTCTCCTGTGCCTGCTGCGTTCCGTTTGACAATATGCTCCGCCTGACGCTCCAAAAACTGTAAACTATACACGCTCACATACACACACACACACACACACACGTCCGTATTATGCTTGCGGGAGTTGCCACTGGGCGTATGTGTGTGTGTGCAAAAGTTGCAAAAATAACGTTGACAACTTTTATGTGGAATTCCATTCGTAGGGACCATGTGGGTGCACAAGCGACGCCCGGAGCGCAGTTTGGGGCAACATTGCGGGTGCGATGTATGCGGCTGTGGTTATTTATGGCAATTAAAGTACTAATGATGTCCCCATGCAGCTAGTCTGTACATGATGCCGTTAACGCTGTTGCCGGCAACTAAAACTACAATGCCGACTATGACATTTTTTTGTGGTGACATGAAGTCAAATATTGTCATACTCTTTAAAAGGAGTAAGCAACGTTTTCCAGATTAGCTTGTCCTTATATCAGTATTAAGTGGCCTCGAAAGGAAATGGCTCCACCAACAAATGAATCTAAAAACTAAATTAGGTAGAAAAAATAGAGAGAGCAAATAGTAGAAATACACAGTTCGAAAATAAAGTAAGAAAATCTCTCACTAATTCAGTTTGTAAAAGTAAATAACCGGTCTTCTTGGTTGAATTCAAATGTGGGATCAAGTCTGGTTCGAATAACAAAATAAAATCAAAATCGAGTGTTCTTGAAATATGCCAACCACGAGCTTAAATCATGCTTACCCTAGCTAAAGGCAGGATTTACATCAGAATTCCGGGATTTAAAAATGACGGTTGTAAGAAGAATATATTTTTTTTCGGTTACGGTGACGGTTCTGTTTTAAATATCAAATTTTTGTTAGAGGTTAAAGGTTACGGATTCGGTTACGGATTTAGTCTCTGACCTACACATAAGTAAATATTTGAAAACCAAGCGCAAGCGTTTTTTTTTTTTGAGTGTAGTTCCTAGCCAGTGATCTCTAAAAATAAAACGTGCGTCATTTTTATCATTAATTTTATTAAGATCGATATTTTCCTATTCGTATTACTGACCTAAGCTACTTAAATAAAGCATGGGACAATCAATGACTCAGTGACTCAAATGTGGTAAGTGTGGTAAGTTGTAAAAATGCATCCACTTCTATTAGAATCACATCATTAATTCTCAAAATGCAAACATTTTCATACAGCAATACAGCAATATTTAGTGGGCTTGACCGACTTTCTCAATTGTTTGTAATAATTTTTTAGTATTAATGTTGTCACAGTCTCATTAATTTGATACTTCAATTATAAAACTTTTAGCTTCAATTTGAAACTAGCATTTATCAATTTAATATTATTTCTCATCAAGTTTTTTATATAAATTCAGTTCTTTACAAACTGCCTTTCAAATTAATACATAACATTTTAAAAACACTATATTCTAATCTCTTTCAAATATTGTTTTATTTACACTAATAAATTGAATTCGTCAAGTGTGAACACCTCACTATGGAGAAACATTGGTCTTTTACTGCATGCCTCGTGTCCACGCGAATGGTGTATAACTAGAAGTTACTTTACTGGTGTGCCTTTTGCCGAAACCCATACATGTAGTACGTTACTTCTCTAGAGACTTTAAAGAAAAATCGAGAAAATAAGCTTCTTCTGCAGCTGTCTTCGTTTGCTTGTGATGTGTCCTGTCTGAATAGTTACATTTGTTATTTAGATATGTTTGCAAAAAACGACCACAACAACATTAATACTTAGCTGTTCAAGCTTTCCTTGTAAGTGTGCTCCATATGAAATCCATCTATATTTCTTCATCACATTGTCTGGGAAATGGTCCTCCATAGCGTTTACTTTTATAGGCTAAAAAAATTGTTTTAATGCGGGGTGAAGTGCTAGCAGGCTCTCTTTTTTCCAGATATTGCCTAGTGGTGTATATCTCGCAATACCTTGCTTTGTTTTTAAGTTATTAATTAATGCCGGAAATTTCGGAAAATTTCTTACAGTGCACTGTGTGATACATAAGCTCGTTTCTGATCATAAATCATGCTTTTGTCGGGAGGAATCGGTACCCTAGCCTTCTTTTTTTTTCCGCTTATATTTTGGTCAAGTTAGAGTATTATGTCGGCCCCTTTGCCTCATTTTGCTGCTGTTGTTAACTCTTTTTCGTTTTCGAGTTTCGTTAGTTTTTGGCTATAAATAGTTTTTTACTGTTCCTAGG
This sequence comes from Lordiphosa clarofinis, assembly GCA_018904275.1. NCBI lineage: Eukaryota > Metazoa > Arthropoda > Insecta > Diptera > Drosophilidae > Lordiphosa > Lordiphosa clarofinis. The sequence continues at coordinate 233,742 of JAEIGQ010000130.1, forward strand.
TTTACGGGAATTATAAAAATTTGTGAACAATTTGTGCAGCAAAAGTTGCCGAAATTCAATTAATCTGTGTGCTGAAAATGTTTCAACTTTCGGTGCGTTCCAGACGCGTTGCCAACAAAAACAACAACAGAAGTTGGGTCTCGGTCTCGGTCACATCGATGTGTCCCAGGGGGTTAACTCACATGGCTGCTGTTTCTGCGCTAATCTGTCCAGAAGCGGGAAGTACTGTTGCATTTTTCAATATCCAACGCAACCGTATAAAAGTTGCAGATAAAGTGGAAGAGAACGAAAGATATTTCACTAATGGCCAGTAACTAGATTTCTCTAGAATCAGCTCCCACTGCTCTTTAACTATTGCTCCGAAGGGGTTAAGTTTTTCCTCTGCACTTGCAGCAGTCAGAAATCAATTAAATAAATAGGAATTGGTCTATGCAGTGGGAATTCAATTTGGCCGCAAGTTGTGGCCAGAGCTGATTAAATTATCAATCCACATAAAGCTGGCAAGCTAACCAAGTGGCAAATCATGAGACCAGCCATAACAACAATAACAATAACTCTCACAACTTGGAATGGTAGCTGGAAGTGAGTCTGTGTCTGTGTCTAGATCTAGGGTGTGGGAATGCACACTGAGCGCATCTCATGACTGCACGCTCGAATGCTCATTTTAAATTGACTTCAAATGTTGCTGCGTGACGAGCTGCATGGACACGGAGTCGGCAGGGTGCCAGCCAGCTAGGATACTGCAGGCACGCACGCATATTGAAGCCATGACGAACGTGGACAACGTGGGCCGAACGTGGCCAGGCTTGGTTGGGTACAATCCTGGTCTAGGACTGGCCAACAATATGGTTAACACTTTGTGCGAGACGAAAGCATTGGCAACGGCTTTAATTGTGCCACATCATTTATGAGCTAGGGTGTGTGTATGTGTGCGATGCAGAAGAGTTCATAGAATTGAAATGCCGGCTTAGCTGCCAGTGAAAAAGTGATTTAAGAGTGTCTACCAAGCTAGTTGCTTAAAAAAGAAAGAAATAGCTTTTAAGGGTGCTATTTTTGCATCCCAAATTACGATACAATCGGTGTAAATGTTGCTGTTCTGTGAGACTTAAAGATGCATTCTATAGCTTTCGGCCTAGTAATGGAACAGTGTACATTGTGGTTAAGGTTTTGTAATCTCTCTCTGCTGGCGTAAGAAAAATTACATTGAACAGCTATAGTCTATTGCAAGACCATAAGAGCTAAACTCAAAGACATTATCGCTCCTTACATAGACAAGACGGAATACACGAATACTCAAATTTAGCCCGAATTTCAACCTTAATGTTTCAAGTGTGTGTCTTTTTGTCGGAAGATTTGCATGATATTTTACGACTGTAAAAGCCAATTCAATCTTATTTTGGAAAATTTTTGCACCATTTATCCATTATTTTTGGCTTACTTTGGAAACATTTCGGAAAAAATTTTGGAACATTTGGGCTCACAGACATTTTTGCTGACATTTAGGATAGTTTTTTAGTCCTCGAAAAAGTATTTATTTTGTTTTCGACATAGAGTCCGACGGTACATAGATGTAGGTTTCACAAATTACTGTTTATTTTTGGGTAAAGTTCACAAGATTGATTTTATAAAATAAATTAAAACGATTGGAAATTAATTAAAGATAAACGATTAACTTCAAACTTAATTGAGACCGACTTCTTGGCAAAACTTGGACACGTCTCCTTGCTTCATGACAACTCAATCTTATCTCTATGACTGCAGGCCAACGACTCTCTGACGACTAACTCACAACTGCTAACGATTTCATGTGAAGCAACGATCAATTGAGAGAGACACAAAGGAGATGTTAGGTAGATGTTTCGTACCTTCTAGAAAAGTGTAGCAATCAAGTTTATTTATAGATTTGCCGAAGGAATGACATAGATCGGATAAACGGAGGATTTCTCGAGAATAACACTGTGCAACTTTTTTAAGGTCATTTTCTGGTTACGCCTTCGGACCCCGATATTTTTTAAGAGCATACCGAAACTAAAAAAATCCCCAAATTACTTGGCCCTATCACATCGTAAAGGTCCTTTTTTAATACCCAACATATTGTCACCACAAACTGTTCATATATCATAAACAGTTTGGAATTTTGTTTTTATATCTTTGGCAAAGTTTAAGATATATGTTAAAGATCCCAAACAACAATATAAGCAAATCTCTAGAGCACGCCAGCTTCATACGAACACCCCTTCCTTCTGATTTGTAACTATAAAAGTTATCTTTTCTAGATAACACTTTGTATAACGAATTCATCATGTATTCGTTATATATCATTTATAGTATTAAAACGGTGTGAAGGGGTGTTCGTATGTAGCTGGCGTGTATTAGAGATTTGTTTATATTGTTGTTCGGGATAATTTCGCAGAAGAAAGGTTTTTCGAATTCCCCGTAGTTTATCCGTTTCAGGCGAAAAACATGAAAATATTGCACTTTTTTCGAAGTTTTTGCACTTTTAAAGCACTTGATGCCAATTTCTTGGGTCAGTCTGTTCATGACTTTTTTCCTCTAGTTTATATCTTAAACTTTGCCAAAGATATAAAAACAAAATTCCAAACGGTTTATGATATATGGACAGTTTGGGGTGAAAATATGTTGGGTATCAAAAAAGGACCTCTACGATGTGATAGGGCCAAGTCCCTTGGTGATTTTTTTGTTTCGGTATGCTCTTAAAAAATATCGGGGTCCGAAGGAGAAACCAATTTATATGTTGCACTGTGTAATTTAATCTATTTTGATAGCTGTTTTTTCGGAAAAAGCTAACACCCATGAGCATCAAATATATGTATGCGATATGTTAAAAACTATTTTTATTTTGTTAAAAATAATGGTCGAGACATTAATCGGCACTATTTCGATACCATTTTCTTTTAAAAAAGCTGCCAAAATATAAAGACTAAGTGTTGACAAATTTTCCAACAATCTGGTCTGAGCTATAATATTTGGGATCGGTCATAAAAAATATTGGAGTTGGGACAAATAAAGGGAAAAAGTTCGATTTTCGAATTATTTAATTATTGAACGATTCCAAATAACCAAGTTCAGACCAGAATTACTTCAGTTTTTAATGAAACCCCGTCTTTAGTTTTTCTTTCAGATAATCCGATTTCCAAAAATATTTTCTTTTAACCAGAATACAACAATAGCTACCAAAATCTCTAATTATACCCGTTACTCGTAGAGTAAAAAGGGTATTCTAAAGTCGTGCAAATGTATGTAACAGGCAGAAGGAATCATTTCCGACCTTATAAAGTATATATATTCTTGATCAGCATCAACAGCCGAGTCGATATAGACATGTCCGTCTGTCCGTCTGTCTGTATGAACACCTAGATCTCAGTGATGGTAAGAGATAGAGGTTTGACATGTATGGGACAAATGCTTCTTTTATCTGCACGCAGATCAAGTTTTTTTCAAGTTTTGGCCACGCCTCCTCCCGCCCCCGCAATTTGAAAAAAAAGTTATATCTCCTACAGTTTTAAAGATAGACGATTCCTACCTGCTAGAGATAGTTACTAATTAGCAAAACGAATAAATTTGCCGAAAAAATGATAAGGATCGGATAAGCGGTTCTCAAGTTATGAGCAAAAATGTGAAAAATAGCCGAGTTAAAAAAGTGTTGCATATTTTTGAGATGTTCACCCTAAGGCTCTATGTACACGACCTGATCACTCATCTGAGTTTTTGTCTGATTTGCTGTCTGACCGTGTAAAAATGCGTCTGGGTAGACATGAAGCTACTCAGATGAGCGATCAGACGAATTAGAACCGGTTCTATTTGGCCTGAGCACTTATCTGAGTGGCATTTATCGATATACAGAGTTCGTCTGGTGAAACTCATCTGTGCGATCAGGTCGTGTAAATGGAGCTTAAGGAACGCAGGAAGACTGTTAAACATGTTTTTTCATGAGTAACGGGTATATCGAAGTCGGTTAGAGACGACTTTAACTTGCGCTCTCGTTTTAATTTAAGCCAAATACCTATCGAATTTGAAACCACTTGTTTATACTTTGTAGGGGCCAGTTGGCAACAGGGGTTAAAGTCAAACTTAATTCAAATTCAGATATGCTCAGCGCTTAAGAAAGAGTAAAATTTCCCTCTTCTCTCAGCAGCCGCCTTCTCGCTCACTCTCACAGGCACAGTTACAGCTAGATTTGCTCAGGAGAAGAGAGCACAAAGCAACGACGATAGAAGTCAGGCCATAGACCCGTTAGTTTTCTTCCAGGCGCCAATTGCTGTGCGCAGTCAACTTCTTGGAAGTGAAGCCAGGCAGTTAGGCAAAAGCCAAACGCACGCTCGTTCACTTGATTTTGAACTCGGAAAAGAACTTGACGCGTTTGCTGCCACAAAAAGTAATTTTAACCTCAAATCGACCCAAGTGTGCTACATATTGTATAATCCCTAACAAAAAGGAAGGGTTTCCTCTTGGTGATTTTCTGATCGAGTGTTTGTGAATCTAGTTGCCGACATTGTGCTTGAAAAGGCGATATTTTGTGGTCTGGTTAAAGTTGTGTTAGAGTTAACCTAAAACCGTTTTGCAGAGCGACAAGAAGCGTACCCAACCTACCGACCGGTCTGCGCCTCGCGCTTTCGCGCTGTCACCATTTCATCATTTCTTTTGCGACCGGTCGGTGAATCCATTGTCACACCTGAAAATCGTGCATAACCTTCTCCTGACGTGTGCATGCTGTATTTTTTTACCTGCAATATTTCGGTTTAGTGCTATACTTTTGCGGCACTCGGATAGCAGAAACGGCAGCAGTGGTTCAGAGACTGTGTTTAATTCCTTGTCTTCTGGAGCAACAGGCCACATACATTCATCTGGTCGGCGATACCTCATGCACGCATGAGTCACCTAACCTAGAGATCCCATATACCCCAGCACATGGATAGAGTATAGCAGCAGTTACAGTTAGCCGAAAAGTCAAAGAAGAATTTGCATTTCAGCGCGCCATAAGGAGTGAAAGAGAAGTTCCTCTCTGAGAGCGCGCACAGCGTTGCCAACATGAATTTGCTGAGGCTGTCTCTCGTTTCCATGGGTGTGTGAGAAATCTTACTGGATTTTTGTATTTGCGGTAGCCGCAGCCAGGCCAGCGAACAGCTGTTTTGCGTGGATTGAATTTCGTTGCATTTATAGGATCTAAGTTTGTTTTCTTCCCATTTAATGATAGTTTAAATCTTAAATTCGCATGAGTAAGTGAAAATGCATATACATTTGTACATGCCGTTGAATTAATAGTTGCGCATCCCAGATAAATGACTTTCTTTCCATACAGTGCCGTATAAAAGTATACCTCCATCACCCTTCAGCAACTTCGATGGGCCCAACGAACCTGCGTATATGGATTTAATTGTGAGTAATTGCGACTGTAAATAAATATTTGATTTGGTCATATTTATGAGTTTTGGCGAACTATTGATGCAATCAGTGCATATTTTTATTTGAAGTTTTCTGAAGTAATAGTATTAAATCACATTTTCTTTAACTTATATGAATATCTATTTTGAAAACCGCTATGGCGTTATGTATCTTGGTATGAACCATGAGAATTATAAATGAATTATGTAAAGATAAATTTAGAAATGATTAATTAAACTTTTGATATTGTCCGTCGCTGGAACAACATAATGCTGATGTCGTACTACTTGTGTTAAAGCTACCTTAGGGGTTGATTAAGGGGTAACCAACAACATCTTACAATGAGTTACCAAGGTTGGGAGGGTAAAGAATAGGGAACGATCTACATTATAGTTACCCTAGCAGAAGGTTTATCTGAATAGCTGTCCATCTTTATCGTACGTGGGAATAGCCCGGCACAATTTGTTTAGCCCATCATATTAATTACAGACAGTGCACTTATCTTTTATTTGCTATTATGGATCAGTACTAGAGGATTAGAAAAGACCCACGCCACATCCGACGAGCATAGCGCAGAGCATCGCTAGAAGTGCACGACCCTCTATATTCTCCGTACCGAGTAAGGATCTGAATTCGTTCAGATCTAAGCTGAACGCTACAACTTGTAATTTAAAGATCTGGTGGAATTTAAAGTTTTTGTAAACTTTAAAAAAATTACACCTAAAGGTATTAATATTGGTCCCTTATAGGACATAGCTGAATAAGTCTGGGAAAATTCCCCCAGAATATTTTTGATAATTTTGATTTGGTCTATTTGTTGACGAGTAATCTGCAGAAATGATTAAACAGCATCTCAACAACAGCCAACAGTTCGCATGCCATTAGGCTCCAATAGTGCCCTATTATGCATCCAGGAGTTTTGCCATTTCTAATAAAAACGTAATATGTTTTTCTATTAATATGCCTCGATTTGATGTGTATTCGCAATACACTGGGACTCTCTTTAAAGAACTCCATACATCTTAAAAACACGAATTTTAAACTTTTAAATGGGTGGCTCACAACCCCCCATCAAATTGTCGAAATGTCCAAAAATCACTTATTCTTAAATATGAAATAAAACAAGTAAGAGTGTTGCGGTCAAGTGCCCCGACAGCAAAATACCCTGTTCCAAGTAATGTGGTTCCTATAGCTTCGAATTCCATTTATTTTTAAAGGGCATAGCAGAAAAAGCTTACAAAAACTGCCCCCTCTCCGATCAGAACCAAATTTAAATATGTTGTTACCATCAATGAGAAACTCACTCTCCTAAATTTGTAGTCTTCTAACCGCTATTGAAGTAGAGTTATGAGGGCGGAAAGGTACAACAGAAAACTCGTTTATCTTAAGAACCGCTTAACCGATTTGAATGCGTTAAAAATATGTTATAAGTGTCCACCACAGAATTCAGAAAATTATTTTTGCACATTTTTATTACCAATTCTTAGGCACAAAAAATATTATTAAAATTTTCAAATAATTTTTTCGAGGTGTAAATCGATTTCAACTCTAATAGTTTTTTGCTGGTTTTTTCAATAAAAATCCTTAACAATGTAAAATTTTTGCACGGTCATCGGGAATCATCTTCATAGTTAATGCCAGTAAAACATGTGAACAGTTTTACAAATATATTTTATAATACTGAGCACACTGTAACTACTCACACAGAATTGACAGAAAATTTCCCTTTTTTCTCCTTTTTAAGTTGATTTACAGTGTGCCTAATATGTATTAAATATATATAAAAATTCCTAATTTAACGTTTAATAGTATTTCACCATGAGGTACACTTGGGATGTGTTTGCAACAATTATATGTTGTTAGGGACCTCTTCATGAAAAAACCAGCAAAAAACTGTCGATGTAGCAAAAGGCTAACACCGTAAAAGAATTATTTGAAAGTTTCAATAATTTTTTTTGGGCCAAAGAACAATAAAAATGTGCAAAAATTATTTTTTGCATTGGTCTGTCGACACTTACAACATATATTAAACCCATCCAAATCGGTTAAGCGGTTCTTAAGATAAACGACTATTTTGATTTAACTTTCCGCCCTCATTACTCTACTCCAATAGCGATTAGAAGACTACAAATTTAGGAGAGTGATTTTCTCATTGATGGTAACAACATATTTAAATTTGGTTCTGATCGGAGAGGGGGCAGTTTTTGTATGCTTATTCTGCTATGCCCTTTATTTCAATAAATGGGCAGGCGCACTTATGTACATATCTTCGGTGTTTTTGGATCTCATTGTGTTACACTGTGGTACATTGTGGTACATTGTGGTACACAGAACAGATAGATGTTGGGCGTCACTGAATATATATTAAGTCACTTGGTTCAAACTTAAAAATTGTAGCACGGACAGTTTTTCGCGGTTAGAAGAAGATGGAGGAGGAATTTGCCAAACCTGGAGCAAACTTTATCTGAGTACGGTGCACACCTACATACATGCAAAAATTCGAGGCTATACCTCTTATAGTTTGTGAGATTTACGCGTTTATACAGAGAAAGCGACAGATTTTCGCTGTTTAAAGATGGAGGAGGAGGAATTTTCGAAATCTGAAACAAACTCGATCTGGGTACGGTATACACCTACATACATGCAAAAATTTGAGGCTATACCTCTTATAGTCTGTGAGATCTACACTCATAAAAATCTAGAACGAATAATTTGAGTACGAACGCTCTTGAAAAAAAAATCTAGTCGCACTTGAATTTTCAAGAATTTCGCTCTTGGAATCGAGACAAATTCATTCTCAATTTGGTTCTATAGGCAAGGGGAGTGAGGAAACGCAAACTTTGAGAGAATAACGTTGGCCGCGCTCTTTCAAAGAGAGACAGCGCATGCGCAGTTTGTCATTGTCATTTGACCGTGCCGCGCCGATAATTATGTTAAAGTTGAACATTAAGATTGGCCAAAAGTAAGTGATTAAACGTCTGTATAATAAAATAAAAATGTTTAAAACACCACATTAAAAAATAAAATGAAATACAAATAAAAAAAAAAGGAAAAAAATAAAAAAAAATAATTACTGCTACGGGGACTTGATCCACGGTCGAGCTGTTGCGGCTGGCCAAATACCAACCGCGCTGGCTCATAAATATGCTTTCGCCGCTGCTTGTAGTTTATCGACAATAGTCGAGTCGGTTAAGCTGCTCGTCCAACTGTGTATGTTTCAGTCTTCGAGGTACCGAGTTCAAGTCCCAGTAAAGTAAGTAAAAAAAAATTTTTATCTGTAATGTGACTAACTCAAAATCAATCACATCTTAGAAAAAAGTGGGTTGGGGGTGGCTGATGGTGAGTGGCAAGTTGTAGTTGTATCGACAATAGTCGTGTCGGTTAAGCTGCTCGTCCAATCAAGTCCCAGTAAAGTAAGTAAAATAAAAAATTTTTATCTGTTATGTGACTAACTTAAAATCAATCACATCTTAGAAAAAAGTGGGTGGGGTGGCTGATGGTGAGTGGGCAAGCAGCGCGGAACAAACAACACCACGTCGGTCTGACGGGTTGACCCGGCGTCTCGGCCATGTCTCTCACACCCAAACCCCCTCCCCCTTTAATTATTATTTTTAGCAGGGACCGTAACAGTTATACCTTTTATTTTAAATTAACTGTTATTTTGTGATTTTTATTAAAAAAGTCCGCAATTAACAGTTATTTTGTGATTTTTATTAAAAAAGTCCGAAATTAACAGTTATTCAGAGACTTTTATTTTTTCAGTCACACAATAAAAGTCTTTTGCTTATACCGCAGTACAGGAACCATTGACGAACAAAAGACAAAGATATTCTTAATCAGCTCGACAAGAGTAATCAAACAAGCCAAAGAAGAAGATTCTTCTTCTTCTTTATTGGCCATCACAATCGTTTGACGGTCTGGGCCTCTGCGATTAACGATCTCCATTCGCTTCTGTTCTGTGCGAGCTGGAACCAGTTGGTCACACCAAACTTGGAAATGTCTTCCCGCACCTGGTCTTCCCATCTTAGTGGTGGTCTTCCCTTCTTGCCGCCTCCATAGTCAGCCGCCTTCGATCTATACGCCTATTTTGCTGGAGCTTCTTCCTTCATTCTGGCGACATGTCATAGCCAGCGCAGCCGCGCTTAGACTTAAGGCAAAATATTTTAATATTAGTCTTATCTGTGCTCACGCGCCAACAGAAGACAAGAAAGACCCGATCCGAACCATTTGATACCATAAGAGGTTTTAGGCAGGGCGATTCCTTATCGTGTGACTTCTTTAATCTACAGATGATATACTGCGCCGGTGCCAACATGCCAACAGAATCGGCGGGGGGGCTTGGTTCACTTATTTGCTCATTACTTGAGAACCGTTCATCTGATCTTTATCTATCATCTTCGGCAAATCGATTCATTTTGCTAATTACTAACTATCTCTAGAGGGTACAAATCGTCTATCTTCACAACTGTAGGAGATATAACGTTTTTTCCAAATTGAGGGGCGGGAGGGGGCGTGGCCAAAATTTGAAACAAACTTGATCTGCGTGAAGATAAAAGAAGCATTTGTCCCATACATGTCAAACCTCTATCTCTTACCATCTCTAAGATCTAGGTGTTCATACAGACGGACGGACAGACGGACATGTCTATATCGACTCGGCTGTTGATGCTGATCAAGAATATATATACTTTATATGGTCGGAAATGATTCCTTCTGCCTGTTACATACATTTGCACGACTTTAGTATACCCTTTTTACTCTACGAGTAACGGGTATAACTATGATCACTACCCCCACTCTCCCCTATATTTTTATGTTTTTTGTTAAATTCACCTCGAGGCACCACTCTTAAAATTCAGATTTGTTTTTTTAATTGGATGGTTAAAAGACACATAAACTCAAAAACTTAAGTGGTATTGTTAAAACTGGATAGCGGTAATTTTAAATTTGGAAAATTTTAACCACCGTTTTTGGACCATAGAAATATTCTAGGTTTTATGATAAAACGTGATGTTAGACCAGATATATCAATATATATCGGATTAATCGTCAACCATAGACCTATTGACTTGAAATAGTTGCGTTTTTCACTAATAACTTTTTTCCAAGTCAACATTATGCGGTGATATGAACATCATTGTAAAGCTAGAGACTCTAGCTAACTTTCCTCTGAAGTAACCTATTGTTTTAGACAAATGAAAAAAGTTTACAGCCATGTATATGAAGTGATGATTTTTGGCCAAAATTTTTTTTGTACCCGGTTGTGGACACCCTTGTGAAATCGCCAGAAATGGAAAATTATGAAGTAAAATGGCCATGAATTGATGAAAAAATAACGTTTATTTATTTAAGAAGCCTTCAGTGGCAAAATGAAAAAAATGATTCAGAAATGCAATGGATCGAATTCAGTTTTTCAGTCAGTTTTTTTGCCAAGAGCACCAAACAAATCAAACAGAGTCGACATCTTCGTCTTCTTCCGATGACGAAGACGCCTTCTTCTTGGCACGGCGTTTGGCCGACGGCTTGGCTGGTGGTGTTGCCTGTCGTTTTCCTGGCCGGCTACGTTTCTGGGGGTCTTCTCTAGTGCGACACAGAATCACGCTTGGCTGCGCGTTCAGCTGTTTTTTATACCCTTGCAAAGGGTATTATAATTTTGCCCAGAAGTTTGCAACGCATAGAAATATTCATTTCCGACCCTATAAACTATATATATTCTTGATCAGGGCGACGAGCTGAGTCGATTGAGCTTTGTCCGTCCGTCTGTCTGTCCGTCTGTCCGTCTGTCTGTCTGTTTCTACGCAAACTAGTCTCTCAGGTTTAAAGCTATCGAGCTGAAACTTTGCACAGAGTCTTCTTTTTACTGCACACTGATAATATGTCGGAACCGACCGGATCGGATGACTATATCTTATAGCTGCCATAGGAACTATCGGTTGAAAAGTGGGTTTTTGTGAGAAAACTTTTTTGTTTTTAATGTAAACGCCTTCCGCTTCAGCAATTATTAGTTTTATACGCTTTTACTCAGATTTGGAAGTTTTGGTCAAAATCGGATGACTATATCTTATAGCTGCCATAGGAACTATCGGTCGAAAATTGGGTTTTTGTGAGAAAACTTTTTTGTTTTTAATGTAAACGCCTTCTACTACGACAATTATTAGTTGTATACGCTTTTACACAGATTTGGAAGTTTTTGTCAAAATCGGATGACTATATCTTATAGCTGCCATAGGAACTATCGGTCGAAAAGTGGGATTTATCAGAAAAATGGTTTGTTTTAATGCTGACGTTCGTAAACTCTGTGGTATTAAAACATTTGCAAGGGTATTTAAACTTCGGCAAAGACGAAGTTAGCTTGGCCTTCTCGTTTTTTGCCTTCTCGCGCAAAACCTCGACGCTTTCCGGAGAAGTTAGCTTAGTGTTTTGCATTGGCTTGCGACCGCGATTCGATGGCTTTTTTGGAGAAGTTCCTTGCACCGGCCCAATTTCATCCCACCCGAAGACGCTCGTGAAGTGGATGGCTCGGGGGAGGATAACACCTCTTCTTTTCGCCCAATATTGGGATCGGCGGAAACAATGCTACGACGCTGATTGTCTTCATCAAGATCAGCTTCTGTGGCTACTTCTACTGCTCTTCGGTCGACAGCCTCAATGAAGTCAGCTTCGGAGAAAGCATCAGGGTCAAAACGAACCAATACCGGAAAAATATTTTACGCTTCATGTGAGAAAGGTAAAAAAACACACCATGTTTGATGGAGTTCGTTGGTAGCAATCTCGAACGAATTCCAACAACACCGGACGAAACATCTGCAAAATTTGCTCTGAATTTCTCCAAATACCAGATCAGAGTGGTTTGAGGAAGCCCATATTCCTTGTAGCTGTAGCTTCGAATCGGACGATTTCTTTGGTGTTTACATGGCTAAAAATGCACAAAAATTCTCAAAAATGCTGTAAAACTTGCTGTAACTAGCATTAACAACGATATTTGACAGATTTATGGCCAAACACACGCTTTAAACACAAAAAACGTGGACACACAACCGGTGTAAAAATGTGTCCATTCTTGGAAATTTCACTAAAACTTGATATCACATCACAAATTACACTTAATAAACTAAATAAAAAAGTAAAATACTCACCTCTTTTCAATGTTTTGCTTCGATTTAACGCAATGTGGAAATTGAAAAAAATAGAAACTCGGAAAAATTTTCACGATTTTTTTTTGTTTGCTCAAAGCAAGAACCCAAATGCTTCTTTACACTTCGGTATTGGCTCAGATTATGGGTACTGTCAAACTACAAGTTTGACATTACTCAGTTTGGCGGCATCTGTAACCTGTCAAAAAATAGACTGGGGTGTCCACAACCGGAGCGTGTCCACAACCGGAGACTCTCCCCTACCATCTCTGATTCAAAATTTTCAAATATCGTTCGTTCCCTGGCTTGTTCGGCTAAGTCCTTAAACAATTCCCTAGTAATGCTGGAATGACACTATAAGTTTTTAGGGGCAACTGTTGTCGTAAAAAAGTGTCTGTTGTGTGTCGTGTTAGTCTCTTCCAAACGATTTTGCAGTGAGCCCGTAAATTCATTAGCAAAATCGTTTAAAAATCAGTTTGCAAGATCTGGATTTTTATACTCTGTACCAAAGGTACATAGAGTATATTAAGTTTGTGCAAAAGTATGTAACAGGGAGAAGGAATCATTTCCGACTATATAAAGTATATATATTCTTGATCAGCATCAACAGCCAAATCGATATAGCCATGTCCGTCTGTCCGTCTGTCTGTCCGTCCGTCCGTTCGTCCGTATGAACAAACAGATCTCGGAGATGGTAAGAGATAGAGGTTTGGCATGTATGGGTCAAATGTTTCTTATAGCTGCAGGCAGATCAAATTTATTTTCAATTTTTGCCACGCCCCCTCCCACCCCCGCAATTCGGAAAAATGTTATATCTCCTTCATTTTTGAAGATAGACGTTTCGTATCTTCTAGAGATAGTTACACTGAGAAAAAAAAAGGATAGTTTTTGATGATCCTTATAATATTTAACTATCCATTTGGACTGGATAGTTAACTATCCTTTTTTGGGATCCATTGGATATTTTTGAAGTCGATCTATTTTTGCTTAAAAAGGATAGATCAGGAATATAATTTTTCATTGATCTTTATTCTTCATCCAAAGGAGCTGAAAAATGTGAAAAAGATAGGTATTTAAAAAAATGGATATTAAAGTGGATATTTGAATATCCATTCTACGGGGATCTTTTTTTTTCTCTGTGTAGTAATTATCAAAATGTATCGATCAGCGGTTCTCAAGTTATGAGCAAAAACGTACATCTCCCTCGCCCCACCCCCTTCCACCCATTCACAACTAACACCACACAAACATAGAGAGAGAGAGCGAGAGAGAGAGTGAGAGAGAGAGAGAGAGTGAAAAAAAGAGAGAGACATTTAGATGAGCGCAGCACCAGCATTGCATTCAGCTTCTACTCCAGGTACAGATTATGTTATAGTAGGGCCTGACCGACTTTCTCACTTGTTTATAGTTGCTTTTTATACCTGTTACTTTTTGAGTAGAAAGGGAATTCCAGGGTAACAGGTAGAAGAAAACTAAGACTTAATTTTGACGAAGCGAGCACATTTCCAACGAATTTTATGGTACTCAATTTTGTCCATTTCGAAAAGGCCGCAGGTTGGAGTCAGCATGGTTCATGAGCGGGGTTCCGACAAGTGCCTTGAACGCATGGCTTTAACCGACTTCGATATACCCGTTACTCATGAAAAAACATGTTTAACAGTGTCCCTGCGTTCCTTAGGGTGACCATCCGAAAAGTATGCAGTATGTATGGTAGCGGTTGGTTCACTTTTTTGCTTAAATCTTGAGAACCGTTTATTAGATCTTAATTATTTCTTCGGCAAATCGATTCACTTTGCTTTTTAGAAGAGATATGGAGATATAACGTTTTTTCCAAATTGCGGGGGTGGGAGGGGGCGTGGCCAAAATTTAAAACAAACTTGATCTGCGTGCAGATAAAAGAAACAGTCATCCCATACATGTCAAACCTCTATCTCTTACCAATCTCCGAGATCTAGGTGTTCACACCTAGTGTGTATCGACTCGGCTGTTGATGCTGATCAAGAATATATAAACTTTATATGTTTAGTATACCCTTTGTACTCTACGAGTAACGGGTATATAAATAGAGGCAAGCTTACTTCGATCGAGCCGAAGCAAGGCAAGCTAACTTCGGCTCGACCGAAGTTTATATACTCTTGGAGCTTGAGATATGAAAGTTTTTTTCAGACCAATCTTTTGTATGGGAACTATACTATATAGTTGTCCGATTTCGACAAATCTTGGTGAAATTATGGTAAGTCAGTAAAAACTCAGCTCGTCATGCTGATCAAGAATATATACTTATTGCGTAATTTTATATTCTTTTTGGCGACGCATCGTATAAGGGGATATCAGTATGGCCTTACATTTTTCCGTACATCAAATGTCCCCCCTAGTGTACATATTCTTGATCGGCATCAACAGCTGTTAGATCTAAGAGACAAGAAGAGTTGAGGCAACCGAATTTCTAAATAGAGACTCCCATTGTTTGCACACAGATCAAGGTTTTCTACGCCTCCTCCAGCCCGCACAATAAAAGAATGTTGAATAGTTCCTCCAACCTTGAATAATTCGATGTCAATTCTTACGACTCAATTTCATTCGCAATATCGCAAGTTTTTGAAATTTGGTAAGTGATCGACTGCAGCAGAAGCAAAATTACTTTACTAGATCGGCAGATCGATGAATAATGCAAACTATGAACTGACAGAAATACCGACTCGGCTACTGATGCTGATTAATAATATAGACATTGGAATCTTGATTAGCATAATTCATACATTTTACAGTTTGATATATGTTAGAAATTCCTTCAACGATGTCTCAAGTCTCTTTCATCTTTAGATTTATCAAAATCAAATACCTATTCGAGCTTATGCTACTCGCCACGTATTTGATTTCAAAGGACATTCCGCGTGACATGTCCACGCACCTTTGATTTAAGTCCATCCCACTTCTTCAATGCTACGTTAATCGGTGGCAACTTCAAGGCCAAGATGCAGCAGTTATTTGCTTCGAAGAAAAAAATCAAAAAGTTCAAATAACACCCTGTCAAAAAAAAAATAAGAAAACATCCGGAACAGGCAAAAGAACAGGCAACCAACTGCGGGAGCAGCGAAGAGTGCTCTCGGTGCCAAAAGTGTGCAAGAAATGGCAAACTTTTTTGATGCTTCAAAAACTCATTAAAAAGGATTTGACACGTGAAGTGCGAAAACTTCCTATTTTTATATTATTTCCCTTTTACATTTTTATGGCAACGTGTGAGGAATTCGGCTGTGTGTGCGTTTGATGTGTGTTGATTGCCATTGCCAAAGAGCGGGCGCTCATCAAACTCAGCGTGTGAGTGTCGTCATTGCCGTCTCTCGTTAGAATTTGCGGATTGAATTTCAATGGCGATTGATGATGCCAGCATGTGTGTGAGAGTGTGCGTGGAAAGGTATTAGTACGGAAGCTGTAGTGAGTCGGCCCACGACTTTGCCCAACCTCGACCACGACGAGACTCAGATTCGAGTTTCCTGGCTCATTTTATGATAATGTTCAAACCTGGCGTTAATGAGCTCTTAAGCTTAAATAAGAAACGTGATTTAGTTACTAAGTAAACTAGGAAATAGTCCGCGCCTTGCCTCAGAGCAGGAGAGTTGAGCAAGTGCAGGTTCTGCACAAAATCTGCGCTTAATTTGAAAAGTTTGACAACGCGGCGCCACTTGTCCCTGCCCGCTCGCTAGGTGTAACCTTCACACACACACAAGCAACTATCAAATCATGCGTACTTGCCATTGGAATCGAAAGGGGGATGTGGCAACTTTTTGCATACGATTGCCTACCCCCACCACTTAATTGGCAACTTAGTCAGACGCCAAACGGCGAGCTAATGAAAAAACTTTTTGATTTATTTGAAGCATTCCTCTGTCCACGACCTGCACGTGGCCATCAACCATGTCAGTTTTAATAATTTCGAATTTAACTTCAACTAATCAAGAGTCCAATCCGAAGACAGTACCAGAAAAAGAGCCAAACGAGTTGACAGTTCAGTCAAGTCGAACTTCTGGCTGAATTTGACCGACAACCGAAGGGAAATATTAGACGAACGTTGTACGCCCTTCAAAGTAAAATGTAAATGGGGCATATTGTAAGCTAGTTTTGGCAGTTCGTAGACGATTCAAAACTACACAGAGGGTGAATTTTTGAACACGGCAATTTTAGCAGGAAATGCATAAAATGCGGCTTAAATTTTTCCTTGACCTATTGAGATGTCGTTAAGCTTTTAAGAACAAGTTAATTACTTAGCACGGTATTAATTGATATATTTTAGTGGTAGACTTAGCCCCCATTCATATGATAAATTCAACTCACATGTTCAATAAACAAGTTGTTCACAATTAAACCAGGTTAGACTTTATCAGTTCAACCTTTCCGTAGTTCAATGAATTGAAAAAATAGTGGAATGCTAACTTAGGCGGGACTGAAGTTAAAAGACCCTTGCAGCTCATAGAACAATTTCATTTTCATTTTATTTCATTTCATTCCTCCAATAGATGGCGTCACTTTTTTCACTTTATTTGATGAGTTCATCCGAAGTAATCAAAATCGTCAATATTGTGCTGAAGCAGAAAATATGTATAACAGACAGTCGGAATTCATCTCAGCTTGTTACGCTGATCAAGAATATGTTTAATTTATTTTGTCGGAGAAGCTTTCTTCTGTGCGCCACAAACATTTGAACAATTTCCTCTACAAGGGTATCAAAATTGGTATTTTTGAAAAGTTTATTTAAATCAGGTGAATATCAAAATGGGTTTGATTTCATTTATCTCTGTTTAATTATATTTTTCTTAAAATAACTTTAATGTGTAACAAAAAGTTCATCCCATGTAAAACTATGATGAGAATTAATTGATGTGATCTTATATCAGCTCCCAAGAAGCGGGGTTTTTATACCCGGAACTCGTACACTAAAAAGTGTAGATCTTAAATTTATACTAGCAATGCGTTAAGCGTTGCCAGATAGCTTTGGCCCCACATATATATGAATACACAACATGGTATCAGTATTTTGTTATGCTCACGGAATATTTCACTTCTATTTGTACTGTGTAGTATTTTCGCTCGAAAAGTGTATTATAATTTTGCCAGGAAGTTTTGTACTCATAAGGGGTATTATATCTAATCATATATCATACTTATATATAATTGATCAGCATGGACTTTGAAAAACAAAACTTGATCTGCCTGCAGGTATAAGCAGCTTACGCCCCATACACGTACACTTATATTCTCTAACTCTTACCATCTCTAGATCTGTGAGATCTGTGCGTTCATAAGAACAGTGATTTGTTGAATAGATTCGAAAAAAATGCTGAAACGGTAATACCTGAACTAGAAATTACCTGCATAAATAAGAATTTACAAATGCCGCTATTACTAATATAAATAATTTCAAAACATCATGTAAAATATCAGTTTGCGGCAAACAACAGCAAACAACAACCACCAGAAAGTAATTAGGAAAACAATTAATAGCCGGTTGCTTTCTTGGAGCAATAAAAAAAATTAGCCCAAGACTTTTGTCTTTGTACAAAAATTAAATTAAAATTTTGTATTTTAAAGGCCATACTCAGATGAGATAAAAATTAAGATCGGCACTATACTTCGCATGAATAGTTAAATTTTGAACAGCTTTGAAATCTGACTGCTATTGAAAGCAGTCTTCTCATGAAAAATTGTGCCGAAGCAAATTTGAAACTCATCTGAGTATAGGCCTTAAACGTTTTCAGCGAATTCAAGTCTAAGAAAACTTAAATTGTATATTAATAAATTCGAAAATTTGAGTACGGGAAAGATATTTATAAAATTTGTTAATTTTGACCCATTGAACCGAATTCATGGATCGGTTAGCTTTAAAAACTATAACATGAACCGAGTCCAACCGGTACACAGTGGGAGTTTTCTTAAATTTTGGTGGAATTTACTCATATAAACATATTTTTGACTTAATTTATAATCGTTTTAATTTCATTTTTACTAAGGCCAAATTGGGTACACACACATGCAAAGCTTTTTTTTAACCAGCTTTGCTCTCATCCCAAACTCTTTTGGCAGTTCTGGCATGGTGTAAGAGCTGTTGGTTTCAGTACAAGTGGGCAAAGATCGCTGATGATCTGGTAGAGAGAGCAATGAAACAGATGTACAATCAACTAGCCTTCTTTGTGGTGTGTTGTGTTCCTGCGAGCCAGATTGATGGTTTAAAGAAACTTATTTGTATCTAGGAGATTGGCCCCAAATGTTTTCAGCTTAGAGAAGAATATCAGAAATGTTTCGACAACTCTTTTCGGATGTGGATTACAAATCTTAAGGTTAATTGAGATATAATATCCGGTATTCAAAAAATCACATCTTGTACACAAGAATTGTTATACCCGTTTCGCTGGGCGTCGGAAAAAACCCTTTTCATGAATAACTCTGCGCTTGAAATTTATGCAAATCTGTTGGAAATTGAAATATGCAGATGCTCGTTTTGAAAATTAGGACAAAAGCCCACAACGGTGAAGCAACAAAAATGTATTAAAATGTATTTCACATTTTATTAAATTTGACATCATGATAAATTCTTTGGTGTGGAGCTCTGTCGTGCTGTCGGTCCCGACTTAAATTAAGTAATAACTTTTATGTGCCTTGACCTCAAGGGTTCACACGGAGACACACACACACAGGCATACAGACAGACAGAGATACAAGCGGGACATGGACATGTGTTTGCCTGTTGACATTTTCTTGGTAGACTTTTGCCTTTGTGGTTAAAAGGTTGAGTGCGTGAGACGCACAAGCAGATTTTCTTATTAAAATTATACGGACAGGGGGAGCGGTCTTTAGGGTTAATTTTCGTAGCACTTTCGTGGGCGCCTACCCTCAGAAAAGTTAATGTGATTAATGTTTACTTAATGAAATGAAGTTATCAAGTTGATTTTATCAATTTGCACACAGGCGCCGGCTCAGACAAAGGGCAGAATCTCTCCGGGGCCTGAGCCTGTCAAAACTGGCGCCGGTGTGATGAAGGTGCTCGAAGGGATTGGATTTGGTGGGAGGAAAGTGGTATACTTGGGTGGGTTAGGCGCTGTGTGTGCCGACTGAAAGGCATATTAGTTAAATGTGGTTGACAAGCGGCTGCTCAAGTGTTGGGCAGGCAAATATTTGAAAACTTGACACAGTCAGGACACAAGTCGCAGGCAGCGCAGGAGTGAAAGGGGTGGCAGTCAGCCGGGGCCATGGATGCTGTGTGGTAACTACAATCAGTTGCTCTGGCAAAAGGAATTTAATAAAAACAAGTTCAATTAAATGTTCTTCAGTTGGTTTTTCATTTCTTCTTCGTTTCGTTTCGTTAATCAATGCGTTTAACGGTTTCAATCAAGCAAAACTGGCAAAAAAAAGGCACAACGGGAGGGAGGGAAATTCAGTTAAGCATTTCACTTATTTGCATATAAATTGATTAAAAAGAAAATACATGTCAGACATTCACACAGTTGAGTTTTGAGTGTGTCAACATGGCGCAGGGACGAAAGGGTCCCCGTTTCTGCTTCATACTGCATCCTTCCCCCTCTCTGTCACTCCTTTGCCCATTTCTGTCACTTCAAATGCGTATGATTGTTTTTCTTTTGATCAGCGACTTGTGAAGTGATTCACTGATTGAGTTCAGGTTCAGTTGATGCGTTGACAACGTCAATGCGCAGGGCACACACAGGCGGACATTCAGTCAGCCGAGCAAATGCGTCGTCGGTGGACGACAGAGTATGGTCAACTGCCGCGTCGATTTTCCTTTTAGCCCTTTGGAAGGCGGCGAGGACGAGCGGGTAACGGTTAGCTGTTAATCAAGCTGCCACAGACTGAAAGATAACTTGACAGTTTTACCACTTGCCTTCTGGGTTTTATCCATGCCTGATAAGGAACTCGATGTTTGTTAGAACTTAGAGACAGTTTAGCGGACTTCAGGTCAAACTAGCAAATGGCATTTATGGCATTCAGTTTGAAGTCGATCGAGAGAATTTTATTTTACTTTTGCGACCATGGTGGATTTTTCCGACATGGAAAATGATTTGTTCCTTCCCAAAAATATTTCAAAATGAGAGCATAAGTTAAAGTCGGCTCTAACCGACTTCGAGCATGGTTCACTTCTTTGCTCATAACTTGAGAACCGTTCATCCGATCTTTATCGTTTCTTCGGCAAATCGATTCGATTGACTAATTACTAACTATCTCCAGAAGGTACGAATTGTCTATCCTCAAAAATGTTGGAGATATGACGTTTTTTAGAGCGAAGCTCTTTTACGGACGTCCGTCAGAATGGGGGAGTGAATCTTGAAAAATTTTGTCTTTGCGACAGATTTTTTGCGGGTATGTCTTTGCGACAGATTCTTTGGGGGTATGTCTTTGATTTTGTGTTTTGTATTTTGTATTTGCAAAATCAGCAGCTTTTACCATTACCGCGTAGTGGCAGGTGGGTTGTGTGTGGAGTTGGATAGTGTGAGGTGGAAGTGGGGGGAAGTGATGGGTATTTGGTAGAGACCTGGTGGGGATCAGGTGAAGATTTGGTGAGGATCTGGCGCGGATTTGGTGCTGATCTGGTTTGGTTCTGGTGGTCATGTGGTAGTTATCTGGTAGGGACCTTGTGAGCTCAGGTTTGGATCTGGTGGGGATCTGGTGGAGATCTGGTGGAGATCTGGTGGGAATCTGATGGGAACCAGGTGGGGATCAGGTGGTGATCTGGTATGGATCAGGTGGAGATCTGGTGGGGATCTTGTGGAAATCCGGTGGGGATCTAGTGGCGATCAGGTGGGGATCTGGTGGGGATCAGGTGGGGATCTTGTGGTGATCTGATGGGGATCTGGTGGGGATCTGGTGGGGATCGGGTGGGGATCTGGTGGGGATCTGGTGGGGATCAGGTGGTGATCTGGTGGGGATCAGGTGGTGATCTGGTGGGGATCAGGTGGTGATCTGGTGGGGATCAGGTGGGGATCTGGTGGGGATCAGGTGGTGATCTGGTGGGGATCAGGTGGGGATCTGGTGGGGATAGGTGGTGATCTGGTGGGGATCAGGTGGTGATCTGGTGGGGATAGGTGGTGATCTGGTGGGGATCAGGTGGGGACTGGTGGGGATCTGGTGGGGATCAGGTGGGGATCTGGTGGGGATCTGGTGGGGATCGGGTGGGGATCTGGTGGGGATCAGGTGGTGATCTGGTGGGGATCAGGTGGGGATCAGGTGGGGATCTGGTGGGGATCGGGTGGGGATCTGTGGGGATAGGTGGTGATCTGGTGGTGATCTGGTGGGGATCTGGTGGAGATCTGGTGGGAATCGTGGGCAGGTGGGGATAGGTGGTGATCTGGTGGGGATAGGTGGAGATCTGGTGGGGATTAGTGGGGTTAGTGGCGATAGGTGGGGATCTAGTGGGATCAGGTGGGGATTGGTGGAGATCAGGTGGGGTTTGTGGTGGTCTGATGGATTTGGGGATCTGGTGGGGATCTGGTGGGGATCGGGTGGGGATCTGGTGGTGATCTGGTGGGGATCAGGTGGTGATCTGGTGGGGTAGGTGGTGATCTGGTGGGGATCTGGTGGTGATCTGGTGGGGATAGGTGGTGATCTGGTGGGGATCGGTGGTGATCTGGTGGGGATCTGGTTGGGATCTGGTGTGGATCTGGGGAGATCTGGTGGGATCTAATGGGAACCAGGTGGGGATCAGGTGGTGATCTGGTGGGGATAGGTGGGGATCTTGTGGTGATCTGATGGGGATCTAGTGGGGATAGGTGGGGATCTGGTGGGGATCTGGTGTGGATCGGTAGGGATTGATGGTGATTGGGGGGATCTGGTGGTGATCTGGTGGGGATAGGTGGAGATCTGGTGGGGATAGGTGGGGATCTTGTGGTGATCTGTGGGGATTAGTGGGGATCAGGTGGGGACTGGTGGGGATCTGTGTGGATGGTGGGATCTGATGGTGATTGGGAAGGGATCTGGTGGTGATCTGGTGGGGATCAGGTGGAGATCTGGTGGGGATCTAGTGGGGATCTGGTGGAAATAGGTGGGGATTAGTGGGATCAGGTGGGGATCTGGTGGAGATCAGGTGGGGATCTTGTGGTGATCTGTGGGGATCTGGTGGGGATCTGGTGGGGATCGGGAGGGGATCTGGTGGGGATCTGGTGGGGATAGGTGATGATCTGGTGGGGATAGGTGGTGATCTGGTGGGGAAGGTGGTGATCTGGTGGGGATAGGTGGGGATCTGGTGGGGATCTGGTGGGGATAGGTGGTGATCTGGTGGGGATGGTGGTGATCTGGTGGGGATCTGGTTGGGATTGGTGTGGATCTGGAGGAGATCTGGTGGGAATCTAATGGGAACCAGGTGGGGATCAGGTGGTGATCTGGTGGGGATCAGGTGGAGATCTGGTGGGGATAGGTGGGGATCTTGTGGTGATCTGATGGGGATCTAGTGGGGATGGTGGGGATCTGGTGGGGATCTGGTGGGGATAGGTGTGATCTGGTGGATCTGGTGGGATCTGGTGGGGATCTGGTGGATCTGGTAGGGATCTGGTGGGGATTGGGAGGGATCTGGTGGGGATCTGGTGGAGATCTGGTGGGAATCTGATGGGAACCAGGTGGGGATCAGGTGGTGATCTGGTGGGGATCAGGTGGAGATCTGGTGGGGATCAGGTGGGGATCTTGTGGTGATCTGATGGGGATCTAGTGGGGATCAGGTGGGGATCTGGTGGGGATCTGGTGGGGATCAGGTGGTGATCTGGTGGGGATCTGGTAGGGATCTGGTGGGGATCTGGTGGGCCTCTGGTGGAGATCTCGCGGTGATCTGGTGGGGATCGTGTGGGGATCTGGGGTTGGTCGGGTGGGGTATGGTGGGTATGCGGGGATTGGGGGTGCAAAGAGTGGCTGCATTAAGGCAAGTTGTGAATTCTGTGCTATGCTATACTGTGCTAACTATAATGTTCTTTGTTTGAAGCGACTTAACAGCGACCTAACAGTGACTTAACAGCGACTAACAGTGACTTAACAGTGACTTAACAGTGACTTACAGTGACTTAACAGCGACTTAACAGCGACTAAAGTGACTTAACAGTGACTTAACAGTGCTAACAGTGACTTAACAGTGACTAGTGACTTAACAGTACTTACAGTGATTCAGTGACTTAACAGTGACTAACAGCGACCTAACAGTGATTAACAGTGTTTAACAGTGACTTACAGTACTTAACAGCGACTTAACAGCGACTAACAGTGAACATATGTCTTCAGTGTTACAGTGACTTACAGTGTTCAGTGTACGTACTTAACAGCACTTAACAGCGACTAAAGTATTAACGTGACTTAACAGTAACTTAACAGTGACTTAACAGTGACTTAACAGCGACTTAACTGCGACCTAACAGTGACTTAACAGTGACTTAACAGTGACTTAACAGTGTCTTAACAGTGACTTAACAGTGACTTAACAGTGACTTAACAGTGACTTAACAGTGACTTAACGGTGACTTAACAGTGACTTAACAGTGACTTAACAGTGACTTAACAGTAACTTAACAGTGACTTAACGGCGACTTAACAGCGACTTAACAGTGACTTAATAGTGAATTAACAGTAACTTAACAGTGACTTAACAGTGACTTTACAGTTCCTTAAAGTGACTTAACAGTGACTAAACAGTGACTTAACAGTGATTTGAGAGTGACCTAATATTTGATAATTTAACATTTATTTATACAGAATCCAAATGTGTCTTTTTTCATTACTTAAATCGGATTCATCGTAAAGAGCTTCGCTCGTACCGTGCGTCTCATGACACACACTCTTTTTTCCAAATTGCGGGGGCGGGAGGGGGCGTGGCCAAAATTTGATAAATTGATTTGTGCAGATAAAAGAAGTATTTGTCCCATACATGTCAAACCTCTATCTCTTACCATCTCTAGATCTAGGTGTTCATACAGACAGACGGACAGACGGACATGTCTATATCGACTCGGCTGTTGATGCTGATCAAGAATATATATACTTTATATGGTCGGAAATGATTCCTTCTGCCTGTTACATACATTTGTACGGCTTTAGTATACCCTTTTTACTCTACGAGTAACGGGTATAAAAATCGATTTTTTGCTCGAAAATGCGAAAAATTTAATTTTTTCAACGCCTGGAACGGAAAAATGTTTAAAATTGATTTTTGAGATCACCATTCCAAACTATTCTAAAAATAATATTTCACTTGAAATGGGTCATTTATGTTTTTTTTTCTTTTGTAAACTAGTGTAATCTGACATTTCTTCCTCTGTCCAAACAGTAGATTCAGTTTGGCCATATGAGTTTTCAAGGAGGTTATTATCTTATTCGAGACACCCTTTGCATGCTGCTTGTACCATAGCAATTTTCTGAAACCTTTTAAAAAGCCGCTTTAAGGTCGATGGGAAATCCCTACACTTTTTTGGTTTCCTGCAGTTTTAACAACAAAGTCTTGTCAAAACCAAAAAATACACCGCACAGTGTAGGATTTTGCCAATCTAGGGGGACTTAATTCAATAGCAGTCGTACTTTTAAAGCTATCGACTTGAACTTTGGACTAAGTGTTCACATATCCCCCAAAGAAATTTCTGGACGACAAGGTAAAGTGGGCGTGGCACCTCAAAGGGCGTAAAGTACGTAAAAACCAGAAATTTTTCACTTCTTTAAAATACAAACCGCAATAAAAACACGTAAGAGTGTTGCGGTCGAGTGCCCCGACAGCAAAATACCATGTCCCAAGTACTGTTGTTCGTATAGCTTTGAATTCCATTTATTTTAAAATTTATTTCAATAAATGGGCAGGCGCACTTATGTACATATCTTCGGTAATTTTGTACGGATCTCATTGTGGTACACAGAATAGATAGATGTTGGGACTCAGTGAATATATAATAAGTCTCCAGGTTAAAACTTAAAAATTGAAGCTCTGACAGTTTTTCGCGGTTAGAAGAAGATGGAGGAGGAATTTGCCAAACCTGGAGCAAACTTTATCTGGGTACGGTGTACACATACATACATGCAAAATAATTTAAAATTTTTCTTGTGTGTTGCAAGTTCAAAAGTACCCATAAAAAGCGAACCGATGCTTCATTTGAAAAACTGGATATGAGGTGAAGCTAACAGAGGTCCCTTTTATCAAAAGTTAAGTGTCTTATAACGAGGTTTTTTTGTAGTTTTGTACTGTGTAGTAGGTTAGTACAAATTTTCATGTAAAAAGTTTGGCCTCAAGTCGCCACGGGTTATCATTGTCTAATCTCAATAATATTTATTTGATGAGTCAATAAGCTCAAACAGAATAAAAATAGAGGGTATGCGAATTTGATTTCGCGAAAAAAATGTTTCCTTATGTATTAGGACACCCTAACCTACATACATGCAAAAATGTATGGCTTTTTCTATTACAGTCTCTGAGATCGACGCGTTTATACAGACGGACAGACGGACTGGCGGACAAGTCTACGGACTCGGCTGTTGATGCTGATCAAGAATATTCTTCATACACACTCTTACACAACTTCATAATCCTCTTTTACCCATTCTGAATGCACCTAAAAAAAATGTATTGCCTAAAAAGGCCAAAAATTGCCTAAATATTTAGGAAAAATTACCAAGGCTATAGGGGTCCTCGTTTTTAGGACATACCTACCTTAAATA
Source organism: Lordiphosa clarofinis (assembly GCA_018904275.1). NCBI lineage: Eukaryota > Metazoa > Arthropoda > Insecta > Diptera > Drosophilidae > Lordiphosa > Lordiphosa clarofinis. Next base: position 259,952 of record JAEIGQ010000130.1, read on the forward strand.
CTATGTACTCTATGCCCTAAAATTAAGGCAGGAATTGGTAAAATTATGATTTATATGCTAGGATTAAGGTAAGAATTTCCCAAAATTTATGTAGTCCTATGTATAAATTATCCATAGCTCTAGACGTTTCAGGCTTTAAAAGTGATGATTGAGGTAATTAGTACATATGTTTTCGGAATTTTTTCCCCCGATCCCCTGTTATGTAATAACACATTCTTTTCAAAAGTTATATTGTTAATTAATTTTATAATTATATACAGTGAATATCGCTTATATGCAAAAGCTATAATGCAGCAATATTTTTGCATATAAGCGATATTTGCATATAAGCGGTTATCGGTTATATGCAAGTCGTTTGCATATAAGCAATCAATCGGTTGTAAGCAAAAAAGTGCATATAAGCAATTCAGTGATTTATGTTCGATATAGTTAATATATGTATGTATTTTATTTAAGTGTTACTTAAATATTACATAAAAGACAACTTAAAATCACATTTCGTTTCTAATATCGCATACAGGTATTATTTACTAAATACGTAAAAAATCAGTAATTTTGATTAATTTTGAGATTATGTTGAACAAGTTTACTTAAAAAAATCTGTTATTTTCGTTTGGTTATTGTTTTTTTCAGCATTTTCTAAGATCAGGTCTTCAATGTCATCAAAAGTCTCTGAAGAGTTTATATTTTTATAAGAAAAGTAGTCGCGCAGCGAATTTAAATTTTGAAGGGCCTCTTTGGTAGACGGATGTTTTACACTGAAATCAGATTGAGCAAAGTTTTCCTCATCTTCAGTGGGATTTTCATTTTCTTCCAGTACATCTGCAATAGTATCCTGGTCAGAAATACTTCCAAAGCAGGGAAGATTATTGTCGCATTGAATGTAATCGGTGTCTAAATTGGACCATCCGAAATTTTCGCCCTCTGCATCTGCCTCAGGTGAAATATCAGTCTCTGAAATTTGATCAATGCTAGCCTGAAATGAACAAATTTAATGCTTACTTACACCTTTTTTAGTATCCACTTTTGCAAATTTACCTTCTGAAAACAAATAATAATTGTTTGCTGCTTAACTAAGTTCCAAGCTCGATTGGCATATCATATTCCATCCAAAATAGTAAGCGATTTGAGAAATTCAACTACGGATAATCCCTTAAAAGAGTGGATAATACCTTGATCTAGTGGCTGTATTATGGCGGTGGTATTTGGCGGCAAAAATTGAATTGTTATGTTCGAGAATACCGTTTCTGTATTGTGGCAAGGAGCATTGTCTATAATTAAACAAATGTGTTTATTGTTTTTCTGTAGATCCTTATTAAGGTGCACCAGTATCTGTGTCCAAATAAGACTTGTCATCCAAGCGCTTTTGTTGCTGTAGTATGGCAGTGGCACCTCTCTTCCTTTAAAAGGCCGAGGCTTGGCTGACTTTCCAATACAATAAGCTCTCTTGAATGTACCAGTTGCATTGCAAAAAAAAGCAATGTAAGGCGTTGCTTCTGCGTTTTAAATCCTTTAGGATTCTCATGCTTTACTCTCTCTTTGAAGGATCTCATTTGCATTGTTTTTAATGCGCGAAATGGTGCTGACGCTTACTTTATACTTCGCAGCTAATAGCGTTTGATTATTGTTTATTTTTAAGTCATTTAAAACTGAAATTTTTTGTTTAGCTGTCAGAATATGACGCGGCATTGTTGCACTTGTTAGTCGATACTTCAGCTATCGATGAAAGTTCAATCGATAAATAAATTGATGGGAACAGTGTTGGAAAATTTGCATACAACCGACTAAAATAGTGCGCAGCAATTTCAATTGTGGTGAAAAATGTTTGCATACAAGCGATACAAGCAATTAAATTCTTATATATAAAATACACATAATGCTCTTAAATGTTAAGCTTATATAACCGATATTTACTGTATAAGCATCGATATTAAGTAAGATAAAAGAGCTATTATTTTTAGCACGATATACAATATAGTAAGTAAAACTATATATTTCAGAGTGTATACAATAGAAAAATATGCCCAATGCTACATATAATCGGTTCTCATATCCTATTCCTGATCGACGAAAGATAAATTATGAGCAAAAGAAAGTTCGCAGCCAGAAGGACGCATCTCCGACCCTGCAATAAATTAATATTCTTGATCAGCATCAACAGACGAGTTTATAATATAAACTTTATATAGCCGTAAGCGTATAAACGAACAAATCTTAGAGATGGTAAGAGACAGAGGTCCGACCTGTAGGAGAGATTTACATCTGAGACTTGCATTATTTATCAATCTGAGAATGGAAAAGGTCGGATTAAAGGTAGTTAAGTGTTGAGCAAAGTAAAGTTCGCAGCAGCACCGCAGCAGCTAAAAACACATCTGAGCAGACACTTTCGCGGGTATAAGGGTTTTTACAGTCGTACTTGCTAGACTTTTTCACATATTTATTTTTTTACAAATAATTTATTTATTTTATGTTAAGTAAAGTCCAGACGTCTCCGAATTTATTTAGCAATAATACACAAAGGCACTACGATTGAAATACTTTCTTATTTAGTGATGGAGTTAGAGGTGTGCCAGCAATAGATGGTACCAAATCAATTGCTTTAAAGCTTTAATCTTTAATATATACGCATAACTTTCCCAACTCATACCAATAACTAAAAAATTAAATTTTAATTACCTCAATCTTAAGACATAACACTCTTAAAACTTAGTATTTTATGCCTCAGTTTGAGGACTACAAATGTCTAAAATTTGGATTAGTTTCTTTTCTTAATTTTGGCAAATATAATACATAAAATATTAATATTAATTACAGCAATTTTAGGACATAAGATGCTTAAAATTTAGGTAATTTATTCCTGCATTTTAGGGCATAAAATGCCTAAGTTTTAGATAATTCATACATTAATTCAAGTACATATCATACTTTTAAGTTTAGGAAACTAACTCCTCAATCTTAGAACATGACATTCCTTAAAACTAGGACAATTTTTACCTAAATTTTAGGGCATAGTTTTCCTAAAATCGGAATGCCTAAACCTTAGGTCCATTGGGGCCTTGGCGCCTTTTTAGGTAATTTTTCCTAAATATTTAGGCAATATTAGGCCTTGATGGTTGCTTGTCTGGGTTGTGTTGGCCGTCATTGCTCATCCAAAATAAAACTTCATTTTATTTTAAATTTTCCTCCTACGCGTTTCGGCCACATTTTGCGCCTTCATCAGGGAGTCTGCATTTATTAAATTACATTAATTTTCAACAAACATAAAAACAAACATTACATTAACTTACATACATACATATATGTTCACCTGTGCACTAATCTAACGTCGTCGCTTTTGTAAATTTGTAAATTGTCATATGTCGTCCCATTGTATTTATTTTGTTTTGTCAAATGTTTGGTTTTATTGTTATTATTTTCCGCGATCGCTGCAGCGTACGTGTAATTTATTTGGTCAACGTCGTCTTTGTGGTTTACAGCCCGCTCTCCCCGCTGTTGTATTCGCAGACTTTCCAGTGTTAGTCTTACTCTCTCTCTCTTTTCTATGTCCAGCACTTTATTATCGAAATCAGCTGTATGTCCAGATGTTGTCAAGTGTTGCGCTATCGCTGTTGTTGATTTGTTGTTTTTCGCATCTCCTTTGTGTTCCGCTATTCTAGTCGCAAGCGCTCGTTTTGTCGTTCCTATGTATACGTCGTCGCAAGCCTCTCCTTCTTTTCCCTTGCATACTATTTCGTACACAACGTTCTGTTGTAATTCTTTCGTTATCCTATCCTTCGTGTTTGTAAACAGTTTCCTTGTATTTGTGTGGGCTTTGTATGCGATCGTTAGATTTGAATATTGTCTAGGTATTAATTTCCCAATTGTCTGTTTGCTTGTTAATTTGTCCACATATGGTACACTTATGTATTGCGTTTTCTCTCTCTTGTCTCTGCTGTCGGGTTCACTGGTCTTTGTTTGGGTGGAGTTTGTAATTAACCGGTCAATCAGCTGGTCTGGATAACTATTTTTCCTAAACATTGTTTTAAGTTTAATGTATATTTCGGGTCTGTATGATGCGTCGCTTAAGGTGTATGCTTTGTTTATTATATTCTTTACTGTGTTAACTTTTTGGGAAATGGGCTGATTTGAGTGAAAACTCATTATTATTCCTGATGCTATGGTTTTTGTGTACCACTTGAACTTTAGTTTTCCGTCGTCTCTTTTTATTTCCGTGTCGAGGTAGCATATCCTGTTGTCCTTCTCTACTTCCATTGTAAACTGAACCCGATGATGTTGCTTGTTCAGTGTTTCTAGTATAGTCTGAGCGTCTTTTTTCTTTATTATACAAACTATATCGTACACATATTTTGTAAGGTGTTTGACTTCTATGTGTCTCTTCTCTAAATTTGCCATTGCATCGTCCAAAATTTTAAACCACAAAGACGACGTTGACCAAATAAATTACACGTACGCTGCAGCGATCGCGGAAAATAATAAAAGCAGGACGACGACGAGAAGCTCTTTAGGAAGATTGTAATGAAAAAGACATTGATTCTGAAAATAATGTAAATTATCAATATTAGTCACTCTCAAATCACTTTAATCACTGTTTACCTGTTAAGTCATTTAAGAACAAGTCACTTTAGTCACTGTTAGACTTAATCACTTTGTTAAGTCTGTTTCGGTTAGCACTTTTTATGTTAGTCATTATCACTGTTAAGTCATTAAGCACGTTGTCACTTAAGCACTGTTAAGTCATGTTAAGTCTTTAGACAGTTAATCACGTTAAGCACTGTTAATACTTTAAGTTAATCTTTAATCACTGTTATCACTTGTATTAAGTCACTTATACTTATCTTAATCTTTAGTACTGTTAAGCACTTTATCACTGTTGTCACTTAGTCACTTTGTTACTGTTGTCACTTTGTCACTGTTAGTCGTTAAGCTTTGTACTTTATCATGTTGACACTTTAATCCTTACTTTATCACTTTATCACTTTGTCACTTATACTTTTATTATCACTTATCACTTTAACTTTCACTTTTCACTTATCTTTATCTTATCACTTTCACTTCATTCACTTTGCTTCACTTACTTTTCGCTGTACACAATCTATAATCAAACTTAATGCACCCACCGCACCCCCCCCCAACCACCACCCACGACCAACCCCCCCAGACCCCAAACCAACCCACGAGCCCACCCCAGACCACAACCCCACGACCACACCCCACCCCAACCCCACACCCACCCACACACCCCCCAACCCCAACCCACCCCCAACACACCACCCCACCGCCCAAACCCCGATCCCCCGACCCCACAACCCCAACCCCCCGCCCACCCACACCCCAACCCACACCCCACAGACCCACCACCCCAGACCCCACGATCCCCAACCCCACTACCCCAACACCACACCCCACGACCCCACCAGACCCACCGACCCCACCAGACCCACGCCCCACCTGCCCATACCCACAGACCCCAACCACACAACCCAACCACCCCACAGACACCACCACCCCACAACACCAACCCCACACCCCAAACCCCACCACCCCACCAGACACCACACCCCACCAGACACCACACCCCAAACAACCCCACAACCCCAACCACCCCACCAGACCCCACAGACCCCAGATCACCCAAGATCCCCACGACCCACGATCCCCACCGATCCCCTAGATCCCCACTACCACCAGACCCCCAATCCCCCCAGACCCACACCCCACCAACACCACAGACCCCCAACACCACAGACCCACACCACCGATCCCCACAGCCCCACCGACCCCCACCCCACAACACCCACCCCACGACCCCACCACCCACCGACCCCACCACACCAACCCCCCAACACCAACCCACCACCACCAACCCCAAACCCCACCCCCCAAATCCCCAAGACCCGACCCCAGACCCCAAACACCACCACCCCACCCAACCCACAGACCCCCAACCCACCAGACCCACCACCCCACCAGACACCACCACCCCACCAGACACCACACCCCACAACCCAAACCCCACCAACACCACAATCCCCCCCCCACCAGACACCACACCCCACCGCCCAACCCACCACACCACCCAACACACACCCACCACCCACATCCCCACCAACCCCACCCCCACGATCCCCAAACCAAACCCCACACCCCACAACCACACCCCACCCCACCCACCAACCCCAACCACACCACCCAACCAACCCCACAACACCACCACCCCCAACACCACCACCCCACAACCCACGATCCCCCAACACCACACCCCACAACACCAACCCCACCACACCACATCCCCACCCACCCCACCGATCCCCACCAATCCCCACAACCCCAAACCACCACAACCCCACACCCACCACCCCACACCACACCCCACCCCACCCCCACCCCCACCAACCCACCCCCCACCAACACCACCCCACACACCCACACCCACAACCCCACAACACCACAACACCACCCCACCACCCCACCACCCACCCCCACCCCCCACCACCCCACCAACCCACCCCCACCACACACCCCCACCCCCCACACCCCACCAACCCCACACCCCACCACAACACCACCCCCACCCACCCCCACCCCCCCCCAACCCACACCCCACCAACACCACCCCCCACCACCCCACCAACCCCACCCCCCACACCCACCCCCACCAACCCACCCCCCACACAACCCCACACCCACCCCCCACCCCACCAACCCCACAACCCCACAACACCACCCCACCACCACAACCCCACCACCCAAACCCACCCCACAACCCAAACCCCACCACACCACCAACACCACCACCCCAACACCAACCACCACACAATCCCCACGACCCCACCCCCCCACCCCAAACACCAAATCCCACCCCACCACCCACCCCCCACCACCCACAATCCCCCCAACACAACCTAGACCACACAGATCCCCACCAGACCCCACCGATCCCCACAGATCCCCACCCCCAACCCCACCAGATCCCCAGCCCCACGACCCCACCGATCACCACGATCCCCAAGACACCACGACCCCACCAGATCACCACGACCCCACCACCCCACCCCCCCCGCACCACGACCCCACGCCCACCACCCCACCCACCCCCCCGCACCAGTCCCCGCACCACGCCCCACCGTCCCCACACCACCCCCCCCGATCCCCCCGCCCCCCCAAGATCCCCCCCCACCGCCCCCCGACGCCCTGATCCCCACCGGCCTAGATCCCCCCGTCTCCACCTCCAACCGATCACCACTGATCCCCACTGGTCCCCAGATCCCACGTCCCACCAGTCCCACCAGATCCCCACCCCAAACCTGAGCTCCAGGTCCCTCCGATCACCACGACCACCGAACCAAACCAGACAGCACCAAACCGCGCCAGATCCTCACCAAATCTTCACCTGATCCCCCCAGGTCTCTACCAAATACCCATCACTTCCCCCACTTCCACCTCACACTATCCAACTCCACACACAACCCACCTGCCCTACCGGTAATGGTAAAAGCTGCTGATTTTGCAAATACAAAATACAAAACACAAAATCAAAGACATACCCCCAAAGAATCTGTCGCAAGACATACCCGCAAAAATCTGTCGCAAAGACAAAATTTTTCAAGATTCACTCCCCCATTCTGACGGACGTCCGTAAAAGAGCTTCGCTCTAATAAAACCAAACATTTGACAAAACAAAATAAATACAATGGGACGACATATGACAATTTACAAATTTGTTTGTTTTTATGTTTGTTGAAAATTAATGTAATTTAATAAATGCAGACTCCCTGATGAAGGCGCAAAATGTGGCCGAAACGCGTAGGAGGAAAATTTAAAATAAAATGAAGTTTTATTTTGGATGAGCAATGACGGCCAACACAACCCAGACAAGCAACCATCAAAATTGACAACAAATTGGCCCAACGAAAAACACACAATATTAGGCCTTTTTAGGCAATAAATTTCTATTTGGTGTACGAAGTTAAGACTTGGACACGGGGTTTCTTTTCTGACAAAGAGTGGACTGAGAATGGGTTTCTTTGGCTAAGGAACTCGCGCTTACTAGTTTTTTTGTGATATCTGCGGAATAAAACTTTTTATCTTGTTTTAATGATTAAGCGGTTTTGAATAGGTATTGAAGTGGAAAAACACGTCTAACTGTGGTAGAACGATTCTGCAGACTTTGCCTTCTAGCTATTTTTAATGTGGTTACCGCTAGCGGGTTGAAATCGGTCCTAGGAGGTTAATTTTCAACATTTGTCCTCAATGGAGTAAAGAATTATTGGGTCTTATATTTTCAATTATTCCAGGTTTTCATATCACAAGCATATTGGTTCAAAAAACTGCATGTCAATGGTCATGTTTAGAGCAATCTTGCAATGAATAGTTTTCCAAATTGCCATGTGCGGAAATGCAACGGTCATAAAATACCGCTTCCAAATCAAGTCATGCGATAATAAAAAGTTGATAAATTATATGCATATCATGGCCGTAGCATAAAATTTTAGGAAATTGGACCTAGATTTTAGGCTTACCATAGCCTAAAAATGTTTGCCTAAATTTTGACATTTTAGTCCAGATTTGACTTGTTTAGGTAAAAAATTACCTAAATAGATCAATTATAGTCCATTTTTGTTTCCTAAAATCTAGGAAAAAATTCTTCTGAGTGTGGATAGAGTATAACTAGCTTAAATTGACGTCAACACAACCACATGGTCTCCTCTGATAATTTTCAAGGCACTTGGATACCGCTTGCGCAAGAATGCGGTGATCGTTCAAGATAACTTAGCAATTGCCAATTTCAACAATGTATTTTGCGCTTCCACGAATTAAAACTAGAGGCTCTGACTCAAAGCTCAAATAATGCTTTGAAATTGTTTTGAAAGGCAATAAAGTGAGTTTAGCTTAGTGAAGAATATTTGACAACATGATAAATTCCCGTGGTCTTCCAATTATACAGACTGTACGCATTGGGACACTAACGTGTCCGTGCCCAAAGTTGTGGTCCCAGTTGCCTAGTTCCAGTTTGTTTTGTCTTTTTTTTTCAATGACTAACCCCAAATTGGTCAGCGCCATGTGACAAAGTTTGAGGGCTTCAATTAAGTTGACAGCACAAAAAATTTAGTTCTCTTTCATTTTGTGCACCGACATGTTGTTAAACGACATGCGCAGGAAAAACGGGCTTCGCTGGCAAAGGGTAATATTCTTGAATTATTAAGTATCAAAACAAATTCGTTTGTCAATGCACTAACTAAATAGTTTTCGAGTGCAAGGCTTTTTCTGGGACACTTAATGATTGAACTTCATCGTGTTTTAAATTATTTCTGTTTTGGTGAAGTATAATATTTTGACGAAATTATTTTGTTGTCGTTCTGATTACGAACCTTAATGTTGTGCTACAAATGGTGCATGTGCATGTACAGTTATAGCCGATCAATATGGAAGCAATTCGCAAAATGTAAATATTGACGCAAAAAGACAATTACAAAAGTCCATGCAGCAAAAAAAAAAGAAGAAAATCAATAATCAGCTTTGTACTATTCGATGCAATATTGGAAAAGTTGGTCTGAGCTAAGGACTGACTCATACCTAGACCAGGCACTGCACCTTTCGTTAGAATGTCCTGACATACATATAAACAAAAGATTAGAAAGAGCTATGTATAATCCAACAACATTCATACTTATTCAATGTAGACGTTTGTGATAAAAATATTTGTAAGAAAATATGACTAAACCGTTGAAAAATGGGAATCGGGACGGAATCTCATTCATGATTGAGGGGGCTTATTCTTTTTTGCTCAAAACTTCAGATCCGCTCATCCGATCTTATGGTTTTTTCGGCACATATTAAAAATAATTTATATATATAGTAGTAAATATTACTAATGGATAGCTATTTCTACAAGCTACGAATCATCCATCTTCAAAACTGTGGGTGATATGACGTTTTTTCCAAATTGCAGAGAGCGTAAGTTAAAGTCGGTTCTAACCGACTTCGATATACCCGTTACTTATGAAAATTGAAAATTTTTGCTCATAACTTGAGAACCGTTCATCCGATCTTTATTATTTCTTGTGCAAATCGATTTATTTTGCTAACTACTAATTCTAGAAGGTACTAATCGTCTATCTTCAAAACTGTAGGAGATATAACGTTTTTTCCAAATTGCGGGGGCTTGAGGGGGCGTGGCCAAAATTTGAAACAAACTTGATCTGCGTGCAGATAAAAGAAGCATTTACCATCTCTGAGATCTAGGTGTTCATACAGACGGACGGACGGACAGACGGACAAGTCTATATCGACTCAAGAATATATATACTTTATATGGTCGGAAATGAGTCCTTCTGCCTGTTACATACATTTGCACGACTTTAGTATACCCTTTTTACTCTACGAGTAACGGGTATACAAATTATCTTGATCTGCCTGAAAGTATAAGAAGCATTTGTCCCATACATGTCAAATCTCCATCTCTTACCTTCTCTGAGATCTGTTTGTTCATAGTGACGGACGGACAGACCGACAGACGGACATGGCTATACGGACTCGACTGTTGATGCTGATCAAGAATATATATACTTTATAGGGTCGGAAATGATTCCTTCACCCAGTTTCATACTTCTGCACAAACTTAATATAAACTTTTTACCTTTGGTTCGGGGTATAATTAGAAAGATGGTGACAACTCTGGCTGCTGTCGATATACACAATCACACGCGCCAGCCAGCTGTTTATGAAACCGACTTCGAGACCGAAAAGTCAAAACGTAACCCTATCGTTTCGAATCGGGAACAGCAGATAGTAAAATTTTCCATTTCGTTTTGTTTTTAATATTTAAAAACGTTCGGAATTTAAAACAGATCTGATTATCTCGTTCAGGAAAGGCTTGGGAATCTGTACACTGAGGTAAAAACGTGTTTGGAAAATAAGTTGCTTAATAATATTTGCTTCAAACAACAACAAAACCGGTTTTTACCGGAGAGATATACAGTAGAGAGAGCGAGTGAGAGCAAGTTGGCTTTCTTTTTGATCTCTCTCTCTTGTCTGCTCAACAAAGCATAAGTAGCCCTCAAGACGCGCATCTGCGAAACTGTTCAATGGCTGAATTGTCCAGCGCGTCATTCTATACGTTAAGTGCATAAGGAACAGGGCTCAAATTCCCGTCAAGTCAGAAAACCAATTTTTCTGTGTTTTTCTGTAAAACTTTCTGATTCCTATGGGATATATGGGTGGAGGGAGAAGCAGCAGGCACGCATATCCGGAGCCTGCCTCCCTTCACTTCCAGTCAAAAAAGGTAAGTCCCCGTTTCTTATTCCACCCAAATGTGAGGAATCGCTAACACCTGGTTGGTCCGAGAGCAATCAAATTTTTTTTTCGGGTCAGTTTAAAATTTTCTTGAAAACGGAACAACATTAACTCTAATCATTTTCTCAAAAATGGAACAATATCAACTCAATTTAAGTTTTTGCATTGTACATTGTACTACAAATGAGAAAACCCGTTCTTGCATACTTTTTGGTCACGTTTGAGCAAGCAGTGGTGTTGCTGCGGTAAAATGTACAATCTTCATATGATCACTAGAAATGAACGCGGGACGAAAATATGTCTAGACCCGAAATCAACGAGTTGTTCGTGTGGGAGAGGTATGTTTTCAGCAAAAACAATCGTTTTTGTTTCACATGATTTATCATATCATATCATATCATATCATATTTTAAATTATTTGCCCATTGTCATCCGATTTGGATTAGACTCAAACTCAAACAAGTGAGAAAGTCGGTCTAGCCCGACTATAACATACTCTGTACCTGGAGTAGAAGCTGATTGCAATGCTGGTGCTGCGCTCATCTCTAAGTCTCTTTCTCTCTCTTTCTCTCACTCTCTCTCTCTCTCAGATTGTGCGGTGCTGGTTCTAAGTGGGTGGGAGGGGGGGGATTAACAGTTTTGCTCATAACTTAAGAACCGCTCATCCGATCTTTTTCATTTCTTCGGCAAATCGATACATTTTGCTAATTACTAACTATCCCTATCTATAAAACTGTAGGGGGCGTGGCGAAAATTGAAAATAAACTTGATCTGCCTGCAAGTATAAGAAGCATTTGTCCCATACATGTCATACCTCAATCTCTTACCATCTCTGACATCTGTTTGTTCATACGGACGGACGGACGGACGGACAGACGGATATGGCTATATCAACTCGGCTGTTGATGCTGATCAAGAATATATTATATATACTTTATAGGGTCGGAAATGATTTCTTCTCCCGGTTACATTTTTTTGCACAAACTTAATATACTCTATGTACAGAGTATAAAAATAAACGTAAACTTTAAAGATGATTTCATTACAAAACAAGTAAGAAAGTCGGACAAGCCCGATTATAACATACTCTGTACCTGCAGTAGAAGCTGAATGCAATGCTGGTGTTGCGCTTATCTTTCTCTCTCATAACTTGAGAACCGCTCATCCGAACCGCTCAATCGGTACATTTTGCTAAATACTATCTATCTCTAGAAGGTACGAATCGTCTATCTTCAAAACTGTTAGAGATATAACGTTTTTCCCAAATTTCGGGGGCAGGAGGGGGCGTGGCAAAATTTGAAAATAATCTTGATCTGCCTCCAAGTATAGGAAGCATTTGTCCCATACATGTCAATCCTCTATCTCTTACCATCTCTAAGATCTCTTTGTTCATACGGACGGACGGACAGACAGATATGGCTATATTGACTCCGCTATTGATACTGATCACGAATATATATACTTTATAGGGTCGGAAATGATTCCTTCTCCCTGTTGCATACTTTTGCACAAACTTAATATACTCCAAGTACCATTGGTACATAGTTTTTAGATTCTTGTAAGACTTAGTAGAAATCTTTTTTTTTTTAACCCGCCTACTACCTGGTTTTACGTTGCACATCCAGTCTTCGAAGTTTTGCCATAATGGTAGCAGCAAACTCACAAGTAGCTTACCAGTTTTCCTTTAACATCTGCATATATGGGACTAATTTATCTTCGGCAACATCACCACCCATCACCCTGGATAACTCAGCCCTCTCAGCCTTAAACCTTTTACACACGAACAAGACCTCCACAGGACCTTCTTCTCAGCATCATGGCCGATTCTTTTCGGGTAGCTTTTAAAACAGCCATGTCCACTAAGAAGCTGAGTTAGGTGAGCTCACCTCACCATGTTCTTTAGACAGCCATAGCAATAACTTCGGGGCTACGGGCTATGGGTCCGGCGACCCTTAGTGGGTAGGTCCGAACGCTGTTGCCACATCTCGATGCTCCGCTGCCTCGCTTTCTGTAACCCTGCTAGGTTGAACTGCGCCACTCCCTGTACAACTCATTTGCTTCTGTCGCCAGTTTGCTTAGTGGAATCATCCCGGCAATGACCAAAACAGCATCTTCTGACACCGTACGGTACGAAGAAGAGATCCTGAGCGCACTTAGACGGTACGCCCCACATACGCCTTTTGTATAGCTAGAGAGCACAATGAAGCTATTCCAGATTGGCGCCGAATAAAATATTGTGGCCTTAGTAACACTCGCCAAAAGTCGTCTTCGTCCCTGTTTGGTGCGCATTGCACGCCTTTCTGTCCTTCGGAGCACTTTGCCTACAGCAGCAAGTGCCACATTGTCCGCAAAACCCACTAAGTAATCTCCTGGAGGGAGAGAAAGGCGGAAGTCCCCGTCGTACACGGCGCTCCATAGGACAGGTCCCAGCCTTGTGGAACACCATCAGATACCTCATGAGTTTTATTTCCTTCTGCCGTGGAGAGTAGTAGAAATATAAAAAAGTTAATAAAACTTGTAATTTCGAAATGTGGGCCAGTTGGCTTTGAAAACAAAGAAAGATTTTGGACCAAACAGCTATTTGCTCTGCCGATCATTTCGTATAAAAGTGCAGCAAGATTTCAATCAACCCAGCTCGTCATGTTGATCAAGAATATATAAGCTTTATGTGAAAGGAGTCAGCAGGTTTTAGTGTTGCACATGCAACAGGGCTAACAGATCAGGTAACTTAAAACCCCTCACTTTTATGCTCATAACTTGAGAACCGTTCGTCCGATCTTTATCATTTTCTCGGCAAATCGATTTATTTTGCTAATTACTAACTATCTCTAGGAGGTACGAATCGTCAATCTTCAAAACTGTAGGAGATATAACTTTTTTTTAGATTGAGGGGGCGGGAGGGGGCGTGGCCAAATTTTGAAACAAACTTGATCTGCGTGCAGATAAAAGAAGCATTTGTCCTATACATGTCAAACCTCTATCTCTTACCATCTCTGAGATCTAGGTGTTCATACAGACAGACGGACAGATGGACAGACGGACGGACGGACAGACGGACAGACGGACATGGCTATATCGACTCGGCTGTTGATCAAGAATATATATACTTTATATGGTCGGAAATGCTTCCTTCTGCCTGTTACATACATTTGCACGACTTTAGTATACCCTTTTTACTCTGCGAGTAACTGGTATAAAAATAATTCTTTAAGCACTCTCAGTTGATTTTTTTTTTGGTTTTTTCTATTTTCAACTTTTTGACTGAAACTTTTTGATGGTGAAGCACAATCACCAAAAACTTGAAAATTTTTGTTTCGTCAGAATGACAAAAACCGATACATAGTTTACAGCTATTGCAATCCATGTTTAACCAATGTAAAGGTAATTCGATACAACATTTTAGTTTATATATTATTATTATCAATTGTCGAAAGGCTTCTATGTCGTTTGTACCGGACCTGGAACAGGCTGGGACTGGCATGTGCTATGTGCAGTGGGTCCTCATTCGATTCATTAGGCGTTGATTTAATTTAAAATTATTCAAGTTCAATTAATATGGGGTATTTATGACTTTTCTTAATATTAATAATATTCGTATTTTCCTTATAAAATTGATTTTGGTGAACAATCTGGAACCTGATTTTTACATATGTCGTAGCTGAAAATACACGAATGACTTCCATAACCGTGAGCTCTTCTTTCTCTTTTTCCATCACGCCCGGTGAATTTCTTCTAAGGATTTAATAGAGATGTGGACAGATGATTTTCTCAGATTTTCTATTAAGAAAGAAGATACACTACTCCTGATAATCACCTTTAAGTTTTGTGAGATTTAGCTGGCTTTTTAGCAAAATTAATGATAATTGCTTTTACTTTAGCCAAATGAATTTGCGACCGTGGAAAGGCTTTATAATTACTCATCCTTTTTAAAATCGTTCAAAATTTTTTTTATATTTTTTAAAAAGGGAAGATCGGCGATTTTTGAAGATATTGGATGTTATGCTTCCACGACTCCTCTAAGCACTAATTCAAAAATATAATGTCGGCATGGGAAATAAAGAAAATCTTTATCAATCTGTTGTCCCAACAAGACACGAGTTGGAGGCTGTTCAATAATTGGCATTCCTTGCTCTTTTCCAGATGAATTGGGAATTCCAAGGACACTAAGCAGTTCTTCTACGTCCATGCATTGACAATCTTCGGAAAGCTTTTCATTAGAATCAATGATGTAGAATTTTGAATAAGTTGGTATATAGTTAATTGCCATCTATCCAGAACTTCCACCATTTTCAAAGTGGTAAATGACTTCTTTTTGCGCCTTTCAACTATCTCTTCTTTGCTATTTCAGCCTTCAGATTCCAGTTTGTACTCGCTCTCAAAGATGTCTGCTTTGCCATTGTCACTACTGGAACTTTCTAAATTTGGCAACCCTGAAGCTTCGATAAACTTAAAATATGTGAAATAGAAAGAGATAAATGACTACCTACCAACTATTTTTCTGAGTTTTGAAATGTCAGCTGACATTTTTCAGAATTATTTTAACTTTGTGAAATAATCTGTTTTATCAAAAAACGAGAAGGCCAAGCTAACTTCGTCTGTACCGGACTTTTTATACCTTTGCAAATGTTTTGAATTCTTCGTCTTCTTTTTTGGCCCTTACAACCGTTTGACGGTCTGCACTCAAAAAAAAGTTGTCATCATTGTGACACAATGTAGACATCAATTTGAAACTATAGAGTATCGAATTATCTTTAATACTCCAAGTATCAAATTGATATCTTCGAAAGTATTAACACGATAGTTCGAGGATTTCCAATTGATACTAACGTGTATCAGGTAGACACTTTATTGTATTAATATTATTGTTTCAATTTGACACTAGGTCTTATTAATTCGATAATTCAACTATCAAACTTTTTGTATCATTTTGAAACTAGCTTTTATCAATTTAATATTATTTCTTATCAAGTTTGTAGTATATTTTCAATTCTTTACAAACTGCCATTTAAATACATAAAGAACATTTTGAAAACATTATCTTTTTATTTAAAATTTATTTCATTTACACTAATAAATTGAATTGGTCAAGTGTGGACACCTCGCTATGGAGAAACATTGGTCTCCCACTGCATGTCTCATGTTTACGTGAATGTTGTATTTTTAGAATCACTGTACTAATGTGCCATTTGATAGAACCCATACACTTAGCGCGTTACTCCTTCAGAGGCTCTGAAGAAAACACGCGAAAAACGCCTCTACAGCAGCTGTCTTCGTTTGATACCTTTCGCGTTGTGCGCTAACATGCAAAGCGCTGAAACAGGCACCGCAGCAATGTGGCATGTTATGTGTCCTGTCTGAATAATTACATTTGTTACTACATATGCTTTCAAAAAAAGACCACGGCAACTTTAATACTTAGCTGCTTAAACTTTCCTTGTAAGTGTACTCCATTTAAAATCCATTTATATATCTTCATCACGTCGTCTTCCATAGCGTATACTTCTATAGCCTAATCATACTGAGTACATCTTTTATCCAAGATCCTGAGTCAAAAATATTAACCAAGGCGAAATTTGCCGGATTTGTAGCATGTTACTATCATCGATCCTCGTAACATGTTTACAAGACAAAATCTTAAAAATTTTGCCAGAGCAAATGGTTATTAAGCATTTTAGCCAGAGTTCAACACGATTCTATTTGCTGTGTATACAAAAGCCACAGAGAGATGTTGGATGCTAGATGTGCTTAGTGTGATTAGCCTATTATTGAATTGTTTGCACATAAATTAAAACACTATATTTGACAGGTCAAACAACGCTAGCTGCCACATTTGGCCTGCTTTTTTATACAATTCATGCATTCTTCGAAATTTCGAACTTAAAAAAAATTTGTTAGGTTCAAATTGATACTTCTGCGCATTAAATTAATATTCCAAGTTTCAATGTAGTACTTTCTAGGCTAACATTGATACAAAAAAAACGAGAGCGTAAGTTAAAGTCGGCTCTAACCGACTTCGATATACCCGTTACTCATGAAAAAACATGTTCAACAGTGTTACTGCGTTCCTTAGGGTGACCATCCGAAAAGTATGCAACATTTTTTTATGGTGGGAGGGGGGTAGCGGGGGGCTTGTATCACTTTTTTGCTCATAACTTGAGAACCGTTCATCCGATCTTGATCATTTTTTCGGCAAATCGATTCATTTTGCTAATTACTAACTATCTTTAGGTAGTACGAATCGTCTATCTTCAAAACTGTAGGAGATATAACGTTTTTTTTAAATTGAGGGGGCGGGAGGGGGCGTGGCCAAAATTTGAAATAAACTTGATCTGCGTGCAGATAAAAGAAGCATTTGTCCCATACATGTCAAACCTCTATCTCTTACCATCTCTGAGATCTAGTTGTTCATACAGACTGACGGACGGACGGACAGACGGACAGACGGACATGGCTATATCGACTCGGCTGTTGATGCTGATCAAGAATATATATACTTTATATGGTCGGAGATGATTCCTTCTGCCTGTTACATACATTTGCACGACTTTAGTATACCCTTTTTACTCTACGAGTAACGGGTATAAAAAATAATACTAGTTTCAGTTTCAATTTGAAACTCGTGTTTCAAATTGATATTGATACTTTTTTTTTGGGTGTGGGCCTCTGCGAGTAATGCTCTCCATTCGCTTCTGTTCAAGGCCAGCTGCCACCAGTTGGTCACACCAAGCTTGGCAGTGTCTTCGCTCACCTGGTCTTCCCATCTTAGGGGTGGTCTTCCCTTCTTGCCGCCTCCATAGTCAGCCGCCTTCGATTTATACGCCTTTTTTGCTGGAGCTAGCCAGGCTGGTGTCCCCATAGAGCTCATACAGTTCGTCGTTTCTTCGAATGCGGAAATCATCGCCGACTTTTAAAGGTCCATAAATCGTTCGGAGAATTTTTTGCTCAAACACGCCAATCGCTGCTTCATCCGCTGCTGTCATTGTCCATGCTTCTGCGCCATATTGCGGGACTGGGATGATAAGCGACTTGTACATGGCTATTTTTGTTCTTCGCTTGAGGTCTTTGCTGAACTCCCTACTTGAACTCCCTACTTAGCCCATAGTAGCATCGGTTCGCAAGAGTGATTCTTCGTCGGATTTCCAGACTGATGTTGTTCTTGCTGGTTATCATCGTTCCGAGGTAGACGAAACCCTCCACAACATTAAAGTTGTACTTCTCCATTGTAACAGATTGTCCAAGTCGCAATGACTTTCTGTCCCCGGATACTAGGTACTTCGTCTTGTCCTCATTGACCGCTAAACCCATTAATTAAGACTCCTGCTCAATCTCTGAAAACGCCTTCCTTACTGCCCGTGTCGTTTTGCCGATAATGTCAATATCATCGGCCTATGCAAGTAGCATTCGATTTTTATGAATAAATCCACCGGTTCTGTTGGCATGTCGGCACGCGCAGTATATCTTCCATCAGTAGATTAAAGAAGTCACACGATAAGGTATCGCCCTGCCTAAAACCACTTTTGGTATCAAATGGTTCAGAGAGGTTCTTTCCTATTTTGACGGAGCTTTGCGTACTTCTCAACATCATCGTGCAAAGTCGAACGTACTTTGCTGGAATACCTAAAGTAGACAGGGCTTTGAAGAAGCTTGACCTTATCGGTGTGTCAAAGGCTGATTTATAATCAACAAAAAGATGGTGTTTTTGGACGCCTCTTTCATAGGTTTTCTCCAGGATTTGTCGAAGTGTGAAAATCTGGTCTGTGGTGGATTTACCAGGTCTAAAGCTACACTGATAAGGTCCAATCAGTGTATCAATAAACGGCTTTAGACGTTCACAATTAATGCGGGACCGAACCTTAAATGCGATGGGGAGGAGACTGATCCCGCGGTAGTTGGCGCAAACTGCAGGGTCTCCTTTTTTAAAGATTGGACAGAGAACACTTAGATTCCAATCGTCGGGCATGCTTTCGTCAACACATATACGGCACAGGAGTTGGTGCATGCCATGCCTTACCAATTCTTCGCCTCCAGCCTTGAACAATTCAGCGGGCAGCTCATCAGCGCCTGGCGACTTGTTGTTCTTTAGCCTTCGTATAGCTAAACAGACTTCCTGTTGGATCGGCGGGTCTATCTCTATGTTGTCGATTGGTGACATCGTTACTTCTCTAGTGGCGGCATCCTGTTCGTCATCGTCTCCCAGTAGGTTGGAGAAGTAACTTCTCCATTTGTTAAGCGCCACTTGCGGATCTGTGACTAGATTCCCCTGTTCGTCTTTGCATTGTGCGACTCTGGGCTTGAAACCTTCTGTTAATTGCTTAATCTTTTGGTAAAATTTTCGAGTCTCACTCATGCCGAATAACATTTCGACTTCCTCGCGCAGGCGCCTTTCCCGCTCAAACTTTTTATACACGTTACTCGTAGAGTAAAAAGGGTATACTAAAGTCGTGCAAATGTATGTAACAGGCAGAAGGAATCATTTCCGACCATATAAAGTGTATATATTCTTGTTCAGCATCAACAGCCGAGTCGATATAGACTTGTCCGTCTGTCCGTCCGTCCGTCCGTCTGTTTGAACACCTAGATTTCAGAGATGGTAAGAGATAGAGGTTTGACATGTATGAGACAAATGCTTCTTATACTTGCACGCAGATCAAGTTTGTTTTAAATTTTGGCCACGCCTCCTCCCGCCCCCGGAATTCTGAAAAAGCGTTATATCTCCTACAGTTTTAAAGACAGACTTTTTGTACCTTCTCGAGATAGTTAGTAAAACGAATAAATTTGCCGAAAAAATTATAAGGATCGGATAAGCGGGGGAGGTTTCCCTGAGCAGTTGGGCGAGTTTAGCTGTGTAGGCTTCAGAGGTCCCTTGTGATTGCAGCTTCTCGAAGTTTAGCTTTCGACGTTAGTCAGCAGCAAATGCGGGTGCATTGCCACTGCTCCCGGTGGTCACCACGAGGAGGTGTGAGTCGACTTGAGACGTAGTAAGTCAGGATCACTCTGGGTTCGCCAAGATGAACCGATCAGAAGCTTTACCTGACCGCATACGGCCCCATTAGGTCCAGAAAATCTATGACTAGAAGTTCACCAATCTTTTGAATTATCGGAGTTAAATAACGCTAGCAATAAAATCAAAAAAACTAAAACCCATTTTCTGACCGATGCACGTTGGGGCGACTAGAGCAAATTCCGCGCCAAATTTGATTTTTTTTTGAGATATTGAAGAAAGCTTAAATGCAACTTGAAAGATGATTAAATTTTGCGTAATAATCAAAAAAGAAAAATAGTCTAGGATATTTGGTTCTCTCACAACACGCACTTAAAGTTCACTTTTCGAACTCGATTTCAAGGAATTCATAAAATAGGGCATTTTATTGTATGTTCGCCATCGTTTTTCATGAATATGAAACTTTTATGCGGATATGTGGCGATTGGAAGTATTACTTTTGACTATTCTTAGTTCATTAGTATAAATAAAATTTTCATAAAAAAAAATTTAATATTTTTTTTTAATTTTTGGAAAAAGGTTTAAATAAACTACATTTTTTTGCTTATTGTTGGACATAAAGTAATCGCCCGCGCGCGATCTCTCCTTGAAATAAATTTTAAAAAAAGTTTCAATATTAAACTTTATGTCCTGAAAAAGTTAGCGTGCCCGTTTTTGCCTTTTTTGAGAAAATTGAATTTTAGTAAGTGAAGTCATTTTCAAAATTCAAATATTGCCAGCCCTAGAACATTCGCGCGCATGTTGAATGACATTAATCAGCTGTTCTAACATCTGTTTTGTTTGTTTACTTTCTTGATATTTGGGAGTAGATTAAATTTAAAAATTCTTTTCTATAAACTACCATGGAAAATGAAGCAGGCAGTGTTTAATTTAGTTATGTTATTGCCTGACTTGAAATGCCTATAAGAAGGTGGCAAGCCAGATCGACAGAGGAAAAAGAAATTGTTGGCCAGACAAAAAATCGGATTCAGAACGAATTCAAGGGAAAACTAGGCTTACTTATTGATCTCCCGAAACCTGGATTTAGAAGTAGTAACTATGGTAACACTGCTTGGCGATTTTTTCAAAGCGCAGAATTGCTGCAGAGATAACAAAGATAGACATCGATTTGCTTAAAATATTGCACACTTTGTTAATAGTTCTTTCATGCAACTATGATATTAATATAGACAAATTAAAAAATTATGCCTTGGAAACTGCAAGGCATTTCGTAAATTTGTACCCTTGGTACAATATGACGCCGACTTTGCATACATTTTTTATTCATGGCCCGGAAATAATTAAATTTGCATTGCTCCCAATTGGTCAATTAACCGAGGAGGCCCAGGAAGGACGAAACAAAGATTTCAAGCTTTACAGAGAACATTTTTCGAGAAAATGCATTCGGGAAAAGTGCAACCTCGATGTTCTGAATAGAATGTTCATTACCTCGGATCCTCTAGTATCGATTTCAAGAGACAGAAAAAAACAAGTAAATCAAATGCCAAATTCAGCTTTAGATCTGTAAGAAAATGTACCTTAAGTTCAAGAGGAGTACTCTAATTCAAGTGAAAGTAGCGATGAGGAATAAAGAATATATAATATAATAATATAATATATAATACGAAATTGGTTATGTTGTTTTTTATTATAATTATCTCTAAAATCTAAAAAGTTTTCCAACGAAAACTATAGGATAGACTCTTTCGACTGCGAAAAAATATTTTCAAGTTAATAATATTAGAAAAGAATCGTATTGGCCAGTTTTTAGCTTCCTATGTTTCGAAAAAAAAAATTTATTTCGCAGAAACAATTAAAAAATTTTTTATTTTTAATTCTTTATAAAAAATTTTCCACTAAATATTTCGAACTTTTAACTTTTTTTTCAATACTTTAATCCTCTTAAAAAGATGGCTTCAACAGTTTTTTGCTACAGGGCTCCGCTGAATTATGGCGCGATTTTGGCCTTTTCGCCCCACTGTTCGATGGTTCTTATGGCAGCTATAACATATAGTCATCCAATTTTGGCCAAAAATTGCCAATCTGTGCGAAAGCATATAAAATTAGTATTGGCTGAGTTGGGGGACTTCTCTTACAAAGACCCATTTTTCAACCGAAACGATGGCAGCTATAAGATATTATTGTATTAAATTACACTAGTTCACAGCATTTCCGATCCCGAACATCTGGCAGTCATTTCGTATGTAAATCCATTTGCTGAGTCAAAATCTGCAGTTCAAATATTTTTTAATGGGGCTGTTTTCGAGAAATCGCGGAAAAGCTAGTTTTTCGATTTGTAAAAAAGTACCTTTAGAAAAATGCGTATAACTTTTTTACCGGTTCTTTCATTATAAACAGGTAATGCTTACTTGGAAGGTAATTGAACGCCCTATCATTCGTTGATACGCCACTTTTTAATCCGGTGCTCGACTTCGGCGTTATAAAGGCTTTTGTCTGCAACTTTGCACTTTAAAAAAAGCTAGATTTTAGGAGCGATTTTAAGCACGAAAAAAATTGTGTAAAATTTATTTTATTGCTGGTCACTAAAGATTTCTCTATTAAAAATACAACGCCACATAACTCATTAAAATCCGATCAAGAATAAAGAAGTTTTGGCATTTTAGTAAAAAATGGAAGGTTTTAACTTCAAGCAAATTGACTTAGTTTCACTACGTTTACACACACAAAATTTATTGTAAGTAATGCCCTTCAAAGTATGCAAAGCTTATATCCTTCAATACTTCTCAATTTAAAAGTAGACAATTGTAGTCAGATATGGCAGCGTCATGCAGAATCTACACGGAATATTCACTTAAATTGTCGGACCAGTTAAAGGTAAAAATCAAAATTTAGTGTTTAGCCAAAAATGAATTAATATTATTCTCAATTAAGTCTTTTTAAAAGCATTTAGCACAATAAATTTTGTGCGTATAAACGTAGTAATAGACTGTTTTATGTTCGTCGTAGGAGGCATTGTAACCATTTAAACTATTCTATTTAAGGGCTACTATGACCTGCAAAATTTATTTTGAATTCTTGTCAAAATACTTATGTCCTCTTCCATTTTCACATTTTGATTTATATTTTCTTACCCAAGCAACCGATTGTGTACAACTTATGATTTCTTGAAAGCTTACTTTTATACCAGTATTCGATATAAATTTTAAAATTTTGGGATTTTTTGGTTAAAGGATATAACGGATTATTTATGAAATTTGTTTAGTCAAAATACTTTTGTCCACTATTGCATTATTAGCAGCGTGCAGTAAAAAGAAGATCAGTGCCTAAAATGGGCGTGTTCAGCAGAATAATTGATCCCTGATCAGGTATCAAATAAAACATAATGCCTGAAATAGTTTCCGCTATTGCAATTTGGGCTCAATGGCCGGGTCATCCAAGGTTTCTTTTTAAACTAAATTTGATATTTAAATTTTTTTCTTAATAAAACATACATAACTGTTTAAGTGCTTTGAGTATTGAGTAAATATAATATGTCATTGTTTAACTACTTTTCACACCACCCTTTGAAAGTGAAGTTCTTGTCACGTATTTTTATCCCCTTGCAGAGGGTATTTTAACATTGTCCAGATGTTTGTAACGCACTAAAGGAAGCATCTCCGACATTAAGTATATATATTCTTGATCAGCATGACGAGCTGAGTTGATAAAGCCATGTCTGTCTGTCCGTTCGTCCGTCCGTCTGTTTCTGTGCTATCTCTCCGTCAGTTTTAAAGCTATCTTAACCAAACTTTGCACGAAGTCTTTTGGTACAAATACGCTGCACACTTGTCTGAACCGGCCGGATCGGATATATGCTATAGCTGCCATAGGAAAGTTCGGTTGAAAATAGCAGCCTTATAACAAACAGGTAGGTAAATATCATGCTCCAAGGGTATCTAAACTTTGAAAATCGCGCGATTTCTTAACATCTTTCTATTCCGCTTTGCTGGAGCAAGACTCATTTTTTGGCACCAGAAGGAAAGTTGGTTGCTCTTTTCTGCGTTTTTGCAGTCAGCTCCACAATTTTCCCAGTTTTTCCCCGTAGAGTACACTTGTGATGCTTTAAATAGACGATGACTTCTCCTTTAGATAACGATAAAAATTGGGACACAGTAAAATTACATTTCGTGCAGTTTATTTTCATGAGAAACATTAAACATAAATTAAAAATCCATTAAATTTTAATTAATTGTGACAAGAGACCATGGATGACCCCCGCGATTTTTTTGCATGAAAATTTTTCATAATTCGCGGTTCAACGAAGGTAATTTTTTAGAATTTTCTATTCTAGACAATTACCCAACCTAGCTAGATCCCAACTAGATTCCACTCATTGCCAACAAAGGAAATAATTTGACTATATGAATGAAAAATTTATTTTTAATATAAATTTAAAATTTTTTTTCATAGTTCTTAAAACTTTGTTCGCACTTACATAGCTTTTGCTAGTTGCAGACTTGTTTAAAATAGAAAAAAATATAAAAAAAACTATGCACGTTAAAAAAATTGAAGAAACAAGTAATTCCCTGTCCCAAACAAAGTCGTTCCTATACCTTTGAATTCCATTTATCTTAAAATTTATTTTAATAAATGGGCATGCGCACTTTCATATGGGTCATTCTTTTATAAACCGAACAGCTAAAAAATTTGTTTTTTTTTTAATAATATTAGGTAAGAGTTGCTAAAAATTGTTTATAATTTTTTCTCAGTTTTAACCACTATGATATAGCTTCTGAGGATATACAATTAATTGCTCTAAATCAGTGGTGCACAAGGTCAAGTTGCCGTATCCCCTGGGATAAGAAGTAATAATTCTGCCAGCGTCGCAGCGGACACACGCATAGAAAGAGAGAATACGTGTGCTCTATAAATAGCACGCACACACATATATGTGTTTGTGAGTAGCCTATATTTGACATAACGATGTTTACTTCGTGTTGCTCTGCTACGCACACCAGCGCAAATCATGATAATGTGAGTTTGTGCACCACTGCTCTAAATATAACTTAAGTTTTGGTATTTTCAAAATGATGGAGACTTTTATAGTTTAAAAGTTATGAATTTTTGAAGATATAAACAAATAAAAAGATGCCCTTAAACAATGCTTTGCAACACTTTTAGTTTTAAAGCTTTTTTATTGAAACTTGGCACCTGTGCTTTATATTTATCAAGCTTTTTAAAAATGGTTGCATTCTTCGTCAACTGCAGCGCTGGCTTGGCACTGATCGAGATGAAGCAACGCGACTTTAAAAAACTTTCTGCTGAGCTGAAATTTAACTTTTCTCTTATATTTCAGAGCAAAAATAAATAATTAAGCCTGCCCATTACAGGTTTTGTCTATCAATAGTTTTCAACTGATTTCGCCTTTCATCCGATTTGAAAGTAAATATTTTGAGACTCCGAAAGATGAAAGCTTCTCGACAAGAATGCATGGAATGCAATAGAAAGAAAGGAATTAAGGGTACTGTATACCTGCAGGTGTAATTTTTTAAAGGTTTACAAAAAATTAGATTACTCAAAAACTATAAGTGGTATTAAGAATCGGATTTTTTCATTGGATAGGTAATCGGTTAAACTGAATTTAGTAATTTTTGTTGTTATTGTATTTTTGTTCAAAGTTAACCAAAAATTTAAAACATAGGCCCATGGTTGCAAAAATTTTTTGAGAACGGATGATCTGAATTTAAAACTGAAGACAGGGTTTTGTTAAGAATTAATTAGGGTGTTCAACAGCCCGCGTAAAAGTGTAAAGCAAAAAGCGTAAACTCCAAAAGTTTACGCCACAACAACAAAACACATGAGAAAAAGTTTACGCTCTTTTTGCTGCCCTGGGGTATGTTTACAAAATCCGCGTAAAAGTGTAAAGAGAGTAAAGTGTTGAAGTGTTGTAAAATCATTCAAAGTAACGACAAAAAGTACTCGGGTACTCTTCAAAATATGCGGTCACCCCTAGAATAATTAATTTTTTTTTGTCAGTTTAACTGCATCTGGCCAGCAAATCAATTGAGACATCTTCCCCAAAATAGCTGTCTGTAGCTACACCTCAAGAGCCGTCATCACCTACTGTAAACATTGTTGTAGTTTCACTTATTGATGCAGCTTCCCCAAACTACCCCAAACAGAAAAGTGCTCCCTGTAACTCAAGTTCCACTTGCGGTCGAAATGCATTCGACAAAAAGCACGGGGCCGCACAGACCCATTGGTCATTGAAAAATGGTAGCTCATTGGTTCGCCAGTTGACTCATTTGGGCACACAGAACTTGGATCCTCGCCGCCAGCATGCAACTGCTGTAAGAACCTCCATAACGTCGTCTACCACTTCATCGACAGTATCATGGTTGTATCTCAAGATTTTTTGTATATTCATATTTCTTTATTTAGCTTGATTTATACACCAACAACACTAGTTTACAAAAAAAAAAAAAGACCCATTTCAGCTGAAAAATTTTCTTAGTATAGTTTGGAATGGTGATCTAAAAAATCGATTTCAAAAATTTTTTCACGGCTCCGTTTTTGAAATATTAATTTTTTAAATTTTTTTGGTAGGTACTCTTACATTTTAAGCCATATCTCAATTCATAATTGTCAGATAGAGTCAAGGAAGAAATAAATCGAAAGGTAATGGAGCTGCCAATAATTGCGTGGAGCATTGTTTTTAAATCGGTTCAGTAGTTTGAATTCAACAACCAAGAATATTTCAAAAAAATGTATTTTTGCTCGAAAATCCAAGAAATTTCATTTTTAAACGACTAGAAAAAATATAAAAAATACAAAAAAATATTTTTATTTTTCTACTTAAGAATCGCACTTTTACGAAGAAAATAAGGTATTGGTGAGGAAAATCGTGTAACACGTACCATAGATGGATCAGATTGAGTAGAGGAACTAACAGTCAAATTTGATATATTGTGTGTTTTCAAAAATTAACATTGTACTTTTCTTCCTTTTTGGTCAAAGTATAAAGTGAACGAAAAGCCAGAACAAAAATAAAAATTAAAAAAACGGAACAAAAAGTCGAAGCAAACGAAAATTTATTTTAAAATATTCAGGAAAATATCACATTTTTTTGCACTAAATTGCTTACAGCTCCTGTGTTTGTTCACAGATTTTGATGATCGATATCTGTTTTTCTTCGTAGAAGTGCGGTTCTTAGTAGAAAAATAAAAATTTTTTTGGATTTTTTATATTTTTTCCAGGCGACCAAAAATGAATTTTCGAGCAAAAATCGAATTTTCGAAATATTTTTGGATATTGTTGTTAAACTAATGAACCGATTTAAAAACAATGTTCTACTCGATTACTGGCAGCGAAATAACCTTTCGATTCTTATCTTGCTTGACTCTATCTGACAATTATAAAGTGAGATATGGCTTAAAATGTAAGTGCCCCTACCAAAAAATAAAAAAAATTATATTTCAAAAACGGAGCCATGAAAAATTTTTGAAATTGATTTTTGAGATCACCATTCCAAACTACACTAAAAAAATTTTCAGTAGAAATGGGTCTTTTTGGCTGTAAACTAGTGCAATCAATGCTTTAAAAATACGAATTTAACTTTGAAACACACACAAGCAAAAGGAAAACTCACAGCTTGTCAAAAACAGCTGATTTACGCCAAAAATTACGAGGGCAAACCCTTTAGGGGCGCTCAATAGCTGCGTCGCGTAAATTTACACATTTACTTTTTTACGCGGGCTGTTGAACACCCTAAATGTAATTCTGGTGTGAACTAGGATATTTTGGATCGGTCAATAAATGACGTAGTTATGGGGTTTCAAATTCAAAATTTCTAAAATCGACTATTTTTTCCCACTGTATTGGTCAAAAATATCTTAGTTCACACCAGAATGGTGGGTATTAGGAGTAATTTAAGGGAAAGAATTTGAAAATCGGTCAACAGGTACTCTTTAAAACTTTGCAACCATTTTGGAAAAAGTGGTTCCGAGATAATCGCATTTAAAGATTCGACATCTGTTTTCGATGAAATAAAAATCGTTTTTAATAAATGTATAAAGCGGATTTGGTGCATTTGGGTGTTAACTTTCACCGAAAAAAAAGATTATCAAAATCGGTTAAGCAGTTCTCCAGAAATTTGAGTCAAAGTGCGTCAAGACATGGTAAAAAATAAAATCTCCAAGTAAAATTCTTTTTTTCAAAAATTTTTAGAGCGAAGCTCTTTTACGGACGTCAGACTGGGGGGTAAATCTTGAAAAATTTTGTCTTTGCGACAGATTCTTTTGGGGTATGTCTTTGCGACAGATTCTTTTGGGGTATGTCTTTGCGACAGATTCTTTTGGGGTATGTCTTTGATTTTGTGTTTTGTATTTTGTATTTGCAAAATCAGCTGCTTTTACCATTACCGCGTTGTAGCAGGTGGGTTGTGTGTGGAGTGGGATAGTGTGAGGTGGAAATGGGGGAAGGTGATGGGTATTTGGTAGAGACCTGGTGGGGATCTGGTGAAGATTTGGTGAGGATCTGGCGGGGATTGGGTGCTGATCTGGTGGGGTTCTGGTGGTGATGTGGTGATGATCTGGCGGTTATCTGGTAGGGACCTGGCGAGCTCTGGTTTGGTACTGGTGGAGATCGAGTGGGGATCTGGTGTGAGTCTGGTAGGGATCTGGTGGGGATCTACTGGGGACCTGGTGGAGATCTGGTGGGGATCTAATGGGGATCTGGTGGAGATCTGGTGGGCATCTAGTGGGGATCTGGTGGGGTTCTACTGGGGATCTGGTGAAGATCTGGTGTGGATTTGGTAGGGATCTGGTGGGGATCTGGTGGAGATCTGGTGGGGATCTGGTGAAGATCTGGTGTGGATTTGGTAAGGATCTGGTGGGGATCTGGTGGAGATCTGGTGGGGATCTGGTGGAGATCTGGTGGGGATCTGGTGAGGATCTAGTGGGGATCTAACGGGGATCTAACGGGGATCTGGTGGAGATCTGGTGGGGATCTGGTGGGGATTTGGTGAAGATCTGGTGGGGATCTGGTGGGGATCTGGTGGGGATCTGGTGGAAATCTGCTGGGGATCTGGTGGGGATCTGGTGGGGATCTGTTGTGGATTTGGTAGGGATCTGGTGGGGATCTGGTGGGGATCTGGTGGGGATCTGGTGGGGATAGGGGGGAGATCAACTTGTAGGGGTTTGAGGGCAGGTGGTGGAGGGGATCTGGTGGGCTCTAGTTGGGATCCGGAGCGGATCTAGAGGGGATCGTATGGGGACATTAACATAACAGTAACTTAACAGTGTCTTGACAGTGACTTAACAGGGACTTAACAGTGACTTAACAAAGACATTACAGAGACTTTAATGTGACCTAACAGTGGCTTGACAGTGACTTAACAGTGACATAACAGTGGCTTAGCAGTGACTTAATAATAATTTAACAGAGACTTAACAGTGGCATAACAGTGACTTAACAGTGACTAAACAGTGACTTAACAGTGACTTAACAGTGACTTAACAGTGACTTAACAGTGACTTAACAGTGACTTAACAGTGACTTAACAGTGAGTTAACAGTGACTTAACAGTGACTTAACAGTGACTTAACAGTGACTTAAAAGTGACTTAACAGTGACTTAACAGTGACTTAACAGGGACTTAACAGTGACCTAACAGTGACTTGACAGTGAGTTAACAGTGACTTAACAGTGACTTAACAGTGACTTAACAGTGACTTAACAGTGACTTTACAGTTCCCTAAAGCGACTTAACAGTGACTAAACAGTGACTTTACAGCGTTTTGGGGTGAGCTAATATTTGATAATTTAACATTTATTAATACAGAATCCAAATGTGTCTTTTTCCATTACTTAAATCGGATTCATCGTAAAGAGCTTCGCTCGTACCGTGCGTCTCATGACACACACTCTTTTTTTTCAATAATATCGAACATTTTATAAATATTTATAAAAATTTTGACCAAAATAGGGGAAAAAATACGAATTTCTAAAAATACGAAGATCGATTAAAACAATTTTCATATAAAAGGGTCGTTTATATCTTTAGAACTGAGTTTCGGATCAGCTTGAAAGTTTTGCAGGATGTTTATAAGATCCTAATAGAACGTTTAAGCAAATAAAAAAAAAATCCAAAAAAAAATTTCTGAAGGTATACAGTACCCTTAAATGTTTCTATTGTCAAGCTCCGCTTATACTTATAAGCCCAAGCTTTAATAACCCCAGCCCACACGAAAAGCACAAAAAATTAAAAAAAACAAGATTTCAAAAGTCATACATCTAGTCTATTAAGCTGCCGCTACACTTGTCATATATCTCTAAAGAGAATCTTTGACGATATCGAACTTTTATGTTTCTTTGATGAAACAATACAGGTTCTATCTGATTAGAGAATTTTGACAACCGACTTCTTGAATATATAAAGTATGACTAGTGTAAAGACAGCTTAAGGTATTGACAA
This sequence comes from Lordiphosa clarofinis, assembly GCA_018904275.1. Classification (NCBI taxonomy): domain Eukaryota; kingdom Metazoa; phylum Arthropoda; class Insecta; order Diptera; family Drosophilidae; genus Lordiphosa; species Lordiphosa clarofinis. The sequence goes on from JAEIGQ010000130.1 coordinate 290,638, forward strand.
ATAAAAGTCCAAGTATCCAACCGGGTCGATATTATTTGGACGAAGCACACTGGTCCAAATGTCAAAAATTTTGGCAGAAATTAGAAAAATGTAGTTACAGATCTGAAACTTGGTACACTTTATGGTTATAGCATATGGGCAAATCCCACGTGTCGCACGCTACATTCGCACGATTTTAGCTAATGAAAATCAATTTTTGGGGGGCTTTTTTAAAGATTTACCGTAAACTTTTGTTATTTGTTTAGAGTGAATTGAGAGTACTTTCGGAGGGAATAAGGTTCAATTTCACTGGAGTCACTGTTTTGAAAATAATTGATAAAATTGTGACGTGTCGCACGCTACACAAAGTGGAAGTTAGTTTCAAAATTTTCATTTCAAACGCAATTTTTAGCGAATTATGCAATATGAACCCTATGAAAGTTAATATCCTAAAGAAAGTTAAGAATATTAGAAGACAAAAACCGATCGTTTGGTCTTAATAATGTTTACGGATTTTTAGAAAAGCCGTAAACCCATTGTGTCGCACGCTACGTGTCGCACGCTACACTTTTTCCACTGGCATTAACATAAGACAAAAATCTTTTTATTTCAACAAAACATTATTTATTATATTCATAAATGTGCTTAACAATTATTTTGATATATTATGTATTTATTAACAGTTTTTATTCATAACAATATATAATATATAAAGAAATGTTCAATTTATTTTTTTACAAATTAATTTTCTTAATTTTTGAGTCTGCCGTAAACGCCATTAACAATGCATTCTCCTCATATGATGCAAAATAATAATTGCTTTTAATTCCCGGTATGCTCGATACGTGAGCCCATCTCTCCAGCGAACTTGTGGTATTTCGAATGTAAGTGCTACTTACATACAAAATGTAAATGCTAGGTATATTTTTCCTGGCCAATTTGAAGAAGTCATGGGCATTGTTTAAAATGAGATTCTTACATTTGACCATTTGCCAAACTTTTCTCTTTAAAACAGCCCCAATTCCGTCAACAGCGCCTTTTCCGTGAGAGGTTGCAAAGAAATTCCACTCAAAGTGGGAAACATTAAACTCTTTCCGAAAATGTGGGAGGCTCGACATGATAAATTTGTTTTTAAATTGGCTAGCACAGCCATCCGAAAAAATAAATATTTTCGAAATGGGATGTTTTTTTTTAAATTTTTTTATAATTAGGCTTAGAAAGCAGTTCACATCATATTTATTGTGTGCTAGCTCATTGCTCGTGATCGCAAATGATTTTGTTCCAGTGTGCAACCAGGCGACACAAGTAAAAATAGTAACTTGTGAGTAGCTAAAGTGAGCTGATTGGATTTCATTCTGGTTGACTAGGCGATAGTTTTCGGCAAAATCAATTTGCAAAACAACCTCATCCTTAGCAATGGACATTTTCCGTTTTTGAAAGTACTGTTGTTGTACTCTTTTAACATAACAATGCGTTTTAAATTTTGGCAAGTGCATTTGCAATTCGCTGAGTACATCAAAAAAAGTTCCTTTTGTTTGGCTAAGCACCATGCGTTTATCAATCATTCGCCAAATTTTCCATTCGACACTGTCTTCGAGCCGATTAATTTCATTTAAAGGGACAAGAGAATCTACAATTTCTACAACACATTCATCACACTCGTTTCTCATACAAACTTCATTGGCTTCGTCGCAACACACTTTTTTTAAAAAGTGGCCGAAGTTTGATGGAATGGATTTAATGATTTTATTGCTTGCTTCTAGCAAGAATGAGAAATTTGCATGGTATTGGCAAACACACATATTGTGAGGAAGCTTGCTGGATTGCACAATATGTTTTGGTCTACATTTGTAGAACTTGCTGCGAGAAATTAATTTCTTTGGATACGTTGCTTTAAAAATCTCGTACGCTTCTTCTATAGTTATTATCATAAATCGTTTAGAAATTGGCAAGTCAGAGTGCTTCAATAATGTTGCCTTTCTTCCGGCAGTTTCCGTTGAAATGTCATCGCTGTTGTAAAAGTCTTCAATGGTTTGCTTATCTTCGTCTATTTGATTTGTTGAACCGTGTTCATCCTCGTCCGTTAAATACTTCTCTACAAGCACTTTAATAATATCCTTTTTTTTTGTATGTCCTTTGGTAATGCCATTTCCACTTTCTTTATTGCTTTGTAAAGGGTATTCTTGCACTTGTATCCATTGTTTGATGATGCAATTGAATGTTCTGGGTCTTTTGGGTTTTCTTCTCTTAATTTATTTCGATAGCTTTGCATACGGTTTCGATTGTACGTCTTGACATTCTCTATAATTGCCTTATTTTCTTTCAATTTGTTTTTTTTTAAAGTTTTTAAAGTTTTTTCTGTATGTTCTCATTCTCTCTGCATTTTTTACGCGAACAATTTCTGACAACTCTTTATTCGACTTAACTTTTTCGCGATAACTCTTACAGCGCTCTGCACACGTCTTCATATTTTCACTTGATTGATCACTTGTCCTCTGCTTATTCAAAAGTGATTCTCGAAGACGAATTAGTTGAAACCAAATTTAAAATGAAGTCAACTTTCCCGTTATAGATAAGATGAATGCAATAAGCAAAACATAAACAGCATGAAAATAACCGTTACAGATAACAATCTCCAATAGGTACTCTAATTTATGTATTTAATCTTCAAATTTGATGCTCTTCTTATCAGTACGTGAATAAGCAAGCAAAGTGAGAAGAAAAAAAAAAATTCGGTTTTTGGGTAGAATTAAAAAAGTGTCGCACGCTACAAGCATAAATGTGCAAAAAAAAATATATTCATGTAAATACATAATTTTAATTTTTTATGTATATTAAAGAACAATATAATTATGATTTAAAAATTAAGTGGAATCAAAAAAAAAAAATTTTTCACACTAGCTATATACAAAAAACGGTTTTTTCGTGTCGCACGCTACAGCGATAGGGCACTACTTTCAAATTAAAATTTAAATTTCTGTAAAAGAAAAATAATTTTTGTTTTTCACTAAAATTAAAGAACATAAGTTAAGTAATAAGACTACTATTGCTCCAATTCACTGTGTTAACATTAATGTCAAATTTGGAATTTTGAAAAATGTTAACTTTTGGCATACAAGTGCATACAAAGAGGTTGGGCTGGGTTTGATAAAAATTTGTGCATTTATAATGATCGAAATTTCTTTTTTGCTTTAAATTCTTAAAATTCTATATCTACTTTAATGTTCCATATAAACAAAAATTACAAAATGTGAAATTTAAAAATTGGTCGCTGGTGGACTGTTTCTGGGATTTGCCCATATTTGAAGTCTGAGAAAAAATTTAGACCGATCGGACCACGCCCTCTGCCGTTCCATATATGCCAATGTCTTGAATACAATAAATTCTAAAATACCTTCCATAAATCTTAAATGTATATATAATTATTTTTAATAAACAATCTGGTAAATCACCCCAACCACTTCAGCCCCCTCCACATCCACCCGACCGCCTAAACACATTTACCTTCTATTTTTAATGCGCCTTTGTTGCAGCCACTGCTCCTACATGTATAAGAAGATTTTAATTTTTACCATGATCTGCTAAAACCGTGGCAGCTCATAGCATAATCGTGGGCGTCCTACATTTTCAAAGAACTCACCTGGTTTAATTTCCAATCGAGATCCAAGCCAAGTTTGGAACTGCATATTAAATCTTGAGACCATCCGATAGCATTTACTTTAATAAACATTAACATAGTAAAAAAAAATGTTTATTTTCTTTTTTATCGACTCCTCCTTGTTTTTTGTATGCTTCCTGCTACTTTTCTGCAGCGCTAAATAAGTTGAGGTTTGGTTGGGCGACCATTTGCAAGCCAAAACTTAATCATTTCGCCTTAACTCAAATAAATGTTGTCTGAACAAAGTCGATTTTTCGCAAAAGGTGTCAAAACGATTAATATCCCCGTATTATGTACATATTGAAGAATAATATAGCGTTTAAAGTTCCGTCAATCCACGTCAATCCAACATACTTTTATTCCACGGAACACAACAAGTTTAAGGTTAGAATTGCTAAAAACATCATTTTACACAAACACATATGAACAAAGACAAATCACGTCAAACAGGGAATGCGTGGCTTCCAGGGCTGCCTCAATTCGCAGTGCTTCAAATTCAATTGTACTTGTTGCCCGTCCGACTAGTTTTCTAGCACCGCCAATGAGAAAAATGGAAACAGCTCAAACACATTTAATGGCACGTTGTATCTTATATATTTGTGATGATCAAATCCAGATTAGACTCAGCTCTAGCTATATGAGAGTAGTAGGTGGTATATATTTGTAGCGTATGTGGTAGCATATGAGGCAGCTTGCGACAGCATATGGCGTAGCATGCGGCAGCAAGCGGCAGCACTTTAAAAAACTGCAATTTGATTAGGTTAGGTTTGGATACAATGTTCCATTAGCTTAGATCTTACCCTAGTCTTCGTCTCTCGACAGCGAACAAACAACTAAATTAGAGGCTGGTCACGAGGTTTGGCTTCACCTATTGCTTCTTGTAGTTCAGCGCAGCTGAATTTGATTTACTTATACATGCATATAGAACTGATAAGAATGGCAAGCTCAAAGCGAAGGGATTTTAAACTGTAACTTCGCTGTGTGCTGCCTAACATAGTTTGTTGTTGTTGTTGTCTTTACTTTTATTATTATTATTATAAAGAAATTATCGCGAAATTACAAATTGCGCGTAACTTAGAAATAAGCTATAGCTACTATGGCCTTAAGCTTGTTATGTACATTTTTTAATGCTAAATAATTTTGAGTATTGGGTAAATAAATGTAGAGAGTAAGCTAATTGGTTTTTATATTCGTACTTTTTTCAGTTTTTGCTTAAAACTATGTTAGATTGTAGTTATTTGTGGCTTTGAGGAATTCTATTGTTTGATGGATATTTCTAAATGATGTTATTTCAAAAATTGATGGTTTCAAAAATTTGGTTCTAGCTTGTTGAAGCAGGGGACAATCAATAAATATGTGTGATATTGTTAGAGTTGTGTTGCAGTTGGAGCAGATTGGTGGTGGGGTTTTATTTAGGATATGACTATGGGTTAGGTTAGTGTGTCCAAGTCTAATTCTAGTAAATTTTATTGCGTCAGTTCGAGAAATGTTTAATGTTGGTGTTCTGTCATGGCAAATATTTTTGTAATGCTGTGAGGTGTTGTTGTATATTACTTGTGGATTGCATTTGGTTTGACTAGCAGCTGTTTTGTTATTTTTATTTGTCTGCTGCTGGGCTTAAATTATTGGCAGATCTAAATTTCGGTAACAGTACTAAAATGATTTTTAACTGCCCTGGATAATATTTTATTGGAAAATAATATTGTTTTTTCATAACTCTTTAAATAAAAATTGAGTTTCTGCCAACATTTTTGTCATTTGGACCAGTGTGCGAAGGTTAAATAAAAAATTTATTAGCCCATGGAGCTTTTAGTGCATATCCCCCAGCCCGTTAATGATAATTGCATACTTGGCGAATGGGTGAAGCAGCTCTCTAACTTATTGCCTGACACGGCGGACAGTTCCAATCACATACTTTTAGGTGATTTCGTTTTTATCAACATCAATTTATCAGCGCACGTTGTGCATATTTGTATGCCTTTTTTGTGTTTTGCTGGCTCTTGTTTGTCGTGGACAAACATTTGTCAGAGCTGGGCACGAAATTGGCCCGGTGATGTGCATGCCCGCAACTTTCTACATTTTAATTGAAATAGAATGTTTCCATTGCTGCGCTACCATAGAAGGCGAAACAGGTGGGTTGATTGTGTAGCGGTGTGTCAGTCAACTGACAGTGTCTGCTCCACATGACCGTAAATGTTTGCTAGTAACTAGTTTTGCCCCCGCCGACCGCCCGCTCGTATTTCATTTCCATTCATTCCGCAGCACTCTCAATCTCTCTCTCTCTACGCGCACTCGGATGTTTGTTCAGTGCCGCCGCTTTATTTTTTCGCTTTCAGTTTGCATTTCAAAGCCGCTAAAGTAACAAGTATCTTGCAGATACCCATTGAGCTGAACGATAATAAAACCACACACACAGCCAAAGGCATTGGAGAACAAACACCAGAGAGCAAGTTATTTTGTATACAAAAATAGTGAAAAGCGCTATTGAAAAGTTCAACATTTGGCTCGTTGCAATGGAAGTAAGTGACTTCGTCTCCCCTTTTTATTTTGGGGCTTTATTTGTGTGTCTAAACTTGGACTAGCGACCTTCACCTTGGGTTTCAATTAGACAAATTGCAAAAAATGCTTTCACGAAAATGAGAACCTTTTTTTTGCGTTGTGTGTGAAAATCAACCTAAATGAAAGCATCCGCATAAAGTATAAAACCGAAAAGTGAGGCATCGCAAGATCAGCTGAGGCGTTTTGAGTGATTCATTGCGGTTCGTTGGCATCGTCTCTTCGAGCGGTTGTTATTATTTTTTATTTACACACTTTGTATAATTATACTCGCAAGGTTGGAAACTTTTCGTTAGTCATTTTACTAACGCTGCTTTAGATTACTTTTCGGGGAATGCCATGATACATCAGCTCAGATATGCTTACTTGGATTTCATTCAATGTTAGTGGGAAGAGCTGTAAGAAGAACTTAAAAGGCTTATGCATTTTTAAAGCTGTTCAAAAATTTCCACTCTTTTCAACCGGCTTAAACTTGTTCGGGAATTGCTAATGATGGATTTGAAGATACACTCCCCGAAAAGCCACCTATATATTGTTTACAAAAATATTTTTAAAACATGTTAACTGATTTATTTTTGTAAAGTTGATAGTTAGCGGCCTTTCTAAAACGTAGAATTTCAGTATTGCCGGCTCGTGATCAAGTAAAACACACAGATTTGATGTAAAGAAAATTATATATGACAAAATGTCAAATTAGCCATCGCATATCAAATTGATATGGATCCTCGTCGGACCATTCGACCTTGTAAAAAATGTGTGAGTAAAACCCATATGGGCATTTCCTCCAAATGGTAAGCCTGGACCGAAAAATAAAATTTAATGACATTTTTATATTTAATTATTTTACATGCAAAACATTTGCTATGTTTACAACATCTCTTCATTGCAATTAATTAGGAAGAAAAAAATTCATAGAGGCAAAAAAAGTTCGATTAACGGTTAATTTTTATATTGCTTTTTCTAACCGTACGTTCGCGACCGATAATTAATTCAATTTAAAAAAAACCAATCGAGATATTTTGCTTTGTAAACACTCGAAAGAAAGCTACATTATTCCTCTTTTATAATAAATTAATCGCTTTAGAATATTCTGTTCGATTTCGCAGATTTTTGCATTTCACTAGATTAAGCTAAAGTCGACTTCTATTCCGCGTACGTTCGCGATGTTCCCGATGTTTATTGCTATTATTATGAAATCTAAAACTCGATAATCTCCGCCTTTGGCACTAAACACAGAACAAACAAAATGCTATCAAATCGCAAAAAAAAGTGGGGATAATTTTTGTTTTCTGTCTTTTTTAGTCTTTTTTATACCCTTGCAAAGGGTATTATAATTTTGCCCAGAAGTTTGCAACGCATAGAAATATTCATTTCCGACCCTATAAACTATATATATTCTTGATCAGGGCGACGAGCTGAGTCGATTGAGCTTTGTCCGTCCGTCTGTCCGTCTGTCTGTCCGTCTGTCTGTCCGTCTGTCCGTCTGTCTGTTTCTACGCAAACTAGTCTCTCAGTTTTAAAGCTATCGAGCTGAAACTTTGCACAGAGTCTTCTTTTTACTGCACACTGCTAATATGTCCGACCGGATCGGATGACTATATCTTATAGCTGCCATAGGAACTATCGGTCGAAAAGTGGGTTTTTGTAAGAAAACTTTTTTGTTTTTAATGTAAACGCCATCCGCTTCGCCAATCATTAGTTTTATACGCTTTTACACAGATTTGGAAGTTTTTGTCAAAATCGGATGACTATATCTTATAGCTGTCATAGGAACTATCGGTCGAAAAGTGGGTTTTTGTAAGAAAGCTTTTTTGTTTTTAATGTAAACGCCTTCCGCTTCGACAATTATTAGTTTTATACGCTTTTACACAGATTTGGAAGTTTTTGTCAAAATCGGATGACTATATCTTATAGCTGCCATAGGAACTATCGGTCGAAAAGTGCGTTTTTGTAAGAAAACTTTTTTGTTTTTAATGTAAACGCCATCCGCTTCGCCAATCATTAGTTTTATACGCTTTTACACAGATTTGGAAGTTTTTGTCAAAATCGGATGACTATATCTTATAGCTGTCATAGGAACTATCGGTCGAAAAGTGGGTTTTTGTAAGAAAACTTTTTTGTTTTTAATGTAAACGCCTTCCGCTTCGACAATTATTAGTTTTATACGCTTTTACACAGATTTGGAAGTTTTGGTCAAGATCGGATGACTATATCTTATAGCTGCCATAGAAACTATCAGCCGAAAAGTGGCTTTTATCAGAAAAATGGTTTGTTTTAATGCTGACGTTCGTAAACTCTGTTGTATTAAAACATTTGCAAGGGTATTAAAACTTCGGCAAAGACGAAGTTAGCTTGGCCTTCTCGTTGTACATCAAAAGCGTACGAACGTACGTTCGCGACCCGCGGAAATGCCCATATATGGTGCGAGTGACTAGCTTCTAGAAGGTGAATGTTTATTAAAATATTGGTTTTTCCCTTTTATACATTTTTTGGTTTTAGCACAAGCAGCGAAATGCCTTTTTACTAACAGATGTGTCTCTTTTTGGGGGTTGCTTAGTTTTTAGTTTGCAATTTCTTTTGTTGTGCGCCTCTGCTTGAGGCGACCGCAGGTAGCGTGCTTTAAATGCACTGTTCAAAAATATCTTTGAACAATGTCAATTAACACCAAAAATACCTGAATAATTCAACATTTTAAGCACAATTACTTAATAATCACTCTTGACAGTTTCAATAATTTTTAATGGTTATAATATTGGTAATTCAAGTTTACATTGTGTTTTTTGCAAAAGAGGGCCTTGTCCTGTTTTAGTATTTGTGTACATAATGGGAAAACCTTTGATATTCTGAGTTTTGTAAAAGAATTGTTATAATTGTCGCCGGTTGTATTAAAACGGCTTGTGAGTAGTGAGTATTATCCCGCCTTGGACTACTCAATAAATTTTTTTTTAAAGCTGGGCGTAGATATGCAATGACCATTCAGAACGGCACTTTTACGACCTGTTAGAAAATAATGAAGGTTCAAACAAACTTTTGATCCGCCTACGTAACAAACATTGAAATTATTTAAGAGTTAGCTAGTCAATAGATTTATATAATTCCTTGCTCCACTTACCATTTGCAGTCCCCCAATGGAGACCTCTATACCCTTGAAGCCAATTTAATGAACAAATCGTTACGTGAACTAACAGATGGTGCTGACAAGGATCCCATTACTAAGCTGCGTTTGCTTTGCTTCAGCCGCGGAGCAACAGGCATTTTGGGACTGGGCAGGTCGGTAGCCAATCCCCATTGGGGTTGATTGACTGTAAATGACATTTGAAAACTTCAGTCTCGAGTCGGAAATGTGACCATTTAAACTTAAATTATTTATTTAGAGCATTTCGGGCAATGGACGATGATGGCAGCAAGGCCTTAAATGAGGAGGAGTTTACCACGGGCATCCGCGATACGGGTCTCGATGTAACTGAGGAGGAGATCAAGCAAATGTTTACTACGTGAGTACAAAACGGCAAAAACCAATAGGTGCAAGAATTAACCTTTCCCATATCCAAAATTCAGCTTTGATGAGGATGGCAGCGGTTCCATAAACATGACCGAGTTTTTGCTCAAGCTGCGAGTAAGTTTCTGAAAAATGAGTGAAAAAAGTCTTGCATTCCATTTCGCCATTTTCAGCCGCCTATGCCGCAGTGTCGTCTCGACATTATCGATCAGGCATTTGACAAAATGGATAAAGATGACGATGGAGTAATTACAATTAACGACTTGAAAAATGTTTACTCGGTGAAAGAGCATCCCAAGTATCAAAGCGGAGATATGAGCGAGGATGAAATTCTCACAGAGTTTCTTCACAATTTTGAGGGTGGTCGCGGTAATTTGGATGGAAAGGTGAGCTGGATATTCAGATGGTGTCAAGTAACTAGCTTCCTATGTCTTCCTAGATCACACGAGAGGAGTTTGCCAACTATTATGCCACTATCAGCGCATCTATTGACAATGATATGTACTTTGATCTGATGATGCGTCGCGCCTATGCCATGTGAATGGAAGGGAACAAAATCGAAAATTGAAATCTTTTAAATCTAAATCATTTTTTCTAGTATTTATTCTGCGAATGTTTTATTATTAATGCACTGTGAGAGAAGAAAGAATCATTCAAGTAAATTGCATAGTAAAAATGTTAATAGTTTCTCAGAATATTGGGAAAAGGTAAACATATCGGATGACGTATCATAAAGCTTCTATAGAAACGGTCGGTTGAACAAGTAGTCTTAGTGAGAAAACCTTTTTTGCTTTCAACCCAATCGTCCCAAACCCTGAACTTATGAGTTTTCTTTGCTTTCACATAATTCCACAAAGTCTTATTCAAATCGAACAGCTACATGGTATAGGTGCTATACAAAAGATAGTTCTGAAGTTGTCTTTGTAAGAAAATTTTTTTGTTTTCAATGCTTTCGCACCCAAACTTGTTAGTGATCAATATTATTAGCTACCACACAACACTGCCAAGTTTGATATTTTGATTTGGCGATATTTATACCCGTTACTCGTGGAGTAGGGATTGAGAGAGACACAGCAGCAGCACTGCAATTCAGCTCCAACTCCTGGTACAGAGTAAGTCATAGTCGGGCTTGACTGACTTTCTCACTTGTTAAGATATCCTGTTTAAATTGATGACATAAATTTATATTAGCAACAACTATAATCCCTGAAATTTACAGCAAGATCGGGTAATAAATAGCCGAGCTAAAAAATGTTGCATACTTTTCGGATGTTCACCCTCAGGAACGCAGGAACACTGTTAAACATGTTTTTTCATGAGGAACGGGTATATCGAAGTCGGTTAGAGCCGACTTTAACTTACCACTGCACACTGGGCCAGCAGGTCGAAATTTTGGACAAAAGCCTTTATTTTTTGTTTGGGAAACTGGTTAAAACAACTGTCGGAAAGGATTTTGAATGCATATATTTTGTGGGAATATTTGGAACAATTTAATAAAAGGTCTTTTAATGGCAACCGTTCAAAGTCGTTTTATCTTTCAACAAAAAATAATAGGCAGATTTAGGCATGCAACAGTTACCGGAATTTGATTTGGCAAAGAACCCCTCTCAATTAATGTCTTATTAATTTCTTTATATATTGCACTATAGCTGTAGGTATGCGCTTTTGTGAAAAATTGAGTCTTAAATTTTGTACCTTTTTATATTTTCCAGCCTAGAAGTATGCAATTTTGTATTTAATTTCCAGATTTCCCAGAATAAAACTTTGTAAAATTTTTATAAAAAGTTTTTATTAAAAACTAGAAAAAATGTTATCTAAATAAATTTTAAAGTTGCGTAGCGCTAACTCCGAAGGCTACATTGAAACTTTGTTTTTTAAATGTGTAGCATACTTGGCTAGAACATAAGATATATTTTATATTTATTTCTCAATTTGAAATTTTTTATTCAGGCCTGTTCCCGTTTTCGATTTCGATCAAATCATGCGGAATCGGAATTGTTAAATGGCTTCGCGTCCCAAAACCGACTGTGTTACTCGAACTTGAGCTTTATATTCTCAATTACTTTCTTTTGATCCTCTAGATTGCAAAAAGATTTGACTGAATTCTTTAATCGTTTCATAGAAATCACAACTCATACCAATTCCGATTACTCGGATTCGGAAACGGGAACAGGCCTGATTATTATTTGTGTAATAAATCTGGAGAAAAGCAAATGCAGATAGAAAAACCGGTTGAAGTGGCTAAATTGAATGAAAATCCTTGAAGTGCCGGGCAGTGAAATTCAAAACCAGTTTCGGTCAATATCCCATTAACAATTTGACATATCAAGACAAATATTTTTATACACTTGAGAAGCGTATTATAATTTTGCCCAGAAGTTTATAACGCATAGAAGGAATCATCACTGACCACATAAAGTATATATATTCTTGATCGGCATGACGAGCTAAGTCGATTAAGCTTTGTCCGTCCGTCTATCCGTCTGTCTGTTTCTACGCGAACTAGTCCCTCAGTTTTGAAGCTATCGAGCTGAAAGGATTCTTTCTTCTTCACAGAGTATTCCTTTGTCTGCACGCTACAAATATGACGCAAAAATGTTTTGTTCTCAATTTTACCGCTCACAAACATGCACAGAGGGAAAAAACCGAGAACATTGGACCTAAAACGAGCACAATCGTTACCAAAAATTATGCATGAACGGGTTTTCTCATTTGTAGTACAATGTTCTCACTTCAATAACAATTTACTGAGATCGCAAAAACTCAAATTGAGTTGATATTATTCCATTTTTGAGAAAATTTTAAACTCACCTGAAATAAAACGAGAAGGCCAAGCTAACTTCGTCTTTGCCGAAGTTTTTATACCCTTGCAAATGTTTTAATACATCAGAGTTTACGAACGTCAGCATTAAAACAAAAATTTTTTCTTAATTAAACCCACTTTTCGACCGATAGTTCCTATGGCAGCTATAAGATATAGTCATCCGATCCGGTCGGTTCCGACATATTAGCAGTGTGCAGTAAAAAGAAGACTCTGTGCAAAGTTTCAGCTCGATAGCCTTGAAACTGAGAGACTAGTTTGCGTAGAAACAGACAGGCGGACAGACAGACGGGCAAAATTATAATACCCTTTGCAAGGGTATAAAAACCTTTTGTTAACTTAATAACTATATATTAAATGTATATTTTTAGCGCAGTCAGATTGTAGTTTTTATAACGCGTCAAATGATGCCTCAATTATTTCAATAGACCTGTTCATTGTTAAAATACGGGTTTTTATTCGAAAATATATGGGGTATTCACTTTGTTGAGCAGTTGAGCACTTGAGCAGTTTTGCCTGACTAGTATTGTGAGCAGCCCTCTGTGCACGAAAGGGCATAGCAGAATAAGCATACAAAAACTGCCCCCTCTCCGATCAGAACCAAATTTAAATATGTTGTTACCATCAATGAGAAACTCACTCTCCTAAATTTGTAGTCTTTTAATCGCTATTGGAGTAGAGTTATGAGGGCGGAAAGATAAATCAAAATAGTCGTTTATCTTAAGAACCGCTTAACCGATTTGGATGGGTTTAATATATGTTGTAAGTGTCGACAGACCAATGCAAAAAATAATTTTTGCACATTTTTATTGCCAATTCTTTGGCCCAAAAAAAATTATTGAAACTTTCAAATAATTCTTTTACGGTGTTAGCCTATTGCTACATCGACAGTTTTTTGCTGGTTTTTTCATGAAGAGGTCCCTAACAGCATATAATTTTTGCAAACACATCCAAAGTGTACCTCATGGTGAAATACTTTTAAACGTTAAATTAGGAATTTTTATATATATTTAATACATATTAGGCACACTGTAAATCAACTTAAAAAGGGGAAAAAGGGGAAATTTTCTGTCAATTCTGTGTGAGTAGTTACAGTGTGCTCAGTATTATAAAATATATTTGTAAAACTGTTCACATGTTTTACTGGCATTAACTATGAAGATGATTCCCGATGACCGTGCAAAAATTTTACATTGTTAAGGATTTCTTATTGAAAAAACCAGCAAAAAACTATTAGAGTTGAAATCGATTTACACCTCGAAAAAATTATTTGAAAATTTTAATAATATTTTTTGTGCCTAAGAATTGGTAATAAAAATGTGCAAAAATAATTTTCTGAATTCTGTGGTGGACACTTATAACATATTTTTAACGCATTCAAATCGGTTAAGCGGTTCTTAAGATAAACGAGTTTTTTGTTTTACCTTTCCGCCCTCATAACTCTACTTCAATAGCGGTTAGAAGACTACAAATTTAGGAGAATGAGTTTCTCATTGATGGTAACAACATATTTAAATTTGGTTCTGATCGGAGTGGGGGCAGTTTTTGTATGCTTATTCTGCTATGCCCTTTGTGCACAACTACGTTTGGGATATGATTCGGCAGTAATCCATGGTTCATTCAAAGTTGGCGCTTTTTCCATACAATTTATATGAATGTTTGATCACACATTTGATTTTAGCTTGTACATATAACGCTTATAGCACTATGGTACAAGTGCCCGACTTTTCGTAGTCAGGGTCTGGGTCGAGCAAGCAGTGCACAATTTGTTCAGAGTAAATTGTTGTTTACACTTTTCCCCAAGTGCTCACGTGCTCAACAAAGTGAACACCCTAATAGATTTTTTTTGACACCAAAATATTAATATCAAAATGATACTTTTTCAATATCGCCAAGAATGTCGATATATTTAGATATTTTTGTATTATTCATCAAAAATAATAAAAAGTAAAAGGGTTTCGTTGGCTGTACACCAGTGTAATGCTATTCACCAATTCATAAAGGGCAAGGACTTTGCAGACGATTTGTTTCTGACTTCAATTTTTATTTAATCTTGCAAAAATTGCGTTTTTAAGCAGCCTTTTTTGAAAATGGACTTAAAGTTGAGCCACTATTGACCTCCCTAACCGTCTAGAAGTCAAAGTTTTATGGCTTTCACTGTGTAGGCGGTACATAATCAATCAGTCAGTGAATCATTCAGTCAGGATATTAAGTATTTGATGGTAACTTTAAGAAAGGACTTCAAGAGCTAAGCCGCTTTAAGGCCAACTGGCTATCATTGAAACTTGCTAAATGGAAAGCGTTTGTTAAGTATGCAAAATAACAAGTAACAAGTTCTCTCTAAACATTTGTTTGTAGTTTACATGCATTTAAGTGAGAGCGACCAAGACGGCAATCATTGCAAACAAACACAGGCCCACGCCCCAAATGTTCGCCAGACTCGGCAAATTGTTTGGAATTGTCAGTAGCATTGCGATGGCGTTGTCTACACAAACATATGCATATATGTATGCGAGTGTGGGTGGTTGTGTGTGCTGCAGAATTTATCACACAGTCGGAGACGGAGATGCTGAGCTCCGACAGCCTAAATGTATGCTTTAAATTATGCAGCCACCAGCTGAGATTGTCACCACACACATACACATTTGTGACTGAGTGCGTGTGTATGCGTGAGTGACGACTGCATCAGTGTTTGTTTGTGCGTGGCAAGCTTTTGCACTGATTGCAAGCAGCTCATACGAAATTTTAATTGCCAATGTTGAATTTACAAAGTCAGAGAAGAGCAAGTCTCCTGCTGGCGCGAGGGTCGGTGTGCCCAGACAGAGTTGACTAACAAACCTTCTGCAATCGTGCCTTGCCATCGTCGACTCTGTAAATCACACACTCCCAACTTTATCGTATCATTTCATTAAATTTTATTTACAGCCTGCCGAGCGTCTGACAACTGCCATTGCTTTTGTCCTTTTGCCATTTCTGCATATTCTTTTGTGTATTTGTGCAAGTTGCAGAGCAACTGTAATTTTGCCAGTTGTCGAAACTTTGTGCAGCTGACTCGAATGCTCGGCTAATCAAAAAATTTTCAATTGCCATTTATTTGGACTTATTGTCATAAAACGACAATTTCAATTAATTGCCCTTCGAGTGTGCCAAGCAATTACTGTGCTGCACTTTATTGTTACTTTGCTCAATAACTGAAAACAGATATCAGAATCTTTACAAATTGAAGTATGAGCTGACGCAGACTTTCCCAAATTTTACAAATTTTAAGATCATATTTTAAGTCTACTATTTAATACAGTGTTTAATTGGCAGAATGGATACTTCAAAGTTAATGTATTTCTCATTGTGTGTAGTCTGTTCAACAATTCTATATAAAACAAAGTATCTCAAGAGCGTCTTTACGGATTTTTAAAATGTTTCATATTTTGGAAATGTTTCCTTCCCGAATTGCAGAATAGCATCCAATAACTCGCAGTAAGCCAATCGGCCCAAAAGTTGCCGAAGGGTAAATAAAAGGTCCGAAAAACTAGCGAATTTTGCAAAATTTTAATTTTTAGTATTGCCGCCAGTACCAGCTGCTTTGTTTTTCCTTAGCCTTTTTATGACTAAACAAATTTCGTGATGTGGGACTATTTCAATGTCGTCGATAAGGGGAATAGCTACTTCCCCAGCGTCGGCATTGTGTTCGTCGTCATCACCTATCAGGCTTGAGAAATAGCTTTTCCAATTGTCTAGACTCTAGAGCCACTTGCGGATATGTGACCAGATTCATTTTCATTCTTGCAATGTAACTTCGGGCTTGGAACCTTCCGTTAGACGTTTTATCTTTTGAAAGGCTTTTATTACGCTACAACTGTCCATTGTGATTGCAGCTTCTGGATATTGGCTGGAGCGTGTGGCATGTGCCACACTGAGCCACAAAGCAGTGATCCGAGTATATATTGGGTTCTCGAATCGCACGCACGTCCAGTGCTTTCGCTGAACGCCTTCCGTCGATCATTATTAATTTGGTTTCGCGTTCGTTGATCAGGGGACCTTCAGGTCGCCTTATGGATGTAGCCATGTTCAAATCTGGTACTACTTATGACCATGTTCTTGCAGACTGCGAAATCGATAAGCCTATCTCCATTAACGGAGGTTGTCTCATAAAGACCAAATCGACCGACTGTTGAGCCAAAGACTTCTTCTCTCCCAATTGTAGCGTCTAAATCATCAAGCGCAATCTTAAGTTCGTGAGTGGAGCAGCGCTCGTATAGTGGTTCCACGCGCTCATAGAAATCGTCTTTTATAGTATAGTGTGCACATTTAAGACTAATATTATTTTGCCGTAAGTCTGAGCGCAGCTAGTCTCGTCAACTCGTCAACTGGGGTGAAGCTGATGACAGAGCGACGAAGTTTTTCACTGACTACGAAGCCGCACCCAAACTAGTGCATGGAAGAATGCCCGCAGTAATAGATCTTTCAGAATGCATACTAAGCCCGACGCACCAACCCTATATTTATTTAGTACCCTGTAGGAAAAGGAGGTCGCCAGCTGCTTTTCGAAAGCATCGCTATATTATCGGTGGTCACCAACGAGAAGCTGTGAGTCGACTTGAGTTGCTGTAATCCAGGATCGCGCTGGGTTCGCCAAGTTGCACCGGTTATCATCTTTCCCTCACTGCATACGTTCATTAGGCCTGCAATATCTATTACTTAAGCTTAACTTCTAAGCAATTATTGACTGTGTAGCTGAAGTCTGTAAGGTGGTTTTATACTGGGATGCCACAGAAACCTCTTCCAACCAAATTCCAACCGAATTCCAATTCTTAGGTGGCACAGAAATTTCTTTTATTTGGTTTCAAACTCTCCGTGTTTTGTTAGAGAATTTAGCAAACCTCTTTCCTCACTAGCTCCGCTCCATCTGTTGATTGTGGCGCCCTCTACAAGACAGCTAAAGGATTAAGGGATGGAAACTTACACCCCGTGTGTGGCGCCAACAAATTTTTAAATTTTCATTATATACGTATATGGAGAACATGACTTAAATATGATTTTTAATTTTAAAATGCAGCATAAAACATATAACACAATCAAAAAATTTAAGTTAAACATAAAATTTACCCCTAACTAAAATAAGGGAAATTTTCAGGCGAGAGATGCAGCCCTGTTTTTAGAGATGGAACATCTGGTGTTCTATGTCGATTTTCTAACTAGAAAGTGAAATCTCTGGAAGTTCTGTGGCACCAACGAAATTTTTCAAAAGATTTACAAAGCAACCGTCGGCAAACCGCCCGACTTGGAATATATTTTTATATGCAAAATACTATACTGAGAAAGAAGCATCTAAAGACAAATTAGTAAATTTGACCATACTTAACAACAATTTAAAAAAAATGTCATCGATTGACCACGAATTGTAAAGAATTATTATACATTTAAGTCGGGGCGGTCATCCAAGTTTTCCTTATTAATTCATTTGTAAAATTATCGGTTTTGTTCTACAAATATGTGAATTTTTTTCGTCAAATAAATAAGAAAACATTAAAATTTTTGAGCGATAAAACCACAGAGCTTAACAGCAATAGCAAAATTCAAATGACGTATACAACATTTTTGGTTTTGAATATATGTTATACTTGAAGGTAAAATTTTTAAATTTTGTCTACACATCCCGCAAAGTTTTTTAATGATTGTTAATTGAGGGCCCTGCGAAATATGACTCCAATGAAATGAGGCCAAAACAATTTATATAGAAAACAAGATCCTCTATTTTTGATCGAATTTGGGGCGTTATTTTCTTTTTTGGGGCATTATTCCCTAAATATTATTTCAAAATGAAATAAGTCCTCAAACGAAGAAATGAAATAAGACCGCAAAACTAATTTATGGGGCCCTGTTTTATTTTCATAAGGAAATAAGATGCCAATTTTTAATATGTATTTTATAATAACAATAAAAATATCGCACGGTTTTTTGTATAAAATTTTCATTAATTTTTGATTTAATTTTTCAAATTTTTGAAATTGGGGTACTATTTCAATTGAAATAACATCCCAAACTTGGGGCCTTCTTTATTTTTTTTTTTTCTTTATTTCATCGCAGTGGGGGCTTATTTCATACTTCAAATTGGGGTATTGTTTTATCATAAAATAACACCCCAAATTTGGGCCCATTATTTCATTTTATTTTGTTTTCGGGACTTATTTCCTGGTGCCTTAATTGAGCGCTTTGTTCATAAAGCCTAGTACGGAGGGCGTTCGAATTTTCCTTCAGATGTCAAATTCCATATAAAAAAAATTGCTTAAGGAATTTTTCCTTGCCTCATTCTGATGTTTGGTACGCAGAAAGCCAAGGAATACACACAAGGAATTTTGAGAGTTGCCATATCAATGAAGCGTGTGGAATGTATCAAACAGCTGATATTCCTTTCAGAGATATTGTGCAGTCATTTATTCCTTGTGTCAATTATCAAAAGGCAAGGCATGTTATGTTAGTTATGACGACAAAAATGCATTTATTGATGCAGTGAAAAACAAAACATGATTGTGGCATCACGAATGACAAGCAACTAGACACCGCACTTACAAGAAGTGTTTGGGAAGCAGTTGCGCCATGTTGGAATCTTGTGATGTTGGAGGGCCAATTGAGCCATTTTTCGTTGTAGCGATATATGCACCTAAGTGGGGTCCCCGCCCGGAATGATGTTCCAAATGGAAATAAAACAATTATAATTGGACTTATCCGGCCTCGTGCAGACCATTAGATTCTGGGCAACAGGCAAATCCAATTCTAAAGTCTTGTTCACATTCTTCAGCTTAACAGCTGCCACTGCAATTGCAACTTCATCCATGTTGTGCAAAGCGCCTCATTTTATTTAAATCTTATATAGTTAGGTCAAAACACATATCAGCTGGCCAATTTATTTATTTTCCGTTTTCGGTATATTTTTTAATGTTATCTGGTCAGACTGCCTTTTACATTCCACAAAAAGGAATATCAGGCAAATTTCTGGAAGGAAAATTCGAACGCCCTCCGTACTAGGCTTAAACTCATAAACTCGTTACCACGCGAGTTTTAAGAAAAATTTGATTACGGCGCACAGTGGCCGGTTTCGCTGATTTAGCGTTGCAAAAATCGTAACTTTTGAACGGAAAGAGATTTTTGAAAAATTCCAAAGGGACGATTATAAAGCATTTCCGAAGCTTTAATATAAGGTGTGTGTCTCAGAACCGACTGTCAAAGTGAAAAGTTTAATACCCTGAAAAAGTTGCATGCAATAATAAAAACATATTCATTTTTTTTAAACGATTTATTAAAAATTATATTGTTAAAATAATTAAAATAAACAAAAATTTAATAAGAAACTAATTTTTAATTACTTAAAATTATTAATTTTGGATGAAAAAAATTCTTTTTAGTAATAAATAATTTTTTCGAAAATAAATATTTTTACTAATTAAAAGTTAGCTATTTATTGAATTTGGTAAATTTTAAGTAGTTTAACAATTATAATTTAAATAAATCGCTTTAAAAAAGATAAAATGATTTTCCTATTTCTTGCAACCTATTCAGTTTATCCAGTTTGCATTTTGGCGGCCAATCCTGGGTCACCCAGTTGACCTACAATAATAAACTTAAGCTTATTTGAAAGCTACTTCAATTCTCTATCACATTTCCCTTGATTTTTTTATATATCTCTTTCCATTCGATTTTCCATACGATTTATGCTACGCAAAACCGGCACGCGCTTGATTTCACCTAAATACGTAGATTATTCATGCATTTTAATATGTTCAAGTCGCAAGTATGCGCAAGACCACATAAATATATTTTTATTTACAAATATGTATTTTAAAAAAATTTTCACTCTAGAAGCGTGAATGATCCAGCGTGAAATCCAATTTTACCTCCAAACCGGAGACTAAACCCGAAATTAAATTCACTTTGAGTCAAGGCATTTATATTGGCCTAAAGCTTCTTTTACTTGTACAGGAATCGGTCAAGCAAACCATTCCCGTTTTCTTTTAAATATATCCGTAATCGAAATCGGACGATTTAGACTCCGTGTCAATTCGCCCTTCTCAGAGCCTTTCCATGTTTTGTGTGTAGAATTAAGTTTTTGAAATAAAGTCGCACTGGACTTTTGTTAATTCTTGCTGGAATTTCGTTCAGCTTGATGGTAAAAATGAAGACGCAGTTAATTTATATATTTTTCAATTCATGTTGAACAAAAAATTAAAAACAAAACAAAATATGTGGGAACATTTTGATGCATTCAGTCTGTGTTTAAGGAAACCGCCACGCCCAGCAAGACGTATTATTCTACAACGAAGGCAGATGGATCCCTCTCAATCAATTTTGCTAAATGATCTGGGCATCAATGAGGCAACACAAGTGGCTTTTATTAACCAAGAAGAGCAGTCGAGCCGCATCCTGATCTCAAGCGATCCTAATGAGAATCGCTCCTTGGTGGACGAGCCTGGTTAGCTGTGCTCCTACCTTTTCTGTATTTACATAATGTAATTTGTTATTGTTTATTTTTCTGTCATAGTTGGCATTGAACTAATTCAATTTAAAATGTGATCATTGTTTGAATAAACAGTAGGCTCTGTCTTACAAAAAAAAAAAAAAAAAAAAAATAATTTTCAAAATATTGCCTTTTTATGTTTTTTGTGTGGAAATGAGTTCGTAAAGTAAAATTGCACTGGACTTTTTTATATGTTTGTAGGTCCTTGTTGGTCTTTCCAGCTCAGAAACAATGAAATATTTTAGGAATCAACCTTTTTGTACTATCACTCAGTGTGCCGCACGTTTGAAACATTTTTCAGACGGTAAAAGGCATTTGTGGGTAACGTGATCGCCCAGATCCCCCGGTACGATGCTTAAGAAGCTAATGGAGCTCCAATGCCATAAGCTGCAACTACCCAGCAAATTTTTTCGAAGCAGTCAACTACGAGCACTGCAGAAGCGCTCCCTTGTAAATACTGCTCCACGAAAGCAGTAATTTTACAAATTTTCTGCGTGCATTTTTATACTCTGTACCGAAGGTACATAGAGTATATTAAGTTTGTGCAAAAGTATGTAACAGGGAGGAGGAATCATTTCCGACCATCAGCATCAACAGCCGAGTAGATATAGCCATGTCCGTCTGTCCGTCCGTCCGTCCGTATGAACAAACAGATCTCGGAGTTTGTAAGAGATAGAGGTTTGACATGTATGGGACAAATGTTTCTTATAGCTGCAGGCAGATCAAGTTTATTTTCAATTTTTGCCACGCCCCCTCCCGACCCACCAATTCGGAAAAAACGTTATGTCTTCTACATTTTTGAAGATAGACGTATCGTACCTTCTAGAGAAAGTTAGTAATTAGCAAAATGTATCGATTTGCGAAATGATAAAGATCGGATCAGCGGTTCTCAAGTTATGAGCAAAAAAGTACATCTCCCTCGCCCCACCCCCTTCCACCCATTCGCAACTAACACCACACTAACTAGAGAGAGAGAGAGAGAGAGAGAGAGAGAGAGAGAGAGAGAGAGAGAAAAAGAGAGAGAGCCTTTGAGATGAGCGCAGCACCATCATTGCATTCAGCTTCTACTCCAGGTACAGAGTATGTTATAGTCGGGCTTGACCGACTTTCCCACTTGTTTCTTCTTTATTCTGTTTTTTTTTTTTGTTTCTGCTTAGAATAGCACGCTCTACACGGTGCACAGTGTAGGATTTTGCCAATCTAGGGGGACTTAATTGAAAAATAAATTATTTTTAAGGTCAATTTAGAAATGTTCAAATATTACGAAAACAAGCCCAAAACAAAACAAACAATTTTGTTTAGAAGATAACGGTACTTAAATCGGTGCATTTGAAGTGCATGCAAAATTGCATTGGACAACGAGCATCAGTTGAGAAAGTTTAGTGTTCTCAATTGGATCGTGTGGCCACTGTGAGCGGTCGAACTTATTTTTCCCACTATTACCACTACCACTTTTAGCATTATTGATTTTTAGCGCTATAACCATTTACTTCATACAACATACAATATTTTTGCTATTTTTTGGTAGTAGGTATATTTTTGGTGGAAAAAAACTAACAACGTTCAATTACATTCAAATCAACCAAAACATACATTGTTTGCAGAAAACCATTATGCGTCAGGATCAGAAATAAAAATTTGCTATTATTTTGCACAAATACCTTCATTTAAGCAATGAGTTAAATAGAACGGGCAGAGTTTTTCGAAGTTTGCTCAAGTAACGTTAGCTTAAATCACTCCTAGAGCACTCAGCGATGATTTTTGGCATCGATATTGAACATAAAAAACTCAAGTTGCACTTAACAAGCATGTGCCATGAACTTGAGCTGTGGTGGACTAAAACTAGGAGGGATAAGTCCAGAATTTTGACCGATAATGCAAGTTGGCTTCAGGGCGAAGAAAAAGGTGATGCTTATAGGATTGATGTCGCGCCTTCAACCTCAAACCGCATCGAAAGAGCTATAAAACTATTTTCTGATCAATCTAGTGAAAAAGTTGTGATTAAAATTCAGATTTTGATTAAATTTGCCAAAAAAAAATTTTCGCCTAATCTTTTTATCAACTTTGAGTTTTATTTTTAATAAAAAAAAAATCTGAAAAATAACCCAACCATTTTTATATTTGTACGTCCAATACTTTTGAAGTTACAAGCAAAAGCACGAACATTTAACAAAAGTAATAAATTTAAAAAAAAAATTTTTTTTCACTATTAATTTTAAAAAATATTTTTAAATTGGCTAGAATCAGAACAAAAAATACAAACCTGACACTTTTTTGAAAAAAAATTTTCCTGTTTTTTATTGCGGATTGTGTGTAAAAAAAAGGGAAAAATTTTTGGTTTTTACGTACTTTACGCCCTTTAAGGTGACACCCATTTTAACTTTTCGTCCAAAAATTTATTTGGGGAATATTTGAACATTAAGTCCAAAGTTCAAGTCGATAGCTTAAAAAATACGACTGCTATTGAATTAAGTCCCCCTAGATTGGCAAAATCGTACACTGTGCGTTAGGAGATTTGATAAAATTAGGTTGAGTTAATTAAAATTTAAATTTTGAAATGGTGCGAAAAGTATGTTGAACATAATTATTGTTCTTAACTGAGACTTGCTGCTGCCGTCACGCGAGCCCTGAATAGCCGTATGGGCTAAGACGCCGGCATTTGTGATTAAGAGCCCGAGGTCCTGAGTTCGTATCCCAGTAAAGGTAATTAAAAATAAAAAATGTTTAAGTTTTACTTTTTTCAGAAAGAAGACTATGCCCTCCCGTCAACCCTTACCACTCCCCTTAAACATCTCCCCTTCCCTCTCCCTTTACCTTCCCAAAACCCTTCCCACTACCATTCCCCCCTTCCACACCCCTTTCCCCACCCTTCACCCATCCCCATTTTCATACCTCCCCTACCCCAACCCACCTCCATCACTACCCTCACCAGAATTGAGTATTCTTTTTTTCAAGACCTTTTTACTCTGGAAGTGTAGCGCTATCCTATGCTCTTTTACATTGCAGCAGCCGAGTACGTTTTTAACCAGTGAGAGTTCAACTTTCCTTCCGTCGCGTCTGAACTCAACATATAATTGGGCGGATTTATCCTTTTGGAAACGGTACGTTGAGCTCGTTCACACAGCTTATCCTCGCCGTCGTCAAATGCAGATCATGTTTTTACAATTTTAATTGTAATTAGCTTTGCTCTTTATTGACAGTTATTCGAACTTGTACTTGGACTTTGTTCATTGTTAAAAGTACTCATTTCAAAACATTTTTTGAGTACAATATCATGACATCCAGTGTATACGGTATTGTCATTTGTCAATTTGTAATCGATTTTTTCTTTTATTGGCATGGTTCATGCATCGAACCCTGTAAAGGCAGCCTTAGTTTGTGTGACTGATAGGGCTATGTGGAAGATGTAAAATCGTCTCTAAATTTAATAATTATTTTTCAACTAGATTCAAGACAAATGAATGAAGTTAAAATATAAGTCTATACATTTGTTAAGAATGGATTATAGTTCATCAAAAATCAATAAATTTAATCAATCATATAAGCAACTTTAGAGCGTGGCAATTGCTTTTCGACAAGGAGCAATACCACGCCGCAGGAGTAAAGTGATCAAGTAAATTTTTAGGAAGTTGCTTTCTTCTTTCTGTTAATATGTTTAAGGCTGAACATGTAAGCGCTTATTTAGGAAAGAAAAAACGCTGTACAACCAATTATTGTCAATGAGTTCATATTCATTACCAATATAAATGGAATAAATGCACTGACTACGCGCCAGTAAATGACTGCCATTATGGTGACATTAACACGCACATTAGCTGCCAATTAGTTGTGCTTTTAAAATATCGCTGCGAAGGCAAATTAATTACCAAACATAAATTTGAAACAAAATGCAGTTGCCTGAATGTCACTGAGCTGACTGCCATATCTATCCGTGAAAATACTTCTGCGTATGGGCAGTGAGTCAATATAATATAAATACATTTCTGATGAAATGTACGCTTAAGCACTATTTTGACAGCGATTTTTAGGATGGTTGGTATGGATTGAGTGGCCAGTGCACGCTGGGCCAGCGCACAGTAGTCAAAATGACAAATTTAGAGAAAAGAAAATTATTATCTTCCAAAGTAAACGAGATAATCTAAATCTATTTTTAAACACTGTAGCCATTGAAAATGGGTAAAGGGGGACCAAGAAGTTGTGCAAATGTATGGAACATGGAGAAGGAAACACTTCCGACCTGATAGAGTATATATATTCTTTATCAACATCAACTACCGAGTCGATATAGCCCTGTCCACCAGTCTGTATAAAAACCTTGATCTCAGAGACTAAAAGATTTGATCTGCACGCAGATTAAGTTTGTTTCAAATTTTTGACACGAATTAAAGAGCCAATATTTTAAGAAAGAACTTCGACATTGGTCCCGTTTCGCTTCACCAATAATTACGAACTAAACATCAAAACCAATCGCCCTCATAGCAGCCACTCTTCAACTTTAATTCTATTCAAATTGGCTTTCCCCCACCTCCTCCACAGCTCTCGACTCCTTCCACGCGCCCCTCTCTCTTCCCGCGCTCTTCATTCTTTTCCGTCCCGTCTCATTCCTCTCCTTCTCTCTCATGTTATTTACTAATTCGAACACATGTCTCTCACAGCAGCTATCATCTGTCTCAGCGAGCCAACACACATACATACATTGCATTCCTAGTTTGTGCCAGTGTAAGTAGTTCTCTCTCGCGCTCTTCATTTAATGTGGCCCATACAAACTTTTCTTTGTAGTTTTCACACACTTTTCAAATGTTCACAATTTTCCAAATTTTCTTTCTTAGTAATCGCCTGCATTACTAAACGAAGGTCTGTGCCAAATCTTAGATCTATAGGATAAGCAGTTTTGGCTGCGGGTTGATAATATGTCAGTCAGTCAGTCGGGTCTACAGACTTATGAGTAAAGAAAAGCTAGGCTGGTGTACAAAAGTCAGAGTTTTGACCAAAACATGGGATATGTGGCCTCTACTGCAGTGGGTGGTGTAAGCGCCTACAGTAACATCTTATAAAATATTAACCAAAAGAAACTGTTCAACAAGCGGTCACCTTTCCGGGCTACATAATTTATTTAAACCATACCATGAAAATGAAGCTGTGCCAATACTTTTTTGACTCACATTATGTGTATATACAAGTCGACCAGGAGGCGGCCACGACTAATGCATTATTTAAATCTAGTTAACACTTGTCCATTTCTTGTTGATTGAAATCGAAATAAAGTTGGTAAAAAGATGTGGGGTACTTCTGCCCCGGACAAGCGCTGAACCCAATCTTCGGGACGAAGAAATCGTAGCTGGACATAAAAAATAATAATAATAAAAGGCAGCCGCTGGCGAACGGACCGCAGGACATCATTGAAGGAGTGTTGAATAAATTTCATTGCTTGCCACATCGAGAGGGGGGGAAACGGATACGGCGGGCGTAGGCATTGAAGTGGCGAAACTGCAAAATATTTCAGTCACGTTTTAAATGTAAAATCTCAATCACGTGATCGCAATGCGCGCATTCACAATATGCACAAGCGAACACACGGATCTGGGGTGCGCGGGGGCGGTGTCTGGGCACTTGGCCAACTCGAACATCGAAATGAAGCCGAAAAATAAAATGCGGCAAGAGCCCTTAACAGGTACTTGCTGGGCCGATGATTTAATGTCGCCAGTGGGCGAAACGCGAGTCATTGCTGGATGGCGGCCATATCTAATGATGATGATGATGTTCCGGGTGCTGCTGTTTCTGTCTGCTGGGGCTGGGGCTGATGTTGCATCATTTGCGGCCACTCAAATTGCATAAAATATGCAAAAAGCTTTACAAACTGCGCGCATCGTTGATTGAAATATTGAAATCAAGTGCCATTTACAGCGTCAGCCTCGGCTCTGAGTACCTGTACGTACACATGTACATAAAAATCATTCACACATACTGATATACGTGTGTACAAATTCACCTGTGGACTGCAACAATGCGCTACAATTTCCGTTTCCTTTACGCGCAGTCCGTATGATTTTCACGCTGCTCTCTGCTGATTGATTGAAATGTTCGTCGGGTTCCTCATTTCACTCTTTTTTACTCAAGCGAATTTTGCCAATGGAATGCCAAGCGTTTTTGTATTTTTTAAATGAAGCTGCTCTTGTTTAATTGTATTGTCAGAGAAGGTTGATGCTGCGCTTGGGAAAATTGCAGCTTATCAATATCTCGAGAGCTCTTTTGGCCTTTAACATAATTCTCGTAGGACTGATTGATTCAAATAGCAGGTGTTAATTTAGGGCCGATTTCTGTTCTTGCTGAGAGCAATGAGTCAGATAAACTTACATTTTACTTTGATATTTGTTAGTTTATGTGACAAAAAATTGCAAATTCACAAAATGAACAGCACACATATGAGAAAACAAAAGATCTGGCAACACCAACTTAACGCTAAGCTGCCTGCTCTTCAGCATTTCATGAATTGACGGCGATTTCATATACAACTTTCGTGTGTATGCGAATTCATAATTTCAAAAACAACTTTCGTATGTATTCGAACTCTTAATACGGTGTTTATGCACGCACTTTCAGGCTCATACCATGAAATGATTTTGCAAAATGATCATTGCATAAACATAGTTTGTGTTGCGTATTCCATACCCAAATGAAGTTTTGGTTCAGACTAGAAAAAATTAGTCCTCCTTCTTCTCTTTACCGCCTAAGACTGTCAGAACCACAACAATTCAGTACTATTACTATCTATCCATTATGAATATCATATTCAAATCCGAACAAAAAGACCGAAGATGCAATGCAATTGCGAAGCCTATTTTATTCAACTAAAATTTTAAAATGAAAAGAAGGCCTATCAACACAGGTGAATTGAAAATTATGAGGAGCATGTCAAGCCGACTGCACACTCTGTCTAAAAACAAAAACCAAACAGATGGGAAACGGACAGACAGAAATGATACCTATCTAATGTTGGAGGAACCAAGGTGTTAACGGATTTCTTCTATTGCCACCCTGCCTGAAGAATCAGAAAGAGATTATGAGCGTGTTCAGCAGCATAAATCGATGACAAAAAATCGACTATTTTTGTTAGATTGTGCTGGTGAACGGGCATGATGAGCAATCATGTTTGCTATTTTTCGTGATTGTGTTAGATGTGAATCTAACAAAGAAATAGTTTGTTAGAATTGCTTGATTATGATTTGTTATCGATAGCACACAGCTGTTAGAAGTAAACAAACAAGCAATTTAGACAAGGCAAAAGCAAAATGAATGTGGAAACCTCTTTGTTTTTATACTCTGTACCGAAGGTACATAGAGTATAATAAGTTTGTGCAAAAGTATGTAACAGGGAGAAGGAATCATTTCCGACTATATAAAGTATATATATTCTTGATCAGCATCAACAGCCGAATCGATATAGCCATGTCCGTCCGTCCGTCTGTCCGTCCGTCTGTCTGTCCGTCCGTCCGTCCGTATGAACAATCAGATCTCAGAGATGGTACCTCATCAGGGTACATGAACACATGGAAGGAATGAAACCCGGCGCCTGGTTACGGAAGAATGGTTCCGACTTGGGCTGTAGCTAGGGTCACGGGGTCCTCGTTTAACCTGAAAAAGAAAATATCTTGCATGTGGTCTTAGCCCTAACGGGTCACGTCGCTCAAGGACTCATAACTAAAGAAGGGCTCTCTACGGGATTCCAGCGGGACCCGAGAGAAGTAGGGGATCAAGCACGACGCTATTGAATTAAAATTCGTTGGTCGGAATCGGGAGGGAACGGGAACGAATTGTCCTTATTCGCCCATTTCTACTTCTAGCCCTTTGCTACTTTGTTAAAATTCGCATTCTTAGGGTTAGGGTGCTGTCATTTAGTCAACAACTTTCAGGAAGACTAACTCAAATTTTAAAAATACAAATGCCCAAAGACTCTTCCCAAATGATTTTTCTTCCCACGTCTTTTGGAAACCGTATGAGCTTAACGTTGCTTCGCCCAAACGATTTGAGGCAAATTACACAGTAACTTGACATTTGACACTAAAACCAGCGAATAAACTAAAACAAGACACATACATATAAAAACACAGAAAAATTCGTACGCACCCAACCTGTCACTTCAAGCATTCACAACGAACTGACTCACTGGCCCTACAAAAACAGAGACCGTTCACCTACTCGGTATCACCTCATATTATTCCACCATGGCCCTTAAGTTGTGCTTAGAGAGAGCGCTCAAAAAAAGAAGGTAGTTAATTAATGTGTACTAGAAGATACATATTTAAAGTTTACCAGCAGTACCCGCCGCGACTTCGTCCGCATGTCAGTTGCAGAAATTTGGGTTGAAATTGTGAAGCGTAATGTGTGTACATTACAAATCATTGTTTGTTATAGACAACCATACTTTTGTTTCATTAGCAAATAACTCGTCGCGCTTCGCTGCGCCTTCAACAGTATTGAACCAATGCACACCCACTTCTCATCCACATCCCTCCCACTCTCCACCCCCATCGCACCCACATCCCACTCACATCCTACCCACATTCCATCCACTTCCCAACCACTTCCCAGTCGGCATCCCGGCGCTATTTCCAACATCGGAAAATAAAAACACAAATGAATTCTCATTTTGACCTTACAAACCGAGTTTCAAGTCACTCGGGTGAAAAATAGTATTTTTCATGCAGAATTTTCATGGGGGCGGAGTTTCCGACATTGAAAATCCATTTTAAATTATTTCGTTTTCTACCCATACAAACCAAGTCTCAAGCCAATCGGATGAAAAATAGTTTTTTTGCATGCAGAATTTTCCGCCCATTTTTCTCGATGCCGGATTTTCCGAAATCGGGAAAACACGTGTCGAATCATTTCGCGTGGTATGCTTACAAACCAAGTTTCAAGTCAATCGGATGAAAAATAAAATTTTTCCGTACAGATTTATATATATAAATTTATAGTTTAACAATGTTCGGTCTAACTTTAAGAGGACCTACTTGGGAATGACAATAAACTATTTTTTACTACAAACAAGGAGGATTGAGATTAAAAAATATGGTAATGCAAGTTATAGTTTAAGCAAAGGCTTCGTAAGGGTTCGTGATGAGCGTAGTTTGTAAGGCAAGGCTGTAGATAAATAGGATAAAAGTTTCTAGTAACTCGTTTTGGGACTGCAAGACTTATACCTGACAGGAGTTAATGAATAAAAAAGAGCACTATGGCAAGTTCGGCGGTTCTTAAGAGAAGGCAGGTTGATTGGGCGTAAGCTGTCCTCTGTAGCGTGTGGGTACTAATTATTTTGATAGTCGAACGAACAGCCGACCTTAAGATCTGCTCGCTTCCGCGCATTCGACCTGGCTATGGAGGACTCGGGGCGTGCACTTATAGCTCTGCTCTTGCTCAGCTCGTCGGATGGGGTGGGGTTCTTCCTCATCCTACCATAGCGGACACACCACGACAATACTGAGTGCACTGTCAGAGAATATTAATCTATCAAACTTGGATTAAAATGATGGGAAAATCGATTCCTAGTACATACTAAATCTTAAAGACTCGGACAGATAAGGGACTAATATAGATAGATTAGCATAGGGGAATTAGAATTTAACCCCGATCTCTACCCTCCCTACCATGGCAACACCTACAGAACTTGGTTTTAGGTTGCCCCCACTGCTACTAATAGCTCATATTTATGTTGGGTTAATTTAGCAACTAAGTTCGTTGTCTTTCTTTCTGGGTGTAAGGAGGTAAATTCAAAATCAAAGTGGCTTCCACATTTTAGGGGAGAAATCATTGATTTGAAGACTTTTAGGGTCGCAGCCCAATTATCCGATCGCCACTTATACACCTCTGGCCACTGTAGCCTCAAAAATAGGGTTGCCAAATATTTTCAAAATCTCGTATCGATGATATTCTCTGATTTGAAAAAATATCAAATGATATTAACTTTATTACCTTTAAAACATCGATATATCGATATAATTGATATTTTAATTATACCCGTAACTCGTAGAGTAAATGGGTATACTACTGTATGTAACAGGCAGAAGGAATCATTTCCGACCATATAAAGTATATATATTCTTGATCAGCATCAACAGTCGAGTCGATATAGACTTGTCCGTCTGTCCGTCCGTACTTCCGTCCGTCCGTCCGTCCGTCCGTCCATCCGTCCGTCTGTATGAACACCTAGATCTCAGAGATGGTAAGAGATAGAAGTTTGACATGTATGGGACAAATGCTTCTTTTATCTGCAGGCAGATCAAGTTTGTTTCAAATTTCGGCCACGCCCACTCCAGCCCCCGCAAATTGAAAAAAACGTTATATCTCCTACAGTTTTGAAGATAGACGACTTATACCTTCTAGAGATAGTTAGTAATTATCAATATTAACTGATTTGCCGAAGAAATGATAAAGATCGGATGAACGGTTCTCAAGTTATGAGCAAAAAAGTGAACCAAGCCCCCCCCCGCTACCTTCCCTGCCACCCTAAGAAAAATGTTGCATACTTTTTGGATGGTCACCCTAAGGAACGCAGGAACACTGTTAAACATGTTTTTTCATGAGTAACGGGTATATCGAAGTCGGTTAGAGCCGACTTTAACTTACGCTTTCGTTTTTTTCCGGTTTTACCAAAAAGAGGAAATACTCTGCCCCAAAATAAAAAGATATAGTCTATTTTAACCAAACAAAACAATATTTTCCATAAGATTCGAGTTTTCTATGTATTATACATATTAAATACTTTTAGTTTCAATATTTGGGCTAAATCTTACATGTTTTTTAAAAATTCGTGGAAATAAATCGGGAAGAGATTTTGTAATTCTGTTTTTTGTATTTGATTGTGCAATTCATTATAAACAAGTGAGAAAGTCGGTCAAGACCGACTATAACATACTCTGTACCTGGAGTAGGAGCTTAATGCAGTACTGCTGCTGTGCCTCTCTCTATCTCAGTCTCTTTCTCTCTCGCTCTCTCTCTCTCTCTCTAAGAGTGTGCGGTGTTGGTTGTGAAAGGGTGGGAGGGGGGTGGCGGGGGGAGCTTTGTTCACTTTTTTGCTTATAACTTGAGAACCGCTCATCCGATCTTTATCATTTCCTCAGCAAATCGATACATTTTGACAATTACTAACTATCTCTAGAAGGTACGAACCATCTATCTACAAAACTGTGGAAGATATGACGTTTTTTCAAAATTGCGGGGGCGGGAGGGGGCGTGGCCAAAATTGAAAATAAACTTGATCTGCCTGCAGCTATAAGAAACATTTGTCCCATACATGTCAAACCTCTATCTCTTACCATCTCTGAGATCTGTTTGTTCATACGGACGGACGGACAGACGGACGGACAGACGGACATGGCTATATCGACTCGGCTGTTGATGCTGATCAAGAATATATATACTTTATAGGGTCGGAAATGATTCCTTCTCTCTGTTACATACTTTTGCACAAACTTAATATACTCCATGTACCTTCGGTACAGAGTATAAAAATATAGGCCAGCTAACTTCGGCTCGACCGAAGTTTATATACCCTTGGAGCTTAATATATGCCTGACAGTTTGTATGGCAGCTATACTATATAGTGGTCCGATTTCGACAAATCTTGTTGAAATTATGTAAAATCATTGAAAACTTATAATTACGAGCGTTGGGAGCGATAGCACTAAAAACAAAAAAGTTTTTCTCACTAAAACTAGTTTTTCTACCGATCGTTCCTATGACAGCTATATGCTATAGTCATCCGATCCGGCCGGTTCCGACAAATGTGCAGCGTATTTGTACCAAAAGACTTTGTGCAAAGTTTGGTTAAGATAGCTTTAAAACTGACGGAGGAGATAGCATAGAAACAGACGGACAGACGGACATGGCTATATCAACTCAGCTCGTCATGCTGATCAAGAATATGTATACTTTATGGGGCCAGACAATTTTAATATACCCTCTCCAAGGGTATAAAAATGGCGGCCTTTTAAAAACGAAAAATCGATTTTTCACCATTTTTTTTGCAGTCCAGTTTACAAAAAAAAATTGTAAAAACTTTTTCTCAAAGATTGAGGTAGGGACTATAGCCACGTTAATTCTGCGTCCATAAAGCCCTACATCATCAAAATCGGTTCGGTAGAACTTGAGAAAATGTGGGCACCAGTCCGAAAAACTCGGTTTCGAGATAAATGAGTTCAAAGTTTAAAGTAATTTGAAAATCGCTTGCTATACCGAAGACATTAGACGACAAAAAAAAAATCTATATAATTTAAAGTATTTTGCATTTTTAAAAATTCATTTGGGATAATATTTTCGAATATCTAAGCTAAAAATAAAAACAAAACAAAAATTTTTGGAAAAAATTTTCTAGACCAGAAGAGGGCCCTAAAAGCGCATTTTATAGCAGAAGCAAGTCGCTCCGAAGGCACTGGAGTAATAAGATACCTTACGGCTAGTATGGATAGTCCCGTCATGGCCGCCTTATGCGAATTCCAGAATATTAAGGGATAACTTTCCTATGATGTTTGTGGCAACCTAAAGTATAACTTCAGCCCGCTATTTTGCGACTCTTGGGCTTGCATAAAGTCAACTAACGAGACATTTTGTCATGCAAACGCTTGCTTCAAATACTTTTCCGCACAAATTACACTTGAATCCATTTTGTGTCTCTTAAATGCGCTTGCGCTCGCTACCCAGATCAAAGAGTTACCAACGCACAAATATCATAAAATATCCCAAAAAAATCGATATTCGATATTTGGTCAATAAAAAAATCACGATATAAATATATCAGTTTAAAAAATATTATCGATATATTGATATTGTAGGGAGAGGACCAGAGCCAAGTAAAAGACGTGTGTATGCTCTGCGCGTCACTCTAAGAATGCCGCTCGTCACTTTTATTGATGCTCGTCAGAGCGATTGAGAGCGAGAGTATCGTTAAGTTTGTTCTTTGAACGAACTTGACAATGTATTTACAGCTACTTAAAACTACTTACAGCAGAGGCGGCCAAATGGAGATGAAAAAAAAGTGAGCTTGTGTTAGTAAGCAAGAGAGCTCTCTCCAGACAACACGCGTTTTACTTGCAATGCAGTGCTCACCACAAATATTCTCACAAATATAACATCTGCTCTCGTTTGCTTAAAAATACGACAGACTTCGGCTCGTGCCAGCCTTAGGTGGCCGGGTCTGACTTACAGTTATATTGCACAGTGGGTCATACATGTTATTTATTACTACAATATTTTGATATATTTTCGACAACCCTACTCAAAAAGGAAACTTTAAAAGACGTTTGTATGCATGTTATAAAAAAAACCCAATGGGACACAGAGCAGCTCGTCAGTTGATGGGCAATGCTGAATCCTAGGGTAGATAATCCTCTGGATCGTGCTGATCCAATCCGGCTCAGAATGATAGGGCATCCAGTTGGCTTTGAATTTGGCTTTGATTTCTGCTGAAACACTACACCTTTTCCGTACCTGGCCAAAATTAATAAAACACAATTTCACTAAACGCAATCCAACTGGCACAGGATATTGAGGAAGGCTCTATCCAATGTAGGGTTTATTCAACAAACCGATTTATAGTTGAATGCAAATTTTTGGTTACCGCGTGGCGTTCTTACATAACTTGCACATGGTCAATTTAGAGGAAAAATTAATATAATCTTGTACAAATGAATTAGGCGTGTGTAATGCACCAGAGACGCTCGCTCAATGATCAGCTCTCCCGAAGCTAAGCAGCTTCCAGCCTATGCTGACTAGCAGGCCGATTTCCGAAATCAAACGAAGCTACTGATCAAGCGTACGAGGCAACATGATAAGAAACGGTTTAGTCGTACGATATGTTTATCCAAGGTGACCGGCAAACTGTTCTATTTTTGTGTTGTTTCTCCTTTACCAATTCAATTTTTATATCGGCTGCCTAAGACAGCGCACTGCTTTGTTAAAAGATTTTTTAAGCCTATGCCGATGTTACAGTGCAGCGAATAAGTATTCGCCCCAAGCTGTTTGAAACTGCCCTCTACACCTCATAAGGAGGAAGATGAATGGTGGAATTCCATTTTAAGCCTCGAAGAGCAAAAACTAAGAACTGTTTTTGAACCGATTCCAGTTGATCTTGATATTTTTGGTAACAAGGAGACTACTCACTCGACCCATATTTAAGTATAGGTCTCACTATAGTGAGACATAGAGTTGCTTAGTGACGTAGGGGTCATTACATTCCTTCGACCATCGTTTAAAAAATCCGAGAACTCCCATTGCCTTGTTTGTGATAACTGATATATGACTATTGAAACCATGATACAATTAAATTAGGTATGGCATTCAGAGTTTATCGAGGACTGACAGCTTTTGCTTATATCGAGAGAGAGAGAATAAAACAAAAAGCAAAGCACCCTTAGAATTACAAACACATAGTATATACATGACTAAATTTTATTAGTGTTCGCTTGGCACTTTTCAAATGGCAGCTGATAAAGCCAAATCGCTGCTTGGGAGCGTTGTCGGTTGGAAACCTCTAGCCTGCTAATGGCGCTGCTTCTTCGATAGAGATTTGTTCTGAATTTTGATTGTTTGGCCAATAACTGTTTGCTTTTTTGAATTTGTACCCGTTTTTGCTAGTGAAGAATTGAATTTGTAGTGATTGTTCGCTATGCGGTCTGGGGTTAAGATCCCGCCCTGAAATGACTTGCTAGCCGGTGTCAGCCCAAAATGCAGTGCCGTAACAATATGACAGGAGAAACACACAGCCACAAACTCGGGGTCTCTTCTTGGGGAACCCTGATTTGCTTCATTGCCGGCCAAGAGAGCACTCTTTAGACCAGAGGCGGCGATCCACAGCTCACACGAGCCGGTGTTAGTCGTGTTTTTAAGCAAACGCGTGCTGAACTTGTGGTTGTGTGAATCGGTGAAGATTTCATTGCAAGTTAAAATACTGCAGTCTGGAGGGAGTTCTCTTGTTCACCAACACAAGCGCCCTTTTCAGTCCTCTCCGTTTGGCCGCCTCTGCTCCAGTCCACAGGCGTCTTACTTGCAATTCAGTGTTCACCGATTCACACAATCAAGAGTTCTTCTCGCGTTTGCATTAATCCAGAACTGACATCAATTCCGGGTAGCTATGGGCTGGCACTGCTTTACATCGACATTCGCAACAGTATTGGCCCGACATTTTCACAAATTATAAATAAATCCCGTCGGCAAATCAAAAAAAAATCGTTAGCACACAACCTTTTCAATCAAATGACAGCAACAAAATGAAAATTTGGAGTCCCCAACAGAGAGCTCTCTCAGAGAGCACCTTACCGTATATAATTGTATCATGATTGAAAAATAACTTGGGAACAAATTATATACCCAAATCATCAACTTTATGGATACGTTCCAAAGGGATGGAATCAATCATATAATCAAACTCATATGGTTGATTACGACTAAAAGTCATACATTTACACTTGCTGAGATTAAGAGGAAGGCTGTTAAGAGAGCTTAAATCAGCAGTCGAGGAGACATGGGGTCATTATACGACAAACAAAGTTTGAGGTCATCGGCATACATCAGTGCATGCGAATGGGATAAAACCGGTGGGATATTGTTAATGAAAAGGTTAAAGAGAAAGGCGCCTAAATGACTACCTTGCGGGACCCCAAATAGTACATTAATGGAGCTGGAAAGTACTGATTTGAAACGAACTCGTTGAGATCTATCACTTAAGTTAGACCTGATCCAGTTGAGGAGGTTTGGTGGGAAGCCGAGCAGTGATTGACTGAGTCAAAAGCCTTACTGAAATCAGTATAAACTACATCAGTTTGTTGCTTATTGACAAACCAATTGTTTACAAGATTAGCAAATTCAAATATATTCGTAGATATAGAGCGATTCTTCATAAAACCATGTTGAGATATAGATATTACCGATCGACAATAGTGTTGTAGTTGGGGAGTCAGGATTTGTTCAAGAAGCTTAGTTTCGATACACACCTGTAGTTCGAAATGATTGACTTTGGGCCCTTTTTATGGATAGGAATAATATAGGATTTCTTCCAAAGAGTAGGGAAATCTCCCTATTAAAGAGATATGCTAAATAGTTTACAAAGCGGCACACATAAGGAGTCAGCACAAGTTTCAACACACAGCTGCAGTTGGAATTGGCCACAGTATAAGTATATTTAGAGACATGCCCATGCCTAGACCGAAGACTGATGACGCCATAAACGTTGCGCTCTTGCGTAATGCACTTATGGCCCCACCAAATAAAACATTGTGAAAAGAGTCATCTTTAGCAATTTACACTTAACAAAGGTTAGTTAGGTGGAGTTGACAATATACCTTGATACCAATGTCGATGGCAATAGGCACTTGACGAATAGTTACACTTTACAGAATGCGACTGCTCTTAATTGATTGTTTCGGATAAATAGAACGAGGTACGGCACAGGAAACTCAACATTGAAGCTGTCCAGTGTGAACGCATTTCGATAGGTGAAAAATACCATAAAGTTAACTGCCATATCAATGCTTCGGCTTAAAAACAGCTTTTCTAACACTCGCGACCGGAAAAGTTGGACCGACTTGGTTAATCTAATTGTTCACCGTCTAAGCCAGTGATCGATTCCAACCTGTCGCACCAAACACCACCAAGTTGAAGAGTCAACTCCATCTTAAGTAAGAAACTCAAAGCCAGATGAACCACATTACTTAGAACAGGGTTTATTTTAGTCGGGGGACTCGTCTGCAGCACCCTTAGTTGTATTGAAAAGTTTATTTTAACCAAGTGAATATTAAAATATTTTTTAATCTTAACTTTCCCTTTCTAGCCATGTTATTAAACGTTACATTTCGTTGTCACTGAGAAGCAGCGTCGCAAAAGAAAGCTGTTATGGTAAGAAAAAAGTTTACAGTTATCTGTGTGAACACAATTTTGGAGAAAAGGTCGTAGAACAAAATACATTGTGACAAATTTCTTAGATATAAATACAAAACGAGGCAATCGCATTTAAAATCTGAAACAGACGCATTGCGCATACGCAACGTATGCCTTGGCGTACCAACTGTCAATGGGAGGCTGATGCTGGATCATAAGAGGTCTTTAAAATGAATTTTTTTTCTGCTAATCCAAACATCAAAAAATAAATTGCAATCCCGACAATCTAAATGCAGTGGTAGGGAATCTTTTATAAAATTCATTTATTTGCATTTGCTCTCGGGTCGGAAATGAACATAGAAATTGTCGTTTTATTATGGACATTATGTTATTGTGCCAAAATGCGCCATTAAATCTATCAGGTGTGTGCCTGTGTGTGCCAGTCCCCGCTGTGGTTTTGGGCTTGCCATTTTATTTGCCAAAAATATATTTTTAACATGACAGCAGCAACAAAAAATCAATTTGTAAATGTTTTTAGAGAGCCGCACAGCAGCATTCACATTTCACACTTGGGCAGACGCAATGCACAACTCTTGCCATTTGTGTTGTTATTGGCGTAGTTTTGGAATTTTTTTTTGTTCAATTGTTGTACAATACAAAAAATTACAAAAGCCAAGTGACCCCATTGGCAGCTGCTATGTCCGTTTTGTAATTAGCGCTCGCCTGCTGCTGGCATTCGGGGAGTTTCTGACCTCAATTACTTTGTCACCATTTCAATTTGCAATTTCAGCCATTAACTAGTTACACTCGATGCAATTAAACTTGCACTTTTCCATTGGCAGCATCAGGAGCAGCAGTCCGATGAAAAGGACAAGGTAGCACAGCGCAAGGAGCACGCGAAACGCCCCCAATGATGTCAGCGGTTTGTGCAACCGCAAAATGTTGTCCCCTCTGTTGTTGTTGCAGTTGTTGAGCAGAGTGAAAGTGCTCGAACCACTTGCCGTTGCCGCCCAGCAGCATGTGCGTTCCATTGGAATAATTTGAAATTGGAAAAATCGTTTTTTTTTCATCTTTCATTGAGTTAATTGCAAATTGGATGAAATTGTAATTTTACACTTCATTTCATTCAATTCATGGCTGATTGACAATTTAGTTTTTCATTAAGGTATATGACGGAAGCAACGGCATCGGCCGCTGCAACGGAAGCCCTAATAGCCCTGCTGCTAGTGAGCCAAGCTAGCGGGGCCTGAGAATTTGCGGCCAAATTTAATGGCTGCAGTGAGTGACACAATTTATGGCTTTCAGTATGTCAATGTGATAAAAAATAGCTGATAACAAGCGATCAACTAGGTTCAAGGTAAAGAAGCAAAATTTTAACAAATGCGCCGAGAGGAAACACTAGATTAAAAACCCTTTTCTCAAGAATCTCGCAATCTAGAAAAAAAAAACAAGTAAGAGTGTTGCGGTCGAGTGCCCCGACAGCAATATACCCTGTACCAAGTAATGTGGTTCAAATGGCTTTGAATTCCTTTTATTTTTAAATTTATTTGAATAGATGGGGAGTTGCCATTGCATGTCTTCGGTGGTTTTGCTCGGATCTTATTATGGTGTACAGACATTGGGGCTAACTTTTCACAGCTTTTTGCGGCGAAGAAGAGGGAATTTGCCAAATCTGAAGTAAAGTTCGGGTACGGTATGCACATCCATACATGCAGATATTACCTCTACCTTTTATGGATTGTGAGATCAACGCGTTTTTAAAGAAACAGAGTTTTTTGCTGTTAAAATCTAAAGGAGGAGTTATTAACCAAGTCTGAAACAAACTCGATGTACTCTATACTCTACGCTCTGTCTATTTCAGTGTCTGAGATCGACTCGTTCATACAGACAGACAGACGGACACGGCTGTTGATGCTGATCAAGAATATATATACTTCATACGGTCAGAGGTTTGGCTGTTAATTACATTTGCACAACTTCATGAGTAAAAAGGCTTTTACCCATTTTTAATACACCTCATACTCTAATAAAGGACTAGATCCATCGCTTATATAGTTGTGGTCACACTGATTGCACGGTAGACTTTTTATGTTAGCTGATTATGCAGTTTGTAGCTTTGTGCACAATTTGCCGGAAAACATTGGAACATTGGAAAAGTATGATTGTTTACCAACTAAAGTAAATACAAATAACTACTTTACAAACTAACAAAAGTTTAAAGGATTTTTGACAAGTTTGTGTTTCTTTGCCCCTGAGTATTGTTTTTTATTAATGTGTATTTCTTACACACAAAGTCGTTCAGGAGAACTATTGTTCAAGTAAATCTAACCGAAAATCTCGTTTAAAAATGCGCAACCCACATAATTTGTAATATTTACCGATGTTTACAGTAAGTATTTTATACCCTGTACCCATTAAAAATGGGTAAAAGGGGATCATGAAGTTGTGCAAATGTAGGTAACAGGAGAGAGAGTGTTTCAACTGTGCGGACGTGTTTGTGTCGGGCTCCAGTTTGTGAAGATCAAAAAAGTCACCTGCAACAAAACAAATCATCAGCTGTTGACACCACATTGGAGGGGGTGCTTACCAAGACGTTCATGCTGTCAGCGGATCGTTGAAGCCGCAGCTTGGGTAAACATTTCATCACTTAATTTTGACCGCCATTACGATCGTAAGCTACTTGAGGCTCACGAAAACCTGGAGAAAGGCGCAACAAACGAAGAAAGTGCCTCTTAAGTGGACACACACACAACAAACACAGGGAGGCAAGAAACTTAAGAGATCTAGAGGTGGCACACATCAGCTGTTCGCTAAATCGATGAAAATTGCCATTCACACCTATTTATCGATAAGAAGCAGCCGCCGATAAATCTCTTTTTCAAACGAGTTATTATATTTTATGTTCTTTGTCTATTTGTATTACGCTAACAATTCGTTACCTCACTCTTTTGTACCAACAATGTCTAAACTAGCACGAAGTCCGCCCCAACACTCCTACCAGCCATCACCAAAGCAATATAAGTCTGGCGAATTAGCGATTGAGCCGACGATGGGAGACTTATTTAAAGCCATTAATGCAAGCAAAGCAGAAGCAGCCCAAAACTTTAAATACTTGGCAGAAAATATGGCTACCAAAACTGATCTTCAATGTATGAGCGTACACTTTGCATCCCAGATAGAAGAACTTAGGGTCGAAAATACACTATTAAAAGAGCAGTTGGCAAAATTAGAGTCGGAGAAGGATTTTTCGAACAAGGATATAGTGCGAATGGTGGACGCGAGCAAGGAAAAAAACGTCATTATAAATGGTCTAGCTACTCAAGGATCCCCCAACACTGAGGTGAAGAAACTTTTCGAGGAAAAACTTCAATTAGAAAATGCTGAGATAAAGGATGTAAGGATCATAAAAAAGCAGAAGTGGAAAAGAAATGGTTATAGCTACGCTCGAGTCTAAGGAGGTGGTCGCTAAGCTATTCAAAAAATGCAAAAAAATTAGCAGGTACGCGAATATATATCGAGAAGGATCTAAGTGAAGCCAGACAGATGGATAAAAAAGTTTTGCTACAGCTTCGGCGAAACCTATCGTCTCTAAATCCCGCACAAAAATGCATTGTCAAAAACGATAGTTTGTGGATGCAAAACAAATGGTTTCGATTCGATAGAAATAAAATATTGAGAGCTGGAGATATAACCGCCGAAGCTGCCATTAGAGACTTCTGGGGAGAACGTGCCAAAGATATCACCACTGATTTCAAAAAAACTCAAAGACTCCCTAAATACAAAAAACTAGATATCGTCAATGAAATAGGCAGGGTCCCAATTAACACGGTTAATTTGAATTTGGATATAATAGCGTATAACATACATGGACTTCATAGCAAACTATTACATAGATCGTTTTTTAACTACCTGAGCACAGCAGATATTATCATACTAACAGAAACACATGTTGAGGAAGGCAACACCGCTAAATATGATCACTTATTTAAGGAGTTTCATTTAAATTGGATACCGGCAAAGAGAAAATACAAATTTGGCAGGGCTATTGGCGGAATTCTTTGCGGAGTAAAAAAAACACTAATTGATAAAGGGATTGAACATTCGTTTGAAAATGAAATGGATATAAATATTATAAATATTAAAACTACCCACTTGCAGTTCTCAATTTTTCCGCTCTACATACGCGGCTCAAAAGAAGAATTTGAAGTAGTCAAGGACTTCTTCACACAGTCATCAACATGCTGCTCTATAATAATGGGCGACCTAAACGTTCGCATTGGAAATGAGCACCAAGAGCTAAACAAATTGACCCTAGCACATTTTACATCTGGCTGCAGAAATAGGTCGTCGAAGGATGAGGTGATCAACGCAAATGGTCGAGACTTTATGAGCTTTTGTGACGACTATGGTCTCATTGTTTTGAATGGTCGAACACTGGGGGATGAAGTGGGCAATTTTACTTACATATCCAGCCAAGGAAACTCCGTAAATGATATTTGCGCAGTCTCACAAGACTTGGTCGAACACATTGCAAAACTGCAAGTGGATGACGCCATCTGGTCAGATCACATTCCAGTCAGACTGACAATGAATCTGACTAGCACCAAGCAATCAAAACTTGATATGAAACTGCTGCCAAAACTATACTGGAATGAATCCATAAAACCTAAGTATATATCTCTCTTGACCAAAAATCTCGAAAAAATTAAGCAATCACCGGAAACTCAATCACTTGATCTTACCTCAGCCATTAAATCATCATGTGTTACAAAGAAGGCTGATAGTACTTTCC
Source organism: Lordiphosa clarofinis (assembly GCA_018904275.1). Lineage (NCBI taxonomy): Eukaryota > Metazoa > Arthropoda > Insecta > Diptera > Drosophilidae > Lordiphosa > Lordiphosa clarofinis. The sequence goes on from JAEIGQ010000130.1 coordinate 333,318, forward strand.
TTCCCAAAAATAAATGGTTTGATCAAAAGTGTATGCGTGAGAGAACAGCTACTTTTAATGCTCTTAAAACTTATAAACGCACGGGGTTCTCTCTCTGACAAAAAATATTATATAGATAAAAAAAGGAATATAACAAACTGTGCTTTTTAAAAAAAAAGAGAATATCTTGATTCTTTTGCACAATCTCTAGCAAAAGTTAGAAATACGAAGGATTGGTGGAACATGGTGAAGACGCTGAAAAACGGAAAAATGCAGGTTGGGAATAGCATAACAGAAAATGTCTTTAAGGTGCATTTCAGTGAGTTATTAAACCCCCAGAGAACAGCATTAAGCATTCTATATGCACTGAATTGGAGTGCAGATAGCAGCCTAGACGGGCCGAACACATTAATGGATATACGATCACTACTCGCAAAGACCAAAAATAATAAAGCGCCAGGAGAGGATCGAATACCCTATGAATTTTACTCAAATGCCTCTGACGAATTCTTGCAAGAGCTTGTTAAAGTTTATAACGACTTACTCACAAATACAAATTGTGATGACTCGTTTAAGAGAAGCATAGTATTTCCTATTCATAAGAAAGGCGACTTAACCCGAAAAATTATAGAGGTATATCCTTTATGAACTGTTGTGCGAAAATTCTTATGGGTATAATCAACGAAAGGCTGACAGAATGGATCAAGATAAATAACAAAATAAATGAGTTCCAGACCGGATTTCGACAAAACTACTCCACAACTGACAATATATACAACCTGAATGCAATAGTTAAGCTAAAATGGGCAGAAAACAAAAAAGTTTACGCATTTTTTGTGGACTTCCGGGCTGCATTCGATAAAGTACCGAGAGATCTTTTGATCTACAAGCTACACCAACTAGGTGTGTCCACAAAAATTGTAAATTTTATCGAGGCTGTATACAAGGATACAGTGGCAGCGGTGTGGTCCGGAGAGAATCTGTTTCAAGACTTTTGTACGAGCAGCGGAGTTAAACAGGGATGCCTTCTATCCCCCCTGCTGTTCGCTTTATATTTGAATGACTTACACGAGGAGCTGGAAGATGGCCTGTGGATAGATGATATTAACATACGGCTGCTTCTATATGCCGATGATATAGTCATGTTGTCGGATAATGTCACCACACTTCAAAGGATGATAGTAAAACTTGAATGTTATTGCGAAACGTGGGGAATGGAGGTGAATCTTGAGAAGTCTCAAATTATGATTTTTAAAAAAAGTGGAAGACGCGCAGCGAATGAAACCTGGTTATATAGGGGTACGGAATTGGAAGTGGCTTGCCAGTATAAATACTTGGGTGTTACTTTAACACCAGGAATGTCTTTTAAAAAACACGTCGTTAACAGGAATGGCGAGGCAAAAAGGAGCTTAAATATAACGTGGAACTCTTTTACTGGGAGATCAGACATATCCCTTACCGACAAGTGGAACCTATTCCGAGCAGCATGTAGATCGGTACAAGCGTATGGAGCACAGGTATGGGGTTACTCCTGCTTTGAGGAAGTTGATAGTCTCCATAGATACTTCATAAAGAGGGTTCTTCAATTACCAACGCAAACACCGAATTACGTTCTTGCAATTGAAACGGGACTCGAGGATGGGCACTTTTATACTTTAAATTTGCACTTAAAGTATATAACACGAGCATTGTTTGATTATGGAAGTCAACGGTTACCGCACATTCTATCAAGGAAAATTCTTGAAAAAAATATAGATTGGAGCAAAGAGCTCAATGATAAATTACAGGCTTTTGAGTTAAACTTGTGCAATGAATCTGACACGTACCTTGATTGGTGTAATAAGCTTGACGACCTATTTATTAAACTTAAACTGCAAAGTATTCAGAGATACTACGCAAATGCAAAAATAAGCCAGTCAAGATTTTATATAAAGAGCTGAATCTTCACGTCGCAGCCAGATACTGCAATGATAATTTTTCCCGTAGGCAGATAACATGGATCATCAAGGCAAGGGCCGATATGTTATGGCTAAACGCAAATCGAAGGAATGTACTCGGGCTCGATAAAAGGTGCAGCCTGTGTAATATGCAAGAGGAGGAAGAAATTAAACATACGTTAGGGAGATGTCCAGTGCTCGGGGAGTTTAGACAAAGATTTTTTGGAGCGAAATATATGAGTGATGCAGAATTAATTGAGTCTTAAATGGAGAAAGAGGATGGGTGACCTTAAGCTTATTTGTAGAGAATATTATGATGTATCGTAAAATGTTAATAAATGAATTCAATGTTTAATGTTAATTAATGCAGCAATTATACAGGCCTGTTCCGAATTCCGAAAACGAGTTGAATTGTCGCAAATCGAGTTGAGTGCTGTTCCGAATTCCGCAAATCGATCAGAATTGTCGTTTTCAAAAGTTGTGCTGCAGAGTCAGCGGAATAAAAAGTAATTGCTATTAAAAGCATTAAAATAAATTCCCAAAATTATAAACTAATTAATTTAATAATGTTGAACATTTTTAAAATCGTTTAGCATCTCTACTTTAAATGTTTACAGTTAAAGTGTATTTTTAAATCATTTTTTATAAACATCTATAAAATATTGCGGGAAAAGCGAAACCGAGCGGTCGTTTTCAAACCGAGCTGTTCTGAATTCCACTTTACGTTTTAGTCGAATTCAATCGTCAATCGATAGCTGCTAGGGTTGCTTTATTTTAATTAATTTATTCGGTCAGCACTTTTTCTATTTTATTTAGCTATATTTAACCATATTTGACATCACATTTTCAAATGTAACAATTAAAAACTGTTTTAAATAAAAATAAATTGACTTAAAGTGTAAATAAGAGCTTTGTAAATTAAAATTATAGCGATGACGCCAACTCTGGCTGCTGTCGATATACACAAACACGCGTGCAGGCCAGCCAGCCATCTGTTTATGAAAGCGACTTCGAAACCGAGTTCGAAAAGTCAAAACGTAGCCAAATCGTTCGGAATTGGGAACAGCAAATAGTAAAACGATCGTTTTCGTTTCGTTTTTACTTTTTGAAAACGTTCGGAATTCGGAACAGGCCTGATAATCCCAATCAATGTATTCTAATTTTAAATTTAAAACTATTGTCAATATCAGCTAATGTAAATTTTTTGTTTATTTATTTTGTTTTTCCTATGAGTGGCCCTCTAACGCACCATTGCCGGTGAACGATTTGATATCTCGGGACGACCGGGGAAGTCAAGTGTAGTAACCGGAAGTGGAGTATTGGGGACTATTCAAAGGAAATGTGGGCTGACGGCTTTAAATGCCATGCCCAGAAGCACACGATTATTTACTTATTTTAAGGATATTAATAACTTATATTCATATTTGTTGTCACGTTTTACAAAATAATAAATAATACTACTACTACTACTACTACTACTACTGTATGTAACAGGGAGAAGGAAACATTTCCGACCCTATAAAGTATATATATTCTTTATCAGCACCAACAGCCGAGTCGATTTAGCCATGTTCGTCTGTCCGTCCATCTGTCCGTCCGTACGTCTGTATGTATGAACTCGTTGATCTCAGAGACTATAAGATAAAGAGATACAAATTTTTTGCAACCCCCACTCCCCCCTTAAACCACAAAAAACTGTCAAAGTCACAATTTTAAAGTTACAACATCGTGGCTTAATATATTTTATCTTGGGCCCTTAATCTATCTATTCTGAAACGCAAAATGAGATCTGAGCAGAAAACACCGAAGTTATTCGCGAAACTAATTTTGCCCACTCCCCCCCCACGCTTTGCTTATTGAGCACTTTTTTGCTGTATGTGCGAGCGTGTGTGTGTGCGTGCGCTTGTTTGTTTGTGAGTGTTTGTGTACACTCGTGTGTTTGTCAATTGTACAGGGTATTCGGAAGTCGGGCTGCTCGACTGCAACGGTCTTACTTGTTCCTACTGAATTTACAGTAATTTTACCATACAATTAGTAATGTGACTGCTATTACACAACTGTAGAATAGTAGGGTGGGAGACTTTTCGAGCTGTAACACGTTGGCAATTTAATTGAGATCATCATTATCCCATAGCAGAAGAGGCAACTCCCACTTTCCCTTCACGCACCAATTTTGGTCCTGAAGCATTTGTTTGAGTTAAACAGGATTTATTTAATTTGAAATATTTTTACTTACTCTGGGCGGATTTGAACTCGAGTCCATTGGTCTCAACATGATTGGAAGTACGTCTTTACCAGTTACGCTACGGCGCACGTTAAAAGCAATGCCTCTAACTTACTACTTGTATGAAATCTGCCTTAGCACATGCACGAAAAATTTCTTGAATATTGCATAAATGTTACTGTACTGTAGTTAACAGTAACTTATTATTACAACAATATATGTGAAAAAAATTTTGTAGTTAAATTTACTCAGCGTACAGTTGTTAAATGCAACAAAAAAACTCGTGCGGTTTAATACCTAAACCTTTTAAATCTCTTCTGTACATTTTACAGTTAGTACTGTTACCAAACAAAAATCAAAATCGCATGCATACAAAATTTAAAAATAACGAGAGCGTAAGTTAAAGTCGGCCTTAACCGACATCGATATACCCGTTACTCATGAAAAAGCACACAGAGGGAAAAAACCGAGAACATTGGACTCAAAACAAGCACTAGCGTTATCAAAAAGTATGCATGAACGAGTTTTCTCACATGTAGTGCAATGTTCTCACTTCGAGAACAATTTATTGAGAACGCAAAAGCTCAAATTGAGTTGACATTGTTCCATTTTTGAGAACAAGATTTGAGTTTATATTGCTCCGTTTTCAAGAACATTTTAAACTCACCTGGGAAAAAATTTGATTGCACTTTGGACCAGGTGTGGGCGGATTACTCACATTTGGATGGAATAGGGAACGGGGACATACCTATTTTGATTGGAAGTGAAGAGGGGCAAGGCTACTCTGGATATGGGCGCTGCAGCTTCTCCACCCACTCATTGTGCCATAGGAATCAGAAACATCGCGTTAACGACCGACTTCACCTGACTCGTTTCATTTAAGTTTCCAGAAAAACACAGAAAATTTTGTTCGGGCTTGACTGGGATTTGAGCCTGATACCTTATGCACTCAACGTATGCACTATGGGGAATTTTGCCAAATATTAAGCATAAACCCCTTTTCCAAAAGTGCTCAAAACTTAAATTTTTTTGTCTCATTAGACCACAAATACATCAGTCTTCAATGTTACATACCACGAATTTTGATTTAACAGAGCTCTGTTAAGTAAGCAGATGGTAAAGTCAGGTTATGCTAACGAATGACAGTTTAATGTTAAGTGTGTGTTTTCTGCTTTAATTTGTAATTGCCAAATATTAATGAAAACTGAAAGTTTTGTCGAATATTTTTGAATGAATCTAATCGTTGTGGTATGTGCTATGTTTTAGTGCCTTTGATCTGTAGAAATTAATCGTTGGTTCCCTGTATTTGACGGTATTCGTGATTCATCTCACAAAAAAAAAATTGAAAAGAAAATTCAACTTTGCAAAGCCCTACCAAATTTTGTTTAGATTTGTTAGAGCTGGGACTTTTACCACCTTTTAGAGCTATCAATTCCGCTTCTGATTCACTTTTGCTCAACCGCATTTATGCATTTCTTTGCAAAATTTCACTTTTAGGACACAACCTCATTTTCTCCAATGCCTAATTGCATGCCAAATGAAAAATGACGAGTTGGGAAGATGTTATTTTTGATTGCTTTAGAGAAGGGTTAGGCCAAAGTCTTTCAGTCGCATATAAAAGATATTTAAAAGAAAAAAGGAAGGATATTTTGTTCAATTCTGGAGATGAATCGCGAAAATTTAACCGAATAATGCAACAAATTGAACGCAGAAGTTCAATTCTAAGCCATTGAGCAGAATATGAACACAGAGAGTCGTTCCCGATGGTCATTAACGCTAAAGCGTATTAGAAATCGTAGAAATCAAGCTGTTGGAGATAAAGTGGTACAAGAAGCAAGCATAGCTGCTTGTAATAAGTAAAAAACGACTAGCTGACCATGCAGCAGTTCTTAAGATAGTTTCTATAAGGCAAAAATGATCCGAAATTTTATGTGCTAGTATTGTGCAGTTAGAAATGACAGTAAGAACAGAACAGAAATCGACAAAAGTAAATGAGCCGCATTTTTTTTCAGGAGTCCCGATATTCCATAAAGTTTGCGGCCGGAAAATATGTTTCCTATTACGCGTCAATAATTGAACATTCATTCTTAGTAAAATAGCAAGAAAAACTAATTTTTTCTTGTAAAAAAAACAAATATTTTTTTTTATTATTTTATTTTAAGGCGGGTTAAAGTGCTACCACGCCCACTTTTTTACACGTATAGAGCAACGGTGTACCTAACAGAAGTCAAAAAATTAGACCGCAATATCTTGCTTGGTTTTTAAGTTATTAATTAATGCCTGATTTTTGGGAAAATTCCCCATAGTGGTATGGAATGACGCACTTGACAATTCAGCCATTGAACAGTTTTGCAGATGCACGTCGAGAGGGCTACTTATGCTTTGTTGAGCAGACAAGAGAGAGAGAGTTTAAAGTAAATATTATTCGTTTGAGAACAACTTTACTGATTCCAACAACATTTAGAACATTTGTTCTCAAAAATTTTGAGAACGTTCTGTTCTCATTTTAAGTTGACTCTGTGCATGTTTAACAGTATTGCTGCGTTCCTTAGGGTGACCATCCAACAGGTATGCACAATTTTTTTTAGGGTGGGAGGGGTGGTGGCGGAGAGGCTTGGTTTACTTTTTTGCTCATAGCTTGGGAACCGCGCATCCAATTTTTATCATTTCTTCGGCTGTAGGAGAAACAACGTTTTTTCCAAATTGCGGGGGCTGGAGGGGGCGTGGCCAAAATTTGAAACAAACTTGACCTGCGTGCAAATAAAAAAAGCATTTGTCCCATACATGTCAAACCTCTATCTCTTACCATCTCTGAGGTCTAGGTGTTCATACAGACAGACGGACAGACGGACGGACGGACAGACGAACGGACGGACAGACGGACAGACGGCTAAATCAAACATGTCTATACAATAATATATATACTTTATATGGTCGGAAATGATTCCTTCTGCTACATACATTTGCACGACTTTAGTATACCCTTTTTACTCTACGAGTAACAGTTATAATTACTGTCAGCGTAATTAATTTTACCCACCGGATTTTTTTGTGAGTAGGTTAATTTTAACATAAGCTGTGTTTGGTGGAATAGATCTTTCAAGGCGCTCAAAGGTGCACAGGATTTAAAATGTGGAGTTACTATCCAAATCATTAAGAATCATATGCAACTATACTGATAAAAAACTGAAACGAATAATTTGAGTACGAACGCTCTTGAAAAAATCTAGTCGCACTTGAATGTTCAAGAATTTCGCTCTTAAAATCAAGATATATTCATTATCACTGTGATTCATTAGGCAAGGGGACAGCGCATGCGCAGTTTGTCGTTGTCATATATGACAGTGGCCGGCCGTTTTTTTGTAAATTTTGAACATTTAGATTGGGCAAAAGTAATTAAATAAACGACTGTGTAATGTTATAACAATGCTTAAAACAGCACATTGAAAAATAAAAAAACATTAAAAACAAGTAAGAGTGTTGCGATCGAGTGCCCCGACAGCAAAATACCCTGTTCCAAGAAATTTGGTTCCAATAGCTTTGAACTCCATTTATTTTAAAATTTATTTCAATAAATGGGCAGGCGCAGGTACATTGGGCAGGTACATTAGGTCGTACATTTTATAAATGGAAAAATGTAACGTCATACTGATACCCCCTAAAACGATGAATATTTGTGTAAAAAAGGCATAGCAAAAAAAATATAACAGATAAAATTAGTTTTAGGGTCTGCGACTTGGACTCAAAGTTTATAACTCATACGTACTGTTGCCCCTGCCTACATGCTTAATGTTTTAGTAGTTGGCGTAGACTTGGGTTGAAGTCATAACATTTGACAAAAAGGTACCATGACCATTAAAAACGAGAGCGCAAGTTAAAGTCGGCTCTAACCGACTTCGATATACCCGTTACTCATGAAAAACATGTTTAACAGTGTTCCTGCGTTCCTTAGGATGAACAACTGAAAAGTATGCAACACTTTTTTAACTCGGCTATTTTGTACATTTTTGCTCATAACTTGAGAACCGCTCATCCGATCCTTATCATTTCATGGGACAATTTATTCGTTTTGCTAATTACTAAATATCTCTAGATGGTACGAATCGTCTATCTTTAAAACTGTAGGATATATAACGTTTTTTCCGAATTGCGGGGGCGGGAGGGTGCGTGGCCAAAATTTGAAATAAACTTGATCTGCGTGCAGATAAAAGTAGCATATGTCCCATACATGCCAAACCTCTATCTCTTACCATCTCTGAGATCTAGGTGTTCATACAGACGGACGTTCCAGAGTTATACTCTTTTAAAGCTTTGTACCCATTGCATAAAACTAATAATATTGTAAGCTGTTTATCTGGTTTGCAACGGATTTGTTTCAAACTTTGAATCATGATGTTTTTTTCCAACTTATTATTCAGATTCACCTCGGAAGCCTTGCTTCGCGTTTTAAATGACATTTTTTATCAGCAATTCATTTTGAACAACATTTACCGTTTGGGTATTACAAGCTTCCGAAAAATTATACTATTAATCTAATGAGTAAGATTTGTCATTGCTTCCAAAAAAAAAAAGTAAAATTAAGTCGCACTTGAATTTTCAAGAATTTCGCTCTTGGAATCGAGAATAATTCATTCTCAATGTGGTTCTATAGGCAAGGGGAGTGAGGAAACGCAAACTTTGAGAGAATAACGTTGGCCGCGCTCTTTCAAAGAGAGACAGCGCATGCGCAGTTTGTCATTGTCATTTGACCGATAATTATGTAAAAGTTGAACATTAAGATTGGGCAAAAGTAAGTGATTAAACGTCTGTATAATATAATAAAAATGTTTAAAACACCACATTAAAAAATAAAATGAAATAAAAATAAAAAAAAAGGAAAAAAATAAAAAAAAAATAATTGCTGCTACGGGGACTTGATCCATGGTCGAGCTGTTGCGGCTGGCTAAATACCAACCGCGCTGGCTTATAAATATGCTTTCGCCGCTGCTTGTAGTTTATCGAGAATAGTCGAGTCGGTTAAGCTGCTCGTCCAACTGTGTATGTTTCAGTCTTCGAGGTACCGAGTTAAAGTGCCAGTAAAGTAAGTAAAATAAAAAGCGCGGAACAAACAACACCACGTCGGTCGGACGGGTTGTCCCGGGGTCTCTCGGTCATGTCTCTCACACCCAAACCCCACCCCCATCAATTATTATTTTTAGTCTTTTATTTTGAGAATTATTCGTACTTGAATCAAGTACTGAAACTCTTGAGTCAAGAATGTCGGGATCAAAAATTCACTCTTGGATCAAGAATATTGCTCCTGGATCAAGATTTTTCACTCTTACCCTACTTTTGAGAACGAATGCTCTTGAGTCAAGAGTGAAATTCTCTATTTTTTCTCTGAGTGTATGAAGCACTTTATTCATATATTACTTGATTTTAGTGAAGCTGGGTTTAGCCCAAATGGTCAATGTTGTTCTAAGGCAATTTCTAGTAAAAGACTAGGTCTTCGATGGCAGAACTGAAGACGCAGATCTGTATTTTTTTAGATCTGGTTTATTCCCTATATGAATTGATTTAAGGCTTAAGAATTGTACTCCGTAGAGTACCATCTCTTAGGGGCAAGCAAACGCCCATTATACCTTCATAAAAATTGATTTTAAAGAAAATCTACCGTGCGCCTTTAAAGATATTCAAAAAGTAAGGATTACCTTCTTCTGAAGGTACCTTAGCCGATTGCACGATTGAAGTGAATTTTGTATATTGCGTTCCCAATGACCTTTATGATGCTTTAAAAGAGTATAACTCTGGAACGGTAAAAGCAAATTTCAACTTTTATGTATCAGTTTCTTAAAAATTAAACTATCTTTTAAACTGCTTTACTAGTTTTTTTAATTCTCATAGAAATTTAAAAAATAAAAATTTAAAAATGTATGAAAAATTTACGAAAAAATGTAATAAGTGGTGCCAAAACGTGCAAAAGCTAAGAAAAAACCTATGGTTTATGCTCATGAAAGTAAAATTTGGACAATTCTCCATAAAATGTGGATTTGAAATCTAAGAAAATCGTGAATGTTGACCAAGTTATAAGTAAAATTAGAAAACAATACGGAAAACACGATTTTTGGGGGAAAATTCGATTTGTGCGACCTCTAAACGTCTTTCGAAAAATCTGAAAAAAATCTCAAAGTTACTTTACGCAACAAGCTTTCAGAAAATGCCGGTGCCCCAAAATTTTTTTTTTTTTTGGGACAACCTAATGTACACCCTAAAAGTAATCGTTTAATCGTCAGTTATATATTTTATCGGCGTCCACCCTAATATACATATCTTCGGGGATTTTGCTCGGATCTCATTGTGGTACACAGAATAGATGGATGTTTGGGCTGACTGAATATATATTAAGTCACTAGGTTAAAACTTAAAAATTTAAGCTTTGTTAGGTTAGGTAAGCTCTTCGCGGTTAGAAGAATATGCAGGAGGAATTTGACAAACCTGGAGCAAACTTTATCTGGGTACGGTGAACACCTACATAAATGCAAAAAAATGTGGCTCTTCTTCTTTAGTCTGTGATATCATCGCGTTTATACATAGAGTGACAGTTTTTCGCTGCTAAATGATGGAGGATGTGGAGTTTTCCAAGTCTGAAACAAACTCGATGTGGCTACAGTATACACCTACATACATGCAACGAGAGCGTAAGTTAAAGTCGGCTCTAACCGACTTCGATATACCCGTTACTCATGAGAAAACATGCTTAACAGTGTTCCTGCGTTCCCTCATAACTCATAACTTGAGAACCGCTCATCCGATCTTTATCATTTCTTCGGCAAATTGATTCATTTTGCTAATTACTAACTATCTGTATCGACTATCAAACCGTCTATCTTCAAAACTGTAGGAGATACAACGTTTTTTCCAAATTGACGGGGCGGGAGAGGGCGTGGCCAAAATTTGAAGCAAACTTGATCTGCGTGCAGATAAGAGAAGCATTTGTCCCATACATGTCAAACCTCTATCTCTTACCATCTCTGATATCTAGGTGTTCATACAGACGGACGGACCAACCGCCAACGCTAAATCAACTCCCCTTTTTGTCCCTGAAGAAAAAAAAATTACTTTTTATGGTCGGAAATGGGTTAAAGTCCAGCTTAATTAGAATTTAGATATGCTCAGCTCTTAAGAAAGAGTAAAATTTCCCTCTTCTCTCAGCCAGCAGCCTTCTCGCTCACACTTACAGGCACAGTTACAGCTAGATTTGCTCAGGAGAAGAGAGCACAAAGCAACGACGATAGAAGTCAGGCCATAGATCCGTTAGTTTTCTTCCAGGCGCCAATTGCTTTGCGCAGTCAACTTCTTGGAAGTAAAGGCAGCCACTTAGGCGAAAGCCAAACGCACGCTCGTTCACTTGATTTTTAACTCGGAAAGGAACTTGACGCGTTTGCTGCCACAAGAAGTAATTTTAACCTCAAAGCGACCCAAGTGTGCTACATATTGTATAATCCCTAACAAAAAGGAAGGGTTTCCTCTTGGTGATTTTCTGATCGAGTGTTTGTGAATCTAGTTGCCGACATTGTGCTTGAAAAGGTGATATTTTTGGTCTGGCTAAATTTGTGTTAGAGTTAACCTAAAAACGTTTTGCAGAGCGGAAAGAAGCGTTCCCAACCTACCGGCCGGTCTGCGCCTCGCGCTTTCGCGCTGTCACCATTTCATCATTTCTTTTGCGACCGGTCGGTGAATCCATTGTCACACCTGAAAATCGTGCATAACCTTCTCCTGACGTGTGCATGCTGTATTTTTCACCTGCAAAATTTCGGTTTAGTGCTATACTTTTGCGGCACTCGGATAGCGGAAACGGCAGCAGTGGTTCAGAGACTGTGTTTAATTCCTTGTCTTCTGGAGCAACAGGCCACATACATTCATCTGGTCGGCGATACCTCATGCACGCATGAGTCACCTAACCTAGAGAACCCATATACCCCAGCACACGGATAGAGTATAGCAGCAGTTACAGTTAGCCGAAAAGTCAAAGAAGAATTTGCATTACAGCGCGCCATAAGGAGTGAAAGAGAAGTTCCTCTCTGAGAGCGCGCACAGCGTTGCCAACATGAATTTGCTGAGGCTGTCTCTCGTTTCCATTTATGTGTGAGAAATCTTACTGGATTTTTGTATTTGCGTAGCCGCAGCAAGGCCAGCGAACAGCTGATCTGCGTGGATTGAAGTTCGATTGCATTTGTAGGATCTAAGTTTGTTTTCTTCCCATTTAATGATAATTTAAATCTTAAATTCGTATGAGTAAGTGAAAATGCATATACATTTGTACATGCCGTTGAATTAATAGTTGCGCATCCCAGATAAATGACTTTCTTTCCATACAGTGCCGTATAAAAGTATACCTCCATCACCCTTCAGCAACTTCGATGGGCCCAACGAACCTGAACCAATGGATTTAATTGTGAGTAATTGCGACTGTAAATAAATATTTGATTTGGTCATATTTATGAGTTTTGGCGAACTATTGATGCAATCAGTGCATATTTTTATTTGAAGTTTTCTGAAGTAATAATATTAAATCACATTTTCTTTAACTTATATGAATATCTATTTTGAAAACCGCTACGGCGTTATGTATCTTGGTATGAACCATGAGAATTATAAATGAATTATGTAAAGATAAATTTAGAAATGATTAATTAAACTTTTGATATTGTCCGTCGCTGGAACAACATAATGCTGATGTCGTACTACTTGTGTTAAAGCAACCTTAGGGGTTGATTAAGGGGTAACCAACAACATCTTACAATGAGTTACCAAGGTTGGGAGGGTAAAGAATAGGGAACGATCTACATCATAGTTACCCTAGCAGAAGGTTTGTCTGAATAGCTGTCCATCTGTATCGTACGTGGGTATAGCCCGTCACACTTTGTTTAGTCCATCATATTAACTACAGACAGTGCACTTATCTTTTATTTGCTATTATGGATCAGTACTAGAGGATTAGAAAAGACCCACGCCACATCCGACGAGCATAGCGCAGAGCATCGCTAGAAGTGCACGACCCTCTATATTCTCCGTACCGAGTAAGGATCTGAATTCGTTCAGATCTAAGCTGAACGCTACATAATAAAATAAAATGGCGCCCAAACGTGCTGGCCAGAAAAGGATTTTGGAATCTTTAGAATAGAATCCTGGCTCACGAAAATGCTTTTGTTTAAATTCACCCATTAATGTACAATTTTGTTATTCATTTAAAAATTTTCGTTTTATAATTTGATGTTTTCGAAGATCGTAGGATTCGACTTCAGGAATAGCGAATTCAATTCGAGTGCTTACGGATTGGTCGACCAGAGTTAACCAGATCATTGTCTTCTTATATTACAATTTCTAGAAATTTTGTTGTCAAAGTAGATTTGCGTAACTACTTGGAGTATTCACTCTGTAACTTTGGTGTTGACCAGTAGATACAAACGCTACAGCAACAACTAACTGCCCATTTAAATTCCAATAGTTGTGTACAGTAATGAAGGATAAACCTAAATTTTGAGTAGTACGTCAAGCATTTTGTGTGAAAGCGACGGACTAAAATTTGATGATAGTAAATTTTCAAGTATCGACATGCCTCTTCGTCATAGCAACGAAGACTTAACCTCCGCTTTGAGCGGACACAACACGTTTTGTAATATTTGTCACGAACCAATGAACGAAAGTGATCTCACCGCAGTTTCGCCCTGTGATCATAAGTTCCATAGCATCTGCATTACGCAATCGTTACAAGAATTCAACCGTTGTCCCATATGCAAAAATCCATGTTCTTTGCCACAGTTGTCGGGAACTAACGATATGCCGGCAGGCAACACTCCACCTAACAGTCAAACAAACGAGAACAAGTCTAAACAACCAGTTAATCAATCTCAACGAGGTAGGCAACTCAGAGGTCGAGGCACTGCATCTCGCAGAGGCATGCAGACTAGGTCGAGACAACGCGATCCTCCACCCAATCAGGCAATTCAGTATGCAAATGTGAGGCTTCCAATGATATAGGAAATATTGTACAAGCTGCAATGCAAGTCCAACAGCGTCAACTGATGCAAGAACTTACTTCGTTTATTCAGACACAATTGTCGTCCATCCAGTTAGGACTAAACACGCCGTCTGGTACTCAAGAAAGAGGCAATGAAAGCTTATCGCAACCAGCTTCCGTTGCTGACCAGTCACTAAACACCACCAATTTAGATTTGAATCAAAATTCTTCCCAGCACAGTAGCCAATCTAATAGGGCACATATTCCGGTTCACCCAGACAAAGTACCCAACATTATACTGAGCTGGCGTATTAAATTTGACGGAACCAGAGAAGGATTACAAGCAGATGAATTCCTTTACCGTGTTCTCTCGCTAGCGAAACAGAATCTTAATGTGAATCTGAAGTTAATTGAGGACGATCAGCTCCTTTGCGACCATCTACACTTATTCTTTGGTGGTAAAGCCAACGAATGGTATTGGAAATTCCATCGTACTTATCCAAGGTTTACCTGGAATATATTTTGCGAAGAGTTTAAGAAAAAGTTTGAGGACATCGACACTGATATGGATATTTGGGAGTCGATCAACAGTAGGCGTCAAGGAGATAAAGAACCTTTCGAGGAATTTCAGTTTCACGTGGAAAGATTAGTAGCGCGCTTACGCAATCCTATTTCAGAGGAATCGTTAGTGCGTCTCCTTATCCGTCATTCTAAAATTTCTCTCCGTTACGAATTAATGCATCTTGGCATCTCAACTTTAGCTCGATTGCGTGAAGAGATACGGACACATGAGCAATTTTGTAAACAAAGCAAAACGCAAACAGGGAAAGCGAATTTTGTGGCGCGTTCATACATCTCACAACTCGAAGAAGAGACTAAGGAAACAGATAATGAAGAAGTTTTAGCTCTTCAGCGGAAACAACTGAAATGTTGGAACTGCGAGAAAATAGGACATCGTTTCGATGAATGTTTTGAGACACGCAGTATATTTTGTTATGGCTGCGGGGCGAAGAATACCTTCAAACCCAAGTGTCAAACTTGCAATCCGTCGGAAAACCGTCAAGGGGATGCGACAACCAACACCCACCTGCCGCATCCAAAACATTAGTGTCAGATTGTGGTTCTCAGACCGACCCTTCACTGGAATCGGATCTGAACGCACCCAACATCCCATCTGATTATAACACACCTGCTAGAGTAAACATATCCCAGCCATTCCATATTCGATTAGCTCAATATGCAAAAGCTAGACAACGTATTTTCGGAGACGTAAGCAGCTGCACATATTGTAAGAAACAAAGACGTTCGACAATACGAATGCGACGATTTTGGTCAAGAGTGAGAAAAGACCGTAAGAAGCTAATTTCAGCAATATTTCTCAACTCAGATAATCGATTGTACACTGATATAGACATTGAAGATAAACATTATGTAGGCCTGTTAGATTCAGGCGCTACAATAAGCTGTCTTGGCGGCACTGCTGCTAAAGAGTTTGCGAATCACCCAAAGCTACGTAAATGTTCAGGACGAATTAGAACTGCTAATGACTCTGAATGCCCAGTTGTTGGTAGACTTACCGTTGAAATTACCTATCGTAATCAAACAGATTTGGTAGAATTTTTCGTAATTCCCGATTAAAAACAGGACATTTACTTAGGAATAGATTTTTGGAGAGATTTTGGTTTATTAAGTAAAATTACGGTCGTTAATGGACACGTCTCAGAACTTGATGTTGGACGAGAAGAAGAGGTCGATAATTCGAAGAAACATTCTCTCTCTCAGAACCAGCAATGCGTTTTAGACTCAGTCATTTGCAAGTTACCATCTTTCGAGAAAGAAGGACTAGGGCGTACTCACCTGATAGAGCATAGCATCGACGTAGGCAATGCTCGGCCTGTCAAACAACGCCACTGGCCAGTTTCTCCAGCCAAAGAAAATCTAATGTTTGCCGAGATTGAGAAAATGCTAGCACTAGACGTAATAGAGGAATCTAAAAGTCCATGGAGCAGTAACTGCGTACTAGTTCAGCGCGGAGAAAAAGTTCGTTTGTGTTTAGACTCAAGAGAGGTCAATAAACTTACTTTAAAAGACGCATATCCGCTACCTCATGTAGATGGTATCATTAGTAGATTACCTCCCGCACGCTTTATAACCAGTCTCGACATGAAACACGCGTTCTGGCAAATTCCCCTTGAAGAGAAATCTCGACATTGTACGGCATTTACAATACCAAATCGACCGTTGTATCAATACAAAGTTATGCCTTTCGGCTTATGCAACGCGGCTCAAACTTTGTGTAGATTGATGGACCAAGTTATACCGGCTTGTTTGCGTACAAGAGTATTTGTCTACCTAGACGATCTCTTGATCTTGTCTGACGATTTCGATTCGCACATGAAGCTGCTTGAAGAAATCGCTCTGTACCTTCGTAAGGCCAATTTGACAATAAATATTGCCAAATCCAAATTTTGCATGAGAGAAGTCCGATATTTAGGCTTTATTATTGGTTACGGACAACTAAAAGTTGATCCAGAAAAGGTTATCGCAATCAATGAGTTTCCGATTCCGACTACCGTAAAGCAACTAAGAAGATTCTTAGGGCTTTCCGGTTGGTATAGGCGCTTTGTAGAAAATTATGCCACAGTAACATTTCCATTAACGGAATTGTTAAAGAAAAACCAACCGCTAAATTGGAATGAAGGTGCAGGAAAAGCTTTCGAACAACTTAAGTCTTTGCTAACTTCATCTCCCGTCTTGCGTACACCCGTTTTCACGAAACCTTTTATTCTACTTTGCGATGCGAGTCTTTACGGTCTTGGATGCGTCTTGGCGCAAGAGAACGAAGATGGCATCGAGCTACCCATCGCGTACATGTCCGAGAAGTTGTCTAAAGCACAACGTAATTACTCGGTCACAGAATTAGAATGTTTAGCTGTCATTAGAGGCATTAATAAGTTTAGAGCCTACATTGAAGGGCAAGATTTTGTTGTAGTTACCGATCATGCTTCATTACAATGGTTGATGAAGCAGAAGGACCTTTCTGGACGCTTGGCCAGATGGTCGATCAGATTGCAAGGCTTTTCGTTCACGATCAAACATCGAAGCGGATCCAAAAATGTGGTTGCTGATTGCTTATCTCGGAGATCACAAGCGAAATGAACATGCTACAGGAGATGAGAAGCAAGAAGCGATGTCGTGGAAACTGTGGGTTCCACTAAACCTTCGCGATGACGTTATGTATCGTGCTCACAATCCTCCGGATTCAGCTCACCTTGGTATGGGCAAAATGGTGGAAAAGTTGAAGCGATATCTATTTTGGCCAGGTATGGTAACTCAAATCCGCAGCTATGTTTCAAAATGTTCCACTTGTAAATCGACAAAAGGCCCTAACACAGTTCTTCGTCCACCAATGGGAAAGCCAATGACTTCAGAAAGACCTTTCCAGAAGTTATATATGGATCTTTTAGGACCGTATCCAAGGTCAAGAAAAGGTAACATAGGACTTTTGATCATTGTCGATCACAATTCCAAATTCCACTTTTTGCACCCATTGCGAAAGTTTACTTCAGATCGAATTTGCGACTTTTTGGAGAATCATGTTTTTTACACCTTTGGTGTCCCTGAAGTTATCTTAACGGATAATGGTTCACAGTTTAAATCCGGCTATTTTAAAGCTTTTCTTACGCGATTTGGTGTATCGCATATGTGTACAGCAATTTATTCTCCGCAAGCTAACGCAAGTGAGAGATTAAATCGTTCAGTGCTAGCGGCTATACGTGCGTATATCGGCACGGATCACACGAACTGGGACCAGAATCTGAATGAGATTAGCGGATCTCTAAGATCAAGCATACACCGAAGTACAGGGTACTCACCTTACTTTCTGTGCTTTGGTCAGAATATGGTGTCGAATGGACAAGACTACGAGCTTTTAAGGAAATTGAACCTGTTAACTGATGATGTAGCATTGAAGCAATCTGATCTGTTACAGTTAGCAAGACAGAAGGCTAAAACTAATATATCTGCAGCACACGAAGCCAATGCTCACACTTACAACTTGCGTAGCCGTACGGTCCAGTTGAAGGTTGGAGACATTGTCCACGCTCGCAACTTTGCACAAAGTAGCGCTGTTAAGAAATTTAGCAGTAAGCTTGCACCAGTCTTTGTCAAATCAAAAGTTATCAGGAAGATAAGTCCAGCGTACTACGAGTTAGAAAATGAACACGGAAAGTCGATAGGAGTGTATCACCTGAAGGATATTCAAGTTTAGCACGATAGAGTAGGTATATATATTTGCTGACCCTTTTTCAGTTAATAACTTCTCGAGGTGAGACTCTTGTAGCATTAACTGTGGTGTAGGGGCCAGTTGGCAACATGGGTTAAAGTCCAGCTTAATTAGAATTTAGATATGCTCAGCTCTTAAGAAAGAGTAAAATTTCCCTCTTCTCTCAGCCAGCAGCCTTCTCGCTCACACTAACAGGCACAGTTACAGCTAGATTTGCTCAGGAGAAGAGAGCACAAAGCAACGACGATAGAAGTCAGGCCATAGATCCGTTAGTTTTCTTCCAGGCGCCAAATGCTTTGCGCAGTCAACTTCTTGGAAGTAAAGGCAGCCACTTAGGCGAAAGCCAAACGCACGCTCGTTCACTTGATTTTGAACTCGGAAAGGAACTTGACGCGTTTGCTGCCACAAAAAGTAATTTTAACCTCAAATCGACCCAAGTGTGCTACATATTGTATAATCCCTAACAAAAAGGAAGGGTTTCCTCTTGGTGATTTTCTGATCGAGTGTTTGTGAATCTAGTTGCCGACATTGTGCTTGAAAAGGTGATATTTTTGGTCTGGCTAAATTTGTGTTAGAGTTAACCTAAAAACGTTTTGCAGAGCGGCAAGAAGCGTTCCCAACCTACCGGCCGGTCTGCGCCTCGCGCTTTCGCGCTGTCACCATTTCATCATTTCTTTTGCGACCGGTCGGTGAATCCATTGTCACACCTGAAAATCGTGCATAACCTTCTCCTGACGTGTGCATGCTGTATTTTTCACCTGCAAAATTTCGGTTTAGTGCTATACTTTTGCGGCACTCGGATAGCAGAAACGGCAGCAGTGGTTCAGAGACTGTGTTTAATTCCTTGTCTTCTGGAGCAACAGGCCACATACATTCATCTGGTCGGCGATACCTCATGCACGCATGAGTCACCTAACCTAGAGAACCCATATACCCCAGCACACGGATAGAGTATAGCAGCAGTTACAGTTAGCCGAAAAGTCAAAGAAGAATTTGCATTACAGCACGCCATAAGGAGTGAAAGAGAAGTTCCTCTCTGAGAGCGCGCACAGCGTTGCCAACTCGAATTAGCTGATGCTGTCTCTCGTTTCCATTTGTGTGTGAGAAATCTTACTGGATTTTTGTATTTGCGTAGCCGCAGCAAGGCCAGCGAACAGCTGATCTGCGTGGATTGAATTTCGATTGCATTTGTAGGATCTAAGTTTGTTTTCTTCCCATTTAATGATAATTTAAATCTTAAATTCGTATGAGTAAGTGAAAATGCATATACATTTGTACATGCCGTTGAATTAATAGTTGCGCATCCCAGATAAATGACTTTCTTTCCATACAGTGCCGTATAAAAGTATACCTCCATCACCCTTCAGCAACTTCGATGGGCCCAACGAACCTGAACCAATGGATTTAATTGTGAGTAATTGCGACTGTAAATAAATATTTGATTTGGTCATATTTATGAGTTTTGGCGAACTATTGATGCAATCAGTGCATATTTTTACTTGAAGTTTTCTGAAGTAATAGTATTAAATCACATTTTCTTTAACTTATATGAATATCTATTTTGAAAACCGCTACGGCGTCATGTATCTTGGTATGAACCATGAGAATCATAAATGAATTTTGTAAAGATAAATTTAGAAATGATTAATTAAACTTTTGATATTGTCCGTCGCTGGAACAACATAATGCTGATGTCGTACTACTTGTGTTAAAGCAACCTTAGGGGTTGATTAAGGGGTAACCAACAACATCTTACAATGAGTTACCAAGGTTGGGAGGGTAAAGAATAGGGAACGATCTACATCATAGTTACCCTAGCAGAAGGTTTGTCTGAATAGCTGTCCATCTGTATCGTACGTGGGTATAGCCCGTCACACTTTGTTTAGTCCATCATATTAACTACAGACAGTGCACTTATCTTTTATTTGCTATTATGGATCAGTACTAGAGGATTAGAAAAAAACCCACGCCACATCCGACGAGCATAGCGCAGAGCATCGCTAGAAGTGCACGACCCTCTATATTCTCCCCCCCATAAGGATCTGAATTCGTTCTACATATGTTAGTCAGTTTTAAATCTATCTTAACCAAACTTTGCACGAAGTCTTTTGGTACAAATACGCTGCACATTTGTCGGAACCGGCCGGATCGGATGACTATAGCATACAGCTGCCATAGGAACGATCGGTTGAAAAACTAGTTTTAGTGAGAAAAATTTTTTTGTTTTTAATGATATCGCTCCAAACGCTCGTATTTATAAGTTTTCAATGATTTCACATAATTTCAACACGATTTGTCGAAATCGGAACACTATATAGTATAGCTGCCATACAAACTGTCAGGCAAATATCAAGCTCCAAGCTCAATTATAAAAAAAAACAATTTATTTAAATTTTTATAAAAATAATTAAAAATTAATTGTTATACAAAAATTTTTATTTAACAATTATAAATTAATTGATATGAAAAATTTTTATTATTAAAATTAAAAATAACAATTACTTTAAGATATCCTTCGTGCCAAACGTCGTAGGACAAAAGTTTGGATGTAACTTTGATCTGAACGTTCATATGTTTATATTCTAGTGCCTGATGGGCTAATACATCAATGGGCAATGGCGAAAATCGGTTAATTAAGAGACAATTTTTAAAATCGCCCCAATCTACTCCACCAACAAAATTTTAGACAATTAGACCATATATGTACCACTAAGAATATGTAGCTTTTGCTTTATTCTAATGCAGCCTGTACACCAACCGCCAAAACCAGTGAATCGATCTCAATTACTCTATATATTCACATCTTACTTTACCTATCTACTTGCCACCCAAGTTAATGTCATTCCTGTGTTTAATGTGCACTTCTTTGTTGTTGCAAAAGAGAGCTGCTTAGGCTCATATACTGTCGGTGTATCGACGTCACTACCGCAGAGTGATGTTGTATACACATAATATAGGAAAGTGCCGGACTCTTGAACAAAGCTCGAAGTTCTCATATTAGAGTTTATAGTACTTCCTATAAAACAAACCTAATATAAGGTAAACGCACAAGAACAAAAAATCTTTTTGGCGCTTTGCTCTGTCAATTCGGACATTAATATTCACTATCCAAATTTATGTCCCACGATGTTTGGCACGAAGGATATCTTAAATTAATTGTTATTTTTATTTTTTATAATAAAAATTTTTCATATCAATTAATTTAAAATTGTTAAATAAAAATTTTTGTTTAACAATTAATTTTTAATTTTTAAATAAAAATTTAAATTTATTGATTTTTTATAATTGAAATAAAAAAATTATAATTTAATTGTTATTCAAACATTTTTATATAAAAATTACACAATAACAGTTATATTAAAATCTTTATATAAAAATTTTCAAATAACAGTTTTTTCGTAATTTTTATCATAAAAGTTATAACAGTTACGGTCCCTGGTTTATAAAGAGAAAAAGACAGTTTTTTGCTGTTTAAGGATGGAGGTGGAGGAATTTTTCAAATCTGAAACAAACTCGATGTGGATACAGTATACACCTATATACATTCCAAAACTTGTGGCTCTATCTATTACAGTCTCTGAGATCTACGCGTTCATACAGACAGGCAGACGGACAGACGGACATGGCTAAATCGACTCGGCTGATGATGCCGATCAAGAATATATATACTTTATATGGTCGGAAATGATTCCTTCTCCCTGTTCCATACTTTTGCACAAACTTTATATACTCTATGTACCTTTGGTACAGAGTATAAAAAGTGCTCCTACTGGGACTTGATCCACGGTCGAGCTCTTGCGGCCGGCCCAATACTAACCGCGTTGATTCATAAATATGGTTTCGCCGCGATTTGTAGCCTTTGGAGAATATTCAAGTAGGTTAAACTGCTCGTCCAACTGTGAGCACCCAGAAAATTTTCTTTCTAAAATAGGCCAAAAGCGGCCTTAAATTAAGAAATTCGCCCATATTTTTGCGCCTTGGGTAAGTTCGCATTGATTTAAGAAAACTCCTTTCATAAAAAATACTACGTTATACAGGCCAAAAACGCCCTAAAATTTAGAAAATGTTTTTCTAAAAAATAAAAAATTGTGTTTTAGATTTTAGTGCAAATTTTCTAAATTCACTTAGACAGTTTCAGCTGTTAGGTCGATTTAAAATTCCCAAGCGGTTATGGCAGCGCTGGCTCCCCCAAAATTATAAACTAATTATTTTACTAATGTTGAACAATTTTAAAATCGTTTAGCATCTCTCCTTAAAATATTTGCAATTTAAGTGTATTTTAAAATCATTTTTTTATAAACATCGATGAAATATTGCGTAAAAGGCAAAAACGAGCATTGGTTTTTAAACCGAGCTGTTCCAAATTTCACTTTAATTTTTAGTCGATTTCAATCGTCAATCGATAGCTGCTAGGGTTGCTGTGTTCGGTCAGCACTTTTTCTATTTAGTTTAGCTTTATTTAACTATATTTGATATTAAAAGTTCAAATGTAATAATTAAATAGGCACAGGCCTGTAT
The DNA here is from genome assembly GCA_018904275.1 of Lordiphosa clarofinis. Classification (NCBI taxonomy): domain Eukaryota; kingdom Metazoa; phylum Arthropoda; class Insecta; order Diptera; family Drosophilidae; genus Lordiphosa; species Lordiphosa clarofinis. The sequence goes on from JAEIGQ010000130.1 coordinate 356,261, forward strand.
ATTAAGTTTGCGCAAAATATGTAACAAGGAGAAGGAATCATTTCCGACTATATAAAGTATATATATTCTTGATCAGCATCAACAGCCGAGTCGATATGGCCATGTCCGTCTGTCCGTCTGTCCGACAAATGTTTCTTATAGCTGCAGGCAGATCAAGTTTATTTTCAATTTGTGCCACGCCCCCTCCCGCCCCGCAATTCGGAAAAAAAGTTATATCTCCTACTTCTAGAGATAGTTAGTAATTAGCAAACTGTATCGATTTGCCGAAGAAATGATAAAGATCGGATGAGCGGTTCTTAAGTTATGAGCAAAAAAGTACATCGCCCGCGCTCCACCCCCTCCAACCAATTCACAACTAACACCACACAATCTTACAGAGAGAGAGCGAAAGAGAGAGAAAGTGAGAGAGAGAGAAAAAGAGAGAGAGACTTTGAGATGAGCGCAGCACCAGCATTGCATTCTGCTTCTACACCAGGTACAGAGTATTTTATAGTCGGGCTTGACCGACTTTCTCAATTGTTTCTCATTAAATGGTTCTTTTTTAAACGTTTTTTATACCCTTGGAGAGGGTATATTAAAATTGTCCGGATGTTTGTAACGCATAGAAGGAAGCATCTCCGACCCCATAAAGTATATATATATATTCCTGATCAGCATGACGGGCTGAGTTGATATAGCCATGTCCGTCTGTCCGTCTGTCCGTCCGTCTGTCCGTCTGTTTCTATGCTATCTCCTCCGTCAGTTTTAAAGCTATCTTAACCAAACTTTGCACAAAGTCTTTTGGTACAAATACGCTGCACATTTGTCGGAACCGGCCGGATCGGATGACTATAGCATATAGCTCCCACAGGAACGATCGGTTGAAAAACTAGTTGTAGTGAGAAAAACTTTTTCGTTTTCAATGCTATCGCTCCCAACGCTCGTATTTATAAGTTTTTAATGATTTCACATAATTTCCTTAAGCCTTGTCGAAATCGCACTACTATATAGTAAGCTGCCATACAAACTGTCAGGCATATATCAAGCTCCAAGGGTATATAAACTTCGGTCGAGCCGAAGTTAGCTGGCCTCTATTTTTTTATTTTAAATGTTTTTAGAATTTTATACAAATCTTTAATCGATTACTTCATGGTGTAAAAAAGTGGGTGGGGTGGTGGCTGATGGTGAGTGGCGAGCAGCGCAGAACAAACAACACCAGACGGGTTGTCCCGGGGTCTCGGTCGTGTCTCTAACACCCAACAATACCCTACCCCCTTCAATTATTATTTTTAGTCTTTTATTTTGAGAATTAGTTGTACTTGGATCAAGTACTAATACTTTTGAGTCAAGAATATCGGGATATAAAATTCACTCTTGGATGAAGAATTTCGCTCTTGGATCAAGAAAATTGCTCTTACCGTTCTTTTGAGATCGAATGCTCTTGATTCAAGAGTGAAATTCTCTATTTTTTCTCTGAGTGTAAATTTGTTTGCCTTATTTTTCCCCTTCTCAGTAAAGTCACATTTTTCCAGAGGGCTATGTGTTTGGATATGTGTAGGTACTAGACATTTTTGTGAGCAACAAACGCTCACATACTGAAAAAAATAAATCATGATCGTCCAAGAACAGACACCAGCCACTTTTAAATATAAACCTAATTAATTTTAAGATACCATTAAAAAGTTTTTTTGTACTCACCTTACTGGCACTTCAACCTTGGACCTCCGAAGACTGAACAACGCACGGACGACGACACATTAGATAACTCGACCATTAGCCCTAATCAAAACGTGGTGTTTGGGAGGGCAGTGTTAAATATTTGGTTAATAATTATTATAATTATAATTTTTTTGTTTTTTAGATTTTTTTATTTTTATTTAAGGTGTACATTGTACTTTACTTTAACTGCTCGGAGATCCTTCCTTCTGTGCGTTAAAAACATCCGGACGATTTTAATATACCATCTCCAAGGGTATAAAAATCCAATTTCACCAATTCTTGAATGCCTAGATCTGATTATTAGTTTTTGATGTGAAACATCTTTAATTTCGGTGACACGTCTATAAAACACACAGTCATTTCATTCGTCAATTCAACACAAACAAAATCAACACAAAACAAAGTCTTCACAAAACAATTTCAACACACGTCAATACAACACTAAGTCATTTCACCAAACACAACAATTCAACACACGTTAATTATGCAAGTGTGTAGTACCATCAGAGATAGAAGAAGGACACTAGCTGGAGTTAAAATTTTTTTTAGAAAAAATCGCGCAATTTATTATCGAAATCGAAAACTTCATCCCCCTCCGATTTAATAAACCAATTCCCGGTATACACAAAACATAAATTTCAAAAAGTCAATTAAACATACGTCATTTCAACACATTACAAATTAAACACAAACAAATTCATGCTAGGAAAGAAGGGTGACACAAGCGGCAGGTAAAAATTTTACGATATTTACAACGACTGCATTCGGATGAAACTTATTCACGTTGTGAACAAAAGAATGTTATCTCTAATCCTTTCAAATATACGTTCACTTTCGGAGGATATTAAGGCTCCACGTCTACTCAACACAATACAATTTCAACACACGTCAATTTAACACAAAAGCAATTAAACACGATCAATATTTACAACGCCTGCATTTGGATGAAAGTTTTTCAAGTTCTGAACAAAAGAATGTTATCTCTGGTGCTTTCAAATGTGCATACACTTTCGGAGGATATTAAAGTCAGGTTCGACTGACATTGCCACTTGCACGATTGATAAGACAATTTTTTATAATTGTTTTTTTCCAGTGTTGAAATTGTACTGTGTTGAAATCGTAATATGTTGAATCTTGCCGATGTTCAATTGTTTTGTGTTGAAATTGATTATGTTGAAATTGTATTTGTGTTACCTTAATTTCGGTACGGACGATTTTAGTAGGAGTAAAATTTGTTTTGAGCGTCACGTGACTCTGACGGACGATTTTAGTAGGAGTAAAATTTGGTTTCTGCGTCGCGTGACGCTGACGTCATTCATATTTTGTGTTGTTGTGTCTTGTGCAGTTTCCCGGCAAAGACACACACAGGAGGATGGACAGAGTTGGGTGGGATCTGGGAGGTTTCTGGGCGGGATCTGGGTGGTAATGGGGGTAAAATCTGGGTGGTTTCTAAGTGGGATATGGAAGGGATCTGGGTGGGTTCTGGGTAGGATCTGGGATGGATCAGGATGGGATCTGAATGAGATCTGGGAGGGATCTGGGCAACGGATCTGGGCGGGATCTGGAAGGGATCTGGGTGGGATCTTGATAGAGTCTGGAAAGGATCAGGGCGAGATCTGGGTGGATCTGGGTGGGATCTAGATGGGATCTGGGTGGAATCTGGGTGGTATCTGAAAGGGATCTGGGCGAGATCTGGGTGGGATCAGGATGGAGTCTAAATTTGATCTGGAAGGGATCTGGGCAAGACATGGGCGAGATCTGGGTGGGATCTGGAAGTGATCTGGGTCGGGTCTGGTGGTATCTTGGGGGGTGAAACATCATCATTTATCTTTCGATCAGCGCATTAAACTTCCTGAAAAAATTGAAGAACTCTGCAGCAAGTGATTCTGTTTTTAGTATTTCTACGTCCCGTTATTTGTCTTCTTTCAAAAGAGCGACCTTGCTGATTTATATATCATTGAGAGAACTTGTAATTTGAAAATAAGCTCTTAAACTTATCATCATGTTTCACATCAAAGACTCGTGAGTGCTAGCGACACTCACATCTTTTTTTTTATATTTTGCTTGCAGTTGTTGGATGTCCTTAAGAAATATTCATCGGACGTTACTGCACTTCATGGGTGGATTGGTCATGGGACCAAGTTAATAGCACCACCAACTGAGGACACAGAACAGAAGGCAGCTGCAAGCTGCAGCTTTCATAAGCTGGAAAACGCAGTGCTTTACAGTTGGTGTTAATGCCGACAAATAGTTCAGCGGTAAGATAACGAAAACTATGAATACCTCACAGCGACTACCGTCAAAATTTTCGGATGAAAAAGCACTGACGCTATTTGTAGATGTTAGACATACCAAGTACACATGGAATTTGTCAAATAGAGCCGCCAATGGACAAAACGCTGATATATAACCATGCTACGATAAACTGCGTTGTGCAAAAAAAATCTATCCTAGTGTCATCCCGGTCACTGAAAGTAAAGTACCACTACACAGCTTAGTGGACCATACGATTGCTCAGAATATTAAAGCACACCCAGAAAATGTTCAAAACCAAATTGAAAATAATAATAATTCCCAATTAACTGCTACCTACAAATGGCGGTTGTGATGGCAGCAGCTGCCATTTTACATATAGGCAAACATTTGATGACTTTAATGGAGACATGATAGAGCAATATTTATTTTCAATTTGTATGGTACAAATGAAAGTGCAGAAAGGACCGACGATTTTATGGAGAAACAATGTTCCTTCTTCTACTCGATATTGTGGACCAATTAAGATACTTTGTGAGAAAGAAACGGCGGATTCGACTCGCTGTTAGGGAGGTCGTGGGTTCGATTCATCTAATAATACAAGTTTTTTTCTTTCTTTAGAAAGCAGTTATTACACATCCGGTCACCATCACCAGCTATTGGCGCCAGCTGTGAAGTAACTAGCCAGAAATTAGAAAATTTAGAAATTACAAAAAAAAAGCACTGACAGTGGGACAATCGGTCCCAATTTGAACCTTTCGCTATCTGGAATTTGTACATTGTACATTTGAACATTGTGGACTTTTACCGACTCTAATCGCAAAATATACGGACAAAAAAGCTTGTGTAAGTCAAACACCAAGTAAGTGCTGCAGAAATAAAAAATAATACGTTAAAGTAAGCTGAAGTTACTTTGCCTGATGGCGAATTTGACATCGATGTAAGAAGTGCAAGTAATTTTAAAATGGACACACTGGCAACTATCAGGCATTTGCCATTTTGCTGCCAATGCTAAACATATTTTTGTTTATCCTCCGGCCCCAAAACATATTTCTTTTTCCCGCCATCACTTTGCTGTTCAGTGTGGCATTTTTGATGGCAAAGCGAATCAATTATTGAAGCCCATGGAGCAGTAACCGCGACAAGTTTTATGTATGTGCATTGCAAATATCACGCATACGCAGCGGTTGCAACGCGTTATAAACAAAAGTCATAAAGCAAACTTAAAGTTATGAATTTTTAAAATTCCTGATTTATTTGTAGAGCAACTTTTTTGCTCACACATGTATAGGTTGCTGTGGCTGTGTGTGCAAGCGAGTGCAACACGAGAGCAGAAGTTGCGAAATTTTTCATACATTTTCTGTAGCACTTTTTTTGGCAAGTCTTTTTTTATAGCACAAAGTTTGCGATGTCACGTGACTTGAGACATAGACGAGAGAAATTCACATAAAATAAATAGCAGGCAGATAGAGGCGAGGGGCCGGTATGCCCGAGTACTGGAGCAGGCGGCAGGTAGCAGCAATATAATGTCTTGGCATGTGTTCTGGGCGGTCTGGTCTCTCTTCTTTCCCTTTTCGCAGGGTGCGAGTGCGAAAAGCAGCGGAAATGGCATTTACAGGGGCGCACTTCCGTTCCCTGCCGGGGCAGAGACTCCGTAGCATATGCCAAGGCGCACATGGCCTTTGTTTATTCATATTCTGGCATCAAAAATTATTCGTTAAAATTAAGTTGCTTTATGCACGCATTCCGCAAGGAGCAGGACCGAGAGGGCGAAAATGCTTTGAATTTAAAATCTGCAATTTTCTGTTGATTGCCGCACCCAGACGGCAGCGGCGGCAAAAGTGCAGTTATACACCAACATCAACAGCAACAACAACCTCCGACTCGGAGTGTTGGCGGTTGGTTGGTTGGTTACTGGCAGCACCAGCAGCAACATCATCACAACTTTTGCGTAAAATTCCAGTCATGTGTCCCTAACAAATCCCTGCATTATTCATGAAATGATAAGATGACTTTGTGCTGCCGCCCCGTCACTCCACCCACCCCTCCTTCCCTTTGTGCCATCTTCCACAGCAGCACGTAATATTTTTACATGCAGTTGCAGCTTCTGCTCTGTTGTTGTTGACTGCATTTAACTACCAACGATATCCGTTAACTATAAAAGTTGCCAACCAGCAAGACAGAAGTGGCCAACCCTCAGCAGCAAAGTTTGTCAAACCAAACCCAGAAAAAGGCGAAGGAGAAATGAGTAAGCCAATATGAATATGCTAATGCATATGGCAGGTAAGCTGCACCCCAACACATATAATTATGCATGACGGGCGGGGAGAGAGCGGCGCTGTTAAGGCTAACAGAGCAGGATGCTAAGAGCAGCCGGCGCCACAAAGCTACAAAGGCACAGACGCGTCTCTCTTTTGTCCAGCTTCTCTTGGACCCGGCTCTCTTGCTCTCCTGAGGGGACGAACTGTAACAGGCCTAGCCGCTGTCGTGTAAACGAAACGCTCCGAGGCCAGGCAGCGCAGCATTACACGACGACAAGTTATCCCGACAAAGTCGACGAGGACGACGACGACGACGACGGCGAGCCGCATCTCGCGAGCTTGCAGCATCTGGCTTCAGTCAGCTTGTAAACCTGAAACCGCGCGGAAATCTCTAGGACAGTGCGGCGGCGTTCGCTTCACAATTTTGTGACCACCAAAAGACATTAAGTAAAAGTGTTCAAGTGTACGGAAGCGAGTTCTCAAAAAAAGCAACTGAATTTTCAGTTTTATTTGCCGTTGAGTGCTTTAATTTCGGATTAATGTTAACTCTGACCAAACCAGGCAGAGAGGACGAACAGGTCCAGTGAGCTTGCTCAAATATTAACCACTTGGACTCGTTTGAGTTTGGCATTTAAATTATTTAAGTTGACAAACGCACTGAGACTGCTGCTACCACGCCCACTTGTCTGGCCACGGGCTGGGTTTTGTTTTCTTTTTTTTTTCGTGTGTTCCTTTTGTACGAGTAGGAGTACGTACGTACACACGTACTTCCTGTCTTCCCGCTTTTCCCTCAACTCTAATGTTTGTTATTTATTTATGGCCACACTGCCGGAGCGTATCCTTTGAACTTTTCTGCATGAGTTTGTCGCTCAGTTTATTTATTTATATTTTTGGAAATTTGCTTTTCGTTTTGTTTCGATTCCCCTTTGACGCGACGACGTTCAATTAACTTTATGTAACTTCCCATTGAGTTTTGGGTAACAACTGATTTGATTCCATTATAGAATATTTTTTGTGTTGGGTTCGACTTGCAATCAAAAGAACCTTCTTGCTCTTAAAGTGAAATAAACTTGGTTATCAGCAAGGAGCAGCGAACACTTTGAACCGGGCCAGAAAGCATTGAGGCAAATAATTCGATTTAAACCGTTTTCGATTTGCATCAAAATGGACTACGGCTGGCTGCTGTTTCTGTTTTTCGCGCTCTTAATTGGTGAGTTTTGAACAATTTTTCATTCCACTTTTATTCATAAAAAAACGAAATATGTTACGAACGAAACGCAGGACGACAAAAGCTTATTTTGCAAAGGGATAAGTCGATCTTCAGAAAAATAGGGTTCTCTAAATATGCTTGGATCGACTCTGATGTTAAGTATGTGTAAACACTTGAGCTGCCCTTCCACTTGTCAGATATCTCTATAGAGTCCCCCTTAAGGTGGGCAAACAGATTAAAAATGGTTGGTTCATAAACTCGTTATCTAAATATTAAATCTAAGTTCAGCATTTTTTAAATCACTCAAAGAAAAATGAATATTAAGTAATAAGTAAAATTTACGGAGCAGTATTAAATAAACCAACGATTATTATTCCCAAATTTAAGAGCAAAGGTTTTGGCTAAAGGCTATTTTTCAGCCTCGTGAGCGACAGCTTCTGATATTAATATGAAAAAAATCCACATTTGGCATTTCCTAAAATTTTATTGGCTTTCGCTCTATGTATTCAATAGTTGAAAAAAGTCCTTGAAACTGGAGGAGTTTTACACCAAAAAGGGCCTGGCCAGACTCCATACATGTACATTAGGTTGGACCCCGTGTGTATGAAATTTTTACGGTCATGCTCTCACCCCCCTATCTGACTTTTTGATGCATAATTAGCATAGAAAAAAACCAAAATATAAAAAAGTCGAGTTTTAACGGGCGCGAATAGCGTCTAAAGTTTTTGTATATAACTCATACGCAGTGTTGCCTATTATCATATATATTTTTTTCATTTATAAATAGTCGGCGATGATTTTATTTAAAAACGATTCAAATTTGGATATGATGCTTTTTATATTTGATTTGATTAGTTTTTTTATACTCTGTACCAAGGTAAATTTACTACAAAGGTGACGTACTCCGATGTGGTGAGACAGATAACAGCTGCTCTTAGAGACATGAGCTAGAAAGAGATTGAAATTTATAGGCCCCCATATACGTCTCCTTAATAGTAAATTCACCTTGCTCTGTACCAAAGGTACACCAAAGGTACACAGGGAATATTAAGTTTTTGCAAAAGTGTGCAACATGAAGACGGTATCATTTGCAACCCTGTTTTGTATATATAATATATTTTTGATTAGCATCTTTAGCCGAGTCGATTGAGCCATGTTCGTTCGTTCGAACGCACAGATCTCAGAAATAGTAAGAAATATATGCTTGGCATGTGTGGGAGAATTGGCAAGCCACTTCGTTGGCTCTTTCCTTAACTGCAAGTTGTTTGCAGCTGCTGATAACACACACCTTTTTGTTGGCAAGGTGTACTTGATATCATATATTGGACTCAATATGTAAATGTAAACTAGGCTATACAGCTCCAAAGGGGCCAAGCCAAGCTTCTCTCAATCTCTTGGCGTAGGTACTTTAAATTTTTTCACACAAGATCGCATAACGCATAATCCCAACGCCATATTTTGAGAATTTGTTTTTTCATGGCTAGTTACTTACCGCTTATGTAAAAGGTTTTCTTGTAAAGAAAGAACAAAACTTTTATTATTATATGTTCTGAGGCGGGATCGAACCCACGATCTCCCGCCCAGCAGTCCAGCACACTAACTGCTAGGCCACAGACGGCGGTATTGTCTAATAGCCTATTTCCACTGGCTTCATATTTTGTCATTTTCATTTCCAGAGAGAGATAGTGAGTGAGAGAATGAAAGAGAGAGAGAGAGACTTAGAGATGAGCGCAGCACCAGCACTGCATTCAGCTTCTACTCCAGGTACAGAGTATGTTATAGTCGGGCTTGAACGACTTTCTCGGTTGTTTCAACTTGTGTAATTGATGCTGGCCCAGCCAATTTATCTTCCAGAACCATAATTTCACCTTGTAAAGTTTAAAATGCAAGAAATTTTATGTAAAAACAATTAAGAATGCTTGTGCATATTTCAGTTTGAGCTTAACTAATCTTAACTTAAATTTTTTTTCCAATCTAAGTAGGCAGGGGTTTTTGAAGACATTTGAATCACACTTCATGCTCCTAATTCAACTTCCACCTCTGCTAGAGCTAACAACTTCTTTTTGGAATTGAATTATTATTTCTTATTTATTTAACCAAGACTCTTACTAGGGTTCTGCCAGTGCAGCAGATAGCTGCCTCTTTTATTTTGTTATTTCTTTTTATATTTCTGAACTTTTTCTATCTTGTCAATAGGCGGGAAGTTGTTGATGCTCAGAATTTTTCGGGCAGATTGCATTCCCCTAAATTGCAGTTCCAACTTCTGGCTGGGCTCTTCATAATATTTTTCGAGAATAGCATTTGTCAATGTAAATTCTTGTCTCAAGGAGAGTCTGAAGTGTGCGAGACACTTTCTTTAATCTTGATTTTGTCTTACGTTCTTATGTTATGTTATTGACCTCAGAAACTCCTGGTTTCTTTTTTATTGTCTCCCGTGAACTCTTTAGCCAAAGCATGTCATAATTGCGCGTTTGGACTTGATCAAATACTCTTATTTCGTGTTTAATGTGTTAAATGTGTTTTTTTTTTTAAATTTACGTTTTGTTTCCAATTTCAGACTATAAATTTTAATTGTATGAGGGAACTATTACGAGATTATTAGCAAATGATTGTATAAGAGGGTTATTTTGGGTTTTGTTTTTTATTTTCTTTTCCACGGTTTTCTATTTACATTGTTTCTTCACAGTTATGCCGATTCGATTTGTTCTTTCTGTCTATTTGTCAGTCTGCCTACTATTATTGACTGCGTTTAACTCTTGGTCTAAACAGTGTGACCAATATTCGAGTACGATACCTTAACACTAAAATATCGAAACATTTACATTGGCGGTAATTTTCAAGTAATTTCAATGAATAATGGACTTTATTTGTAACGGATTGACATTTTTTTCATAGCTTAGTTATTCATAAATATATCAAATATTTGAATTAGTTTTGGAAATAAAGCCCTTTTAGTGACCAAAGGTTTCTGTAAAATTGTGTAATTTATAAGCGCCAATTTCAAATGCCGCTATAAAATTGATATACGAAACCTTAAGGCCAGAGGAATTACTTTTAATATGTCTGGGCTAGGAATCGCAGAACAACATCGAGTCCTTTAACTTCTTTCTTCATCCACTTGGCTTTCAAGGTTATACAAAATTACTTGAAACTGCGATCTTCAATAAAGGATTCTTGCCAATTTTTTAAATGCCGAGTGTTTTTATTGGGTAAAAAAAAAAAACATAGAAGGAAGCATCTACGACCACATAAAGTATATATATTTTTGATCAGCACGACGTGCTGAGTCGATTAAGCTTTGTCCGTCTGTCCGTAGGTCCGTCTGTCCGTCTGTCCGTCTGTTTCTATGCTATCTCCTCCGTCAGTTTTAAAGCTATCTTAACCAAACTTTGCACGAAGTCTTTTGGTACAAATAATGCAGCACTTTTGTCGGAATCGGCCGGATCGGATGACTTTATCGCATAGCTGCCATAGAAACGATCGGTAGAAAAAGTAGTTCTAGTGAGAAAAACTTTTTTTGTCTTCAAGGCAATCTTTCCCAAACCTCGTACTTTTAAGTTTTCTATGCCTTCGCACACACACGGGGCCACAGACGGCCACGTCAGTTGGACTCAATAGCCCGATCTAAAAAATACTACTTTCTTTTGCCACCTTTTCACAAATGTAGTTGACTTTTTGAATTTCAAACAATGACGGCAAATGAAATGAGCTAAAAACTTCGTTGTGAAAATTTGTATTTGGTGAACGTGTCGTATGATTAATATTTTTAAAAACTTTAAGTCTCTGTCGCTCCCATTTAAAATTAAAATACGATTTTTTGATTTTCACAATTATTTAGCTTACAACAAATATTTTGGGAATGCTGAGATCTATTTTTAAAATTTTTCCGGTTTGAGGTCCGCTCTAATTTACATGCAATTGTATGGGAATTAGAATTGTCATCCCGTTGAATTGTCTAGAATGTAAATGTTTTGAATTTCGTACTTTATATTTCGCTTTGGCAAAGAACAAGCTACTTGTGTGAGGAAAAATATACCTGAAAATTTTCGGTATGTAGAAAAAGACAATTTTTTGTTCGTTTATTTTTTTTATTTCCTAATGAGATTTATGTTGAAACATGATATGAAATTTCTTTCTGTATTCTGGGGAAGGCATGAGAAGTATGTATAATCCACTTTTGAGTGTTGTTGACATACCGTATTAGTGCTTTGACATGATTTTTGACCAGCGAGTGAATCAGGACCGCTGTGTTGAGGAACCATAACAGAACGATTCAAAAGCCAAGGTATGCGGAAGCAGTGCGAAAATGTGTGGATTACTCATGCGGTTTTCGACACTTGCGAGAAACAATGTTTTGGAAAGCGTATTCAAAAATGTGTGTCTTCCGTCTTTTCGCTTGATTCAATCGATTTGTTTACGATTTATATAAGTGGTCAATGCCATTACATCAATAATGTTGCCGAAAATGCATATGTCCAGCGTCTTGTTGGCCGCTTTTTTGTAAATTGCGTTAGCATTTGGTCCATAGAAAAAAAAAGTTTTTCTACTCTCTGAAATTTTTTAGGTATGTTTTTTCTCGTGCAGGGTGCTGCCAAATCGAAATAGAAAGGTACGAAATTAAAAACATTTACCTACTTGAGCTTAAAATTCCACGACATGCAACTCTAGTTCCCATATAGTGCATATAATTGTATGGGGTCTGGCCAGGTCCTATGTGCGTGAACTAAGGTTTAAAAATATGTGCGTGTACAGTATGACCTTTGATGAATTATTCAATAAATTGAGGAGCCGAGTATCTTCAAAAATCGAAGAGAATAAGTTAAAAAGTCAAAAGCAAGTCTCAAGTGGGCGTTGCATTGACAGCGTAAGTTATTTATTTTGGATTTCAAGTATTTGTAAGCACCCAATAAATTCCAAATGTCTATAAACAATATCTCTTACCGTTTTGAAACGCAAAATTTATTATTATAAATGCCCTTCAAAATATGCTTTACTTAGTTATGTAAATTCAGGACACCAAATATTATATTTGTGCCTTAACACTTAAGCTAAGTTCACTCAAGCAAATATAAAACAGGGCGAAAACATTACCAACTTTGAGAGGTGCATCCCTGTTGATTTAGTGAAAGGTTATTTTTCACTGATTCCAAAACTGGTTTTGGTTTAGCTCCATCAGATCTAGTTTCGAAGATATGGAGGACAATCGAAAAAGTTGACTTTTTGGCACTCTAGGATTTATGGAGGCCACACTAGGCATTGAGCTATTTTCAACAGAGCACATATCAATTCACTTTTTAAAAATAGAGGCAAGCTAACTTCGGCTCCTCGACCGAAGTTTATATACGCTTGGAGCTTGAAATGTGCGTGACAGTTTGTATGGCAGCAATAATATATAGTGGTCAGATATCGACAAATCTTGTTGAAATTATGTGAAATCATTTAAAAATTATAAATACGAGCGTTGGGTGAGATAGCACTAAAAACAAAAAAGTTTTTTTCACTAAAACTTGTTTTTCAACCGATCGTTCCGATGGCAGCTATATGCTATAGTCATCCGATCCGGCCGGTTCCAACAAATGCGAAGCGTATTTATACCAAAAGACTTCGTGCAAAGTTTGGTTAAGATAGCTTTAAAACTGACGGAGGAGATAGCATAGAAACAGACGGACAGACGGACATGGCTATATCAACTCAGCTCGTCATGCTGATCAAGAATATATATACTTTATGTGGTCGGAGATGCTTCCTTCTATGCGTTACAAACATCTGAACAATTTTAATATACCCTCTCCAAGGGTATAAAAAATCTGCACATACTTTTTACGAGACCCAGTACATATTGTTGGGCAGGTCGAGTATAGCATTTCCTCATACTTGGTTTTTTGCTAACAACCCCAAAATCTGAACTTATGGCCCAAAAACCGCTTTTTGCCTTTTTACCTCACTTAAATAGACATATCTCGCGAAAGGACCGTCTGATTGCTCATAACCTCATCAATTCCGATAGCCACGAGAGGGATCTATAACATTATAATCAATGGTTTGACTTAGCACGATGGCTAAGAAATGCGGCTTACAGATCTGGCATTTTCCACTCTTTTTGAGAAATTTGTATTTTGACCATCACTGGTTTAACTATTTTATTCTATGCGATTTTTCCTTAAAGTTTTTATTAAAAGCCCATTTAATTCTCCGTCGAACGGTTGAACGGTGAGGGAAAACCCTAAATGTCTGTGCGTTCCTAATTGTCTTAAGGTCATGTGGAAGAAGACTCCAAAGTCGAATGGCATGCGGAAAGAATTGCCGATGAGAAGTGGAGTGTTTATATTCCATACTGATTATGTTTTTGGTTCTAAGCGAAGAAGCAAATCTAATATTGACATACAGATAGGAGGGACGTTCATAGATAATAAGAGGTTGATGTTATATATCAGTTTAGCAAAAGTTGATATGTGATCGGTCCTTTTTTTATTAAATATATATCTGGCTATATCATTAAATGCCACATTCAATTTATGCCTATATATTGAGTTGCAATTGCCAAAAACCTCTATGCCATAAAAGAGCTTAGGGAGAAGGTAAGCTTTAGCGATCAATTTTTTTGTCGTTGTGGGTATAAACTGCTTAGTCAAATTTAATTGTCTTAAAACTCCATATGTTTTTCCAAGTGCTTGGTTTATATGATCATCCCATGTTAATGTGTTGTTAAATGTAAATCCTAAATTAGCAGTCTTTTCCACATAGTCTATTACTAAGTTTATACACACTATCTTATTTGTGAGTAATGCCCTGCTAAGAATGCAAACTTTATATTCTTTTATAATCATCAATTTCAACGAGGCAATTGCAGTCAGATATGGCAGCGTCATGCAGAGTCTACGCGGAATATTCACCCAAACTGTCGGACCAGTTAAAGGTATAAAACATAATTAAGTGTTTAGCCAAAAAAGAATAAAGGTTATTCTCAATTAAGTCTTTTTAAAAGCATAGCATACTTTTGAAGGCCTTAATCACAATAAATTTCGTGCGTATAAACGTAGTATATATTTGTACTGTCAATTTCAAGCTTTTGCAATGTGTCTGTATTATAACATTTCTTATATATCGCTCACTTACTTCAATACTGACATAACTCAAAAAATACGATTTTTGACTTAATGATGCAGAAATGTGCGCGCTCTTCTGTACTATTTTATGCAAAAATTTTCGTATTGCTATCTCTTCTACTTTCCATGTGAGATGAGAATATGTCGCAATATCATTTTCCAGGTTCATTTTTAGTGATGCAAGAACCGTAGTTGAAGCAGTTGTCCTGTGTCGATATTGACCAAACATACTTTCATCGTTAAAAATCTATTTTCAATGTTTATTAATAAGCTTCTATTTATATTTTATTTTGTGACTTAAAGACTTTTTTAGGTTAAATCCATTGAGAACTTCAAACGTGTTTTTCTCAAAATGGATATTTTGAGTTACCAGTATTGAAGTAATGACGATATGACTAAGCACTTTGATTTTTTAGGATTTATCTTTAACCCATTTCTCCTAGCCCAATCGCTAATTATACCTAGTTCGCTATTATAAATACTGATACACTCAGAAATTTTGGGTAACGGACGACTAACATAAATTTGCACATCATCAGCATACATTTGGACTTCACATTTAGACAAAACACTGGGGAGGTCATTGATAAAAAGACTAAACAATAATGGCCCGCAAATCTTCCCGATTTAACGCCAAGAAAAGTTGACGATCCCAATTGGGTAACAACAGCTTGGCTTCTATCCATCAGGTACGACTTCATCAATTTTACGGCAGTATCCGAGAAATTGTATAGGATTTTTAGCTTTTTACATAGTACTTCATGGTTAACTGTGTCAAATGCTTTGCTATAGTCAAGAAGCGTTAAGAAAGTTATTTGGTCATTGTCAAGTTTGCTACGTATGTCCTCTGCAATTTTAGTGACTAATGTAGTGCAACTTTTTAATAAAAATTTCTTTTCCAAAAACACATTAATTTGGGATGTCATAATTTGCTCAAACGCTTTGGAAAGGAAGAGCAGTATATAGATAGGTCTGTATTCGTTATTTCCTTTCGGAATTGGTAGGACTTTAGCCATCTTCCAAGCCATTGGGAAACAAGAAGTTGTCAAGGCTGTATTAAATATGTGTGTAACATGTACTAAAATTTTTGGGAGAAGTATTTTTAAAAATTTTGGGTCAATATTATCTAGTCCTGTTGCATTTGATTTTATTTTTAGAATTGATTCTAAGACTTCACACTGTAATCTGTTAATTGGCCCCTAGATCTCGATTTGCGTCATGTTGTTCAAAATAAATCATCCCATTTAAGCAAGCACGGTTATTGGATAAATGTCTTAGCTATCTGAGCGTATAGCGAAACATATGATCAAACTATGTGATTTTTAAAGCATTTTATAGCCAATTTCCACTGGCATCATTTCTTATCATTTTTATTTCTCAAAATTTTGCCGTTTCCATTGACAAATCGTCATCATTTTGACACTTTGACAAAAACAGCTGCCCTGTTTGTTTTAAAATTTAGATAACAGGCGGCACTTTCAAACTTACGTGAACTTTTTGGAATATGTAGCAAAAAAAAAATACATACCCCTCAGGACTACAATTCCTCGTGGCGAACGCATTGCCATTGACCTAAACTATCAGCAGATAGCTAAATACACAACTTGTTTTTACCCATTTATCTATACTTTAAGCAAAATTGCGCCTACTTTTTACTTTTTTCGTGGCAATTGTCATCATTTTCGAGAAATGATAGAAATGAAAGGCAAAATGAAGTGACAATTCGTATGGAAGAAATGATATCATTTTCTTCATTTCTTGTCATTTCATGAAATGAAGCTTCATTTGTTCAGTGGAAATAGGCTATAAATCAGTTTATTGGGCAATAGTAAAGCCAGCTTTAAATTTAAAAACAATTCATATTTCACTTTATGGGAGAAAAACTAAACTGCCACTGAAAATTTGTATAGAAACTCTGAAAATTCTACTTGATTCAACTTAGAACTCGCAGACTTAAAGTGACATTAAGTAATATATGTAAGTATATGTATTTATTTTCGGCTTAAACATACATTTATAGTTATACCTTATAGTTCCGTTTAAACTAAAAAATCTGCAACCAAAGTTATTTGCCTCTGTCAACCTAACCTTAGGGTTTTCACGTTATTTGTTGAGAAATTAAATGTAATCTTCATTTTTGGTGAGGCACTTTTGTGTTATTCTATTGATAGCACTAACTAATTTATTTGGTAGACAGAATTAGTCAGACAATCTGATACAATTGCTAAATAAACCATTTTTAAGGGGAATATGGTTAGCATTCTTTTAAAGCTATTTTTCATCAATAATTTTTGTTTTTCAATTGGGTAATAAATTTCCTCAAATGAAATGAAATCCAACGGTTGTAGGGAACGTGGACTTTCTCTGATCCGTGTTTATAAAGGCTGCTTGGTCGGTATTTCAGTTGTCTGAAGTTCTTTTGAAATCGTTCAAGCGGGTCTAAATTCAAACGCAATCCAAGGTCTATGTTCTCGAAAAAATATTCTTTTTCTTTTATAAAAAAATTGTCCATGAATAATATTTTTATGCATAAATCAAAGTCGTGTAAGTTACACCATTTAAAACAGCAGATTGACTGTAAAAAAAAAATATTTAAATGGTACAAAGCACCGCGAAATTTTCAAAACTTTGAGTTTTTATTATACGTACTAAGCAGCAAGGTCATGTATGTATATTGATGGGTTGGTGGTGTTTCTAAATGATTTTCGGTAATGGTCCATCAAGTTTTGATTTTAAATAGTCTGACATTAAAATTCCTAATTTGATCCTTATTACGCTCTTATTTTGTCAAAACATTACAGCAGGCTAGTAGTTTGTATAGAAGTCTAATGCAAATGTTCAACAAAACCCATTGCATACTTATGGGCAGCACAAAATTGTGTCACATTTTGCATATGTACTCAAAATGGTAATCGTACTTCACGATAATATTTAATAGTGTTAAACATTAGGATTACCACAAAGTTTCGTCAAACTTTAAGCTCAAACTACCCAATATCTTGACGTGATGGACCATTCCAGAGTACAGATTGTGTTCACGAAACCACCACCATGATATATACTGAAATGGGTGTATTTTTGTTGTCAAATGTTTTTAAGAAGATTTGATAGATATCAATTGCAGACAGGATTCCGCTCTCTCTCTCTCTCTTTCCCTCTCTGTAAATTAATATGGAACCTGTCTTATTTTTACTGAAAAACAAGAAAACTCTAACTACAAAACTGAAAATCCCGTATTGTAAATATAATATCAATGAATGTGCCTTTTTATGTCTTTGTGGACTGCTTTTTCAAATAATTACACAGTTCCTCCTTGATTTGTTATAGCATACGTTAATAGATAGGGGCTAAACCAAGGTGAATTTACTAATAAGGTGACGTACTCAGCACGGCTGCTGTGTTTCGGGGGGCCTTATTAATTTCTATCTCTTTCTAGTTCCTGTCTCTCAGAGCAGCTGTCATCTGTCTCAGAGTGTAAAGAAAACGAGTTGAAAAAAATTAAGACCCCTCCCCACATCGGAATACGTGACCCTACAGTAAAATCACCTTGGACTAAACTACGTAACTAAAGTTGTTGTTTATTACTCAGGATACATGGAATAAAAATGTTTCAACGAGATTTTTCAGAATTGGTCACATTTAACATAAAGAGATTAATTCTTGACAGATATTTCCAGAATGTTCCATGTTGTTTCTTTCAGGAGTTTCAAAATTTCTTTTTTTTCTCTGTCTTCGTCTATTTTACTGTAAAATTAGACAACAAGCTCAGAGGCGGCCAGCCTAAGCTACCAGGAGCCGATGTCAGTCGTGTTTTTATGCGAACCGAACTTATGGTTGTGTGAATCGGTAAACACTGAATTCTAAGTAAATCGGCTGTAGTCCGGAGAGAGCTTTCTCATTCACCAACACAATCAGATTTTTCTGTCCTCTCCCTTTGGCCGGCACTGACCTAGCTTCGGTGTGGGGTCGGTGTGCTCTCTTTCTGTAGTGCAGTTTAGCGTACACGATTTTCTTTCTTTTTAAGATGTAAGCGGTAGTTCAAATGGAGCACTTCAACTCTCGCATTTAGGAATTCCTTGCTTTGATCGATAAAGGCACTTGCCGTTGACAGATCCAACTTTTCTTTGCAATATGCATGCAGTTAATGGCTGCACAAGGGTCCTTAAGCTGTTCCTAAGTGTGGATGGTATTTCATATTTGGCGTAGGGACTTTGAACAGATTTTTGATATGTAGCAAATTTACACCGTTCATTTGAAGCGTTGTTTTATCTATGTTGATGATGAAGTTCCGCAATTCCACAATAATTTTCCGACAGCCAATCCCTTTTCCATACTATTGTCCAGTTGTGACACAGTCTATATATTAAATTGAAACAAAATGACTGCCGGGTCATACAAGTTAATGTTCATTAAGATATCATACGGCTTTTACGGCTTTCACCGGAAAGTCCTTGAACCAATACATTGCAATGTTGAGTTGAAATCAATTTTTGATATCCCAGAGAAATCTCTGAGGGTTGAAGAGATAAAAGGGGTACAAGGTAAAAGACCTAGGCCAATCTGAAACGAAATCTCTTGGCAAACTCCACTAGAAGTCCACGCTGCGTATGCGTAACGTAAGCCCAAACAAATGGACTCCTGATTGCCTGTTAAATGTTTTCCGTTTACGATCGAATTATTATTATTATAATTGTTATCGCCGTTTGCCTTTGCAGCTACCGCAAATCAATATTGACAAAGTTTTCGCCTGCGGTTTCAACTGGGTTGTTTTCCTGCTCTGCTCTTTTAATGACTTTTGCCATCATTTCAGCGGCTGTTGCTGCAGTTGGTAGTTTGTTCGCTTGCATCCCCTTGGCACTGGGTAATTTTTGCTGCCGCAACTTTTGCTACTACTGCTGCTGCACATCTTGAGTGCAGTTTAAACTTAAATTGTATTTTTGAAATGTTCGCAATTAGGCAGACTGCCAAAGGCATTGCCCCCGTCTCCCCATTTCCCCGCCCGCGGCTCATAAATTGCCATTGGCAATAGGGCAATTAATTTGCAGCGCATTAAATGAGCTAGCACTTTTCCGACACGAACTGGAAGAAGCATTGTCTTGCAAGGAGCGTTTTCTGTGTGGTGAAAATACGTAAAATAAAATTTATATTAGGCAAGTATACAATGTACCCACTTCTTCGACCAATGATTGGAAAAACAGTAATGTGGCTGCACATTATTTACTTACGTTTATTTTGCAACATAGCTTGATACACCTAGATGAAGATGAAGTTAATCCTAACCCAACAATAGCACACAGTCTCTGGTAGACACATTTCACTTAAACTCCTTTGATGCATTCAGACAAAGGTCCTAAGCGACTTTACCTTTGTACGTTACACATCCACACACATGCTACATTGTCCATTGTGCCATTTCAATTTACGAAGTCGCCAGGCAGAGTAAATATAACAAATGGATCAGACGTGTTTATTTACATAGGAAATTAGGAAATTCACAACTACGAGTTCATCCGAGGGGAGGCTGATAAATAAGCGCCCTTGGTTAAGATAACTTGGTAATTGAAATCAGCGTTGACGTTGAATATTACTGTCAAAAAGAAATTCAAAGGTCAAGAAACAAAAAATTTCGTTACTGTAGACCAGACACGGGAATATTCTCCGTTTGGCTTGCGGTCAGAGGACACGTGTACAAATGTGGGACACTTTTTGATGTAGCCTCCTCATATTTATGATTCACAAAGACTTCTGTGTTGAATGGAGCAAATTTCTAAGAAAACTTGGGTTTGCAATTTGGAATCAATTACAAAGAAAAGAACGATGGAGTCTATTAATCTTGGACTTCGCTACACTTTTGGGTTATCTACTTTGCTTTTTTTTTAATTTGACTTTGACTTTAGGATCAAGTTGATTATACCAAAATTAAAGGGACAAATACCCTTTAAAGTAAATTATGCTTTAAGAAATGAATTAAGGATAAAAATATAGGAAGTCTAACTTCAGCTCTTCCGAAGTTTATATATAGATAGGTATTGAAAGAACCTCATAAAAAATTTTATTTTTGTTTTCAAAAATGTTCGATAAGTGATTTACCAAACCGACCAAAAGATGGCGCTATAGTGTGTCCATATGGCAACTAGTTGATGTGTGCATCCGATTTTGATAAACGTCGAAAACTTGAGATGAAGCAAAAAAATACAAGACTCAGAACATTTTTTTCTTACATTTAAAAAAATCGCCTTAAAACTGTAATCGACATTAAATTTAGAAAAAAATGTATGTGTATAAGAACTAAATAAAACTTAGTAAAATTGCCCTAAAAATGAATTTTTTCATAAAAAAAAATTGTAAAATTTAGGTTGAATAGCCTTGGGACGGACTTCCCATATGAAAATTTACAGTTTTTAGGGTGAATTTGGATTTTTACCTTTAATACTGAAGGACTGTTCAGTTTATACAGGGAGCAGTAAGCCGGTGGCCGAAGTCACTATTGTTTTTTCACAGAGACGCAACACCAAATTGAGTTTGTGTAAGTTAGTGAGTACATAAAAAGAAGTAGATCGTCTGTAGTATTTAATGGTCACTATTAAAAGCTCACTTTTACTTTTACCTCAAGATCAATGGAACACAATTTGGCAACCCAACGTCGTTCTCTTATTGCATAGTTTCCGCAATCGTCGCATACGATAGTTCAAGCTTTCTCTCTTTTTTGAAAGAAAAATAGCAATTTATGACGAAAATACTCACATGTGCTTTAAATGCCTTATTTACCGTGGAGTCAAAAAATGTTATCGATCGACAATCAACTAGCTCGGACCACTTAAAATTAAATTAACTATAAGCGATTCGTTGTCTGTTTCTGTATCTTAAAAGGCAAAAGCAAACCCGTTCAGATTGGCCAAATGCGCTATTAAAGAATTTTTGATATTTTTTTCCTTAGTTAGGAAAATAACTTTTTTATACCCTGTACTCATTATCAATGGGGAAGCGGGACCAATGAAGGCGTGTGAACAGAAGGAATCATTTTCGACCGTATAAAGAATAATATATATATATATGTAGAGATCCAACTTTCGAAGCCGTAAAAACACCTTTCGTCCTCGATTTAATATAATATGACTTCAATGTTTGTTTCAAAATTGTAAATTGTTAACTTAACTTAGTTCACACGTTTTCCTTTATTAATTCATAGCAACGATTCACGCACACGTCTGTTCTCTTCAAAAGCTAAAATCTCTCTTTGCTTGCTGCCTATCGAACTCTAGTCGATCAACTGCGATAACGATAAATCTAGAGATGCTTAAGTTACTTACACGCTAGTGATGTCAATCCTACATATATACTCTCTTGATCAGCATCAACAGCCCAGTCGATAAATCCATGCCCGTCTGTCTGTCTGAATGATCGAAGAGATATCAGAGTTGGTAAGAGGTAAAGGTTTGTTATGTATACTTTTTATAAATGTGCTTGCAGGCAGATCAAGTTTATTTTTAGTTATTGCCATGCCCCCTCCAGTCCACGCAATTTGTAAAAGAAAACGTTGCATTTACCTCAGTTTTGTAGCTAAATGGTTCGTAGAGGTATTGAGTAATCAAATATATTTATTAATTTGACGAAGAAATTTTAAAGATCTGATGAATTGTACTTTAGTTATAAACAAATCTAAGCGATGGTTTCAATTTGTCTTAGTAGTGGCGCCATCTGTTGATCAGTTTTAAAAAACCCTCAACAAACATTTTCGAAAATAAGTAGTGGCGCCATCTATGATGAACAATACTCAAGCTCTGCTCTCAGTTGCTAATCGGAACAGAGTATATAACAGTAGAGCTTGTCCGACTTTCTTACTTATTTACGTATGAATACACTCGTATGCAAACAAATGAGTGAAAACCATTTTTATTCGGGAATTGTAATCGATTACAGCGCTGTTAATTTTAAAAAATATATTTAGTACTTGTAAAGCTTTGATTTAAGCATACGAGAGCTTAGTTATTTTATTATTCATAAATTGACTCTTCTGTGATATAATAGAAAATAAATTGATTTTCACTCCAAAGAGTTGAATTTTTAAATCTACAAGTTACCCCACGTACATGGCTGATACGATTGTATGCCAAAGCAAATGCAATTAATTTAAGTTATACATGTTGCTTACCATTTCGACATTCATGCATATTACTTGTTCATATTAAGCATTTCTTTCTCAGCACTTTGTGGGTTTTGAAAGCTTAAACCGTTTAATGGAAATCTTGCACAAAACACAGTTTTGGTACTTATATATTGAAGCCACAAAAGACAACTGAACCAGTTGCTTATATAAATGTGCTCTCTATGTGGTGCACACAGGCAGCCACAGAACCACACTCAATCCCACAGCACGTCCCTAAAAAATACCACAGCAAAAATGTTTGCATAAATGTCTCGACGTCTCTAAATGAATTTATCACTAAACTTGGTCGGCGGTGGCCCTTTGCTAAATTCTGATGTGAGTTTCGCAGACTAAAAACAAGTACACATTGCCAAAGGGCTCACGGGGGAAAGTGAATACATTTGCCACTCACAAATGAAATGTGTAGGTTAATTATCAGCAAAGTTGTCATGTGTGAGGTGTAAATGTGTAGTTTGTGTCTTTAGTGCTGCAGTGTGTGAGGACGATGTGTGGTTTGCCGAGCCCAGCAAGGGGCTTACAGCAAATTTGTTCTGCTTTAAATAATTGATTTGCATAAAACGATGTGCAAAATTCAGACATTGATCAACGGGCATAGCAGAATAAGCTTACAAAAACTTGGCGGAATATTTTAAAGCCCAGTTTTTAAGAGAAATAGAGGCACCGATTGTCGAGATGTAGTGCCCGGAGAAGACATAGTCCCCTCGGAATTTCTGGTGCAGTGGCTTTTAAATAAACTTTTAACACTGGATATGTCCCTGACTGAAGAACATCGTATTCCCAAACGCTGGCACAAAGTTCAAAATGCTTAAGGCAGCGGCGAGAACTGTTATGTCTGCTATGCTGCAAAAGTTCGGATGTGAGTCATACGATGATGTTGAAAAAATGTTTAAGATCCTTTCTGAAAAAAAATTGTACCTCCCAAACAATACACATATGCGATACATTTGGAGAAAGGCCTACCTGAGATGTTCCATCACACAAGCTTTTTAAATAGTTAAACGAAATTGTAAATATATTCTGAACTTAAATCAAGACTCAATAATCTTGTATAAAGATTGTTTATACTGGACTATAAGATGAAACAATCTCATTCTTAACTACAGAATTAAGAATTAAGAACTAAGAATTAAGTCTATAAAAATATGTTAGCTGTTAGAAAAGGAAATCATCTGCGACCCATTGTCCCTCTGTCCGTTCAACATGTTCTGTCGAACTTTCTTGTAGCGGATTTCAAAAGGACAGCTGGTGTTAATATGCGTACAATTCTGCAAACTGAGTCCCATACTTTCGGATGCAAAAGAATTTTTTTTCTCTATTTCTCAGATAGTCAAGCTGCATTGAATACCCTTGACGGCTATATGAACAACACAAAAACTCCAACAGATAGCCAAAGCCATAGAAAAAAAATGTGAGACGAGCAGTTTACAGCAGTTGAAGATTGAAAGTGCTTTAAATCTAGGCTTTACACTTAATGCAACGTTATCATGGGATGACCATATAAGTAAGGCGACTGGGAAAACATATGCTCTAATTAGGCGGTTAAGTCTGACGAAACAATACCTCCCCACACGTATAAGAGACCTTATTGCTAAAGTTCATATCATACCAATATATTTTCTCTGACACATTTATTTTGTTTGAAATTACATTATATGGGAAAAAAACGAAAGTACAATTGCAATGATTCTAGCAAGTTTTGTAATTTTACTACATCGCTACAGACTGCATATAGATTGGATTTAAAAAATGCTTCCCCCAATTTTGATCCAACTTGAACGCCGAACTTCTTTGGACTAACTGTGCACACTTTTTTTTGGGTTAATTGTTATCAATGTCATGTAAAGAACAGGTATAAGATTGAAAACCCTCATGCCACAGAGGACTGAGCAATCTAATAAGAGACCATATACATTTTTAATACCATTTGTTCAATTTTTAGAAAAATGCCAATAACTTCTACAATTTCCAACACTTTTAGAATTAGTTATATATTAGGTTACATCTTCCAAGAGAGAAAAAAATATTAAAAAAATTATTTTCAAGTAACAGTGTAACGGATTTTTTAAGTTTTCGATCAAATTGAAATAAAATAATCGATATCTTTGTAACTTTGTGACACATTTTTGAACTCAAAAAAGTTGATACGGTCGAGACCAAAAAATTCTGAAAGGGTGTAATGGTAGTATAAAAACGCTGCATGGGTTTGGCCTGATTAGCTGCCGTTTCCTTTTTATTGACCTTTGAACTTTTCAGCTTCAGTGTAGGATTAATGATTTCATATCTCGTAAGCTATATTGAATTTTGCTTTTGTGTCTTCAGCAAAATTGTTGCTCTTGGCTTGGCCTACAAAACATTTCTTAGTAGCAAATCAAAAAAATTTCGTCTTGGTACTTAAAATTACAAAAGATGTCAAAAAAAATCAATTTTTCACTTTTTTCAGTTTTTCAACTTTTTCCTGAAATCCTTTACAATTTTGGACAAGTAATGTAGGTAAAAGTTGTTGCTTAGACCAAAATAAACAAACCGTTAGTACGAACACACTTCATTTAAGTACTCTTTGATATAGTAAAAAGACCAAAAGCATGAAAAACTGTCAAAAAAATTCGAAAAAAAAAACGAGTTTTATCGGTAAAAAGAAAATAAATTAAATTTCTTTAGCTACATTTTTTAAGTTATATTTTTTGACAATTTTATTGATTTAATACAAAACAATCGAAATTTTTGATAGTGTCAGCCAATTTCTACCAAAAACTGTACTGTTTCGAGTTTTGGTTGAAATTATTCATCTTTCAGGGACTTTAACTATATGAAGGACCATTCGAATGAAGTTGGTATGTTCCAACCGATTGTTTACGTTAGCCTATGCTACTTTTTCGTCCTTCATTGCTTGGTCAAATTCGTTATAGTTTTCATGAAAAAGTTGAAAAACAGTACAAAATGAGGGGAAAACATGAATTTACGACATTTTTGCAATTTTGAGTTTAAAGATGTGACTATTTTGACTTGTTACTTAGAAATGTTTTGTAAACCAAGTCAAGAGCAACAACTTCTTTTCAAACGTCAAGGCGAAATTCCAAATAGTTTACGATATAGGGAGTTACAAGTCCCAATCATATGCTTAAAACTTCAAAGTGCTATAAAAAGAAATCGGCAGCTAACCAGACCAAACCCAGAGAAGATTTTTGTACTACTATCATACCCTTTCAGAATTTGTGGTCTCGACTGAATGATTAAAAGATCACTTGATTAGCTTTAATTTGGTATATAAAACTTAAGGTAAGGTCCCACAGGCAAATAATTTGCGCAAATATTTGAAAATATTTACCCATTTTGTTTGCCCTTAGTGAGAACACCAAATAGTTTGCGCGCAAACATTTGCCAAGTAGCCTTTGCCTATGTTTGTGCACCAATAATTTGAAGCAAATATTTGCCTAATGGGAACACGTGGGAACACCCATGGCAAATTTTGTTGGAGGGTTTTCGAGTTTGCTCTTGCAAGCAAATTGTAAGAGCAAACAAGGCAAATATTGAAAAAAAAATTTTTGGCTTACGCAATACAAAATTCAAGCTGTAGCAGCAAATTCAAATAAATCACAAGACCACCAAATAAATAAAAATTATATAAATTTCAGCTGATGTCGTCTGTACTTTCGGTTACAACTTCCCATCATACTGATAGCCGAAACAGTGTGCAATTGCGCTGAAAGACTGCCAAAAGTGTTTTCTATAACACGTTGAGCTCTTAAAAGTTAATAATTCAAAACCCTTTCGACTAACGATAAATTTCGTTGGGCAAACGTTTCCATAGTCTTCTGCTTATAGAAAAAACATCATAGGCCACCATTACCTATGGAACTGCAATCTCACGCTGTGGCAAGGGTGCGTCGTCGGGAATGTTGAACCTGTTATATAAAGTTTTTGTTCATATAAAGAAGTTTGACGAAAAACTCCTCCTTCAGAAACGCGACCATTTGTTTCGACGTCAAAATCCAAGATTTTGTACTTTGCATACGCCACTGCCATTAACACAATGCTGTATGTACCTAAACAATAAAGAATAAAAATAAAAAATGATACCCGAAGTCTTCTGCAATTTTTTCCATTCTCTTTGATTTGACGGAAACTAAAACAAATTCTTAATAACGAGGGACTATAGTCTAATATGTCTAAATGTCTAAGTCTAAAATGCGTACTTTTGGATAGTATTTGACGCATATTCTGCTGCTTTCATTCACAAAAAATTTTTGTAATGATCTAGAGCCTCCATTCGCAACTCATTTAAGAGATTTACGCAGCAACCTTCGCCTAACCCACACATTGCGGAGCCCTTGTTTCTTCTTTGCTTCTTCTTGCACATTTACCCATTACCCATTGCGGAGCTGTACCGCAGCATAAAATCATTAAGCAGTTATTTTTGTGACTGTTCATGCCCATGCCTTTTCTGTTCTCACTTCAAAAATAATTATATTGTTTGCTCAACCAAATCAGCCCACTTGATTTATTAATATAGTAGATTGGGCAAAGAAATGTATAATAAAATTTGCCCCAAGCTGTGTGAACACTTTCGCAAATTATTGGCGGAGGGGAAATATTTGTGCAAACTTTTTAAGAGCAAATATTTGCTCATGTGGGAACACCAAATTTGTTTTACGCAAACATTTACAGTTCAAGGCTAACTTAGTTTGCACAATGTGTTCAGATTTTATTTGCCTGTGGGACCTTAGCTTTATTCGTAAGTTATTTCATAATTGAGATATTTAAAATTAAGTAAGAGGTTCTTGTTCAAAAACCCAAATAATGTTAATTTGGGATTATCTCGAAGCCTGTTACACGGAGAAATTCAACTCCATAATAGGATTCAGCGCGTGATTTTACATAAGGAAAGGCATCAAATTGAAGAGAATAGAGAACAACATTCGTAGAGAAAAGAGAATATCGTGTGAACTTGTGTATTCGATATCAATTTCATGGTTACCACACAATCGAAAATTTTATTAGATTCTTTGTAAATAGACTATGTAGTTTAAAGGTTTTTTTTTTTTTTAATTTGTTTTGTTTCCATTAAATTTTCGACTCTATGCCAAAAAATCGGCTTTCAAAGAAACCAGAACACAATAGACTAAAACTTTCTTTGTTGTTAAAGGCATTCTCCATGTATGTACTCCTCTTTGCCTAAAGGTTAAATTCTGGTCTTAAGTCCAGTGAATTGAGGTTCTCAATGTCAGGTGAACCAAATAGAGACTTCCATTACTAAGGAGCGAACTACCTGTTTTTCTTTTCAATCGCTAAAAGATGTATTAAAAAAGCTTTTGATGAAACAAAGTGAAAGTACGAAAACGACAAGAGGGAAAATCGAGACTGAGAATCATTTGCTTGTGAAATTTTTAGAGTAAATCTTAAAATAATTGGTATAAACGTGTTACAAACTAAGACAATTTAGTGAATGTTATTGAAAACATATATTTCTTGGCCATTTCAAACACAATTTCATATAAAGCGAAATGTTATATTTCAACGATTGACTGACTTTGAGACGGAAGTACTGTGCATCTGGCTATTGTTCCGGTGCTTTGCTTCTTTCTTTCCCATAAGTCTGACCAGCTTGCCTCATGTTAAATGCATGTTGGCTGTGACATTTCTTATGAATTCACTACGACGCAGCACCCCGTCGATTCATCGAGTACATATGCTGGGCTACTATGGCTACATGCTCCTAGAATTTATGTGCGCTTAGATTTCTGACTCTTCTTGGGCTACCTGACCAAGCAACTATTTTGCATATTCATTTCATGAAATTTCAAATTTATTCGACGTCTCATGTGTCCAGGCCCTTGCCGCCCAAAACAGAAGCTGGACACAATGAATTGTCAGCTTCGGTTTGAGCCTTGGGCTTTTATTGATCCGGGGTCAGGTTACTGTGTGAGTTAAAAAATACAAGGTTTACGCTTTTGCTGTAACAACTGTTCGTAGGAATGAGGGGTTTTTGTTGGGGGAGATATGAAGGTATGTTAGATTTAAGATAACAGTTTCAGTTCGAGTTATCTTCGGAGCTGGAGCCTGAAGAATCAATGTCGAAACGAAGTAGTGTAATTTTAATCATTTCACTGATTGCCTTTCTCTTTCTCATTGCAGATGCTCCAAGTGTTAGTGCACTGTTTGTAACCCAGATTACAGTGCCCGAAATTGTGGACTTTCGAGATAATGTGACGCTCTCCTGCAGCTATGATATGAGTGGGCATACCCTCAACTCTGTCAAATGGTACAAAGATCATCTGGAGTTCTTTAGGTAATTCATAGTTAAACCCTCGCGAAACCCTTAACCTGTGTCAACCCCCTTGAACAGATACACACCTCTGATGAGTCCCGTCTATATGAAGTTTCCCATGAACGGCTTGCAAGTTCTGGAAGGCAAATACTTCTGCAATGAGTCTACCTGCCGAGTGGATTTGAGCCTGCAGGGAGCCAAGTCTACAGGTGTCTACAGATGTGAGGTTAGCGGCGATGCTCCACACTTTAAGCTGGCGGCCAAGGAGGACAACATGACGGTGGCAGGTGGGCAGAGAAGGCAGGGTACTTATCATATTTCCCCCAACTAATTTGTGGTATCCGTTAACATAGCCCTTCCCCAAATTGACCCGCTTATCGAGAGTTTCAATTCGATGTATCGCATGGAGGAGTTTCTAAGCGCCACCTGCACCTCGGACTACTCCAGTCTGCCCACCAGACTCACTTGGTATATCAATGGAGAGCAGGTGGGAGCGCACTTAATGCTGCCTCATCCATTCCACTCACTCATCTCTCATTGCAGCCACTGCTGGGGGAACTGCAACCCACCATAGACACAAGCATAACGGCCCATGACTACGTTATGCGACGTCACCGATTACAGGTGCATTTCTACCTGCAGGGACAACGCTTCTACCAGGCTGGCAAGTTACTCGAGCTGAAGTGCGTGGCGGAAATTGAAAATTATCCGGAGCTGCGGCGCGAGACTTCGCTCAGTGCGTCGCTCTCGCAGTTCGATAATTTGAACAATCAAATGCTGATACATGCGGGCACAAGTAAGTGTATTCCCCAAATTCGTTGGTCTTGTGTGCCTGGCACATCAGCTCATCCAATTAACTAATCTCTACCCCTGCCTACCCCTTTGGCTCTGCTCTTTCTTCTCCCGCGTGCCCCAAAAAGATTCCGCGGCGCCACAAAGCAGCTGCTCATTGGCAAGGATGTCGCTAATTTCCTTTTGCTTTGTGATAATTCTGCTTACGAAATGTCTGCGACTCGCTTCATGAACACGCACAGCGGCCTCGGAATCAGAAGCCCCTCGGATGGCAGCAGAGTCAACTATATCAACACATTAGTTAGTTAGTTAGTTAGGATAACAGACCGATTTGCCGGAAATACCCGGCGGATGGAAGAGTTGGTCAATGCAGCGGGATTAGCATTTGTACATAGCGAAAAACAGCGATTATTTCGCGTGGGCCGAAAGCACACAATAAACCAGTTACATAGAATCGTATGATGCAAGCAACTACCGTAAGGTAAAGTATTTTTATTATTGAATTTAATTCATTTTGATCTAGATTGAAACATTATTAATAGTGGATAGGCAGGGACCTGGGTTAGGTTATCCAAACTGTATATATTTTGTTCAGCTTTAAGTAGTTACTGATATAAGTTTCGATGTGTTAAGAAAGAGTGCAATGCGTACTTGAGAGCGAATCAGATCATGTCAATGCTCTATTTAAGGTAATTAATATTAATGCTTAATCAAAATTTGTAATAGAAAATTCAGGGCACTTAAAGGGTGACTGTTTACCAGAAACGTGAGAAACCAAAGGTCTTAGAAGATGACAAAACATTGTACAATTTGTTCCTTTCATCTGGATTTGAAACTTAATGGGTGTCGTTTAATTTGTCATGCAAACCAACAGAATCGATATCTTCCTTTCGTTAGTAAAAGATTTTTATAATTTCTCGAGAACTTCTTCATTTCTTCACAAGCGTAGCCTATCGAATGTTAGGCTTGGTTCAAACCTTGGTTTATAGCATCTCAATTTGTTGAACCATTTTTACTTTTTTTGAATCAAATTCTGCCAATCGACTGAAATGGAAACCAGCTCATTTTTATTTATGTGAAAAAGGACATATTTGATTTGTGTGTCGACCTATAATATAAATAACTACAATTTGTGTTGGTCTCCGATATTTTCATTATGAACTCGTACATGTATATGCGAAGCAGAGATTATAACCGAAACGAATAACCCGTTAGGGTCAGGGCCTCAAACCTCATTAGAATCAACTCGCTGATATTAAATCACTCCGGGGAACGAACCCGCGAAACTTTTTGGGTTAGGTCTCTGAACCTAAGTTCGGGTGCGAACCGGGGCTAAGGAATAATTTTGTTAAGAAAACATGTACGTAAATTGAATCATTAATATAAGTTCTTAATATTATATATTTCAGCTTAAATCATCGAACATTTTAGCAGGAGAAATGAGTATTAGAGACCAATTTCACGCAGCTCAATTTTGAGCGGTAATAAGCGATAGTCGGCATTGAGATTCCTCCAAAGAAACATTCCCCTTTGGAAATCACAGTGGTTAAAGCGAGCCGGACATATTTTCAAATACAGTCTGAGACCGTAAGTGAGAGCAAACAGCTGACCAATTTCCAACAAAAACGGAGTCGACAGCGAAACCGTTCAGTCTATATATATTTCAAAATGATGTTCGTTCATAATGTTTTAAAACTGTACAGTTGTTTCAAGAACCTAGCGGTTGCCTATCTTTTGCAAGTTGTGAGAGGCCATCTCATGCCAGCATTGCTTCGACTGTTTGGGAATTCCGAAAACAGCACAAGTGCAAATCAGACAGCTCCAAATTGAGATCAGACGTTGTGTATGTGTGTTCTCCATTTCGGCCTTTTTGTATTAGTGGCGCAAATTCTCTTCCCTCAGATAACGAACTGTGCGAGGAAGAGGAGGAGACATTACAGCATCTTTTTTGCCATTGCACATATCTCAGTAGAAGGACACTCGAAACTTTTGGTCACCCCTTTCTACTCATTGTCCGTAAAAGAGATTCCGTCTCTACTAAAATTTTTAACGCCGTCACAATGCTTCAGTGTTTTACTGCCCCCAGCCATCTTAACCTAACCTTACCCAACCTTTAGAAGAGTTAATCGGTTTTCTTCTTTCTTCTAAATCATCAACTGTTACTTGTTAATTACTGAAGTGATATTTGTGAAACTAGTGGTATTCCGGACACAGAGTGGTATTTCGATATTGGCCGGCTCTTCTCCTCTTAACCAATCCCTTAAATAAGTTTTCCTATTTTAATCTGTGAAAGTATCTTTGGATTCCTGTAAATTACAGGCCTGTTCCCGTTTCAGATTTCGATCAAATCATGCACTCAAAAAAAAAAATATTAGTCCATATGGGATCAAATCAATCCCAAGCGGTAATGAAAACAACGTAGTCTCGGATATCCTAAGAAAGATTACATATATCCCAGGGTAATCTTATAAAAGATCGAATTGAGCAAAAGATTCGAGCACAATTGAATCCCAATAATTTATCATTTTTTACATGGTGTAGACTAACTTAAGCTCGATAAGTAATATTGATTTGATCCCAGGATAGATAACTGTTCTTCCTTTCCCCCGCCATGCCATTTGATAAAGAACATTCTCATGTAATTCAAAGACCAGTCTTGGTTAATTTACGAATTCTGAAAGACTAAGAAATATAAAAATTTTTGGGCTCCACTCCACAGACTCGAATACACGACCATTCGAACTGAACACGAATGGAACGACATCTCATCGCACATTGTTTCGCTCTCGCTCTCCAATCTATGGACATGTGATTTCGATAGGGGTTGTAGTAAGCACACTTGGAATGATACAATTTCGAAAGGTATAGGCCAATCCCTAAAAGATTGAATTGAGTAGAATGTGCAGGAAGTCGAGAACTCTTTCAGCTCTTTCACTAAATGACCGATTTTAATCGATCCCTACAAGTCAACTTTGTGATTTTAAATTAATTACTATTTATTTTTGATAGCCTTTCTCGATAATTAAGTGATTAAATAACTTTTTCAAATGACTGTAGACCCTTTAGAATTAGAGATTAGAAGGAAACAGATGCTACATGCTTTTTAACAACTGTTCAGCACGAGGGCTGAACACATTCTGAGTAGGATGCCTAACAAACTTGGGAATACACCTAGATTTGTAAGGCAGAGCCTACTGTTTATTCAAACAATGATCACATTTAAAATTGAATTAGTGATGCTACATTCTTTTTCAATAGTTTATTTTAATTTTTACGCCCCTCTTTTCACAACCCCCTATCACCACCCTTTCACAATTAAAAAGAGAGAAAGAGAAACTTAGAGGTAAGCGCAGCAGCAGCACTGCATTCAGCTCCTATTCCAGGTACAGAGTCTATTGTACTCGGGCTTGACTGACTTTCTTACTTGTTTTTGTGAGCAAATTATCAAAAGCATTTAAACTTAGCAGTCTATTAATTGGCTTAATGACTTTTGGCTTATAATTGCGTTTCTTATCCTTGAATCAAGGTTTGTTTATTTTTTTGGAAATAGTTTAGAACAGACCCTGTAATTTTGAGCTAAAAAGTTGGCATATTCTTGTTCCCAGTCATCCTTTATTCTTCTAAGAACATATTTTGCAGATTGAAACTCCATTTCAATGCCATGAAACTTCCATTCTCATTTTGCTCTATTGCCATATGTCCAGGAATATAATGTATTTCTACTGGGCGTATCCCCGTGTTTTTCTGTACTTTCTGTCTGATGTTTTAACTATGTAATTACATTGTTCTTCTGTAAGTATGGCAATGTCAGAAAAATTATTAGAAATAGCATGGTTTAATGCGTTCTCTAAAGCAATAAGTTCGAATGACCGAGATGACAAAATTTTGTCTGTATAAAAGCTTGCTCTAAGCCCTGAGCTATTGTCTAAAAAAGCTGCACTGGTTTACCGCTTTTCTACTGAACCATCTGTATAACACAAATTTTAACTTTTAAACCTTCCCTTAAAAAAGTCTATGTGTACTTTAAGCTTTTTACATTGTATATCTCCTGAACCTCCTCCTTCTATGTTCACTATGATTTCTTCAAACTCCCAGTATACCCTATTGTAGGTAGTGTTTATTCCCAAATGTTCACTAATTGTATCACATTTTGGTTAACTATATTTAAATGATTTGGCTATTTGATACGCCCAAGAGCCTTCCTAAAATGTTGATTCGTATGTAATTTGACTTCACCAAAAAGCTATTGGTTCTTCGCCTAAACTGGAGCAAATTTTGTTTCGGGATTTTGTTTTTGCCAATTTCCTTTTTTCAACGTACTTACACATTGATTGGAAAGTAAATTAAATATTATCTCTCTTGGAATTCTGTAGTTTGTTTAGCAACAGTTCATCATATCAGAAGTACATAAATGCAGCCCTAAAGCGAACATTCGATCAGAATAAATTGTTCTCTTTTAGGTTTTATATCAATTCAAGCCAAAAATTCTCCGCATGTCTGCCAGCAAATGGGGAAATGATGTATTCAAATTTAACTGCACTCAACATAAGCGCAAAAAATGTTCTATTAATAAGCAATTCGGTTCTGAAAACACGAATTTTTAATGTATATATGTAGACGTACATTTCTGAAACGACGCCACGTACACACTGTTTTGTGCACACTTCTCACAGATACATACTATATACATAGTATGTCCTTCAACCGCACACCAAAGCAAAATGAATAAAATATAGTTAAATACAGACATGTATGCTACACAAAAAAAAAAAAATTAAATGGAAAAACATGAGATGTTATCAGTGAAATACGAGTATGCATATGCTGTAAAAATCACTATTGATCTAGCGATATGTATAATTAAGTCTAGCCTAAAAGTGCTGTAAATACAATTTTAAACATTATAAACAGAGGCAAACAACTATAAATCATGTCGGAATGTACTAAAAAATGGCAAAAAAGTGCATACATGTGTGCGTACATCAACTAACTAACTAAGTAAATTTAATGTAAACCATTCGTTGTGCCATGCGACTACAAATAGAATAATCCATAAATGTGTTTATGCATGTGAGTGTGTGCACGGGCTTAGTGTCCCATTGAAAGCTTAAGGAGAAAATTCATTTAAGCGAGGCTATCTGCAAATCAGGAGCAAATCAATTTAAAAGGTAAATAATAAAGAGCCTGAACATTTTAAATCACTTTTTGTTGTTTAATATCCAATTAAAATAAAACTCACGGCAAACTGCTATAAAAAATGGTGTAAAGAAAGAATATAAAAATAATACTCGTAAATGTATAAATTAATTTGCCCACTCATTCACACATCTTTGGGATGTGAACATAATAAATAAATATGCATCTATAAACATAAATTTATTTTGTTTTTTCATTTGTTTTAATAATAACAAAAGACTCCGTAACGAAAAAAACAGACAAATAAATAATTCAATTTATGGATTTGAATGGGTTTACACATAAACACACTAACACACACACACACACACACTGAGTGGCGTGAGTATGCTGCTAATCTGTAATATTACAGACAGGTCGTCCCAACTCAATTTACGAGTTTTAATTGAAAGTTTGGCGGAAAAATAATTTGCTGCGGTTCGCTAGCCATGACATATGCAGTTTCCAGATGTGCTTGCAATATTACACTATTTAATAAAACAACGGACTATGGGATTTTTCCCATTTTTTAGGCATATTAGTTAAAGCGCAGTTGACCAAACACTTTGGGCTCTGTTCGTTGGTAAAATATTAAAAGGTCATTGGAAAGTGTTCCGGGAAAATGTTAACAGTGTAAGCTTGATACCCGTTTCCGGATCAATTAATTCGTTGTCCAAGCTAATGATCACAATCAGATAGATGATCATAAAAATCCAAAACTCGCAAAAAGGGCGCAAAAGTTCATATTGATAATTAGTGAAAATCGGCTCTCGGCAAAACGGTCAGTTAAATACATGAGCAACACAAAAACGAATAAAGCGCTGGTTGGATAAGCAAAAACAGCTATTGAGCAACTCAGATTTGAATGTGTCTTTGCGCTGTGTCTGTGACAGAACTGTGTTTTTGAGACTCGCTGAAATTGTGGAGAGATTTGCTTTGCTCAATACTAATATTCCATCAAAAATATTTGATCAATTATCAAATTTTTATCAAGGTCGCAGCAGAAGTATACGATCTTAATCTTCAACAAGCATTCTTAAGCATAAGTTAATTTCAGCAGCTTCAGATTTGTGGTAAGTAATATTAAGGAGTAATGATATTTGACATGGATCGCAAGTAAGTGTAATGATTTAAAAAAATAGAGGCTAGCTAACTTCGGCTCGACCGAAGTTTATATACCCTTGGAGCTTGATATATGCCTGACAGTTTGTATGGCAGCTATACTATATAGTGGTCCGATTTCGACAAATCTTGTTGAAATTTTGTAACATCATTGAAAACTTATAAATACGAGCGCTGGGAGCGATAACATTAAAAACAAAATAGTTTTTCTCACTAAGACTTTTTTCCGGACCTAACTTTTGTATGGCATCTATACTATATAGTTGTCCGATTTCGAAAAATTTCGGCGAAATTATGTGAGATCACTAAAAACTTATAAAAACGAGCGTTGGGAGCGATAGCACAAAAAACAAAAAAAGTTTTTTTCACTAAAACTAGTTTTTCAACCGATCGTTGCTATGGCAGCTATATGCTATAGTCATCCGATCCGGCCGGTTCCGACAAATGTGCAGCGTATTTATACCAAAAGACTTTGTGCAAAGGTTGGTTACGATAGCTTTAAAACTGACGGAGGAGATAGCATAGAAACAGACGGACATGGCTATGTCAATTCAGCTCGTCATGCTGATCAAGAATATATATACTTTATGTGGTCGGAAATGCTTCCTTCTATGCGTTACAAACATCTGAACAATTTTAATATACCCTCTCCAAGGGTATAAAAAATCAAACCTGATAACGACAATCCATTTGAATGAGAAAGTCTAAGAAATAGAATACAGTGTAAACTATAATTCTCAATTATTTTTATTTAAATTAATTTCAACTCCTATATTTGATTTATACAAAAAAACTATAACATAATAATTACATTTAAGGTTTTTACTACAAGTTTTTACAAATTTAAAATAAAATTTAATTTTCAATTAATATTAAAAATTCTAAAAACAAAAATTAAAATAGAAATCAAAAGTGAACATCGTTAAAATGGGTTTTGGCGATCATTTAAGAACATTCAAGATATTTCCGCTTTATTTTAATTCCCTTGCAAGGGATATTATAATTTTGCCCAGAAGCTTGCCACGCATAGAAATATTCATTTTCGGCCCTATTAACTATATATATTAGGGGGGGTCGATTTGTATGGGCCGAAAAAAACGTACAAAGCGTATAGAAAAAACGAAGTCTACGGTCAATTCTAAGAAAATTTCACCAGGAAACCAAGGGTCTATAATGAATTCCTAGTCCGCGGAAATCGACTTCAAATATTTATGTTACATTTTCCCAAAAACCAAGTTAGAAAGTCGATAAAGTCCGACTATAACATGTTCTGTATACCCCAGAGCTTGCATTTAAAATTTTATAATTTTTATAAAAAAGTGAGCCCAGTGCTGCCCATCATCGTTGAAAAGGTGCTACCCATCAAAATTGTTTGTTTTCCGTATAAATCCGTTATCGTTCATCCGATCTTCACAGTTCCATCCATCCATCCATCCATTCCAACCATCTATCTATAAAACTGTGGGAGATATGAGGTTTTTTCAAAATTGCGGGGGCGGAAAGGGGCGTGGCAACCTGTGACATAAAAATTTGTCTGCCGGCAACTACAAGAAGTATTTGTCCCATACAAGTCAAACCTCTATCTCTTAACATGTCAGAGATCTGTACTTTTACAGGTTTATGGACATTGGACCCTACCTGCTTTATATGAAAAGTAATTTTTTGTCTAGTTCTTAGCACAACAAGGCTCAAAAAATTCTGTATATTAAATAGAAAATTTATCAAAAATCCAAAATCAGTTACATATATTGAGGTTTGATGGCCTCGAGAAGGCTTGAAAAGTTTAAATTTCCCCATAATTTTGTTTTTGAGCTGCTAGAAACGTCATAGTAGGCAGAAAAAATTTTTGCTAAAATTGTAAAAAAAAATATTTTATCATGTCGTACAATTGATTCAGCAACACAATCAAATTTATGATTATTGCTGATTAAGGCATATGCTTATGGTCTTCAAACTACACAAATATTTATGTATTGTAAGGGAAAAATATTAATATCATATTATGCACTTGTAGATCATAAAAATTTAGTTATTTGTAAAAAAAATGTTAAGGTTCTACAGAGTCTTGAACTCGGTTTGCCGGTCAAAGTCTATCTGTCTACATTGACAATTCAAAGATAAATTATTAGAAATTGGAAATTTTAAAGCCTTCTCGTGGCCATCAAACCTCGATATATGTATCGGATTTTGGATTATTGATAAATTTTCTAATTAATTTACAGAATTTTTTGAGCCATGTTATGCAAAGATCGTCACATGCTGAAAATCGTGTCCGGTCTAATGGACATACATACTGTCCAACCAAAAGAGCCAGAACGTCTGGGGCTGGATGACGAAATGTGAATCCTTTTTCACAGGTCACTCGACAACTCGTTCGTTTAAATGATACTGCACAGCACCAAGCAAATAACCGCACCCTTTGAGTTCAATTTCGCAAGTGATTTAATATGACAAAAGGGACTTAAGCCTACAGAGCACACGCATTGGCTCGTGAGAGTAATCAAAGATAACAATACTAGATAAGTGAGAGTGCGAGAGCGCATAGATAAGTGGTGAGATTCATTTCAGTGCATTTAAGAGAATTCATAACTTTCATTTTGTAGGACTTGACTTATACTCATTATCTTATTCTAACTTAAGTTTAATTTAATGAAATGACTTAACATCGGCCGCGTTGAATGACCGTAGGTTTTCAATTAATTTTCATCGATAGGTAGAGGTGCTAATTTGTGGATGGCACGCTTGAATACTCCAGATTTAGTTCGAACGATTGCCACGCGCACTTTGCCATCTGCGCCTGGAATTGTTTCCTCGACCCTCCCGATCATCCACTGTTGAGGTGGACAGTTGTCCTCGTGGATAACGACGACTGTTCCAATCTGCAGATCTTTCGACTCCCTGGTCCATTTCTGACGTTGTTGCAGACTCAAGAGGTAGTCTCTTGACCAGTCTGCCCAGAACCTTGTTTGATGCTGGATATCAGTTGAAATCGCTGCAAGTAACTGAGATTGCCGCTTTTTGTTGGCGGCGTTGACTCTGTCTGATGCACAGTGGGAAGTTCTTTACAAATGCGTATCGTTTATGGCATGGAGTTGCAGCGAAAGACGGACAGGATAATATTGCATGTTGCTCCGATTTGCAAAACACACATTTTGGAGAGTTAGGTTGGCTTGTTTGAGCAACAGTTAAAGAAGTTCGGCTTCCTTTCTTAGTTGATTTTTGAGATCTTGATCGACCGGAAGATGCTTCCTCAGCTGAGAGGTGCTGATATCTTTTGTTTAGAACACCTTCACATTCTTCCCAACATGGAATTTTAGTGTAATCTAAGTTTTCTTCCCACTTAGATCGAGTAATCGAATCTACTTTGCCCATTACAATGTGTATGAGCATTGCGTTTGCTATTTGTTCAAAGTTTTGATCAGCCAATGATAATAGCGACCCAAATATGGCTCTGACATTGTCAATTATGGACCGCAACTGTGACGACGATGGCTTTTGCATACTAGGAAGATCAAACAATTTAGAAATTCCATCGAATACGATCAGACACTTGTTGTCATAAACTTTTTTAAGCGCTGCTAATGCCTTTGAATAATTGGCGTCAGTTGAAATCGCTGCAAGTAACTGAGATTGCCGCTTTTTGTTGGCGGCGTTGACTCGAATGGCAGCCCAACTAGCGTTGTTCCTATTAGTAGGTGCGCTGGCGTGATGGCCTCGCCATCGTTGGGATTCGTGCTGTCCGCTATGATTGGACGCGAATTTAAAATTGCTTCCACGTCGACTAGCACTGTTTCCAGTTCGTCTTGGCGGAGTATCGCGCTGCCAACGGCCTTGAGCAGCAAATTCTTCGCTGATTTGACTGCGGCCTCCCATAGGCCTCCAAAGTGCGGAGCTCGTGGTGGGATAAACATGAAAGTTATCCCTCGAGCCGCAGCAAACTTGGTGATGGCATCCTTGGCGACATCGAATTGGCCCTTCAAATCGGCGAGCATCCGCGCAGCACCCACGAAATTCGTGGCATTGTCGCAGTATATCTTCTTCACCAGTCCACGTCGGCCGACAAACCTAGATAAACACATGACAAATGATTTAGAAGTGAGATCAGTGACGAGTTCTAGGTGAACAGCCTTGGAAGTGAAGCAGACAAATACTGCGAGATACATTTTCACGGGCGCCTTGCCTCTAATACCTAGAGTAACAGATATTGGACCGCAAAAGTCCACTCCACTGATTTCGAATGGTCTATTTTCATGTAGCCGGTCCGCAGGAAGATTTCCCATTATTTGAGAACATAGTATCGGCTTGTACCTGAAGCAATGCACACAATCGCGAACGATTCCACTACATTCCTTTCGAGCATTTATCAGCCAAACTTGTTGCCAAAGAATGCTAACAAGAATTCGAGAGCCGGCGTGACAATTTGTGAGATGCAAGTATTTAAGATACAGCTTGATAAATCGACAATTTTTGGGCATGAGTAGGGGAAATTTCGTGTTGTGCGGCAAAGGTGCATTAAAAAGTCGACCACCAACTCGCAACAACCACCACACGCGATTGTGATCTTGGTGTGGGTATAGAAATGGATTAAGTTTTTGAATCGAAGGCGACAACACGATCGATTTTTGTAATTTGGCGATCTCTTCTTCGAACAACAGATGTTGCAGGACATGGATGACTGCTATGAATGCCAAATTTAGCTCAGCAGGAGTGAGCTCACGTGACGTGTGTTTCATGCTCTTTCCTTTTATAAATCGAAACATATAAGCGACTACTCGTAAAATTTTCATGTATGAGGATGAATTCTCTATGAGTTCTACGATAGGATGAGAGGATGGATCGGCCGCGATCAATACTGTGGCTTGTGACTTGCGCTTTTCCAATACATCTGGATTTTCTGTGATCTCAAAGTGAACGTTAATTGGCCAAAACCGCTCTTTATGTTGCAAAAACTCTGGACCATTAAACCAGAATGATTCTTTTAGTTCGCTTACTGAGCATCCTCGCGAAACTAAATCTGCAGGGTTCTCCTTGGTAGGAACATGCCGCCAGGTCACCTCTGGTGTCAATTCCTGGATGTTTGCTACTCGATTCGCAACAAATGTGTTCAGACTGGATGGATGCATCTTTA
The DNA here is from genome assembly GCA_018904275.1 of Lordiphosa clarofinis. Lineage (NCBI taxonomy): Eukaryota > Metazoa > Arthropoda > Insecta > Diptera > Drosophilidae > Lordiphosa > Lordiphosa clarofinis. The sequence goes on from JAEIGQ010000130.1 coordinate 397,438, forward strand.
ACCAATGCAAGACTACCTCCGAATCCGACCAGAACACGACTTGCTCAACTGGCATATCTAAGACCTGTCTGACCTTTTCCCACAAATTAGCAAGCAATTCCGCAGCGCATAATTCTAGTCTTGGTACCGACTTTGTTTTTAGCGGAGCTACTCTTGACTTGGCTGTGAGTAGTCGCACTGAAGTGTTTTCGCACTCTTCAACTCGGATGTAAATACAACATCCGTAAGCTCTTGTAGATGCATCCGAAAACCCATGAATCTGGCATTTCGAATCTTTTGAAACACCTACATGTCGAGGAATGCAAATCGATTCGATACCTACGAAGCAAGATGTGACCGATTCCAATTTGTTTTGCAAGTCAGTTGGTATTGGTTCATCCCAATCCAGCTTAAGCAACCAAGTTTCCTGAATTAGGATTTTGGCTCGAGCGATGATAGGACACAATAGCCCAAGAGGATCGTACAAGCGAGCTACAAACGATAACATACACCGTTTAGTAGGTTGTACTTCTAGCGAAAGGCCTTTAATAGAATAATTGAACACGTCTTCATTTGGATTCCACAGGAGACCCAACGTTTTAGTTTCCCCCTGTTCACCGATGGCAAAAGGCTCATGAAGCTCAGATTCAAAAGGCTTACAGTTGGATGACCATTTTGTTAGCGTAATTCCGTATGCTTCTAAGACAGACACCAACTCTTCCTGCAAGCATCTCAACTCTTCTGCTGTGTCAGCTCCAGCTAACAGATCATCCACATAAAAGTGATTTGCCAGTGACTTAGACGCTAACGGATGCGATGACGCATGTTGGTCACTCAAATATTTTAAGCACCTGATAGCCAAAAATGGTGCCGATGCGGTACCATAAGTCACAGTGTTAAGACGATATATCTGCAGCGGATCGGTTGGAAATTCTCTCCAGACAATCAACTGAAAGTTGCGCTGGGTCTCGTCAATCTCGATTTGACGGTACATTTTAGTAATGTCTGCCGTTAATGCACATTTCCGAAGGCGGAAACGCAGGAGGGTAGAATAAAGATCTGGTTGTATTGTGGGTCCGACCATAAGAATGTCATTAAGTGATAATTGCGACGAACTTTTACTTGAGGCATCGAAAACTACTCGAAGCTGCGTTGATGAGCTTTGTGGTCGTAGCACGCATTGGTATGGAACGAAATAATGCGGCTCTCTCGGAACCTTGTTGTCCGTTGCGCTCATGTGGCCCAGAGAGATGTACTCTTTCATGAAAGCGATGTACATTAAACGAACGTCTGGAAGCTTAACCATTTTCCTTTCTAGCGATAGGAATCGTCTCTTGGCAGTGTCGAACGATAGTCCTAAGCACTCTGGGCTTGTTTTAAACGGCAACGATACAGATAAGCGACCCGAGGGTTTTCTATTAATCGTTTCCACAAACGACTTCTCACAAAGTAACTGTTCTGGGGTATACAATTCGGACTTAGCTTTACATGGAACATTTTCCAGCTCCCAGAATTTACGAACGAATGTGTCTAACGAACATGATTCATCACTAGTGGCCATTAGCGAAGTTGACCGACTTTTAGATGCATTGTTTTTGCACCGTCCAGATACTATCCAACCAAATGCTGTTGCCCTTAAAGACGGTGTATCTTCGCTCCCTTTCACTTGACCGTTTCTAAGCAAATCAAAGAATGTATCTGCTCCCAACAATAAATCTACGCGCTGGGGCTTATAGAAAAGCGGATCTGCTAGTTCAATGTCGTCAGGAACTTTTACATTTTCGACTGGTTTTTCTGGCTGATATGTTGATATGGTTGGTAAGATTCCAAATTCTGCCATCATCTCAAACGAATTATTCCGAGAAGTCACAGAAGTTTGCACAAACTGACTTACGGTAGATCTGGATTTTCCGATACCTAGTAAATTTATTTCCTTCCGCTCTCGTTTGAGGCGCAAAGATTTTGACAACTCCTCGGTCATAAAATTGACCTGAGATCCAGAATCCAACAATGCTCTAGCTAACTGGTACGATCCTGACTGATCCTTTACTTTAACTACAGCCGTGGCCAAAATAATTTGATCGTACACACTACTAGCATGATGAGCTGAAGCTGACGCAGAAGGTGGAATTGCCAGTTGCTGAGAGGAGGAATTATTACCTTGTGGTACTAACGAATGGCTACTGTTTGCGGGTTGTGCTATGGGAGACTGAATATTCGTTGCAGTTAGAGATGAATTGGTTTGGTATCTGTGCAACAATGTGTGGTGAGGCTTTGAGCAAACTCTACAAGCACCTGATTTGCACGCTGTTACTGTGTGGCCCTTTCTCAGGCAATTGATGCACAGTGGGAAGTTCTTTACAAATGCGTATCGTTTATGGCATGGAGTTGCAGCGAAAGACGGACAGGATAATATTGCATGTTGCTCCGATTTGCAAAACACACATTTTGGAGAGTTAGGTTGGCTTGTTTGAGCAACAGTTAAAGAAGTTCGGCTTCCTTTCTTAGTTGATTTTTGAGATCTTGATCGACCGGAAGATGCTTCCTCAGCTGAGAGGTGCTGATATCTTTTGTTTAGAACACCTTCACATTCTTCCCAACATGGAATTTTAGTGTAATCTAAGTTTTCTTCCCACTTAGATCGAGTAATCGAATCTACTTTGCCCATTACAATGTGTATGAGCATTGCGTTTGCTATTTGTTCAAAGTTTTGATCAGCCAATGATAATAGCGACCCAAATATGGCTCTGACATTGTCAATTATGGACCGCAACTGTGACGACGATGGCTCTTGCATACTAGGAAGATCAAACAATTTAGAAATTCCATCGAATACGATCAGACACTTGTTGTCATAAACTTTTTAAGCGCTGCTAATGCCTTTGAATAATTGGCGTCAGTCATTTGATACGCCTTAACTGTACCCAACGCTTCCCCTTCTAAACACGCTAGCAGATGATTAAACTTTTCTATATTTGAAAGAGTACTATCATTATCGACTAGGTTTTCGAACAACCCTATAAAATTTTTATATTCTGAATAATTTCCGTTGAATTTTGGCAATTTCATTGCGGGCAATTGTTTCGCATGTGAACTCGTGTAGGCACTTTCACTAATCATAGTTGAGTTTGCATTAGCTAATCTTTGATTTAGATGCCGCTTATCGCGTTTATTTAGCAAAAGGGACTTTGTTGTGATACACAAGTGTTCTAAGTCCGACCGAGAAACTAGATCATGATCAATTTTCTCCAAATCTAGCTGAATATTAAATGCTCGATCAATATAACGATTTAAAATCTCTAATTGGCATTCGATTTCCATTTGATCCATTTCTTTAGCATCTTGAATAGACCGTTTAATACGTTGGATGTCCCTCGTAACATTTTTGTGCAATTGCAGCAGAGAGTCTATTATGCCTGATTGAGAGTCGTCCATCGACTTGTTGCCCCTGCCCTTTTTTCCCGTCATAATTGGACAAAGCTTTTTGTTTTAATAAATTTAAAACCCAAATAAAACCCGCTATTTTTATAATGATTATTCAAATTTTAGTTGATTTCTAAATTTGCGTATCTTAGCCCACTGTGCAGCAGCAGTGCAAGTAGGCGCCACCAAATGTGGGAGTAGAGCAAACCAAAGCGCAGCTGCGAAAGTCAACGCACTTGGCTAGCGCTCACTAAATGTTTGTATGTATGTGTGTATAGACAGCTGCACTCAAGTCGAAACGCACTAAACGAAGCGACACTGCTAAGCATTGGTTGAGCAGAAGAAAGGGGGAGGAGAATGCAAGATCAAACTCCGTTGCTAAGGGCTGAGATCAGCGCGGCGTTAGCATAAAACGAACGAAACCAAATGCTTGAAGCAGGTAGCTGGCAATAAACCGCTACGAATTGACCGAGTGCAATGACAAGCGACGAAAATATAACGGATCCAAATCCGCTGCTGAACTTTGGCGCGAGAAATTCGCTGGTTATTTTAGGCTGGACCTTATTTGCACAAAATTAAATATATGTGTATGTAAGGATGCGGATATGCGTGTGTATATATTTATTTAATTGCTCACATCCAAGTTGTTCACTCAAAAAGATATGTATGTAAATATAATTTAATGCCAAATAAATTTTGAACCACCCTACTCATGCGTCTACGAATCAGTGGGCAACATATGTATGTATGTGTTTATGCATTTAATAATGCCACTAAATGATTTTATGCGCACTGTATGTACATATGTAGGTATGTTCACAATTTATTTTGCACTGGTTAAAGACTTCCCTGGTAATGTTGGTAATCCATGTAGATCAGCAATCAGTCGAAGTAAACGGGAATTAAATCCAACAAATCCTGGGACAAATGAAAAGCCAATAGAAGAACAAAGTCCAGTCCAAGTGAGTGAGTCCACCCGGGGGCGCCAAAAATTGTCCAACCAAAAGAGCCAGAACGTCTGGGGCTGGATGACGAAATGTGAATCCTTTTCACAGGTCACTCGACAACTCGTTCGTTTAAATGATACTGCACAGCACCAAGCAAATAACCGCACGCTTTGAGTTCAATTTCGCAAGTGATTTAATATGACAAAAGGGACTTAAGCCTACAGAGCACACGCATTGGCTCGTGAGAGTAATCAAAGATAACAATACTAGATAAGTGAGAGTGCGAGAGCGCATAGATAAGTGGTGAGATTCATTTCAGTGCATTTAAGAGAATTCATAACTTTCATTTTGTAGGACTTGACTTATACTCATTATCTTATTCTAACTTAAGTTTAATTTAATGAAATGACTTAACACATACTACGTTTATGCTTAGCTCATTTTGCAAAATCATTTTGTGAAATGCCTCCGAAAGTGCGTGCATAAACGCCATTTCATGAATTCGAGTACCCACGAAAGTTGACTATGAATTGGGCGTCAATTCATGAAATGCCGTGGCGCAGGCAACTTAACGTTGAGTTGGTGTTGCCATATCTTTTGTTTTCTCATATGTGTGCTGGCATTTAAATTTCATTATTTTTCATTTATTTAAATTTTAATTGAGAATTTTGTATTAAAATTATTTTATTTCAATGTCAATTCAAAATATTTAAATTGGAATTGAAATTTATAATGCCAATTGAAAATTTTTTGAATTATCATTTAAATTTAATGCTAATTCAAAAATAATGCCAATGCTTTCGTACTGTAGGAGCCAGCTGGCTAATTTGTTTACTTCGACTCGAGAATCACCCACTGTGCAAGCCTACAAACTAAAAGAGTTTATCCTCTCACTCTGTGGCGGCGAGCTAAAGTTCGCATACATATACGAACTGTTCTCCCTGTTCTCTCAGTCATGAATCGTTCCGTCTCTCTTACTCTTACACAGCATATTTTTTCTTTTCCTTGTATGTGAAGGAGGAATAAGCGAAGATCAGACGATTTTTACCGTTGGAATTCGTTTGGAGACTTTTTGTTCTGTGCTTGGGCTGCGCTTAGCAACGATTTGGTTTAAGGGCAAGCAGACGCGTGGCATTAGTTCTATTCGTTTTGAGTTGCGCTAGATAGCAGACGTAAATACAAATTTTGATGCAAATTTAAATTAAAGCGACAAACGCTAATCAAGCCAAGAGGTTATATAACCTAAAAACACCTCGGAGGAAAACGTGCAGTTGTACCTTCCCAAATTTCGTCGTTTTACCGTCTGATTCTACTTCTGTGCCCAGAAATTGTGAAACGTGCCCTCTTAAACTCAGTGTGCCAGGTGATATTTTGTGGTGGAATTATTTAAGTGCTTTTTAACTGATACCGCTTTGTTATAGTGCGCCACAAGACCTTGTTACCGGCCGGTCCATGCCCACCGCGCTTTCGCGCTTGCTTCCACATACACATTGCGTGGCCGGTCGGTGCATATTTCTGCTGACGAAGATTTGGTCCACAATTCTTGGTGGAACCGTTTGAGCGTCAAGTAATTCCTTGTGGGCGTGACATATTCTTGGTTTTTTGGATCGTAACCCAACCGCAGCCTAACGGCTAGCCATCAGCGACTTTATACAAACGGATAGCAGCTACAAGGCAGATATCAACAAGCGCGTTTAATAGATGCCCAGAGGAGCACCCTTACCCCGTCAAGGCTAACGGAGCCCACCGTTTGAGAAAAAGAACACCCAAAGAGAGCGGCAGTACCAGGCTAGGAAGCATGTTGTCTCCCTCTTAAAAGAGAGCGCTCTCAGCTATTTGTGGCGTTGCCATATATAAATTTTTCTTGTGCCTTTAAATTTCGTTTTAATTATTACTTTTGGCTACATTTACATGTATGCATTTAAAGTCAGCTTTTGTATCTTAAGTAACGTAATTGAATCTAACTGCTGAGTATGCTAAACGATTAGAAGCAAGATATATCCAATTGCGGCATACACTTTTGGTAGTCGAATTTGATTTTGTCCACAGCTAACATCATCAGCGTATCGATGGTCCCAACGAGCACGAGGATGGATTAAAGTATCTGTGAGTAACACTTGGTAAAAGATTGAATACATAATATGAAATGGCAGCCTTCCGCTGACCCATGTGTTTGAATTGATTTTTACTTTTTATATATATCTATACCTACATGCATACCCCCTAATGTAATAACATACAAGCAGATTGGAGTTTAATTTGAATTTTTATAAACTTTGCATACATACTTATCGTAGATATAGATTCTTTAGGTTATATTCTTATTTGATTTAGGCATAACAATGAAGTTCTCATACAATATTCACTAGCTTTAAGTTCCAATATCTATATATATCCTTTTGTATTTTTGAAATACCATCTAAACATAATGAAGTTCCTTTATGGTTGCGTTAGGAATAAATGAATTATAACGTTTATTTGAAATGATTTGGTAGTTATCTTTTCGTCGGTTCGTCGCCGGTACAATATGAATCCACAAGCATGTATATTAGTTGAATGATCAGTTAGGAGGTCTAGCAAAGGGGTGGCCATAAAATTGTATGATGCGCTACCAAGGTAGGGTGAGTATAGACTAGGGTATAATTTACATCTTTGATACCCTAACAGCTGTTTTGCCATTCTTACGGTCCCCGCCTCAGCATTTTGTTCTTATGTAATACCACAGTTTAGATTGACTTGTAATTTTCCGTAAAGTGCACTTATTATTGTGATAGTGTGTAGTATAGAAGGACGCGGAAAGAACCCACACCCCATCCGGCGAGCAGAGACCGAAGAACACAAGAAGTGCACGACCTCCAACATCCTCTATACACGAGTAAAAGGAAATTTTATTCTCGCTACGCGCCACGCTACACAATTGGCGCCCAACGTGGGGCCTGACTGATAAAACTATAAATGATTTCAAGTTAAGCTTTTGCAGCTCATCAGCTAATGCTCCATAATTGAAGCACAAGTAGGACCTGACTGATCAGACAGCGGAACGGAATAAATTCTAGAAAAGTCTTAGCACCGACACCAGGAATCAGAATGTGTCAGTCAGTTTCACGACTTTTTGTTCTATTTAAACCATCCAAATTAACTTTAGTTTTTGTTTTCAAACCATGTGGTTACTTTAGCGATTTGAAGTTAATGAGGTCAGGAAAATCAACTCTTGGAATTGCGATTGCAATTCGATATATTTGCGGATTGGTCGACCAGAGCAATAAACCTGATTCTTAATATGGACATTTTGGTCCTAGAATTTTCACATTTTAACTAAGAAGTAAACATTTTATTTGATACGTTTGCAGACATTTGGGATCTCAATACTAGGAAATTCAATTTTAATTCGGTATATTTCGGATTATTTGACCAGGTTGAACCTAATTCGTATTGCTTCGTTTTCGTAAAACTTGCCTAACTAGAACCAAGTCTGTTTCTGTAATCTAGTGTAACACTTGGAACTGCAAGCTCCTAGAGATGCATTTGGGGGCTTGACCAGTGCGAATACAGGACGTCAGAACAGATCAATAGAATTATTTGTATATTTTTGTGACCGTAGGTAGGCATAAATCAGTAAAATATACATGCAAGTGATTTCATATTTGGAAAGCGACGAACCAATTTTTCATGAATAGTATTTTTGAACATATTTACTTATAAAGTTAGCTATGGCAGTCCAACTTAGTAACGAGAATATCGTGGAAGCTCTCCGGGGGCAAGACTTATTTTGTGGAGTTTGCAATGAGGTATTTAGTTTAAACGATCTCACTGCAGTATCACCTTGCAAGCACAAATTTCACAAGCACTGCATTGAAAATGCTTTACGAAACGTGAATACTTGTCCAGTGTGTAATAAAGAGTGCACACTTCAGCAGTTTCTGTTTTCAAATAGTAACCTTGGCGCAGAAGTAGGTGGAGAAACAGATGAAGCAGGCGCTTTGCCACCGGCTAATCAGCCAAACCAATTGTTATTGAATTTAAACAGCTCTCATAGCAGCCAAACGTCTTCTAAAAATCCTCGAGGTAGAGGAGCTGCACGAGGTAGAAATAAAAATTTTCCGAGAGGGATGTCGACTAGATATACAAACCGCAGCGATGAAACACCAGCTACAAACAGCAATATTATGAGTACAGACTCAAGGAATCCCCTAGCCCCAAAAGAATCACAAGTAGACGTTAACCAATTAGTACAAGCAGCGGTACAGTTGCAGCAACAACAAATTATGCAGAACTTAACCGACTTTATTCAGTCGCAGTTTTCATCTCTGCACTCAAGAATAAATGGTCAAGATGGATTTGTTCCAGTCTCTCCAGTTTCTGCGATCTCTATCTCTCGGTCCAGCTCAGGATCGCGCTCAGTAGTTCAAACTGAAGGGGTATCACCTCGAAATAGTGACTCGATTCGATCTGCGATTCCGCCAGAAAAAGTAGCAAGCATAATTCAAAATTGGTACTTGAAATTCGATGGATCGAGAGACGGCTTGCAAAGCGAGGACTTTCTCTATAGAATCCGTGCTCTGACTAAACAAAACCTACAGGGCAATTTTAACCTTTTGTGCGATCATTTGCATTTGCTTTTTAAAGGCAAAGCAAACGAGTGGTTTTGGAAGTTTCACCAAGGCAATACCAATTTCACATGGAAAAAGTTCAAGAAAGAATTTAGGTTGAAATTCCAAGATGTTGATACCGACATGGATGTTTGGGACTTGATTAATTCCAGACGACAAGGAGAAAAGGAACCGTTTGAAGAGTTCCAATTCGCTGTTGAGAAATTGGTAGGGCGTTTACGTAATACCATTTCGGAAGCATCTTTAGTACGTCTTCTTATTCGAAACGCTAAAGCCACACTGCGTTTTGAACTTATGCACTTGGGCATTAGCACCTTATCGCGATTAAGAGAAGAAATTCGTACCCATGAACAGTTCTATAGACAGCAGAAACCCTATTCTCAGAAAATTTCGTACTCAGGTCGTGCAGGTATTTCGGAGCTAGAGGAACAGTTTGAAGTATCTGCTATTCGACAAAAGAACATGAAGTGTTGGAACTGTGGCGTACAAGGGCATCGTTTCGATGACTGTTTGGAACCACGAACCATCTTCTGTTATGGATGCGGGGCCAAAGACACGTTTAAGCCCAAATGCTCCACATGTAACCCAACGGGAAACTCCCAGCAGGATGCGAAGAGGAACGATTCTCTGTCGCATCCGAAACTTTAAAAACGCATGTTGGAACTCAGACAGTAGTTTCTAACTCTACTGATCTGAGACAGCAGGCTGCTCATTCAGATTTAGATGAGAAAAACAGTCCTGCAAATAATCACTCTCAGCCATATCACGTTAGGCTAGCTCAATATAAGGCTACGCGAAAGCGCATTTTTGGAGAAGTGTGCTGTGTTAAGCAGCCTTGTTTATCCAGACGTTCCACCAGACGAATGCGAATCTTTTGGAGAAAAGTTCGCACCAGTCGGAAAAAATTGATTTCGTCCATATTTCTCAGCTCTGATAATCGAATTTACACAGATATCAGAATCGAAGGTCATGATTATATCGCACTACTTGATTCTGGCGCTACGATAAGCTGTCTAGGTAATTTAGCAGCAAAAGAGTTGGTGTCGCATCCAAAAGTTCAGATATGCTCAGGGCGTGTGAAGACCGCAAACAATTCCGAGTATCCTGTAGTAGGCCGAATAGTTTCTGAAGTAACTTACCGAGGCATCAGAGGATCTGTCGAGTTTTATATCATACCTGAGCTGAAGCAAAACGTTTATTTAGGCGTTGATTTCTGGAAAGATTTTGGCTTGCTGAGTAAGATCATGCACGCTGATAACGTAGTCCAAGAACTCGATGTCGGTAGAGATGATAATGACGAACCCCCCAAAATTCATCAGTTATCCGAAATCCAACAAAGAGAATTAGACGCAGTAGTTGCTAAACTTCCATCTTTCGAGAAGGAAGGTTTAGGCCGGACGACTCTCATTGAACACTGTATCGACGTTGGCAATGCCACGCCAGTTAAACAGCGGCACTGGCCTGTGTCTCCTGCTAAGGAAAAACTTATGTTTGCTGAGGTGGAGCACATGCTAGCGCTAGATATTATTAAAGAGTCAAAAAGTCCTTGGAGTAGTAACTGTGTTTTAGTAAAGCGAGGTGAAAAAGTCCGTCTTTGTTTGGATTCGAGGGAAGTGAATAAATGGACCCGAAAGGATGCATATCCACTACCTCATATAGATGGTATTGTAGGTCGACTTCCACCCGCGCGTTTCATAACAGGATTGGATATGAAACACGCTTTTTGGCAAATACCCTTAGTGGAAAAATCCCGCGAATGCACAGCGTTTACAATTCCGAATCGGCCTTTATACCAGTATAAAGTAATGCCATTCGGATTGTGCAACGCTCCGCAAACGTTATGCCGATTGATGGATCAAGTAATTCCAGCTCATTTGCGTACGAGAGTTTTCGTCTATCTTGACGATCTCTTTGTCCTTTCAGACGACTTTGACTCTCATATGGTGGTGTTGTCAGAAATAGCTGGATATTTGCGAAAAGCTAACTTGACGATCAACGTCGGCAAGTCCAAGTTTTGTATGAAGGAGGTCAAGTATCTCGGTTTCATTATTGGCGATGGACAGCTGAAAACAGATCCCGACAAAATAGTAGCCATAAATGATTTTCCAGTGCCCACGACCGTCAAACAACTGAGAAGATTTTTAGGTCTCTCTGGTTGGTACAGACGATTCGTGGAAAACTATGCTTCTGTTAGCCTTCCGTTGACTGATCTGCTAAAAAGAAATAAGCCTTTACTCTGGAATAGTCAAGCTGAAGATGCATTTGTTTTGTTAAAGTCGAAATTAACGTCGTCTCCGATATTGAGTACGCCAGATTTCACTCGCCCATTCTTGTTGCTATGCGACGCTAGTCTTAGTGGACTTGGCTGTGCTCTAGTGCAAGAAAAGCAGGATGGTACGGAAATGCCTATAGCATACATGTCCGTCAAGCTATCAAAGGCGCAGCGAAATTATTCGGTCACCGAGCTCGAGTGCTTGGCGGTGATCAAAGGCATCCAAAAGTTTCGAGCTTATATCGAAGGCCAGGATTTCGTTGTGATTACTGACCACGCGTCATTGCAGTGGTTAATGAGACAGAAGGATCTGTCTGGCAGGCTCGCCAGATGGGCAATTCGCTTACAAGGTTTCTCGTTCTCAATAAAGCATCGCAAGGGTTCTCAGAATGTCGTCGCCGATACTCTGTCGCGGAGAGACGAAGAAGTTGAAGAACTTTTGAATTTTGGCCCCATAGTGGACTTAAATTCGAAAGAATTTGCCTCTCCAGAGTATAAGGACCTAATAGAGCGCGTGCGTCAGAACCAAAGTAGACTTCCCGACCTAAAGATTGTAGATGAGTATGTGTACAAACGTACAGAGCATGCCAGTGGTGATCAAATTCAAGAATCACTGTCATGGAAGCTTTGGATTCCATCGGGTCTTGTATCCGACATTCTTTGTCGCGCTCACGAGCCTCCAGATGCAGCTCATTGCGGAATGGGCAAAATGATCGAAAAGGTCAAGCGTTTTCTCTTCTGGCCTAATATGGTATCCCACATACGAGATTTTGTGTCCAAATGTTCCACTTGTCGAGCTACTAAAGGGCCTAATATCGTGTTGAGACCTCCAATGGGTAAACCCATGACATCTGAGAGGCCTTTCCAAAAATTATATATGGATCTCTTAGGGCCTTACCCAAGATCGAAAAGTGGTAACATTGGTCTCCTAATTATTGTAGACCATAACACAAAATTTCACTTTTTGCAGCCCCTAAAGAAGTTTACATCTGCCAGGATTTCCGATTATTTGGAGAAATTTATCTTTTATACCTTTGGCGTTCCTGAGTCGATCCTGACAGATAACGGATCTCTGTTTAAATCTGGATATTTTAAATCGTTTCTTACCCGTTTTGGTATTTCACAGATTTGCACAGCCGTATACTCCCCCCAAGCGAACGCTAGCGAGAGGCTAAATAGATCAGTTTTAGCCGCTATTCGAGCCTATATCGGTACTGATCAAGTGAACTGGGATACAAACCTCTCTGAAATAAGCGGATCTTTAAGAGCCAGTATTCATCGTAGCACAGGCTTTTCGCCTTATTATTTATGTTTTGGCCAAAACATGATGCAAAACGGACGAGACTACGAGCTTCTTCGTCAGTTGAATTCAGTGGCCGATGATACTATGCTTGGAAGGCCTGATGCTCTGCAACTTGCACGCAGAAAAGCCAAAGAAAATGTATCAATATCGCATGACACAAATGCTCGCAGATACAACCTGCGCAGCCGAACTGCACAACTAAAAGTTGGTGACTCCGTGTATGCTAGGAATTTTGCACAAAGTAATGCAGGCAAAAAGTTCAATTCTAAATTGGCTCCTGTCTTTAACAAGGCCAAGGTTATACGTAAATTGATTCCCGCATATTATGAATTATCCAATGAATCTGGAAAATCTTTAGGTGTTTATCACTTGAAAGATATCCAGGTGTAACATCAGCAACAGCTGTCGATTTTTCAGTTAACTTCCTTTCAAGGTATGACTTTCGAGGCAGTAACTGTGGTGTAGGAGCCAGCTGGCTAATTTGTTTACTTCGACTCGAGAATCACCCACTGTGCAAGCCTACAAACTAAAAGAGTTTATCCTCTCACTCTGTGGCGGCGAGCTAAAGTTCGCATACATATACGAACTGTTCTCCCTGTTCTCTCAGTCATGAATCGTTCCGTCTCTCTTACTCTTACACAGCATATTTTTTCTTTTCCTTGTATGTGAAGGAGGAATAAGCGAAGATCAGACGATTTTTACCGTTGGAATTCGTTTGGAGACTTTTTGTTCTGTGCTTGGGCTGCGCTTAGCAACGATTTGGTTTAAGGGCAAGCAGACGCGTGGCATTAGTTCTATTCGTTTTGAGTTGCGCTAGATAGCAGACGTAAATACAAATTTTGATGCAAATTTAAATTAAAGCGACAAACGCTAATCAAGCCAAGAGGTTATATAACCTAAAAACACCTCGGAGGAAAACGTGCAGTTGTACCTTCCCAAATTTCGTCGTTTTACCGTCTGATTCTACTTCTGCGCCCAGAAATTGTGAAACGTGCCCTCTTAAACTCAGTGTGCCAGGTGATATTTTGTGGTGGAATTATTTAAGTGCTTTTTAACTGATACCGCTTTGTTATAGTGCGCCACAAGACCTTGTTACCGGCCGGTCCATGCCCACCGCGCTTTCGCGCTTGCTTCCACATACACATTGCGTGGCCGGTCGGTGCATATTTCTGCTGACGAAGATTTGGTCCACAATTCTTGGTGGAACCGTTTGAGCGTCAAGTAATTCCTTGTGGGCGTGACATAATCTTGGTTTTTGGATCGTAACCCAACCGCAGCCTAACGGCTAGCCATCAGCGACTTTATACAAACGGATAGCAGCTACAAGGCAGATATCAACAAGCGCGTTTAATAGATGCCCAGAGGAGCACCCTTACCCCGTCAAGGCTAACGGAGCCCACCGTTTGAGAAAAAGAACACCCAAAGAGAGCGGCAGTACCAGGCTAGGAAGCATGTTGTCTCCCTCTTAAAAGAGAGCGCTCTCAGCTATTTGTGGCGTTGCCATATATAAATTTTTCTTGTGCCTTTAAATTTCGTTTTAATTATTACTTTTGGCTACATTTACATGTATGCATTTAAAGTCAGCTTTTGTATCTTAAGTAACGTAATTGAATCTAACTGCTGAGTATGCTAAACGATTAGAAGCAAGATATATCCAATTGCGGCATACACTTTTGGTAGTCGAATTTGATTTTGTCCACAGCTAACATCATCAGCGTATCGATGGTCCCAACGAGCACGAGGATGGATTAAAGTATCTGTGAGTAACACTTGGTAAAAGATTGAATACATAATATGAAATGGCAGCCTTCCGCTGACCCATGTGTTTGAATTGATTTTTACTTTTTATATATATCTATACCTACATGCATACCCCTAATGTAATAACATACAAGCAGATTGGAGTTTAATTTGAATTTTTATAAACTTTGCATACATACTTATCGTAGATATAGATTCTTTAGGTTATATTCTTATTTGATTTAGGCATAACAATGAAGTTCTCATACAATATTCACTAGCTTTAAGTTCCAATATCTATATATATCCTTTTGTATTTTTGAAATACCATCTAAACATAATGAAGTTCCTTTATGGTTGCGTTAGGAATAAATGAATTATAACGTTTATTTGAAATGATTTGGTAGTTATCTTTTCGGTCGGTTCGTCGCCGGTACAATATGAATCCACAAGCATGTATATTAGTTGAATGATCAGTTAGGAGGTCTAGCAAAGGGGTGGCCATAAAATTGTATGATGCGCTACCAAGGTAGGGTGGGTATAGACTAGGGTATAATTTACATCTTTGATACCCTAACAGCTGTTTTGCCATTCTTACGGTCCCCGCCTCAGCATTTTGTTCTTATGTAATACCACAGTTTAGATTGACTTGTAATTTTCCGTAAAGTGCACTTATTATTGTGATAGTGTGTAGTATAGAAGGACGCGGAAAGAACCCACACCCCATCCGGCGAGCAGAGACCGAAGAACACAAGAAGTGCACGACCTCCAACATCCTCTATACACGAGTAAAAGGAAATTTTATTCTCGCTACGCGCACGCTACAGTACCCAACCTTGGTATTTGGAATTTCAAAATATCCTTTTGGTGCGATATTCTCAAATATTCAAGCTATAAGAAAATGCAAAAAAAAAAAAAAATTTTTTGTAGAATACCCTCTTAAAAAAAATTTTCGTTTGCTTCGACTTTTTTCCCGTTCTTGATTAGTATTTATACCCTGTTCCCATTTAAAATGGGAAAAAGGGGATCATGGAGTTGTGCAAATTTATGTAACAGGGAAAAGGAAGCATTTCCGACCCAATAAAGTATATATTTTCTTTGTATAAACGCGTGGATCTCACAGACTATAAGAGGTAGAGCCACAAATTGTTGCATGTATGTGGTGATGTATTGTAGCCACATCGAGTTTGTTTCAGATTTTGAAAACTCCACATACTCCATCATTTAGCAGCGAAAAACTGTCACTCTCTATGCATAAACGCGTTGATCTCACAGACTATAAGAAGTAGAGCCTCAAATTTTTGCATGTATGTAGGTGTACACCGTACCCAGATAAAGTTTGCTCCAGGTGTGGCAAATTTCTCCTCCATCTTCTTCTAACCGCGTCTAACTGTCTGAGCTTCAATTTTTAAGTTTTATCCTAGTGACTTAATATATATTCAGTGAGGCCCAACATCCATCTATTCCGTGTACCACAATGAGATCCGAGCAAAAACCCCGAAGATATGTACATAAGTGCGCCTGCCCATTTATTAAAATAAATTTTTAAATAAATGGTATTCAAAGCTATAGGAACCACATAACTTGGGACAGGGTATTTTGCTATCGGGGCACTCGACCGCACATAAATTGTCCAAAAAACGAAGAAAAATACAAATTTAATTTTTGTAAACACACAAACTATTCAAATTTGACTGTTAGTTCCTCTACTCAATTTGATCCATCTACGGTATGTGTAACACGATTTTCCTTACACAGAGGGAAAAATGCACTGAAATTTTAATATTTACACTTTGGATCTAATATTTTCACCAATGATTTAGCGTTAAATATGGAATTCGTAAATAATAAGTGTGTAACACTTAAATTTTTTTTTTTAAATATGAAAAAATTAAAAAGGGCAGGAATCCGATTGGAGCCACTACCACCCACAACCAATTGGGTCCTGAAACGAAATGATTTATGTAAGAGATTAACTTTAAAAATGTTTACTTACTGTGGGATTCGAACTCGGAGCCATTGGTCTGAGTTGGAATGCCGTCCCTCTCTACCAGTTGAGCTATTTCACGTTTTGGTGGCAAAGCTTCTAGAACAAGTCTCGGATAGAATGGAACTTACCAACTGCCGAAAAACATGAAAACATTTGTAATTCTCAAGTACGAATTCCGCCAATTATTCATATATAAAGGGCAAAGAAAATTTGGGCATGAAGTGTGTTTATATTTAAATCAAAGAGAAAATTAGTTGATTTTAATACAAAAATGGCATAGTAAAATTAAATATGATTGTATTAGTTTTTACTATGCCATTTTTCCCTGAGTGTAAGAAGAAACTAAATGTTTGAAACGAATTTCCCAGATTGTTTAATAGAAAAAAAAACATGTAAATAATTCGAATTTACTTTAGTCAAACCCGTAACTTGGCAGTATAATTTTACAAAACTATTTTTAACACTAGTGAACAGTACTAGATAGGTACCTTAACGGTGTAATACAGGCCTCAGACTTTGCATTCCACAATTTCATTCATTCGACCGATTATTCCTATGGCAGCTATATGCTACAGTCAACTAATTTGGACCAAACCTGGAAGACTTATGTGGAAGCATATTTTATATTTGAAAATTTTGAGATTTGGCGCGATATCATTGATAACAAAAAAGTTGTCCTTATTAAGTATATTTCTTAGACCTATCTTTTCCGAGGCAGTTTTACTCGTCCGATTTGCGTAAAACTTGCTAGAATTATGAAAACGCATGAAAAAACTAGTATACACGAGGGTTTGTGAAGTTTGTATATATATGCTATAGACTTCAGATCCGGCCGGTTCAAACAAACGTACAGCGTAAATGTACTTAAAAACTTCGTGGAAATTTAAGTTAAGATAGCATTAAAACTGACGGAGGGGATGTTTAGATGGCGGGGTTGGTGTGGTGAAACCGGCAAAAAAATTAATTCAAAATTGACTTATATTATGAACAGCAAATATTTGAAGTTTTAACTTTCTATTTCTATTTTTGGAGTTTATGCCAAAAAAAATGGCAATTCCGCCCAGTGTACAGTGTCTGAGCAACTGAAGCAACCGAGGAGCGAGAAGAACGTTTTTGTGGACTCATACGTTTATAAAATCTGTTTTCAAAAGCGAACTATTTGATTTGGAAGCCTTACCATTTTTGCTGGTGTATCAGGTGTATAGTCAAGTCGGTTCACACTGGATGAAAGCTAGTCTAGGAAAACTAAAAACTTTTGGGACTCGAACAAGCTACTAATTAATAAAATATTATTTATAAATAAGTTTTTATTGAGAGTTATTTCAGAAGCCGAAAAAACAAGACAGTCAGGTCGATTTTTGTGCTTATTGTATGATGATGCAATAGAAACTGCATGTGGAAAAATACATTCAACCGAAGTGTTGACTAAAATATTTACTCAAAATAATTTGTATAACACAAAAATGGTTGCCGGGTCAGCTAGATAAAACGAAGGTCGGCAGTGATGTAGTAATCAAATTTGAAACCTTTTTACAAAATAATTTTTGAATGCCAGCCGTTCAAAGTTGATTTTTCTTCAAATTTATGCAAAAAATTATAGTCCAAGTTAGGAATGCAACAGCTGCCGCAATTTGAATTCTTATTTTCTACTTCGCACTAGATTGCTTAAAAATATTATTAAGAAGTTTCCATTCGAAAGCGTTAACATAAAAAAAGAAAAAATCTAAAACTTTGTGGATTTTTTACAATTTGCAACTTTGAGTTAAGAGTACCCAAAAGTACCTCTCTTAATTTTCTTGCAATACTGCTTATTATTTTCTTTGATTAATGAACTATAGCTGTAGGTTTGCTCTTTTGCGCGGTTTTGCTTTGAATTTGTTTAAAATCGCAGTTAAAATTCTATTCCCATTTGATAACAAGAATGTTCCCTCAGACAGTCAGACTAGAAGAATGCTTTTATTTAAACTTCGGAATATAGGAAAAGCACTCCAAGGTAAAATATTTTTATACGAAGCCAATTTAAATGTGTCCTAGAAGCACTGAAAGTCAATTGTAATATGTTAAAAAAATTAGATTTTGAATTAATTAAATTTATGGTTTTATCGTCTTTTTTGATTGAAAATCGTAGAACTTTTTTAAGCAGGCTCTAGGTCATTAAGTTATAATTTTGTCCATATCTTGACTAAAGCAAGACACGCACAACACCACAAAGGAGGCTGGTTGACAGTATAGCTATTTCATGAATACCAATTCAGACTTCAGCTGTCTGCTGTCTGCTGTCTTAGTGTGTTGTCAGATTGTACCTCATGACAGAACTGCTATGACCGCTTGGGAAACCCAAAGGCAGGCTTGTAGCAAAATCCGACATCAGCAGAAAACGCCAAAAACACTAAGGCTTTAAGTGTGTGTGCATCCCGTAACTGATTTGTTGAAAAATTTTATGTGTACAGTCTGTGTTTACGGAAACCGCTTGTGAAATGTGGATTTGAATAACTCTAAATTTGTAATAGATCCATCGACTCTCTCTGTGATGATCGTGGAAAGCAAATTTAGTTGAATGACGTACTTGGGTCAAAATAATTGGATGCCTAACCTTTTACCCAAATGTCCGAGTTTTACACATGCAACTTTTAAACATTTGATCCAGTTCAAAGGGAAAATGTTGCCGCACTGCAATGATGGAACGGACTCGTTTAATTTGAAATAATAACTTGTTTAACTACGTAAATTTGCACAATTAATTATGCTAATGAGGGCTGGGCACAGCCGAAACCGAGAGCCAGGCCAAAAAGGCAACGGACCCGGCCTCAGCTTAAACAATAAAAAGGGTTAAATAATTAATTTCAATGCTGCTGCAATTAGTTGCCACTAAATTGTGCATGAGTTGTGCCCAGCGCCATCAAAAGCAGGACCTGCTAGGCAAGCTGGCAAGACGCGGCAGAAGCTGATGAAAAAAGAAGCAGGAAAAGCAGTTGCTGACAAAAAGTCACCGTCGCATTAATGAGCCTGTGCCTTCTTCATGGCGGCTAATCAAATTAGCTGGCCATGGAATTTTGATGGAAAATTCGAAACTTTTTCTTCAATTTGGGCTTCATTTCATCGGGGCGCCACTTGGCGTATGCGTAATTTATGTGATTTTAATTAGCAGGACAACGCCCCTCGCTCCTGTCACGCACACGTATGACTTATGACGCATAGCTGTCACATTCATGTCTCGGCAGTTGCTCGTAATTGAAATTAATTTTGCATTATTTTTTGTCGCTGCCTGCCATTTGGCATGGAATTCCAAACATTTTCAATTAAGGAAAGGGACGAAGACGCACATCCACTTGGAGTTGAGCGCCCCAAATAAAGTGAAGTGAATTTCTCGCGCTTTGGCATTTGTCAAAGTTTCCCCGGCGACGTTCGAGTGTCCTTTTGCCCAAGTTTCGTAGCTGCAGCCGCCGCAGTCGGCGCTGCCTGTTTGCGTTTCATTAAAATCCATTAAAATGCTGCAAATCAAATTAAAAGTTTCCACTTTTTTCTACCAGCTTAGCAGGCGCCCAGCGCAGCGGCGCTAACTGCTCGGTCAGAGTCTCCTCTTCATTTGCATGCGCAACATTTTCAAATGACAATTGCAAATCTTTCTCGCACTTTCCCAGGTCCGGCGACCGCTTGGTTTTTATTATGCGAAAATTACTTTTTAATTTCTTGGTTAATTCTTTGGATTTGTGTTCTCCGCCGAGTTAATAAAATGAGCGGCGGCTGGCCAGCGCATTTTTGTTTATTAATTAACGTATTTGCCACTCTGAAAGGTATCCATGGGCAAATAGCGGCATGAATCTGCTGCGACCAGTTGACCTATCGACAGCTACGTGACCCAGATTGCTTCATTGGTATGTGACCCAGGCGGCAACCTCATCGCTCGGCATGTCAGGAATAATAATCAGTTGTTGACAGAAACGTTGTCAACTTGGAGTTGGTTATGGCCAAATTGATATGCAAACAGCGGCTGCGGTGGCACAGTCTAGGACCAAAACACTCCTGTCTGTGCAGGGATTTCAATTTTTGATTTAGAACATCGTCAGTCATTATCTCTCTGAGTGACATTTTTGAATTATCAAATGGGAAATTGGAGCAACAATCAATTTTTATGTCCCCTGATTACAGTTTCGAAACGAAAAAATGAAACATTTATTTAGGTAAGCAAAGTGCACTTTGGTTTGATTGTGTGCAGAGCGAAAGAGCCAAAATGGTGGATATGGCTCTTAGTCTGTGCGATTAAAAAGGTTATCAGCCATTTATACGATCAAAAAGTGCGTTATCGCATTTCTGCTTTGGGTAGCTTGAATATAAACAGCCTGAGAATAAACTGTACGAGGAATAATTTGCTTCCTATAATCTTATTCTTAATCAATGAATGATACAATTTGTTTTTAAGTTAGCTGTATACTTTTCCAAATTTAAGACGGTTGTCCCAAAAACCTTTTTCGTACTTCGAAATGTCTGGGCCAAAGACCTTACATTATTATTTTTTTCGAAATGAAGCTTTCAAACGAAGCTACTAAAAACGTTTATTAATAACCTAATAGACCTAATTTTTATGGTAATCATTCATTAGTTCTCTACCAGGGCTTACAAATGTGCCTGGGGCTTACAATGAAGAGCGTGCGGCTATGTAAATCAGCGTCCGGCAAAACACACATGCTTATTTTGCCTTTGAATGTGTGCGTTCAGACACGCGAGAGCGCTCTCAGTTAGCACATGTTTGTTAGTGCAAAAGAGAGCAGTGTACGCTCGTATAGTGTCTGTGTATCGACGCCGCTGCTACAGAGTATGGACGTCGCTACTTCTATACACATAACATTGAACGGTGCCGGACACTGATGTAAATCAAAAAACGAATTCGATTTACCATTTAACATCTTGACTTTGTTTCCCTTTCGAAGTCGTTACATGCAGATTGGACATATTATTGAAATAACGATGCTCCCAACAACTATAAAATAATTTTTTAACGGTTAAAATATTGCGATAGTTTTAGGAGCTCTGAAAAAATTGACTAAAGATATTCTTTGAATCTTTTTCAAGCAGAAGAGGTCCGGTTTGGGTCCAAGTTTGGGAGGTTAAAAATTTAAAATTGAGCCAAAACGCGAACCGAAATGGTACTGCGGATGTTCAGAACCGGTTGAAAGTGGAGGCTAAATGGATTTATACTTGTATTTGTATGAAAAGAAACTGGACAATTCAAATGGATAAGTATTTTACCCAAACAGTTAATGGCATCAAACATCATTGTTTTATCTGAGAAACGTTCCCAAAATTAACAAGTAAGTAAGAGTAAGAGTAAGTAAGAGTGGCCCGACTCCGAAATACCCAGTACAATTGAGACGTACATATGCAAACGCACACACACACATGCGCGCGCGCACACTGACTCGTACCCTCTAGCTGCCTGAACTAGGCTCTGCCCTCCCCCCTCTTACAAGCAAAATTGTTTTGTGTACAACTTTGGTGTTTGTGCTCGGATTCTATTGCGCTTTTCAGAATGGATAGATATAAGGCCAAGATATAAGCTAAGAGGTGGTAACTTTAAATTTTGTGAATTTGAAAAAAAAACTTGTTCTGGGTACGGAATACACCTGTTTCTATCTCTTATAGTCTCTGAGATCGACGCGTTCATACATACACATTATCCTGGTCCAGATTTAAAAAATTCTGGAAATTCAAAAATGTCCCGACGGATTCTGAAAGTTTGACACAAAAAAATAATTTCCATTTCCAACCCATGGCAAGAGGCCTCGGAAGTTCGAAAATTTGACTTAATTTTGGTGGCCACGGCTTAAACGGTTTAAAGCTGAAACTTTGCACACGTGTTTTTTTTATGCTCCGCTTTAACATAAATTTTTATTTTCCGCTTACCGCGCATTTTTCGACTAGCTCCCATAGAGACGATTGCTCTTAAAAAATAGAATTGTGGGATAACTTCTTTGTTTGTGGTGGTACCTTAGCCAAAATTTAATGGTATTGATATTTGACTGTCATTTATAAAATATGTAAAATTCAGAAGAAACACATAACTCTTTGAGGCATCAGCATGCATCAGCAACCAGTTGGATGAAAATTTCTTCTATTAAAATCTCTTACCCTTGGTAAGCTACAACCGCCAAATTATATATTTATCAGGTTTAAATGTTCCCCCACAATATACTTAAGTTTCAGCCCAACTGCTGCATTTTATCAAGTAGCTGCCCTAGAAAGTGTTGCTCTTAAAATTGATTCTAGTGAGAAAAACTTCTTTGCTATTAAGGGTACAACGTCAAAAGCCAAAGTGTGGCGTGGTACCGCAGTCGATACAGACTCGGACTGCGAGTCGCACGGCGGCCCCTATAAATACGGAGGCCGAGGAAAAGCTGCTGCTTTCCCCCAGTCCTGTCGGGTTCTAGCACCTCTTGTAAGGTAAGGCCCAAAAGGACGAAGGAAGGCATGCGAGCGAAGGCCCAATATAAGGCGGCCCTCAAGATTAAAGCGAGGCTCGATGGCAGCGGTAAGCTCACCCTAGAGGAGAGCAACAAGCTGGCGTGGGCCGAGCAAAAGATCAAGGAGGGTCGCAAACACTTTGCGGAGAGACAGGCGATGCAAGCCACCTCCGCATTATACGCCAACAAAGTGGAGGAGAGCTTGGCTGTCAAGCGGCAGCGCTCAACTGAGCCAGCGAAGGCGGAGGCCCCAGCGAGCAAAAGGCCACGCCCAAGACCGCAGAGCAAGGCTCCACCAAGCTCTACTCCAAAGGGAAAAACGCCGGGAAAGGAGTCAGCCAGTGACGTGGCGAAACGGCATCTGACCGTAGCCCTCGTCGACAAAAGCGACCCTTTCGGCAAAATGACCCTGGAACAGTGGAAGCTAGTGGAGGAAGCTGTTCGAGGGAGATTTTTAAAAGGATGGACGACCCAGCAGCGCAACCTGTCACGTTTGACGGAGCAGGCTGGCTGTTTGGAGTCAAAATCCTTAAATGTAAGGACGACCTCACCCTCAAGTGGGTCACCAGCGTCGTTGCAGACATGGGAAGCCCATGGGAGGGTGCCCAGCTGGAAGTAGTTGACAGAACTTGTATTCCGTCAGTGCCGAAAGCGAAAGTACTCTTCCCAAGGGTTGTACCAAAGGAGCAGGCGCTGAAACTATTAAGGTGGCAAAACCCAGACGTGCCAACAGCTGACTGGAAGGTACTGCATGTTGCTAAGCCCGACAAGAACGGGCAGCACATGGTCCTCCAGATCAACAAGGAGGCCGATGATTTGCTCTACCCTAAATTCGGGAAGATGGCGTGGGGAGTAGGAAGCGTGCACCTACGACTCAAAAAGCGCCATCCCGAAGACAAGAACGAGCACACGCTAGAGGCTGGAGAGGTCGAGAAAGACCTGGGCATCGACGAGATGGTCGATAAAGCCAGCAGCCTCGATATAACGGAGGTAGAGACCGAAAGGGATGAGGAATCAGCCACAGCAGCTGACCCACCCAGTATGGAGGACGATGAGGATGTGGACGCAACCATGGTAGTTGACCCATCCAGGCCTGGGGACGCCGACAACGACCATGCAGTTGAAGGTCCTCCAGGTCAACTTGCATAAAAGCAAGCTTGCGTCGGCGGAGCTCCTATTAACCCTTGAGACAGGGCCCGCCGAAGTGGCCTTAGTTCAGGAACCTTGGATTGCGGCAGGGAACAAGGTCTCAGGGCTAAGGTCACAAAACTACAACGTTTTCTATCCCACCGCAGTAAGTAAGGCAAGGACGGCCATTCTGGTAAGAAAAGGCATCTATGCTTACCTTATGTCTAATTACAGCACGGATGACCTCACAGTTGTGGCCCTGGAAGGTCGCGATGATGAGCCAATACTATTGGCATCCTGCTATATGGCACACGAGCGAGAGTCACCACCGCCCGAGCTCGAACACTTAACGGCTGAGGCGAGCAGGAGAAAACAACCACTCGTCGTCGGAACGGACGCCAACGCACATCACACCGTGTGGGGTAGTCCAGACATCAATGACAGAGGTGAGTCACTCTTAAGCTTTATCCTACAAACTAACCTTAAAATAGAAAACGTTGGAGATGTGCCCACATATGTGGGACCAACATCGGCCAATGTCCTAGACCTAACTCTGACCTTAGGGAATAGTACACAGGCATCAGAATGGAGAGTCCTTGATAGAAACTCCTTCTCAGACCACAAGTACATCCAATTTAAGATCGAGTTCAACCACAACCAAACCAGAAACGCCTATAGGAACCCCCGGAACACAGACTGGGTGAAGTACCTTAGAACGGTAGAATCAACACTACCAAAGCCAACGAGTATCTGCTCGGTAGGCGACATTGAGAGGTCCGTGGAGACGCTCACAGCCAACCTAACCGCAGCATACAAAACCTCCTGCAAACTCACAGTTAGCAAAAAGGAGAACCAGACCCCCTGGTGGACCCCAGCGCTGAAAGAGCAGAGGGAAGGACGTGCAAGAATGCTTCAAACTCGCCAAACAAGCGGATGAGCAAATAATCTGGGAGGAATACAAGATTAGACTTCGCGTCTTCAAAAAAGAAGTACGGAAGGCAAAACAGAACTCTTGGAGAAACTTCTGCTCCAGCATAGAGAAGGTCTCCGAAACAGCTAGACTCAGGAAACTGCTTTCAAAGCAGCCACCCATGCAGAGTCAGCTAAAAACGAACGACGGACACTGGACAGAAAGCAGCAGGGAAGCGACATGTGCTCTACTTGATGCGCACTTTCCAGGCTGCACTCCAGTCACTGAGGCAGATACGCCTCAAGACCTACACACGCAACAAGTCAGCATCCCCAGACAATATCATCACTCCAGAAAAGATCCGATGGGCGATCGACTCGTTCGCGAGTTATAAATCCCCAGGGCTAGATGGAATATTCCCAGCCATGCTAAAAACGATCAAATGCGCAATCGTCCCATGGCTACGATCCATTTTTATAGCATGCTTGAGGTGGAGCTATGTACCTGTGGCCTGGAGGACAGCACGCGTTGTATTCCTGCCCAAAGCAGGGAAATGCAGTCACGTGCAACCAAAAGACTACAGGCCCATCAGCCTCACATCATTCCTGCTCAAAACAATGGAGAAGCTACTGGACCTTCACATAAGAGAAGGCATGAACCTGACCTTGAGGGAAACCAGCACGCCTACACGAAAGGGAAATCGGTGGAAACAGCGCTACACTCCCTAGTAGCCACCATCGAGAAGGCACTGTACCATCAAGAATTTGCCCTGGGAGCATTCCTTGACATTTCGGGTGCATTCAACAACGTCACTACAGAAGCAATAATGCGAAGCCTAAGAGCCCTAGCAATACACACGGCATTGGAGTACTGGATATATAACCTGCTGAGCTGCAGAAGAGTACAAGCCGAGTGGGGTACCACAACCATTACAAGAGAGGCACACGGCGGAACGCCCCAGGGCGGAGTCCTGTCACCTCTTCTATGGAACCTTGTGGTCAACGAGTTACTTAAAAAATTTCGCAGGAAAGCACCCAAGATAACCGCATATGCCGACGACATAAGCATAATTATTATGGGAAAATGTCCATCGACTGTCAGCTCAATCATGGACTCTACTCTCAGAGAGATACTAAAGTGGGCCACAGAAGCCGGACTTAGCATCAATGCGGAGAAGACGGACCTCATTCTCTTCACCAAGAGATACAAGGTACCGCAATGGACTCCACCCACGATAAATGGAACACCGCTAACGCCAAAAAACAACGTAAAATACCTTGGAGTAGTAATCGATAGTAAACTATCCTGGAGACTCAATGTGGAGGAAAGGGTGAAAAAGGCAACCAATGCGCTATATGCATCCCAGAAGATGCTAAGCAGCACTGGGGCCTATCACCAAGACTAACACACTGGCTCTTCATATCAGTTATACGACCGATACTACTACACGGTATATTGGTATGGTGGCAAGCCACAGAGAAGTCCACATATCTAAAGCTGATGGAAAAGGCCCAGCGGCAGGCACTGGTCTGCATAACGGGGGCGCTACGGTCTACTCCAACAAAAGCACTGGAACACATCCTAGGTGTCAACCCCCTGGACATCCAAGCACGCCTCACTGCACACAGGACGGCCCAACGTCTTTTGCGCGGCTGGCACCATGGCTCTACAAAGCTATGGACACAGCACAGTGGGCAGAGAGATCAACAGTAGCACGGACTACATGATCCCAAAAACCAACTTTACAGGCGCATCAGCATTACTGGGACCAGAAGACTGGCGTACAGGGCTGGCTCAGGAAGCAATGCACCTCTTCACGGACGGCTCAAAGATGGCCTCAGGAGTCGGAGCCGCCGTGTACTGCAAGGAACCGGAATTGAAACTCTCCTACAAACTGCCAAACCACTGCACTATATTCCAGGCGGAAGTTTTCGCCATAAGGAAAGCAGCCGAATTGGCAGAATTACACGCACCAAACGATCAAATCAACATATACGTAGACAGTCAAGCGGCAATCAAAGCAATGCAGAGTCACGCCATCAACTCCAAAAATGTTCTGGCAAGCAGAGAAGCATTAGATTCCCTCAGCACCTCCAGCAAGGTGCAAATCTACTGGATTCCCAGCCACCAGGGCATCGATGGAAACGAAATGGCGGACACTCTTGCAAAAGCCGGGGTCGCACTAAGCCGAGAAGCAACACTAAATATACCTATCTCCCTACAGACGCTATACAGCAAGATGGAGGAGATAGCGGAGAAAGAAGCAGAGGAAAAGTGGAAGAACACGACCGGCTGTAGAATCTCTAAAATTATGTGCAATAAGAGGGACAAAAAACTCACGCACTATACGCTGCAGCTCCAAAGAAGAGACTGCAGACTGCTTATAGGCATATTAACTGGTCACTGCCTAGCAGCCGCTCACGCGATAAAGCTAGGCATCACGACAGCAGACACCTGCAGGAAATGCAAGGAACCTGGAGTAGCAGAAACTCTAGAACACCTCATCTGCAGCTGCCCAGCAATCGCCACGACAAGATTAAAACATCTGCACTCCCCAAGCTTCATCACTCTGGAAGAGGCAGCCAAGAGCTCCCCCAAACAACTATTGGCCTTTGCCAAAACGTCAAGAATCCTACAGGATTTCTAAAGGAAATGGTACCATAAAGCACCCGGCCTCACTAAGGACCGTAAGGTCTATGTGTGGCCCCCCCCTACATGGGGCCAGCCGGTAATACCTACCTACCTAGGGTACCTTGATAAAAATTCATATTTATCGATTTTATGTGCTCCCCCGCTATATATAAAAAAGTTGGGATCATCGAACCTGTTATCTCATAATTCTAAAATATCTCATATCAAATAATGAAAAATCAATTTATTTCATTATAAATTAGATTTATTGACACTTGGACAGAAAGTCATTGCGACTTGGACAGTCTTTTACAATGGAGGAGTACAACTTTAATGTTGTGGAGGATTTCGTCTACCTCGGAACGACAATAACCAGCCAAAACAACATCAGTCTGAAAATCCGACGAAGAATCACTCTTGCAAACCGATGCTACTATGGGCTAAGTAGGGAGTGCAAGAGCAGAGACTTCAAGCGAAGAACAAAAATAGCCCTTTACAAGTCGTTTATCATCCCAGTCCTGCAATATGGCGCAGAAGCATGGACAATGACAGCAGCGGATGAAGCGGCGATTGGCGTGTTTAAGAGAATAATTCTTCGGAGGATTTATGGACCTTTAAAAGTCGGCGATGATTTCCGCATTCGAAAAAATGACGAACTGTATGAGCTTTATGGGGACACAAATCGAAGGCGGATGACTATGGAGGCGGCAAGCAGGGAAGACCACCACTAAGATGGGAAGACCAGGTGCGGGAAGACATTGCCAAGCTTGGTGTGACCAACTGATGGCAGCTCGCGCAGAACAGAAGTAAATGGAGAGCGTTACTCGCAGAGGCCCAGACCGTCAAACGGTTGTAATGATCAATAAAGAAGAAGAATTAAGGAGTACGCAATTGTTGATTCAGCAACTTCTCCTATAGTACTCAAGAAAATGAGCACTCACTTGTGGTATCTTTCAGAAGAAGCTGTAGCTCTGTCCTTTTTTGACGACAAAGTTTCCATCGATGAAAAACGATTGATGTGCCAAGCGCTGAAAGAACAATCTGTGCCTGATGAGAGTACTAAAGATTTCCGTCTAGTTATGCCGCCAACAAGAATGTCAAATCTAAGAGAATGGAATTTACATAACTTCATCACTAAAAACACATCTGCTTGTTTTAAAAGATTTGATATCAGTTTTCAATTCATGGAAGAGGACCTTTCTTTTTGGTGTGACAACGAAACATAAAAAAATCAAAGTATGCTGCACAACTTGCAAGTTGTCAACGATCACGCCGAGCTGGCTGTTAAGCTGTTCACTGACTTTAATAAGTCAATTACCCGTGACGAAGAAAGCAAGCAGTATCTCATGCAAGTTGTTGCTGAATACCGAAAACATAATCCAAGTATCCCCATAGAGCTCATACAGTTCGTCATTCCTTCGGAGGCGAAAATCCTCGCCAACTTTCAAAGGTCCATAAATCCTGCGGAGAATTTTCCGCTCAAACACGCCAATCGCCGCTTCATCCGCTGTTGTCATTGTCCATGCTTCTGCGCTATATTGCAGGACTGGGATGATAAGCGACTTGTACAGGGCTATTTTTGTTCTTCGCTTGAGGCCTTTGCTCTTGCACTCCCTACTTAGCCCATAGTAGCATCGGTTTGCAAGAGTGATTCTTCGTCGGATTTCCAGACTGATGTTGTTTTTGCAGGTTATTGTCGTTCCGAGGTAGACGAAATCCTCCACAACTTTAAAGTTGTACTCCTCCATTGTAACAGACTGTCCAAGTCGAAATGACTTTCTGTCCAAGTGTCAATAAATCTAATTTATAATTAAATAAATTGTTTTTTCATTATTTAATATGTGATATTTAAGAAAAAACACTATTAACAGGTTCGATGATCCCAACCTTTGTATATATAGTGGGGGAGCACATAAAATCGATAAATATGAATTTTTATCAAGGTACTCTTAATAGCAAAGAAGTTTTTCTCACTAGAATCAATTTCAAGAGCAACACTTTCTAGGGCAGCTACTTGATAAAATGCAGCAGTTGGGCTGAAACTTAAGTATATTGTGGGGGAACATTTAAACCTGATAAATATATAATTTGGCGGTTGTAGCTTACCAAGGGTAAGAGATTTTAATAGAAGAAATTTTCATCCAATTGGTTGCTGATGCCAAAGAGTTATGTGTTTCTTCTGAATTTTACATATTTTATAAATAACAGTCAAATATCAATACCATTAAATTTTGGCTAAGGTACCACCACAAACAAAGAAGTTATGCCACAACTCTATTTATACCCGTTACTCGTAGAGTAAAAAGGGTATACTAAAGTCGTGCAAATGTATGTAACAGACAGAAGGAATCATTTTCGACCATATAAAGTATATATATTCTTGATCAGCATCAACAGCCGAGCCGATATAGACATGTCCGTCTGTCCGTCTGTCCGTCCGTCTGTATGAACACCTAGATCTCAGAGATGGTAAGAGATAGAGGTTTGACATGTATGGGACAAATGCTTCTTATACTTGCAGGCAGATCAAGTTTATTTTCAATTTCTGCCACGCCCCCTCCTGCCCCCGAAATTTGGAAAAAACGTTATATCTCCTACAGTTTTGAAGATAGACGGTTCGTACCTTCTAGAGATAGTTAGTAATTAGCAAAATGAATCAATTTGGCAAAGAAATGGCACCCAACCCCCTCCCACCCTAAAAAATGTTGCATACTTTTTGGAACGCAGGAACACTGTTAAGCATGTTTTCTCATAAGTAACGGGTATATCGAAGTCGGTTAGAGCCGACTTTAACTTACGCTCTCGTTTTTAAGAGCGATCGTCTCTATGGGAGCTAGTCGAAAAATGCGCGGTAAGCGGAAAATAAAAATGTATGTTAAAGCGGAGCATAAAAAGACTACCGTGGCCACCAAAATTAGGTCAAATTTTCAAACATCCGAGGCCTCTTGCCGTGGGTTTATCTTCAACTAAAATTCCGAAAAAAAATATGGAAATTACTTCAGAATCCGTCGGGACATTTTTGAATTTCCAGAATTTTTGAAATCTGGACCAGTCTAATACACATGTTACATACTTTTCCACAAACATATGTACCTTTGGAACAGAGTACTAAAATTATATTACCCATTTCTATTAAGTTTCGGTGCGTACCAGAACCGGAACCGGAAACGGAACCCGAATACGATTCGGGTAATCAAGAATATATGTTTTAGTGATGTACGGAGGGGAGAAAGGGGTTGGGTTGTCAAGAACAAAAATGTTGGGAAGTGAATAATAATGGGGATATCAGAAAGTGTTTTAAGGGGTCGGAGGGCAATTTTATAAAAATGTCATTTTTGTATGGGGACCCTTCTAGGGAGTGGAGATAGGAGATAGGTGCCTAGGACAAAAACTTCGGGTAGGAAAATTAAGGGGGTCACTGGTACGTGCTGCCCCTGGGCAGAAATGACCCTATATATCAATTTTCGACCACATTTCGAGGACTTTGACCTTGATGCGGGGTCACTTCCCTAAACCCCCCGCCACCACATTTTGGCTCACGCATTTTTTTACCCAACCTTACAAATTGGGAATCTGGAGCAAGTCGAAATCGAAAAATCGTGCACTAAAACATGCCTAGTACATGCTTAATGGGGTCGGTCCTTTTGTTAAAAACTTATGCATAGACATGAAACATATTTCGGTCTCTGGAACAAGGATTTCCCACAATATATTATGTTGCCATCAACACATTCAGCTTAAACATTCCCTTAAATTTTGCAGAGGTTATTACCCTGGAACATTCTCTCCGATCTTTTCACAGATTCCTTTCATTATCGTTGTGTCTTGTGATGCTCCCTGCAAATGACGACACGATCTGTTAGAACGGACAGCTGAGAAGTCTGGCTCAAGTTACATTTTATATTCCTAGTCAGTGGTCTAGTTTCTACTCCTAGATAAATCTAGCACAAATTTTTTCTTCTTGCTTTTCTAAGACGTTTTATTAATCTCCGGCTTCATTTACTCATCATTTTTGTTTGATATACAAATCTTAGGCAGTTTTCAGCTTTCGCACAAGGTTTTGAGCAAAAATTGAGATGTCTGTGCCAGCAATCAGTTTCCGTACACTTCTTAAATTTCTAAGAAAAGCTTGTCAACAAAGCAAAATAAAACCAAAAATGGCATGTAAACGGTCTGTAAGACAACAATTGAAAGGAATTACCTTCAGCCCACGCACCCATCCAGTCAGACAGACAATTTTAGGCTCACACTCATCCACACACATATGCAAAATCATTTTCGGCAAAGAGGATAACAGCTACGACTACTTACGGCTCTTAGCTAGGAG
This sequence comes from Lordiphosa clarofinis, assembly GCA_018904275.1. Classification (NCBI taxonomy): domain Eukaryota; kingdom Metazoa; phylum Arthropoda; class Insecta; order Diptera; family Drosophilidae; genus Lordiphosa; species Lordiphosa clarofinis. The sequence goes on from JAEIGQ010000130.1 coordinate 429,156, forward strand.
GCAGCCTCAACACGAACGGCAAACGTAAACTCTTCAATAATTGAACGTGTAGTCATGAGGAAGCGATAAAATCGAATTGCTTCCTTAATGTGTGAAATTGATACAGGAAACAATTTTCCACATTGTTATGGGTCGCACATGGTGCAAAGGCCTCCTCATTGGCACGGGCATAGGCGCACATATGTACGCCAAGGATTTTGATTACCAAACGCAGGCCGAAAATTCAGCACTCGCGCTCAAATTCGAGTGGATCTGCGATGGGCCAAACTGAGGAACAAAGCCAGGGGCCTAGGTGGGGGCCAAGCCATTTGTTGCCATCTAACTGACTCGCAGCTCGGCTGAATATTATATTTCGAAACATGACGAGCCGGCCTCGTGCTGCCACTTTGCCCTTCTCCCCTGCGGTGCACGGTCCATCAGCGCTTGCAAATATTCTTTTGAATTGGTTTACGGCCATCGAAGCGCACACATTAGGAGAGGGCGCGGCGCCTCGGACTGACAGTCCTCTTCGATTACAAGCGCGTTTGTTGTGCGCCGGGTTCTTTGCAGGCTTTTGCTAATGGCGTGGCTAACACGATTTGCGGCTGCCCGCGAGTTCAATTGCGGCCGACTCGCCTTGTGATGTGGCTTCGGATGGGACTGATGAGCGAAATGCAATGCCTGATCAAACATTCCGATTGGATGGCCGCCGAGCAGAGCCACTTAAATTTTTGCCTAAACTGGACATGAACCAGGTCTCGTCTTGTCTCCGTTCCCCAGTTAATGTGCGTCAATTTCAAGCTGAGAATATTAACAACGGCGACAACGTTGTTAACTCGGTGCGCCGTGTGCCGTTTACATAGCTCAGTGCACCGTGCGGCCCGGGAGGGAACGCGACCTGGCGCCGGGAAAGCGATAGCCTGGGACTACGGCAATACGAAGACGACATTGCGCGACAATTTTCCGCTTGAATTACGCTCCCTGTTCATGCTTCGTTTGCCCAAGCCAAGGAGAAAAAAAATAAATAAGCGGTGGCAAATTTCCATTTTGCCAGGACGGAACGAGAACCAGCCTCGGTACACGCAGCTGCACCTGTGCGGCGGCAATCGACGGTTGTTACTTTTGGTCCTGGTGCGTCAACCTGCGCCCCTTGCTGCCTTGTTGTTTCTATTCTTCCTTACTAATTCTCCCCGGAGATAATCTCTACGCAAATAATGAAAAACTATAAAAACTCATGTGCGGCCAAGCAGAGCACGTAACGGAACCTGGTTACCAACGAGAACAACGACAACGGACAATGAGCTACGGAAATAATATCAGCAAAATAAAAGTGTGCAAAAAGGCGGAAAATAATTCAACTAAACAATATACAGGTATTTACATAAATGGCTATGGACGCGATATTCAATTACCAGACCAAAATAGGGCAAGGGGAAAAATGTCTTGCTGGTGATGTGCTGGTCGTAACTTCAAGTGCAACCATGGTGGACGGAAGTGCACACTGGTGACTTTCAGGGACAGTATTTATTTATTAAAGATGCCGGATCTCTATAGAAAGTTGCATTAGAAATATCACTAAGGGTATCGAGCACGTTAAATTCTATTCGTTCAGGTTAGCGAAGCAAGTTGAAACTTTGTGGATCCAATTTAAAGTTTAAGGAATATTTCTTTACCCTTAACTCGAAAAGTAATATTTGTACTCTAAGTTCAAGTAGACAGTCCCCTTATAGAATATAAGTGTCTGTCGGATGCTTGTACAAACGAGAGCGTTACAAAAATTAATGTTAAATGAGTAATGAGTAAAGTAATGAGGAAAAGCCAGAAAGTAGGCAACGTATTTTTCATTAACAGGCACCGATCCCAAATATATGACAAAATGCGATATTCATATAACTGTGATATTTATTAACTAATTGAACGACTCCATTTGACGGAATTCGAAGATTTCTTAAATTTTACTATTATTGTATAAATCTGCCAACATTCTTAATTTTGCTCTAAGCTGCCAAACATGATGCGCTTAATGCTTAAGTTTGTTTAGATATTGGGCGTATTCAGCAGATAATTCCGATTAGCAATTACAGATTTACGATTTGCGATTGCTGATGAATCTCTGCTGAATGAAATTGATGGCAGACTTTAAGATAATCGGTGGGTTTGGTACTTTTCAAAATTGGAAAGTACTGACACAAAATCCTTTTTGTTATTTGTTAATTAGAAAATTTCTTATGAATGTCTGCACTAAGGTAGGCTGACCAGCAATCGTTAAGCAATCATACTTGTTGTTCGATTTCTTTTCAGTGAACATGATTGTCAAATTTTCTAGTCCCAATCGGCAATCACTGTTTTCAGCAGGTAAATCCGGCAATCATAAATCACAAATAGTAAATCGGAATTATCTGCTGAATACGCCCAATAATACATATGTACATTAGGTCGGAAATTTTATATATGGAAAAATGTGAGACCATACTGATACCCCCTCAAACGATGAATATTTGTGTAAAAAAGGAATAGCAAAAAAATGTTTGAGACAAAATTAGTTTGGGGGTCTGCGACTTGGATTCAAAGTTTATCTTTGAATTTTTAAGTAGTTGGCGTAGACTTGGTTTGAAATCATATTATATATATGACAAAAAGGTACCATGATGACTGAAAAACTGTTTTTTATATAACCAACACAATATGTAGTTAAATAATACTGGCCAACAGCCATTTTGGTCCAGCCTTATCGATGACAAATTCTGATCTACTTTTGTTCACTGATTTCAAGACTGGTTTCGGTTTTTCTCCATCAGCTCTTTAATCAAGATATCGCGGAAAATCCATAAACACCAAATCATGGTTTTTTTCCACACACGTATTTTGACCATGGTTTTTACAAAAACCATGATTTTTTTTAAGCAAAACAGTCTGGCAACCCCTCTTCTGAAAATCAGCTGTTTTGTCAGTTAATTCTGTTTGGACCAAATGTAATAGTGCGTTTCTACTACAGCAGAGTTAGAGTCCGCGTCCATTTATCGAAGAACGCGAGTCCAACTCCATACAAAAACAATTAAGACCGTTGTAGTCGAGGAGCTCGACTTCAAAATACCCTGTACAATTGACAAACAAACACATACACAAACAAACACATACACAAACAAACACACACGTACACATACACATAAACGCATTTAAAAACACGCCCTCACACACACACGCGGAGAGAGAGAGAGAGTTGTCAAAGAGGAGAGACGCGTTTCAAAATCGTTCCCGGGAAATATAAAGTTTTAATTCTTTATTAACTTTATTAAAAAACCCACTTAGTTTTTTTTAAGAGATAAAGAAATTTTAAAGCCACGCTATTAGAAAATTTCAATAATTTGTGAGTGCAAAGTTTTGGCGCTCCGCTGGCCAGCAACCAAAACAAATAACAACAACAATAGTGAAGTGACCTACCAAAGAGCTCATAAACCGTTTTAATTCAAATTCGCCGCGTGTGTCTGCATTCTGCATTGTCGATAAAGCAGTGCATCGATGCTGACAAATAAAGCAGATCACCCACGCACTTAGTTTTGCTTTGTTGGGCATCGGTTTATAAAACCATAAAAACAAGCCAAACCCCCCCAATTTAATAATTTTATTTTGCTTTTTTTTTTGTTTGCCATTCTGGCAATACAAATTAAACTGGAATACCTGAATGGGTGACCCAACTGGAGAAGAGGCGAGTGGCCTGGCGAGCCACCTGTCTGTGGAAGCATCGAGCAATAGAAGTGGAAACGCAACCCCACTAACAAGCTCGATTGACTGGGATACTAGTGACCCCTTCAAGAAAAGCTCTGTGATCAAACGATTACCAGAGCAACACAGAGCAGTAGAGGACGAGCAGGGTTCAAAATCCCCATCAACCACAGAAGACAAGGAGGAATTTGACGAAGGGCTCAAGAAACTTTCCAAAATCGGAGCAAACGCAAGAGAACTAAGAAGACTGATGGCTCTCACAAAGCGGTCCACTACAAATGCCATGAGAGACCTAATCGATGAGATCGACTTCCTACAAAGAGAAGCGTACCAAGCGTACCCAAAGCAGGAGACGGTAATTCGAAGCGGCCTAGAAACCAGGCCCTTGACCTACTATCATCCACAGCTAAGCCGACGCCTAAGAAGGCAATGCGTAAAGTACCAGCCATCAAAATGCCTGATTCCCGCAAAAAGGATACCATCGCCAAGGAGGCGGCCCCTACCGAGAAGAAGCAGCCGGTGCATGGCATAACGAAGCAGAAACAATGTACCGATGGGAGTAGCCAGGAGTGGATTACTGTTAAGCCGAAAGCCCCTAAGGCAAAACCGCCAAGAAATGACGCCATTGTCATCAAATCTATTGGAACAGTCGACATACGCAGACATTCTTCGTCGAGTCAGCAAGGGCAAAGTGTGCAAGGAGTAAGACGCACAGCGACAGGTGCCTTGTTGCTGGTGCTGGACAAGGTGTCGGATCCCAAGACGGCAGAACTGCAAAGCGCAGTACAGAAAGTACTGGAAACTACCGCCGAAGTAGGAACGCTTACGGAGACCACCCTGGTAGAAATTAGAGACATTGACGAAGTCTCGGACATAAAAAGGTTGTCAATGCCATCAATGCCCAGACGGAGTTGAGCTTACCGGCAACTGCAATCATCAACCTAAGGCCCGCGTATAGACGAACACAGACGGCAACACTCAGACTTATACCGGAAGTAGCAGCCAAACTACTTCAAGAGGAAAAAATCCGTATTGGATGGGCCAGGTGCCGAGTAATTCCAAAGCTAATGCCAAGGAGGTGCTACCAGTGCTTGGAGTTTGGCCACATTTTGGTCAACTGTAAGAGCAAGCACAACTGTCTGAAGGCCTGCTATAACTGCGGAGGAGACAATCATATGGCCAACGCTTGCAAAGCGGAACCGGCTTGTGTCCTGTGCACTCGGCACAACTTAAAGGACGTAAAGCACTCAACATCCAGTGTGATGTGCTCGTTCTATAAAAAGGCGGTGCGAAATATGAAAGGAAGATGAAGTTGATGCAACTTAATCTTAACCACTGTGCGGTTGCCCAAGGACTCCTGGAGCAGACCATACGCGAGCACAACATCGATGTCGTAACCATCAGCGAGCAGTACCGAAATCGAAACTCAGGAGAATGGTTAGCAGACACCGTCAAAAAATCTGCCATCTGGAGCTGCGGAAATCCTAAATCACAAATACGCAGCCCAAAAAGCTCAGAACGATTTGCCAGGGCGCTAATAAATGGAGTCTTCACTTACAGCTGTTACCTACCGCCGAGCCTGACACTAGATCAAGCCACACGAGCTATAAGCGAAATTGTCGACGACTTGCACGGAAAATCCCCAGTGGTGGTCGCTGGCGACTTCAATGCCTGGTCGACAGAGTGGGGGGCCCAACCACAACCCCAAGAGAACAAGTATTGCTCGAAGCATTCGCAACGCTGGACTTAGTACTGCTTAACAACGGCCTAGAGCAGACATTTGAAAGAGCTGGAAGAGGATCCATAATCGACTTGACATTTGCAAGTGCAAGCCTGTTGCAGGGTTTAAACTTGGAGGTAAGCAATATTTATACTGGCAGTGACCACAAAGCCATTGTCTGTAACACAACAAAAGAACTGCTCAGAGAGCACCCACGTGCAGATACAAAGTAGAAACTTTGGACAGGGAAATGGTTTCGATGATGCTGGAAGATTTTGCACCGCATGGCTGTGCATCGGATATGGCCAATCAAGTCGCGAACCACATAAAGGCCACCTGCGATGCGTCCATGGCAAGAAAAAGCCCAAGTCCTTATCGCCGAACTCCTGCATACTGGTGGACAAAAACCATTGCGGATGCAAGAGTAGAGTGTAATCGTGCAAGGCGAAGCTACCAAAGGTCAAGGGGCACATCAGAATTCCAGATGTTTAAAGAGCTATATAGAGAAAGGAGACGGGCTCTAAAGAGACTCATAAAGGACAGCAAGCGGAGATGTTTCTCGAAAATCTGCGATGATTTAGATGAGAACCCGTTTGGTTTTGCCTTTGGGAGACCTGCACCAACCTGCCCAGAGCGGGTAGGTATTACCGGCTGGCCCCCCGCCCCTAGGGGCCACCCTAGACCTTACGGTCCTTAGTGAGGCCGGGTGCTTTTATGGTACCATTTCCTTTAGAAATCCTGTAGGATTCTTGACGTTTTGGCAAATGCCAATAGTTGTTTGGGGGAGCTCTTGGCTGCCTCTTCCAGAGTGGTGAAGCTTGGGGAGTGCAGATGTTTTAATCTTGTCGTGGCGATTGCTGGGCAGCTGCAGATGAGGTGTTCTAGAGTTTCTGCTACTCCATTTCCTGCAGGTGTCTGCTGTCGTGATGCCTAGCTTTATCGCGTGAGCGGCTGCTAGGCAGTGACCAGTTAATATGCCTATAAGCAGTCTGCAGTCTCTTCTTTGGAGCTGCAGCGTATAGTGCGTGAGTTTTTTTGTCTCTCTTATTGCACATAATTTTAGAGATTCTACAGCCGGTCGTGTTCTTCCACTTTTCCTCTGCTTCTTTCTCCGCTATCTCCTCCATCTTGCTGTATTGCGTCTGTAGGGAGATAGGTATATTTAGTGTTGCTTCTCGGCTTAGTGCGACCCCGGCTTTTGCAAGAGTGTCCGCCATTTCGTTTCCATCGATGCCCTGGTGGCTGGGAATCCAGTAGATTTGCACCTTGCTGGAGGTGCTGAGGGAATCTAATGCTTCTCTGCTTGCCAGAACATTTTTGGAGTTGATGGCGTGACTCTGCATTGCTTTGATTGCCGCTTGACTGTCTACGTATATGTTGATTTGATCGTTTGGTGCGTGTAATTCTGCCAATTCGGCTGCTTTCCTTATGGCGAAAACTTCCGCCTGGAATATAGTGCAGTGGTTTGGCAGTTTGTAGGAGAGTTTCAATTCCGGTTCCTTGCAGTACACGGCGGCTCCGACTCCTGAGGCCATCTTTGAGCCGTCCGTGAAGAGGTGCATTGCTTCCTGAGCCAGCCCTGTACGCCAGTCTTCTGGTCCCAGTAATGCTGATGCGCCTGTAAAGTTGGTTTTTGGGATCATGTAGTCCGTGCTACTGTTGATCTCTCTGCCCACTGTGCTGTGTCCATAGCTTTGTAGAGCCATGGTGCCAGCCGCGCAAAGACGTTGGGCCGTCCTGTGTGCAGTGAGGCGTGCTTGGATGTCCAGGGGGTTGACACCTAGGATGTGTTCCAGTGCTTTTGTTGGAGTAGACCGTAGCGCCCCCGTTATGCAGACCAGTGCCTGCCGCTGGGCCTTTTCCATCAGCTTTAGATATGTGGACTTCTCTGTGGCTTGCCACCATACCAATATACCGTGTAGTAGTATCGGTCGTATAACTGATATGAAGAGCCAGTGTGTTAGTCTTGGTGATAGGCCCCAAGTGCTGCTTAGCATCTTCTGGGATGCATATAGCGCATTGGTTGCCTTTTCACCCTTTCCTCCACATTGAGTCTCCAGGATAGTTTACTATCGATTACTACTCAAGGTATTTTACGTTGTTTTTGGCGTTAGCGGTGTTCCATTTATCGTGGGTGGAGTCCATTGCGGTACCTTGTATCTCTTGGTGAAGAGAATGAGGTCCGTCTTCTCCGCATTGATGCTAAGTCCGGCTTCTGTGGCCCACTTTAGTATCTCTCTGAGAGTAGAGTCCATGATTGAGCTGACAGTCGATGGACATTTTCCCATAATAATTATGCTTATGTCGTCGGCATATGCGGTTATCTTGGGTGCTTTCCTGCGAAATTTTTTAAGTAATTCGTTGACCACAAGGTTCCATAGAAGAGGTGACAGGACTCCGCCCTGGGGCGTTCCGCCGTGTGCCTCTCTTGTAATGGTTGTGGTACCCCACTCGGCTTGTACTCTTCTGCAGCTCAGCAGGTTATATATCCAGGAGTCCAATGCCGTGTGTATTGCTAGGGCTCTTAGGCTTCGCATTATTGCTTCTGTAGTGACGTTGTTGAATGCACCCGAAATGTCAAGGAATGCTCCCAGGGCAAATTCTTGATGGTACAGTGCCTTCTCGATGGTGGCTACTAGGGAGTGTAGCGCTGTTTCCACCGATTTTCCTTTCGTGTAGGCTCTCTTATATGAAGGTCCAGTAGCTTTTCCATTGTTTTGAGCAGGAATGATGTGAGGCTAATGGGCCTGTAGTCTTTTGGTTGCACGTGACTGCATTTCCCTGCTTTGGGCAGGAATACAACGCGTGCTGTCCTCCAGGCCACAGGTACATAGCTCCACCTCATGCATGCTATAAAAATGGATCGTAGCCATGGGACGATTGCGCATTTGATCGTTTTTAGCATGGCTGGGAATATTCCATCTAGCCCTGGGGATTTATAACTCGCGAACGAGTCGATCGCCCATCGGATCTTTTCTGGAGTGATGATATTGTCTGGGATGCTGACTTGTTGCGTGTGTAGGTCTTGAGGCGTATCTGCCTCAGTGACTGGAGTGCAGCCTGGAAAGTGCGCATCAAGTAGAGCACATGTCGCTTCCCTGCTGCTTTCTGTCCAGTGTCCGTCGTTCGTTTTTAGCTGACTCTGCATGGGTGGCTGCTTTGAAAGCAGTTTCCTGAGTCTAGCTGTTTCGGAGACCTTCTCTATGCTGGAGCAGAAGTTTCTCCAAGAGTTCTGTTTTGCCTTCCGTACTTCTTTTTTGAAGACGCGAAGTCTAATCTTGTATTCCTCCCAGATTATTTGCTCATCCGCTTGTTTGGCGAGTTTGAAGCATTCTTGCACGTCCTTCCTCTGCTCTTTCAGCGCTGGGGTCCACCAGGGGGTCTGGTTCTCCTTTTTGCTAACTGTGAGTTTGCAGGAGGTTTTGTATGCTTCGGTTAGGTTGGCTGTGAGCGTCTCCACGGACCTCTCAATGTCGCCTACCGAGCAGATACTCGTTGGCTTTGGTAGTTTTGATTCTACCGTTCTAAGGTACTTCACCCAGTCTGTGTTCCGGGGGTTCCTATAGGCGTTTCTGGTTTGGTTGTGGTTGAACTCGATCTTAAATTGGATGTACTTGTGGTCTGAGAAGGAGTTTCTATCAAGGACTCTCCATTCTGATGCCTGTGTACTATTCCCTAAGGTCAGAGTTAGGTCTAGGACATTGGCCGATGTTGGTCCCACATATGTGGGCACATCTCCAACGTTTTCTATTTTAAGGTTAGTTTGTAGGATAAAGCTTAAGAGTGACTCACCTCTGTCATTGATGTCTGGACTACCCCACACGGTGTGATGTGCGTTGGCGTCCGTTCCGACGACGAGTGGTTGTTTTTCTCCTGCTCGCCTCAGCCGTTAAGTGTTCGAGCTCGGGCGGTGGCGACTCTCGCTCGTGTGCCATATAGCAGGATGCCAATAGTATTGGCTCATCATCGCGACCTTCCAGGGCCACAACTGTGAGGTCATCCGTGCTGTAATTAGACATAAGGTAAGCATAGATGCCTTTTCTTACCAGAATGGCCGTCCTTGCCTTACTTACTGCGGTGGGATAGAAAACGTTGTAGTTTTGTGACCTTAGCCCTGAGACCTTGTTCCCTGCCGCAATCCAAGGTTCCTGAACTAAGGCCACTTCGGCGGGCCCTGTCTCAAGGGTTAATAGGAGCTCCGCCGACGCAAGCTTGCTTTTATGCAAGTTGACCTGGAGGACCTTCAACTGCATGGTCGTTGTCGGCGTCCCCAGGCCTGGATGGGTCAACTACCATGGTTGCGTCCACATCCTCATCGTCCTCCATACTGGGTGGGTCAGCTGCTGTGGCTGATTCCTCATCCCTTTCGGTCTCTACCTCCGTTATATCGAGGCTGCTGGCTTTATCGACCATCTCGTCGATGCCCAGGTCTTTCTCGACCTCTCCAGCCTCTAGCGTGTGCTCGTTCTTGTCTTCGGGATGGCGCTTTTTGAGTCGTAGGTGCACGCTTCCTACTCCCCACGCCATCTTCCCGAATTTAGGGTAGAGCAAATCATCGGCCTCCTTGTTGATCTGGAGGACCATGTGCTGCCCGTTCTTGTCGGGCTTAGCAACATGCAGTACCTTCCAGTCAGCTGTTGGCACGTCTGGGTTTTGCCACCTTAATAGTTTCAGCGCCTGCTCCTTTGGTACAACCCTTGGGAAGAGTACTTTCGCTTTCGGCACTGACGGAATACAAGTTCTGTCAACTACTTCCAGCTGGGCACCCTCCCATGGGCTTCCCATGTCTGCAACGACGCTGGTGACCCACTTGAGGGTGAGGTCGTCCTTACATTTAAGGATTTTGACTCCAAACAGCCAGCCTGCTCCGTCAAACGTGACAGGTTGCGCTGCTGGGTCGTCCATCCTTTTAAAAATCTCCTCGAACAGCTTCCCCTCCACTAGCTTCCACTGTTCCAGGGTCATTTTGCCGAAAGGGTCGCTTTTGTCGACGAGGGCTACGGTCAGATGCCGTTTCGCCACGTCACTGGCTGACTCCTTTCCCGGCGTTTTTCCCTTTGGAGTAGAGCTTGGTGGAGCCTTGCTCTGCGGTCTTGGGCGTGGCCTTTTGCTCGCTGGGGCCTCCGCCTTCGCTGGCTCAGTTGAGCGCTGCCGCTTGACAGCCAAGCTCTCCTCCACTTTGTTGGCGTATAATGCGGAGGTGGCTTGCATCGCCTGTCTCTCCGCAAAGTGTTTGCGACCCTCCTTGATCTTTTGCTCGGCCCACGCCAGCTTGTTGCTCTCCTCTAGGGTGAGCTTACCGCTGCCATCGAGCCTCGCTTTAATCTTGAGGGCCGCCTTATATTGGGCCTTCGCTCGCATGCCTTCCTTCGTCCTTTTGGGCCTTACCTTACAAGAGGTGCTAGAACCCGACAGGACTGGGGAAAGCAGCAGCTTTTCCTCGGCCTCCGTATTTATAGAGCCGCCGTGCGACTCGCAGTCCGAGTCTGTATCGACTGCGGTACCACGCCACACTTTGGCTTTTGACGTTGTGGCAGTAGCTGTACAACTGTCTTGGCCTGCTCCAACCGCGACAGAGGTATGACCGCTGGCGACACGAAGAGGGGATTTCTCCCCACCGTGCCCGCCGGTGGTAGCAGTCACGCCTTCCACCGACGTTTGGGCTGATATCCCAGCCCGAGTTTGGTCCTTTATGTTGTGCATTTGGAAATGACCATGGTGGTTGCATTTTGTTCTTGGGTACCACCCCATAGCATTTTATGCCTACTGCCAGGCACCTCGTAACCATGGCTCTTGCTCAACTCTGCCCAGCTAAAGCTGAGCAGAACTGGCCGTCACCTTAGCTAGACACTGCATTTCCTGGGTGTAAGACGCGCAAGTGACACTAGGTATATAGCTCGCTTTAAGCCGAGGTACATACAGTGTTCATTGCCCAGCCGACACCCTCGGGGAGGGTTCAGTTAGAGGATTTCCGTCAGCCTGCCCAGAGCAATTGAGAGGCATAGTGGAAACACGCTTTCCACAACAAGAACCACACCAGAACTTAACGTTTCGGCTCTGCCGACAAAGGTGCAGCTTACAACGGCCGACGAGGTTACAGCTGCTGCAAAACGGGTGAAGGACGGGAAGGCGCCTGGCCCAGACGCAATCCCGAACGCTGTGCTAAAGATAGCAGTACAACAAAACCCAGATGCTTTTGTACAAATGTGCCTGAATGCATGCCTGAAGGAAGGAACGTTTCCAGAGCGATGAAAGATACAGAGACTGGTGCTTATTCCGAAGGGTGATAAACCGGTAGACGAGCCATCGTCCTACAGGCCTCTCTGTATGCTGGACACTGCCGGTAAAATTCTGGTACGCCTTATCCATACCAGACATGAGGCTGCAGTTGAGAGCTATCTGTCCCCAATGCAGTTTGGATTCCGGAAGAGGCGATCTACCCTGGACGCTGTGGGCAAACTCTGCGAGAGAAATAGAAAAAACTTTGTTTCGAGGTTTGTTCCTAGGCTCAGCGATCTTCTGAGCCCACAAATTTTTGCTGGCTTGAACCACATCCGATTTTTAGGAATCTAAGAAATCTGCCGAGGCATATTCTTTAATTAAGGAAAAATACTTAACTTACATAAACTCTAACCGGCTAACATGCCAAACAAGTTAAAAGCATATTAAAGTTCCTTGAACCTGTCGTTGTTTAGGTTAATCCTGGTTTGCACTGTCATTCAAATACCACGCACAGGAGACAACGTCAATGTAAATCGAGCACATATAAAATGATGGCAAACATTTGCCAATGTATTGGGACCATAAACATTTTGCAAGAAACAAAAGACCAAATTCGAAATCTAATAAAAATTTCCATTTTTCTATGCGCAGTTAACTTTATGCGACATTTATGCGTGTGCAAAGTGTTAAGTGCACAGACACACACAAAGTACTAAGCGGACCACATGCGAAAGGGCAAACTTTTGGTTCAGCTGGGAGACAGCGCCAACCCAAGTCAGATCACTCCCGCTGGCGCATAAAGACGCAATAGGCACGCACCAGCGCCAATGTGGCACAGTGGTTCATAAGTATTGTAGTTGAAATCTAACTTTTATCTGGATGACGCTTCATAACTTTTTCATTTGTATACCCTTGGAGAGGGAATATTGAAATTGTTCGGATGTTTGTAACGGAGAGAAGGAAGCATCTTCTCGATAAGCGTATAGCAGATACGGAATCTGCAATGAATTCTGTGAAAATTTCACGAAGAAAGCTCATGTCTAAAATGAATTCCTGGCCCCCGCTGCAAAGACAGGAATTCATTTTAGACATGGGGTTTCTTCGAGAAATTTTCTTAGAATTCACCGCAGGTTCCGAATCTGCTATACGCTTAAGACGTTTTTTTAGCTCCATACAAAATTGATATATATTCTTAATCAGCATGACGAGCTGAGTTGATATAGCCATGTCCGTCTGTCCGTCCGTCAGTTTCTATGCTATTTCCTCCGTCAGTTTTAAAGCTATCTTAACCAAACTTTGCACGAAGTCTTTTGGTACAAGTACGCTGCACATTTGTCGGAACCGGCCGGATCGGATGACTATAGCATATAGCTGCCATAGGAACGATCGGTTGAAAAACTAGATCTAGTAAGAAAAACTTTTTTGGTTTTAGGTGCTATCGCTCCTAACGCTCGTATTTATAAGTTTTTAATGATTTCACATAATTTCACCAAGATTTGTAGAAATCGGACAACTATAGGTATAGATACAAAAGATAGGTCTGAAAAAAATCTTTCATATCTCAAGCTCCAAGGGTATATAAACTTCGGTCAAGTTAGGTTGCCTCTATATTTCGTTTTGAAGCTTGTTGGCAGGGGCGCGAGGAGCACAGACGAAGAAATCTAAAAATAGAACAAGCCTTTCACAGCTGCCAAGGTTAATTCAGTTTTGATTTTAACATTCCTCAACATCAATCCATGTGTTACTATTGTAAAGTACTCGATAGATAAGTGTGACCAGAACAGCCACTGATAAGTGTGAAAAGGGTATAACAGCTCTGCGGCAGCAAAACTCTCTTTTGGTCATAAATTGAGTATAATTCATCCGATTTTGATCATTCCTTTGGAAAATCGATAAACAATATTGATAAGGCTGGAATGACACTTTAAACTATTTTGCTCATAACTCGAGAACCGTCCGATTCATTTTGCTAATTACTAATTATCTCTAGGAGGTACGAATCGTCTATCTTCAAAACTGTAGGAGATATAACGTTTTTTTTCAAATAGCGGGGGAGGGAGGGGGCGTGTCCAAAATTTGAAACAAACTTGATCTGCGTGCAGATAAAATTAGCATTTCTCCCATACATGTCAAACCTCTATCTCTTACCATCTCTGAGATCTAGGTGTTCATACAGACAGACGGACAGACGGACGGACGGACGGACGGACAGACGGACAGACGGACATGGCTATATCGACTCAACTGTTGATGCTGATCAAGAATATATATACTTTATATGGTCGGAAATGATTCCTTCTGCCTGTTACATACATTTGCACGACTTTAGTATACCCTTTTTACTCTACGAGTAACGGGTATAAAAAGATCCCCGTAGAATGAATATTCGAATATCCACTTTAAGATCCTTTTTTTAAATATCCTTTTTGCATTTTTCTGCTTCTGTGGATGAAGAATAAAGATCAATGAAATATTATATTTCTGATATATCCTTTTTAAAGCCCCATACGGAGTACGACGAAAAAATCGTTTGGATACAGTATTTCACATAAATAGAAACACTTTCTAACAGCATATGAGCATCAAAGCAAAGCCAAGGTGTTTCTAATTATATGAAATACTGTATCGAAACGAAATTTTCGTCGTACTCCGTATGGGGCTTAAGCAAAAACAAAATGAATTTCGAAAATATCCAATGGATCCCAAAAAAGAATAGTTAACTATTCACTCCAAATAGATACCGAAAATATCCTAAGGATCATCCAAACTACAAAATAAATAAATTCAAATATTACTTAGTGCGCGTTGAAACAGACTAACCGACGGACAAAGCTGAATCGTAAATTTTAATAAAATTTTCAAGTGTATAAAAAGGAACAGATGTTTGTCTTTTGTACCTATTCAAGTGCAAATTGAAAGATTTCGATTGATCTACCAAAAGTCACTTATTGAGACACTGTGCTATGCCCTTGCCGCAGCAGAAAAACGCTTATGGGCTGGGACACTCACAAGCACACTTGTACAATATAAATAAATGTATATATGCGTGTATGTTTGTATGTAAGTAATGCGCACATATATTTTCTTTATCTTGGGCAAACTTTTAAACTTTTTTGAAAACGACGCGCCAAAGCCAAAACGAAAGAATGCCAGCCTCACTTCGTACACGACTATAGTCGTTGTTTTTTGGAAGGGGTGGCAGGGACCCCCCCATTTTATACCGCCACCCCCAAGGATCTGTTGAAAGCCATTTTGCACGCTGGCAAGCAATATTTGGTAAAGAATATGCCCCGGGCCCTGCCAGCGAGCGGTGAGGGGCTCCGGCTCTGTGGCTATGTGTGAAAAAGTATGTGCAAACTTTCGTAATTTATGTCATACGAAGTGTTAACCGCATGATGGCTGCACGCCGGATTGGATTTACATTGCTAAAAACTCCGGCAGACGAAACTTCACCGGCGCCGACCACGGCTCTGGCAATAGCTTTGTCCAAGCAAGGCACAACTTTTATTCTGCCTTGGCAACTACTTTCCATGGGTGGCCTGGCCTGGCGGGGTGCCGGTGCTTTGTGTGGCCGCCTAATTGTTTTCCATTTTATGGCCAGGCGCAATATCAAACAATTCTTCCTCCTCCTCTTGCGGCGCTGGGCACGCTTACCCTCTTCACGGCCGACTGACTAATGAAAGTTGGTTAAATAAATAAATAAATAAATAAATGCCCATTTAGTTGCGCCCCTTTTGTGTTTATTTAACTTCTGGCGCAAGCAAATTCCTTTCCAACTCGCCTCAACATTTTTTGTGGTCCGCTCGAATGGCCAGAAGTCACTTTGGACGCCCGGGGCGTATCTCATTTGCCATCGACTGTCTGTGATTAATTGCCCCTCAATTTTGAAATTATTTACGAAAAGAATGAACGAAAAGGCCCGCAACCGCCCGCGAGTATCTGCATCCCACAGCAAGCGAATGGGCAAAGTTTTCCGTATGATGTTGGCAATTTGTAATTTTCTTTCTTTTTAAGGATCGCGTTGGAAAAGGGACTTTATGCCAAATTTAATTAGGCGCAAAACACGGAGCAGGACTGGGCGTCGAGTGTGAGTGAAAAACGAGCGGTCGACTTCGATTTGAGACGCTGCCAAAAGCGGCAAATTATTTTGGGCCTTGTCTTGTGAAAAGGGTTACCGCCTTTTGGCGGGCAATAAAAAATGCCAAAGGAGCACATTAATCAAATGTTAGGCTAATTTCAACTGCCACCTTTTGAGTTCTTCTCCGGCGAAGATGAAAATTCAATAAATTACTCGCCAACTGGCGAATTCTGACTTCGGCTCGGCATTGACATATGGCATGTGTGGGCGGGTGGGTGCAGTTGGTCAGGGCGACAACAACAGCATTAAATTGCCAGCAATTACGTTTTTATTGTGCTAAACTGCACCTGTGCATATTCCTGATGGCGCAATTTCGAACAAAAACAAACGACATCAGAAAGAACAACATTGCATCGACAATGAGGACAGCGCCAGGCTGCGTGTGCCGAGTAGGAGTGGGCGGCTGCCCAGTAGAACAACAGCAGCAGAAGGCAGACAAACCACCCAATCGCCCAGTGCGAAGATATTAGAAACGCGTGCCTGCCCCATAGACACGTCCGTGTGTGAGCATGCGGCCAATATAAGCACAGGTAAATGTCTAAAATTAACATTGAACTTGGTTAAAGCGGAAGCGGCAGACAAAACAGACCGGACAATGTTATTGCAATTTTCCGGCCCCTGCATCGGGCCCAGTGCTAAACTTAATGCCATGACAGACGCTCCGATAAGAGCACAACAACTGAGACTCAGCTGCCCATGCCCTCATCGTGGCCAGTTGGCTCCAGCACGGCTCACTGACAGTGCAAACAGAGCGAGCGATGGACAGTGGGTGATTTTATAGGGAAATTATATACAAATATGCGTTAAATCCAAAACAACGAGAAGGCTTAGCTAACTTGGTCTATGCCGAAGTGATTATACCCTATGGAAATACCAGATAATTGTGCCTTAATAACAAAGATTTTCCGACTTCGCAAGCATTTAAAGTTAACAATCAGCGATCTTAAGAACGATTAAATTGGAAACAACAAAGGCTGTCATTTAAACCCCTTTTCCGACAGATGGTTTTTATGGCAGCCCAAAAATAAAGTCATCCCATCCTGGGAGTTTCGACTTATGAGCTGCGTTAATTAAAAAAAAAAATCACTTTTTAGTTGTCATTCTTCTTTATATACTCAAGTTTTTTTCCCAAAATAGCTGCCAATTAATTTTTTTAAGCTTTTAGAGCAAAACATTACGGGTTTTACTTGTTCTTATCCATGAATAAAGAAAATAATGATTTTTGGACGGTTTTTTAAAAATTCTGTAATTTATCTGCAAAAATGTTGTCAATTTAATACTGTATAAAATATTTTAACAAGCTAATACATTTTTTAAGAAGTTTTAACGTTGAGACAATTCTAGTTGTTCCCATTTTTGAATATGATGGTCCCGGACTAAAGTCAGACACAGTCTCTGTTTCATCGCTGTCGCAGCCCATGCCTCCAGGACCTTGACTGTCATTGGGGACACTTTGCTGAAGTTCAAGTGGCAGTGAAGAGGACATTTCTTGAACATATCAAACATACTAAATTCGGTGCACAGCAATGCTACACAGACGGAAGCAAATTCTTGTTCTGATGATGCAGATCCTATAAATAAATCTGCATCACAGTAAGGCAGCTTCCGCTGCACTTCTGCTTCGTCTAGCGAAAGGCGAAGCAGACTTCGTTTTAGTCCAGGAGCCTTGGATCACTGGAGACAGGATCTGCGGCTTAAAGACGCCAAAATACAACTTATACCATATTAAGGGTAAGGGTAAGCCGCGTACATGCATACTAGCGAAACAATTGTTTAAAGCATTTCTTCTACCCCAATTCAGTGATGGAGACATCACAGTAGTCAACTTTGAATTGGGGAGTACCACCTACAGGCTGACTTCTTTTTACTTGGCTCATGAAACCACGGAGCCAGTACCGTCCCGACTATTCCAAGACCTTGTGCGCAACAGTAAAGGAAGCAGAACCAGATTAATACTGGGTGGAGACGCTAATGCACACCATACAGAGTGGTCCCGTACAGACACTAACGATCGTAGTGAGTTACTTTACGATTATCTTTTAAGTACAAATCTTATTATCTGTAATAAAGGTAATGAGCCTACTTTTGTAACTAAAACTCGGAGAGAGGTACTTGATATCACCCTCATCTTAGAGTCTCTAACAGAAAATCTTATTTCATGGAGAGTCCTATCAGACCACTCATTCTCAGATCATAGATATATTGAGCTAAAGCTAATAGAATCATGCCCCGAACCTAAAAAAACACAAAATTTAAAAAAAAAACAAACTGGAAACAGTATAACAGACTAATAGTTAAAATTCTAGATGCAGCCCCCCAATTTACTCCCGTAAATATAGAAATGTAGATGAATTAGTCAATACATTCACAACGACATGCTCAAAAGCACTTGACAAATCTTGTCCTTACATTAAATACAAGCCAACACATAAGCCCCCTTGGTGGTCTAAAGACATAGAAATACGAAGGAAACAATGTAGGAAAGCATTTAACTCAGCTAAGAACACGAACCAGGACTCATCCTGGGAGCTATATAAAGCCATGTTACGCGATTACAAAAATGAAATGCGGAAAGCCAAACGACGCTCGTGGGCAAATTTCTGCAACGGTATCGAATCTACCTCTGAAGCATCAAGACTTCGGAAAATTTTAGCGAGTTCCCCAACCCCTCCGGGGCTATTACAAAACGAACGTGGAACGTGGGCTGAATCCAGCTCTGAATCCCTCAATTTACTATTAGAATCGCATTTCCTGGATGTTCAACTTCTCATGTACCCACAGAAAAACCCAGAAATGTCGCGCAGAGTCACATAAGTGATATAATAACTGAACACCGAATTAAATGGGCTGTGAATTCTTTTCAGCCCAACAAATCGCCGGGACCAGATAGAATCTTTCCCGCTCAACTTCAGCAATCGCTACCAAATATAATCGTATGGCTTCACACAATTTTTGTCTGTTGCCTCTAACTAAAATATATTTCCACTTTATGGAGAGACATAAAAGTGGTTTTCATACCAAAGGCAGGTAAAGCCTCACATGTCAGACCCAATGACTTTAGGCCAATCAGCCTATCATCCTTTCTCCTCAAGACATTGGAGAGACTGATAGACGTCCATCTAAGGCAGTCAATAGACCCATCCACTCTGTCAACAGCGCAGCACGCTTACAGCAAAGGCAGGTCAACAGAAACAGCACTCCATTATCTTGTCTCAAAAATTGAAAAATCACTTTAGGCTACAGAATATGCACTCACGGCATTCCTCGACATCGAGGGCGCCTTTAACAACGTTCTCCCCAACGCTATCACCTCTGCCCTTACACATCTGAATGTGGAGGCACCCCTGGTGGAGTTTATCCGACTCATGCTTACCAGCAGAGTGGTTAACTCGCAACTAGGAGATGCCTGCGCCCGAAGATATGTAAGTAGAGGCACTCCTCAAGGAGGTGTTCTTTCGCCATTTCTTTGGGTGGTAACAGTCAATGAATAGTTGCGATTCATGGAATCACGAGGACATATAGTGATAGCGTACGCGGATGACGTTGCCATAATCACAAGAGGCCAATGTCCTCACAGTCTCTGCAATCTAATGCAGGATGCACTCTCAACACTTTCAAAATAGACGACTCAGAGTGGCCTTGGAGTCAATCCAACCAAAACTCAACTCGTTCTTTTCACTCGCAAGTAAAAGATACCAAATTTAACACCCCCACGACTAAACAATATACACCTAAAATTTAGCGAATTTGCAAGATACCTTGGTGTAGTGTTGGATAAAAAATTATATTGGAACGAAAATATAACTAAACGAATCGAAAAAGCAAATACTGCACTTTTCTCGTGCAAACGCGCAATTGGTCGTAAATGGGGATTTTCCCCTGAAATAGTACACTGGCTGTACACTGCCGTTGTACGTCCAATACTATTATACGGTATTATTGTATGGTGGCCGGCTTTGGGGAAACCATCCGTACTGAGAACCATAACAAAAGTTCAACGTAGTGCTGCACTATGTATGACTGGTGCATTGCGTACAACCCCAACTGATGCACTTAACATAATGTTACACCTTATGCCACTAGATCTTCTGGGAAGAGAAATCGCCAGTAACACCGCTCTCAGGCTAAGAGAAAGTGGTACCTGGAAAGATAACAACTCTGGCCACTCGTCTATACTACTACATCGAGGTGCGGTACCGGCGAAGCTTGACTACTGCATCCCAACACTCACGTTTACCACTATGTATAAAGTCACTATACCGAGCCGGCTGGACTGGAACTCAATGCCTCACTCCAAACCGAATGCCATCAATTTCTACACTGATGGCTCCAAACTGGATGGACAGGTAGGAGGAGAAGTATTCAGTCCAGAGCTCGGGATCAAAACTTCATTTAGACTTCCTGATCATTGTAGTGTTTACCAAGCAGAGGTTGTAGCCATCCAGGAGGCTACCAAACTCCTGGTAAACCTTGCAATCCAAGGACGCAAAGTATTTATTTTCTCAGATAGTCAAGCTGCATTAAAAGCCCTTGACGGTCATGTTAACAATACAAAAACTCTTACGGAGTGCCGCAGATCTCTAAATGAGATGGCTCAGCACTTTGAAATTGATCTTATTTGAGTGCCTGGACACTGTAACATTGAAGGCAACGAGATGGCTGACCACCGCGCCAGGCTTGGCATCACCACTCAGCTCTTACCGGAGAAGAGCAACATAGTGGTGCCTCTTGCGACCTTTAAGCTGAAAACAAAGGAGACCACATATCAAATAACCATGAATCGATGGCAAACCACTCACACATGTGAAGTATCCAAGCTTACATGGCCTACTCTTAACTTTAAAAAATCTAGGAAGTTGCTCCGCCAAAAAAGAGCAAACATTTCCCTTTTAGTAGGGGACCTTACTGGACACTGCCTTATAGGAAGACACGCCGCTAGGCTCGGAGTCATGCACAATGACTTCTGTAGAAGTTGCAATTCAGTGGATGAGGAGGAGAGTGTACAACACCTCTTCTGTTATTGTCCAGCTCTCAGTCGTCCTTTCTTAACCGATCTGTCAGAAATTTCTGAAATAGAGATCAACTCACTGCTTAAATTCTTGCTACTTTCAAAATGGTTTAACGGTCACAGCGTAGAAAGGGTTATATGGTACCACAATGGGCCTTCACTGGCCTAAGTGAAGAAATGGGAATCTCCCATTTCAACCATTGCAACCTAACCTAACCTAAATTCGGTGCACATTTTCCCCAATAATACTTTTTTATAGCAGTTTTGGTTCCTCTAAAATCTTAAAATCTTTACTGAAACCACAAGCATTTTTTATACTCTGCACTGTGGGTCGAATTCCCAAATAATTGGCATAAAGTCGAAAATTTCATGGAAACAAAACTCATTTTTAATAATACACCTTAAAAGTACATAGTCTATGTACAAAGAACCGAGTAATATTTTCGATAGTTTTGCAACCCTGAAATTGTTATCGATTATCGAAGTCAGGTGATGAGTGCAGTGATTGTTGCGATAAAATTGGCGACAACTATTTGTTAACTTTGAGGACTTGCACGTCGTGTAAAGTTGCACAAAAATTTTTGCCAAAATATGGATAATAAAGGCCAGGGTATGTAGAATAAATAAATGGAAGCATTTCTTGATAATATTCAATATGTTGCTTTAGATTGTGTTGTTTCGTGTGGTCCCTAAACAGAGAAAACTTAAGAAAAGTGCAAGTCTTCTGTGGAGCAAAACTAACCTTGTGCGTGTTTGTGTGTTTTGTAATATATGTCAAAATAAAGTAGAAAGTGTGTATTAAAAGATTATAATTATCCTGTCTGCGGCTTTTTGCGGCTTTTGCGGTGCTTTAAACTTGAAAATGAGCTTAACTCTGTCATGCAACGCTGCTGGACGTATGGAAGGCAACTCTACCGCTTTTAAAAACCAGATATTTGGCCAACTAAAGGAATGTACGCTTAAAATTTGAATATAAATTACTGGAAATTCATTTTTAATTTAAACTCTAACATTTTATTCACAGTTCTCAAAACTTTGTTTTCAGATTACGTATGCGCAGTGTTGCCATATAAGGGCGGTCGGGGAAGGCGTGGTCAAATTAACTTAACATTTCGTTTAAATATTATAGGTGTTATATCTATTAAAAGTACCAAGTTTCAACTCGATATCTGCAACACACGACTTTATGCCAATTATTTGGGAATTCGACCCACTGTGCAGCAGAGAGGCGGGTCATAGGTAAATTTTTTCAACTATTAATTTAATTTTATTTCGGTATTATCACAACGCTTTTTAATTAATAACAATTTTGATGTGCACGTAAGTTTAAAAAAAACTACCTAAAAGTACGTAGTTATGTGAATTAATTTAAAAGCAGCTGTGACCTACGCGGTACCAAGTTACGCTCATAACCAAATATGTAACAAGGTTGGGGGTCATACCCCCAACAGATCATTACCATTGCCTATTCAGTTACCTCAATTTCTGTTAGCCAAATCAATATTAAATTATGAGCTGTCACTGCTGTTAATGGACAGGCAGAGACCGAGTAAACTATGCGAGGAACGTTTGGTCGGGCAAATTAAGCATTCAGCCATTCGATTGGGATACAAACCGCACTCGCACATCGATACTCATGCATACAGGTGTATATATGTGAGAGCGCGTGAGTTTAGGCCAAGTGACAAACCACAAAAGGTTCTCACATTAAGTTTAAGCATTATTTGTTTACTTACCACACCGCAAACATTGCTAACTGTTTATCATTGACGCGTGGCAGTGGTCCATATGTGGGCAAGTGTTAGTTCTTGTAATAAAGCGACATTTGCGGTTGCCATTGAGTCCTCAACGCAAATCAAAGCTACTATCGGGGTTCTGTGGCCGCTTTGCTTTTGTTTCCCACTGCGGTGCCAAAACTACGTCAAGCTTATCTATGACGTGTACACATTGGATTGCATTGCACCTACAATTAGATTGAAAATGTTCATCCTTTTAAAAGGAATTGTGGGGCTTACCAATTTGCAGTTATTTTTAGGGTCTCGTGTGTTTTAAAAATGTTCATATTCATTTTTGGTATAGTGATCTCTCGATAATTGAAAACTTTGCAAAATTATCCTGAACATATTTCCATCTCACCATTAGCTAAAAAAGTAAAGATAAGGTCACAATTCTTTTTGCGTTTCCATGTGAGAAAATCGCTCAAAACTTATTTAGAAACTCGGTCAAGCTCGACTGTTGTGCACTCTGTACCTAAGTAAATATATATCTCTAATGTCCCAAGACATAAGAAAAAATTTTATTTCGCGAAATCAAATACGCATACCCTCAATTTTTATTCTGTTTGACCTCATTGACTCATAAAATAAATATTATTGAGATTGGACAATGATAAGCCGTGCCAACTTGGTGTCAAACTTTTATATTAAAATTTGTACTGGCTTAGTACACAGTACAACACTAAAAAAAAACCCGGCTCGGTTCGCGTTTTATGGGTACTTTTGTACCTGGAACACACAAGAAAATGTGGACACTGTCATTGGGAGCGCTGTATAAAAAATTCAATCCAATCGTGCAATCTGTTAAGGTACCTTCAGAAGTTGTTCAACCTTCGTTCTTGAAGACTATTATAAAAATCGGGTTTATGTTGGGCTTATTGCATGTCCCTAAGAGATGGTATGCCACAGCCAAAAAACCGCGATATGGAGTACCATGTTTAGAGTCTAAAGGTAACTTAAAGTCTAAAGTTTAGACACACGCACAAATCTTTTCATAAATCAGATCTAAAAATAGATAGATTAGCGGTTTCAGTTGAGTTACGTTGTATGGGTAGTTATAGTCGTTGTTGTTCATGAAAATAAAACATTTAATTTATTCCTATTTTTCTCCTACGCGTTTCGACGTTTGTAACGTTTTTTTCAGGGAGTCTGCATTTTATTTTTTCACAAGAAAAATATAAGGGGCATTCCAAACAAAAAAAATAGAGGCCAGCTAACTTTGGCTCGACCGAAGTTTATATACCCTTGGAGCTTGATATATGCCTGACAGTTTGTATGGCAGCTATACTATATAGTGGTCTGATTTCGACAAGCCTTAGTGAAATTATGGGAAATCATTGAAAACTTATAAATACGAGCGTTGAGAGCGATAGCTCTAAAAACAAAAAAGTTTTTCTCACTAAAACTAGTTTTTCAACCGATAGTTCCTATGGCAGCTATATGCTATAGTCATCCGATCCGGCCGGTTCCGACAAATGTGCAGCGTATTTATACCAAAAGACTTCGTGCAAAGTTTGGTTAAGATAGCTTTAAAACTGACGGAGGAGATAGCATAGAAACAGACGGACAGACGGACGGACGGACGGACGGACATGGCTATATCAACTCAGCTCGTCATGCTGATCAAGAATATATATACTTTATGTGGTCGGAGATGCTTCCTTCTGTGCGTTACAAACATCCGGACAATTTTAATATACCCTCTCCAAGGATATAAATTTTTTTTTCTGGAATGATGTCTCCGAATTGTATGATAATTGGCCCAAAGGGAGCTTATTATGAGAGAAGCTTAACCCCAAAATGTGTGCTTTTTTGGAGCTCTTTTGCGGAAGTTCTACGCTTAAAAGTGTAATATTGTGAATTTTTAAAATTTTCAATAAATCGAAAACGGTTTAAGATAGAGCTCGGCAATTTTTTTCCAAATGTTCAGGATTAATTTAACCACGTACAATGGTAAACTTTTCCAAAGTGCAAGAGAACGGAAAAGGTACATGTGATGGGGTAGAGGGAGCGGTTAAACGGCTTGCCAGGCAATACTGTCTGCAAGAAATGAAATACTAACAGCTGGAAACCTTTATCAATGGGCAAGTGATCATTCGAAAACAATCAATGTTATTTTTTTGCACCACAAAAGATTACCAACAGTGTGCAAAATATCTGATCCAGGTTCGAACACAAGAAAGAAAAGAACAGTCGAGCACGCCCGGTCGTTTTACACACCGTGCCAATACAGGTCGCTGCTTGAAATTTCTACCGATTGAATAATTTAAAATCGAAGTCCAGGGAATTTCACTACGAAGTTGTAGGAAGTCTTTTATGTACCTTTTACTGTAAGCTTCAAGTCCAATCCGTTCTTTTCCGGGTCCTAAAAATAAGTTTAATAGTTAAACAAAGATTTTTAAGGGCGAATTAAGAACCAAAAACGAGAGCGCAAGTTAAAGTCGGCTCTAACCGACTTTAATATACCCGTTACTCATGAAAAAACATGTTTAACAGTGTTCTTGCGTTCCTTAGGGTGAACATCTGAAAAGTATGCAACACTTTTTTAACTGGGCTACTTTTCACATATATGCTCATAACTTGAGAACCGTTCATCTGATTTTTATTATTACATGGGCAAATTTATTCATTTTGCTAATTACTAACTATCTCTAGAAAGTACAAATCGTCTATCTTTAAAACTGTAGGAGATATAACGTTTTTTCCGAATAGCGGGGGCGGGAGGGGGCGTGGCCAAAATTTGAAATAAACTTGATCTGCGTGCAGATAAAAGATGCATTTGTCCCATACATGTCAAACCTCTATCTCTTACCATCTCTGAGATCTAGGTGTTCATACAGACAAGCGGACAGACGGACGGACGGACAGACGGACATGGCTATATCGACTCGGCTGTTGATGCTGATCAAGAATATATATACTTTATATGGTCGGAAATGATTCCTTCTGCCTGTAACATACATTTGCACGACTTTAGTATACCCTTTTACTCTACAAGTAACGGGTATAATAAAATTTTTTAAAAATTTTAGACAAATTTTTTTTTACTAATATTTTTGAGATTACATGACAAAAATGGCCATAACTTCCTCAATTTTAAAGCTACAGATATGTTCGAGAACTCAAAATGTTTGGAAAAAATGCGGCTTCCACATATATTTTTTGAGAATTTTTGAAGGATGGGTCTTTTTTGCTAGACCAAGTTTTTTGAAAAAATCCTTTGTTTTTGAAGAAAGAAAACAAATTTAAAAACGTTCAAAATTTTTTTTTAAAAAGGGCTTTTTAATCCTGAGCATTTGGAAAACAAATTGCCTTAAACCGTTTTCGAGTTATTGAAAATTTTAAAAATTCACAATATTACACTTTTAAGCGTAGAACTTCCGCAAAAGAGCTCCAAAAAAGCTCACATTTTGGAGTTAAGCTTCTCTCATAATAAGCTCCCTTTGGGCCAATTATCATCCAATTCGGAGACATATCCCAGAAAAAAGTTTTTTTTGTATGCCTCATAAATAAGAGAAAAACAATTGTTTCATATACTTTCACCTAATAACACAGATATTTTCACACATACACACATACATACATTGTCTGATTTTAATCCTAGTATTGCCGCTTTCCATCCTTCTGGTGTTGTCCGTCGTCTATTTGTTAATTTGTCAAACATTTCCTCGTCATTTGTGGTTTTTGCCACTTGTCATTTGTAATTATTGCCACATAAATAAAATTTGTTTGCTGCACGTCTTCTTTCAAGTTAAGTGAGTTTGTGCCTCTTTGTTTGATTCTTAGGCTTCTTCACTTCATCCGCGTTCGCTCTTTTCTCTCTTAGTCAAGAATATATTACATAGGTGTTGTGCTAGTGCTGTTGTGGTCTTTTGTTTTTCCGCGTCTCGTCTGCGTTAAGTTTGTCAATCAGATGTTCTGGATAGCAGTTATTTAATCAGGTTGGACTTTATTTTAATGTATGTTGCTAATTTGAAAACACTCAAGGTTTAAGTGTATATAATTAGTATACTCATTATTAGACATCGGATTTTAGGTTTTTTTTTGTTGTTGGTCTAAAAAATTCGAAATTTTGGCATTGGACTAATAAAAATATTTGTGATTTTTTAAGATGAGCATATCCAAAATATGTTTAGGTCAAAATAGGTCAAAATATGTTAAAATATGTCGAAATAGGTCAAAATATGCTCTACTCAATTACCACTCTAAATTCCGTATTTATGATTGAAATAATAAAAAATACCGAAGACAAGAATGTACCATGTAAAGGCAAGCCCTGTGGATGGTTCTTAGCGTACTAATCAAAGCACAATTACAGTAAATACATGTAGTTTGTATCTTACTGTAATTTCGTTTTCTCGTACTGTATGCGTCGTATGACGTACAAACCGCAAAATTCAGTTTTGTGAATGTGTTCAGTTGACGCACGAGCGAAAAGTTTGAGTCAGGGACCCGAGGCTTATCATAGTATTGCTATGAAATTTACATTTTGCAATGCATCTGCCTGGCTTCTGTACTTAGTTGAACGAGAAAAAAGTGGACCTGGTGATATCATTGCATCTTAACTGTTTTGATATTTTTTCGCAAATTCACAAATTAGTTGTATCTCAGTCATAGTAAAATTGTGCAAAACATTCTGTATGCTGTAGTCTATTCTCTTCACCACTGGTCATCCATGGTATTTTATCGCGGTTCGGTAAGATCACAATAATAGTTATGCAGTTATTTATGGTATTTAGAAGTAATTTCTTAAGATAATATTAAGTTAATCACCATGGAGGACTCTTAGCTAAAGAGCGCGCTAATGCAATAGATCAGAAATGATCTTCATCTTAATTGTCATTTAAGCTTGGTGCAATACTGCCAGTAATCTTCATTCATTGTAATTTAATGATTCGCAAATCGCGGATATATGGTTTGCAATAAGATTCTGATTTTTCCTCCGTATTTTTCCATTCTGTAAACTCTATCGTGCCTTTCAGAGTGTAACAAATCTACACAAGGTCCGCGCCTAATCTTATTTTACACTTAGTGTCCCTAATGAAAAACAGATTTTGCTCGCTCGCATGGTGAACACAAGAAATTGGGAACTTCTTTTAGTATTGGCCTCTATACGGTATTTGCTGCCCCAGTAAGTTACGTTTTGAACCCTGAATAAAAGGCATATTTAGATGTGCAGATGCCTACTTGGGAGCATATATTTTCTCTCTAAATATGTAAAAGCATATGACATATTCCAAAATAGGTCGAAATAGGTTAAGCATATTCTCAAATATGCTTTTAGGTCGAAGATATGTAAATATGTCAAATATGCAAAACGAATAAGGATTTAAAATAATCTACTTTTCATGAAACGAATTTGTATGCAAGCAGATTTTTTTTTGCACCAACCATTAAAAATATGTTTTAACCTAAAATCCGATGTCTACTCATTATGTTCCCAACTGTGTTCATTTTTTGGCTTATCGGCTGGTTTGAGTGGAAATTCATTATTCTTCCAGACGCTATTTTACTTGTGCGCCAATTGAACTTTAGCTATTCGTTTTCTCTGATGAGTTCCAGTTAAGTTTTGCCAACGAAGCCTTGGTTCGCGGTTTATAGGCATTTTTGTACCAGCAATTGCCTTTGAACAACATAGACCATTTAAGATTTACAAGCTTCCGAAAAACTATGAAATTAACCTTTTTAGTAGGGGAGAGTCTCCGGTTGTGGACATAGTTGCGTTTTTCACTTATAACTTTTTTCCGAGTCAACATTATGCGGTGATATGAACATCATTGTAAAGCTAGAGACTCTAGCTAACTTTCCACTGAAGTAACCTATTGTTTTTGACAAACGGAAAAAAATTTGCAGCCATGTATATGAAGTGATGATTTTTGGCCAACATTTTTTTTGTACCCGGTTGTGGACACCCTTGTAAAATCGCTAGAAATGGAAAAATATGAAGTAAAATGGCCATGAATTGATGAAATAAGAACTTTTATTTATTTAAGAAGCGTTCAGTGGCAAAATGAAAAAAATGATTCCGAAATGCAATGGATCGAATTTGCAGCGGTCAGTTTTTTTGGCAAGAGCGCCAAACAAATCAAACAGAAGTCGACATCTTCGTCTTCTTCCTATGACGAAGACGCCTTCTTCTTGGCACCGCGTTTGGCCGACGGCTTGGCTGGTGTTGTTGCCTGCCCGGCTACGTTTTTGGGGGGTTTCTTTTAGTGCGACACAGAATCACGCTCGGCTGCGGGCTCAGCTGATTTGTTTGCCTTCTCGCGCAAAACCTCGACGCTTTCCGGAGAAGTTAGCTTAGTGGTTTGCATTGGCTTGAGATGGCTTTTTCGGAGAAGTTCCTTATACCGGCCCACTTTCATCCCAGCCGAAGACGCTCGTGAAGTGGATGGCTCGGGGGAGGATAACACCTCTTCTTTTCGCCCAATATTGGGATCGGCGGAAACGATCTTACGACTCTGATTGTCTTCATCAAGATCAGCTTCTGTGGCGACTTCTACTGCTCTTCGTTCGACAGCCTCAATGAAGTCAGCTTCGGAGAAAGCATCAGGGTCAAACGGACCAATACCGGAAAAATATTTTACACTTCATGAGAGAAAGGTAAAAAAACACACCATGTTTTATGGAGTTCGTTGGTTGCAATCTCGAACGAATTCCAACAACACCGGACGAAACATCTGCAAAATTTGCTCTGAATTTCTCCAAATACCGGATTAAAGTGGTTTGAGGAAGCCCATATTCCTTGGCTGTAGCTTTGACGGCCTTCTTATCGATGAGGCATTGCTTATTGGCATCGACCTGCCCATTAAAATTGATATTTGTTGAATCGGACGATATTTTTGGTGTTGACATGGCTAAAAATTCACAAAAATGCTTGAAAAATATGTTACTCTAGCATAAACAACGATATTTGACAGTTTTATGGCCAAACACACGCTTTAAACACATAAAACGAGGGTGTCCACAACCGGTGCAAAAGTGTGTCCATTCTTGGAAATGGTAGCCATTTTTATTTTGTTCAGCAAATTTTGACGACACCAACATTTCACTGAAACTTGATATCACATCACAAAGTACACTTAATGCACTAAATAAAAAAGTATAACACTCACCTCTTTTCAATGTTTTGCTTCGATTTAACGCAATGTGGAAATTGAAAAAAATAGAAACTAGGAAAAATTTTCACGATTTTTTTTTATTTGCTCACAGCAAGAAACCAATTGCGTGTTTACACTTCGGTATTGGCTCAGATTATGTGCACTGTCAAACTACAAGTTTGATATTACTCAGTTTGGTGTTATCTGTTACCTGTCAAAAAATAGACTGGGGTGTCCACAACCGGAGCGTGTCCACAACCGGAGACTCTCCCCTAAAATTTGTCATTGCCACCAAGAAAAAGTAAAACTTTAATTAGAATTGTCTTTGGTGGACAAACAGACAAGATGGTCGAGCTGAAGTATTTAAATCATATGATCTGTTGTGTTGCTGCTAATGAAGCACTTTACTCATGAAATTTATTATTTTATATTGGTCAGTGAAGCATCTTCATATTATATTGATTTTGCTCTAACCAAATGACAAATAATCATAACCACATCGAGTCGTTAGTGTCAGCCTTGGTGAGCAAGTACTGAAATGTATCAATCTAAGTCGGCACGGGTTACCATGGTCCTACCTTCTTAAAATTTGAATTAAACCTGTTTTGACTTAAAAGTAAAAATTTAGATGGTGTGCGTAAAAGAAACGACTTTGATTTTTGGGACACACTAAAAGGTTTGTTGGTTAATTTTCTTCTTTCAAAATACTTATAAAATTGTTTAACCCGCCCTTAAAGGAGCTCGAACTCAGTATTTTGCGGGATTGAACTCACTTAATTCATTGCGCTATCGGCCAACGAACAAGCATCTGGTCTGTCACCGAGCACCTGGAGAGTCAGGACCGGCATTTTCGTGCGACATATTTTAAAATTTAAAGTTTCGTTGCGGACGTTACAAAAATGGAAGTCGGCCTTAAGGTTCTTGCATAATAAACAAAATAAAGTACATATACAACAAATTAAGTGCAATATATGACCATCTCAATTCAGCTTTTAAAAGAATTATAAGTGTTTAAAAATTCTAATTTTTATACCCGTTACTCGTAGAGTAAAAAGGGTATACTAAAGTCGTGCAAATGTATGTAACAGGCAGAAGGAATCATTTCCGACCATATAAAGTATATATATTCTTGATCAGCATCAACAGCCGAGTCGATATAGACATGTCCGTCTGTCCGTCTGTCCGTCTGTCCGTCCGTCCGTCTGTCCGTCTGTCTGTATGAACACCTAGATCTCAGAGATGGTAAGAGATAGAGGTTTGACATGTATGGGACAAATGCTTCTTTTTTCTGCACGCAGATCAAGTTTGTTTCAAATTTTGGCCACGCCCCCTCCCGCCCCCGCAATTTGGAAAAAACGTTATATCTCCTACATTTTTAAAGATAGACGATTTCTTCTAGAGATAGTTAGTAATTAGCAAAATTTGCCAAAGAAATGATGAAGATCGGATGAACGGTTCTCAAGTTATGAGCAAAAAAGTGAACAAACCCCCCTCGCTACACACCCTAAAAAATGTTGCATACTTTCGGACGGTTACTTAAGGAACGCAGGAGTACTGTTAAACATGTTTTTTCATGAGTAACGGGTATATCGAAGTCGGTAAGAGCCGACTTTAACTTACGCTCTCGTTGTCTGTTGCGAACGTTACACTTTTTTCATCAAGCCAAACTGTGTAAAAAAATATTATTTTTCATCCGATTGACTTGAATCGCGGTCTGTAAGTGAAATAAATTGCAATGCGATTTTTCGATGTTGGGAAAATTGACACAACGGTCGGAAAATTCCTGATGACATGCAAAAAAACTATTTTTCACCCAAATGACTTAAAAGTCGGTTTGTAAACCTGCAAAATCGGTGTTTCTAACTTCTTAAATTGAAATCACAAACGAATTCGAATTTTATTACCAAATGAGTTTTAAGCCAATCGGATGAACATTTTTTTTCATACGGAATTTTCCAATTTTTATACCCTTGAAGAGGGTATATTAAAATTGTCCGGATTTTTTATGTTCTCTGGTCACACTGCCTTTTACATTACACAAAAAGGAATATCGCCCTCCGTACTAGGCTTAAATTGAAAAAATATAGGCAAGCTAACTTCGGCTCTACCGAAGTTTATAAACCCTTGGAGCATGATATCTGCTTGCCAGTTTGTTATAAGGCACCACAATTTTGACAAAATTTTAAAAACAAAAAAGTTTTTCTCACTAGAACTACTTTTTCGACCGATCGTTTATACACTGAAAAAAAATCATTCCATTCCGGGATTTTCGGAATCATTTCATGCCAAAAGGGTACTAAAAATGGGTTGATCCTGGAAAGGCAGAAACCATTCCCGACAGGAATAGTTTAGGTACGGAAATATTTTTAAACTTTGACCCCGGTTTTAGCCTGGCCGAACCTGAACTGATCACACTATTCGATCATAACTTAGTCCTATATGAGAAAACATTCTTGCTCACTACAGAATGATTTGTTCACGATATCCGAACTCCACTTTGTTCCATAGAAGATTACATTCTAGTTCGGTAGAGACTGATTTTATATATATTTTTTTTATTATATATACATATATTTTTAATACTTTCTTACAGGCAACATAAAAAAACAAGTGAGAAAGTCGGTCAAGCCCGACTATAACATACTCTGTACCTGGAGTAGGAGCTTAATGCAGTACTGCTGCTGTGTCTCTCTCTATCTCAGTCTCTTTCTCTCTCGCTCTCGCTCTCTATCTCTCTAAGAGTGTGCGGTGTTGGTTGTGAAAGGGTGGGGGGGGGGGGTGGAGGGGGAGCTTTGTTCACTTTTTTGCTTATAACTTGAGAACCGCTAATCCGATCTTTATCATTTTTTCAGCAAATCGATACATTTTGACAATTACTAACTATCTCTAAAAGGTACGAACCATCTATCTACAAAACTGTGGAAGATATGACGTTTTTTCAAAATTGCGGGGGCGGGAGGGGGCGTGGCCAAAATTGAAAATAAACTTGATCTGCCTGTAGCTATAAGAAACATTTGTCCCATACATGTCAAACCTCTATCTCTTACCATCTCTGAGATCTGTTTGTTCATACGGACGGACAGACGGACATGGCTATATCGACTCGGCTGTTGATGCTAATCAAGAATATATATACTTTATAGGGTCGGAAATGATTCCTCCTCTCTGTTACATACTTTTGCACAAACTTAATATACTCTATGTACCTTCGGTACAGAGTATAAAAATTCCTCTAAAATACTCGTTCTCGCATAGACGGGTTACCAATTTTGATTGGGCAGAAATCGAATCGTCTTCATATTCAAGCTGCAAGTAGAAACAAATTTAAGATAAAATTGGTAAATTATTTAGATAGCTTTAAATGTCTAGAAGTTCCGAACAATTAATCTACGAAATTGTGGGAGATATGACGTATTTCAAATTGTGGCTTGGCTTTCAGCAAACACACAAAAAAAAACATTCTTGATCTGGCTGCCATTTTGATACACATATGAAAATCTACTCACTTCAGTCTAATTTTACAAGGTCAGCTTCTGTCTAAGATCCATGCGAGTAGGCAAGGGATCGATTCTTTTAGGTCTTCAGTTGTGATAAGCTTTAAGTCTTCAAATTTACTACCAGCATCTGTAAATAATGAAAATATTGTTAGAGAACAGTTACTTTCTTTCTTTCATACAGTCACGAAAATGAAAAAACTACATGTGCAATGCATTCACACAAACATACATATGTGAATTTACATACATATGTACTTATTTACATATGTAAAACCCGGAGTCCAAGCCAAGCCAAATAAGTATTAGGTGGTCTCGTCGGCAGCCGACGCTAGCTCATTTTTGTCACTTGGCTTGCTTGTTGTTTTTGTTTCTAGCATTCGCTAAGGGACATCTATTGCCGACGAGACCACCTTATACTTATTTGGCTTGGCTTGGACACCGGGTTTTACATATGTAAATATGTACATTAGGTCGGACATTTTATATATGGAAAAATGTAACGTCATACTGATACCCGCTTAAACGATGCGTATTTGTGTATAAAACGCATAGCAAAAAAAATTTTGAGAAAAAATAAGGTTTAGGGTCTGCGACTTGGACTTAAAGTTTATCACTCATACGTACTGTTGCCCATGCCTACATTTTTAATTTTTTACTAGTTGGCGTAGACTTGGTTTGAAGTCATAAGATTTGACAAAAAGGTACTATGACCAATAAAAAATGTTTTTTTATATAACAGACACAATATGTAGGTAAATATATTCGGTACTTAATATATTTGGTAAAAATTTTATATTACGGCAAAATTTCTACTATTTGGCGCTGTTTACTTCTAGATGGAAGCAAGTTTTAGCCGTTCATTAAGAGGCTATTAAGATATCTTTGAAGTCAGGTCCCACACTGAACTGAAGTGCTGCGCATCACTGTTGCAGCCGTTCCTCCAATAGTCTACTTTTACTGGGCTGCTTATAAATAAGCTTCTTCAGGATCGAAAAATAATGCGGATTGCTATACTACTATGGGCAAAAAATACAGGGAAATTATTCATAAATCAAAAACTCTTTATTTAATATTGTCAATTCATTTCATTCCCTTGAAAGTAACCTCCCCCTACTGCACTACACTTGTGCCAACTTTTTTTTACAATTTTGTTTGTGTTTGTATGACAATTTTGAGAACATGCTGCAAAGTCTTCTTCAGGTATAGTCTTTTATTTCTTCTTCGTTTAGGCTCTGTCTCTTTATCGATTCAAAACGGTGTCCACGGAGCGATCACTTGAGTTTAGCGAATTGCCCATAGTAGCCGAAATGGACACTCAAAATGGTTTTCACTGTTATGTCTGCAGTATCTGACTAGAAGGACAATGCGTTCATGCGTACATGGCCCTTTATTGAAACCCCGCTCGTGGACTATGCTGACTTCAACTTGCGAGCCACACCAGTCGCACTTTCTGAAATGGTCAGTCTTAAGAATTTAGTCCCATACAAAAGCGTGGAAAAAAACGCTTCTCTTCGTTGAAAATGGACTCGCTTCGTCAAAATTTGGTCCTAGTCTACCAATAAAAAATACATTCGATTTCTGCTCCATTTTTATTTGTTTTTCGATTAAATTCAAATTTGACAACTTTTAAAATGATACGAAGAATTCGTCGACAGAATTTCGATTCGGTGAACGGGTCGTATACGTAATATTTGTGGAAACTTTGAAGGCTTTTCGCAGAAGTTAAAACATGATATAAAATTTTTTGATTTTTTAGTTCATTATGTACACCCTAAAAGTAATTGTTTAAGGGCCGATTTCACATCTTCTACATAGAGCTATTTGTCACATAAACTAACAAATAACAGAGTAAAATCGACGACTATCTGACACATAGCAGCTATCTGGGAGAACAGAAATCGGCCCTAAGATGGTATCAGTTATATTTTTTATCGGCGTCCACCCTAATGTACATATGTCTTAACATCCAATCCGAAAATCAGAAACACACATCAAAAACATAACTAACGTATTACACACACAGTCACAAACACGAAAGTATTTGAGTAGAGCGCTCCCCATCCGACCAAAAGTTCGCCCGCGAATTCGCGCGCGAACCTCAAAGCGAATAAAAAACGAACAAAGCCTTCGTTTACGAATTCGCCAAACGTTCGCTTATGATACTTGTGTCTAATTCAATAAATTAAAAAATAAATTGCCAACAACAACAACGTCGCCACAATTATCAGCATCATCCTCCATTACACCACCGTCGACTTGGTTCCCATTGCAACTGCTTCCACGAAATTTTTTTCTTAAGGAAACATGCTTTGCTTCAAATAAATAATGCCGGTGCTTCCTCTTGTGTGGCATGATTTGAACACTAAAACAATTATCACATAGACAATAACACTTTAGACAAAACAATTATAAAACATCAAACCACAAAAACACTATAATGCTTTACCGAATTATTGATTGACGCACTGCAGTTTTAATGACGCCGTCTTTATTTTAAAGGCTTTAATTGCACACTAAAAGTGCAAAGTCAAAGTCCAGCAGGCGACGTCGACGCGGTGTCATTTTCGTTCGTTTTCTACCTGCTGCAGAGAGAAGCAAGATAAAAGGGAACACACAAAGAGTTTCGCTTAAACTAAACAAAATACGAATAATATTCTTCGCGAAACTTTCGCTCGAAGCGAACCTTCGCTTGTGTGCCGGGTGGGTCATTAAGAAGAATTCTTGCACACGTGCACAACACATATATACAACCACACACGTGCACCGCCGCAGCGATTACAACACTTTACACAATAATCTTAGAACTTACCTGCCAAATTCTGCTCTACATGGTGCTCCATTTTTTTCATTTTTCATCGGCCATTTAACTATTTTCTCCCTGTTTTCACTTCTTTTACAATCTAACTGCTTCTTGCAAGCATCACATAAAGAATGATGCAAAGCCCAAAACCGCTTGACGCTGCAGGCAAATCGCAAATCGAACAATGCACTGTGGGTCGAATTCCCAAATAATTGGCATAAAGTCGAAAATTTCATGGAAACAAAACTCATTTTTAATAATACACCTTAAAAGTACATGGTCTATGTACAAAGAACCGAGTAATATTTTCGATAGTTTTGCAACCCTGAAATTGTTATCGATTATCGAAGTCAGGTGATGAGTGCAGTGATTGTTGCGATAAAATTGGCGACAACTATTTGTTAACTTTGAGGACTTGCACGTCGTGTAAAGTTGCACAAAAATTTTTGCCAAAATATGGATAATAAAGGCCAGGGTATGTAGAATAAATAAATGGAAGCATTTCTTGATAATATTCAATATGTTGCTTTAGATTGTGTTGTTTCGTGTGGTCCCTAAACAGAGAAAACTTAAGAAAAGTGCAAGTCTTCTGTGGAGCAAAACTAACCTTGTGCGTGTTTGTGTGTTTTGTAATATATGTCAAAATAAAGTAGAAAGTGTGTATTAAAAGATTATAATTATCCTGTCTGCGGCTTTTTGCGGCTTTTGCGGTGCTTTAAACTTGAAAATGAGCTTAACTCTGTCATGCAACGCTGCTGGACGTATGGAAGGCAACTCTACCGCTTTTAAAAACCAGATATTTGGCCAACTAAAGGAATGTACGCTTAAAATTTGAATATAAATTACTGGAAATTCATTTTTAATTTAAACTCTAACATTTAATTCACAGTTCTCAAAACTTTGTTTTCAGATTACTTATACGCAGTGTTGCCATATAAGGGCGGTCGGGGAAGGCGTGGTCAAATTAACTTAACATTTCGTTTAAATATTATAGGTGTTATATCTATTAAAAGTACCAAGTTTCAACTCGATATCTGCAACACACGACTTTATGCCAATTATTTGGGAATTCGACCCACTGTGCTCTGTACCGAAGGTACATAGAGTATAATAAGTTTGTGCAAAAGTATGTAACAGGGAGAAGGAATCATTTCCGACTATATAAAGTATATATATTCTTGATCAGCATCAACAGCCGAGTCGATATAGCCATGTCCGTCTGTCCGTCCGTCCGTCTGTCCGTCCGTATGAACAAACAGATCTCGGAGATGGTAAGAGATAGAGGTTTGACATGTATGGGACAAATGTTTCTTATAGCTGCAGGCAGATCAAGTTTATTTTTTTTAGTTTAGAGATTTTTTTTAGAGTTTAGTTTAAAGATAGTTAGTATTTAGCAAAATGTATCGATTTGCCAAAGAAATGATAAAGATCGGATCAGCGGTTCTCAAGTTATAAGCAAAAAAGTACATCGCCCTCGTCCCACCCCCTCCCACCCATTCACAACTAACACCACACAATCTTAGAGAGAGAGAGAGAGAGAGCGCGAGGGAGAGAGTGAGAGAGAGAGAAAAAGAGAGAGAGACTTTGAGATGAGCGCACCACCAGCATTGCATTCAGCTCCTACTCCAGGTACAGAGTATGTTATAGTCGGGCTTGACCGACTTTCTCACTTGTTTATCACTTGCGCGAGTCTATTTTTGTAATAAATTTTCCACACACATAGCAAAAATTGTTAATGGTTTCTTTAGACTTGTTCATTTTGCTTTTGTGTTTGATTTTACGCAGTGTGACCGTTCAACGCTAAAATACCACCCTTTTTAAAAAAAACCACCAAGTTTTAAATGGTCACACTGCGCTGATTTAGCGATTAAGTTGTCTAGGTACTAAGCTTAACGAAGAAGTTAGTGAATTTTTTTTGGATAAAATATATATATTCTTGATCAGCATGACGAGCTGAGTTGATATAGCCATGTCCGTCTGTCCGACTGGTTCTATGCTATCTACTCCGTCAGTTTAAAAGCTATCTTAACCAAACTTTGCACGAAGTCTCTTGGTACAAATGCACAGTACATTTGTCGGAATCGACCGGATGGGATGACTATATCGTATAGCTGCCATACACAGAAAAAAAAATGCCGGGAATTTTTCACGCCTAAAAAGTGTGAGTTGATCCCGACAGTAGGAATAAATTTTTAAGTTCGAGTGGGCATATTTCATTCTAAAAAGGATTGTATTTGGTACGAATCGTACTTAACCGCCAAATGAGAGAGAGATATCGAAAACCCTGAGAGCAAAAGCAAATTCGCTCTCTTTGCTTCTTCTATCATTGCACAGTGGGTCGAATTCCCAAATAATTGGCATAAAGTCGTGTGTTGCAGATATCGAGTTGAAACTTGGTACTTTTAATAGATATAACACCTATAATATTTAAACGAAATGTTAAGTTAATTTGACCACGCCTTCCCCGACCGCCCTTATATGGCAACACTGCGCATACGTAATCTGAAAACAAAGTTTTGAGAACTGTGAATAAAATGTTAGAGTTTAAATTAAAAATGAATTTCCAGTAATTTATATTCAAATTTTAAGCGTACATTCCTTTAGTTGGCCAAATATCTGGTTTTTAAAAGCGGTAGAGTTGCCTTCCATACGTCCAGCAGCGTTGCATGACAGAGTTAAGCTCATTTTCAAGTTTAAAGCACCGCAAAAGCCGCAAAAAGCCGCAGACAGGATAATTATAATCTTTTAATACACACTTTCTACTTTATTTTGACATATATTACAAAACACACAAACACGCACAAGGTTAGTTTTGCTCCACAGAAGACTTGCACTTTTCTTAAGTTTTCTCTGTTTAGGGACCACACGAAACAACACAATCTAAAGCAACATATTGAATATTATCAAGAAATGCTTCCATTTATTTATTCTACATACCCTGGCCTTTATTATCCATATTTTGGCAAAAATTTTTGTGCAACTTTACACGACGTGCAAGTCCTCAAAGTTAACAAATAGTTGTCGCCAATTTTATCGCAACAATCACTGCACTCATCACCTGACTTCGATAATCGATAACAATTTCAGGGTTGCAAAACTATCGA
Organism: Lordiphosa clarofinis; assembly: GCA_018904275.1. Classification (NCBI taxonomy): domain Eukaryota; kingdom Metazoa; phylum Arthropoda; class Insecta; order Diptera; family Drosophilidae; genus Lordiphosa; species Lordiphosa clarofinis. The sequence goes on from JAEIGQ010000130.1 coordinate 468,222, forward strand.
AAATATTACTCGGTTCTTTGTACATAGACCATGTACTTTTAAGGTGTATTATTAAAAATGAGTTTTGTTTCCATGAAATTTTCGACTTTATGCCAATTATTTGGGAATTCGACCCACAGCATGCTGTAAGAGGCTGGAGTAACTGCATTGATTTGCACCTTGTTGTTGATGGAACAAACCGAATAGTGATTGGCTCGAGTTTTTTTCTTTGCTGAAACGTTTTATTAGGGTCATAGCCTATTTCCACTACAGCAAATATGTACCTATTTTCACATTTTATCATATATGGGTAATTATTTTTGAAGTGGGCAACTATTTTTTTTTTTATAGTCTCCAAAAATTTTAATTTTTATGTCAGGACTACAGTTTTCAACGATTTTTAATAGATTTTTCAGAATTTTACCATTGTGGGATGCAAAGATATAGCGACCGTTTATATTTGTTAAAGTTGGTTTTAACTAAATATTTAACGGGCCTAAAATAAAATAAAAATTTTCAATAAATATTGCTTTTCCTTTACTTTGTGGTAAAAATATTTGCGATGGTTGAACTGGAGGAAGAAACCGCCGAAACTTAAGAAAAGAAAATTTAAATCGCGGTTTGTGGAAAAACGGCCATTTTGAGATTTTTCAAAAAAATCAGGAGTAATCCCCATGATATTTTTAGTGATCTGGAAAAGGCTTTATGATGGGACGGCCATAACTTTCCGCGAAATGCAAAATAGGAATCAATGAAGAAAATGTTTTTTTTTTTAATTTTAACAAAATATGTAGGGGAGAGTGGGAGGTTGTGATCATAGTTTTGTTTTTCAAACATAACTAAGCCAAAAATCGATATTTTTCGATCTGTACATTTTTAATTTTAGTTAAAAGATGCACAAAACTTTCCTCATCATTAGATTAAAAAAATACATTTTTGGGATTTTTTATTATTTATTGCAAAAAAAGTGAGTTTTTGACATTCCGAAAGTTTGTGGGGGGTTGTGAGCCACCCATATAAAAGTTCAAAATTTGTGGTTTTAAGCAATTATTCTTTATTAAATGAAAAAAAGTACAATTTTTCTCAAATTCTGAATTAAGAAATATCAATGAAAAGTGAAAATAGATTGACTGCAGTGGGCTTGTTTTCTTTTAAATGAGAGCACTATTTGCTGGTGGATGTTCTTTTGTTTGCCTTTTTGGAGAGGGCATATTGAAATTGTTCAGATATTTGTAACGCATAGAAGGAAGCATCTCCGATCACATAAAGTATATATATTCTTGATCAGCATGACTAGCTGAGTTGATATAGCCATGTCCGTCTGTCATAGGAACGATCGGTTAAAGAACTAGTTTAAGTGAGAAAAACTTGTTTGTTTTCAGTGCTATCGCATCCAACGCACGTATTTATAAGTTTTTAATGATTTCACATGATATCACTAAGATTTTGGGAAATTGTCCGATATAGTATAGCTCCCATACAAAAGATGGGTTTGAAAAAAAGTCTTAGAAGAAAAACTTTTTGTTTTTAATGCTATCGGTCCCGAAATGGTTACTGATCAATACTATATGCTACTACACAATTTTGTCAAGTTTGATATAAATCGGATGACTATAGCATATAGCTGCCATAGGAACGATCGGTCGAAAAAGTAGTTTTGTTGAGAAAAACTATTATTTTTGAACATTTTACACTTTTTAGTCATGAATATATTGATGAATATTTTGTATACCTGTCATAGAACAAACTGGCAGGCATATATCAAGCTCCAAGGGTATATAAACTTCGGTCGAGCCGAAGTTAGCTTTCCTCTATTTATTAATGTATTTTTTACTTCTGTGGAGAGCTTTTCCTCTGTTTTATTGCACTTAATTGCAATATTCTCTTTGAAAGTCAAAACCGACTTTTTGGCAAAGTAGCTCACAACCCCCATATCACACTTATTTTTTGTTAATTCATATTTCTATCAAAAAGGCAATTGACCAACGATGATTCCTTCATACTTCGTTTTTAAATTACAAAAAAATTTTGATTTATGTTCACAAGTCAAAAATTAACAAAAAACGAGAAGGCCAAGCTAACTTCGTCTTTGCCGAAGTTTTAATACCCTTGCAAATGTTTTAATACAACAGAGTTAACGAACGTCAGCATTAAAACAAACCATTTTTCTGATAAAAGCCACTTTTCGACCGATAGTTTCTATGGCAGCTATAAGATATGGTCATCCGATTTTGACAAAAACTTCCAAATCTGTGTAAAAGCGTATAAAACTAATAATTGTCGAAGCGGAAGGCGTTTACATTAAAAACAAAAAAGTTTTCTTACAAAAACCCACTTTTCGACTGATAGTTCCTATGGCAGCTATAAGATATAGTCATCCGATCCGGTCGGTTCCGACATATTACACTAGTTTACAGCCAAAAAGACCCATTTCTACTGAACATTTTTTTTTAGTGTAGTTTGGAATGGTGATCTCAAAAATCAATTTCAAAAATTTTTTCATGGCTCCGTTTTTGAAATATAATTTTTTTTTATTTTTTGGTAGGGGCACTTACATTTTAAGCCATATCTCACTTTATAATTGTCAGATAGAGTCAAGCAAGATAAGAATCGAAAGGTTATTTCGCTGCCGACATTGTTTTTAAATCGGTTCATTAGTTTGACTACAATATCCAAAAATATTTCGAAAAAATCGATTTTTTGCTCGAAATTTAATTTTTGGTCGCCTGGAAAAAATATAAAAAAACCCAAAAAAACTATTTTTATTTTTTCTACATATGAACCGCACTTCTACGAAGAAAAACAGATATCGATGATCAAAATCTGTGAACAAACACAGGAGCTGTAAGCAATTTAGTGCAAAAAAATGTGATATTTTCCTAAATATTTTAAAATAAATTTTCGTTTGCTTCGACTTTTTGTTCCGTTTTTAATTTTTATTTTTGTTCTGGCTTTTCGTTCACTTCATAATTTGACCAAAAACGAAGAAAAGTACAATGTTAATTTTTGGAAACACACAATATACTCAAATTTGACTGTTAGTTCCTCTACTCAATTTGATCCATCTATGGTACGTGTTACACGATTTTTCTCACAAATACCTTATTTTCTTCGTAAAAGTGCGATTCTTAAGTAGAAAAAATAAAAATAATTTTTTTGTATTTTTTTATATTTTTTCTAGTCGTTTAAAAATGAAATTTCTTGGATTTTCGAGCAAAAAATCGATTTTTTTGAAATATTATTGGTTGTTGAATTCAAACTACTGAACCGATTTAAAAACAATGCTCCACGCAATTATTGGCAGCTCTATTACCTTTCGATTTATTTCTTACTTGACTCTATCTGAAAATTATGAACTGAGATATGGCTTAAGATGTAAGAGTACCTACCAAAAAAATTAAAAAAATTAATATTTCAAAAACGGAGCCATGAAAAAATTTTTGAAATCGATTTTTTAGATCACCATTCCAAACTATACTAAGAAAAAATTTCAGCTGAAATGGGTCATTTTTTTTTTTTATTTTTGTAAACTAGTGTTATCAGTGTGCAGTAAAAAGAAGACTCTGTGCAAAGTTTCAGCCCGATAGCTTTAAAACTGAGAGACTAGTTTGCCTAGAAACAGACAGACAGACAGACGGACAGACGGACAGACAGACGGACGGACAAAGCTCAATCGACTCAGCTCGTCGCCCTGATCAAGAATATGTATAGTTTATAGGGTCGGAAATGAATATTTCTATGCGTTGCAAACTTCTGGGCAAAATTATAATACCCTTTGCAAGGGTATACAAAAAGTCGAGTTCTGGTGCGTAAACTTAGTACCCTTAAGTATACCTTCAGAAAAAATGTTTTTGATTTTTTTTATTAGCTAAATCGTTCTATTAGGATCTTATAAACATCCTGAAAAACTTTCAAGCTGATCCGGAAATTAGTTTTAATGAAATAAACAAAAACAATTATTTTTTCCGACCCTTTTATAAAAAATTTTTTTCCATCGACCTACGCATTTTTAAAAAATTCTTAGTTTTTTTACTTTTTTGCTCAAAAACTTTATAAATATTTTTAAAATGTTAGATTTTTTGGGAAAAAAAATTTTTGAAAAAAAAAATTTTACTTGGAAATTTTTGGAAATCTTATTTTTTACCATGTCTTGACGCACTTTGACCCAAATTTCTGGAGAACTGCTCCACCGATTTTCATAATTTCCGATCCAAAATATCCTAGTTCACACCAGAATTACATGAATTCTTAACAAAACCCCATCTTAAGTTTTCAATTCAGATCATCCGTTCTCAAAAAATTTGCAACCATGGGCCTATGTTTTAAATTTTTGCTTAACTTTGAACAGAAATACAACAACAACCGCAGCTACAACAACAACAACAAAAATTACTAAATTAAATTTAACCGATTAACTATCGAATGAAAAAACCGCTTCTTAATACCACTTATAGTTTTTGAATAATTTAATTTTTGTAAACCTTTAAAAAATGACACCTGAAGGTAAACAGTACCCTTTAAGAATGTTTTGACTGATGAGTTGCTAGGCAAAAGTTAGGTAATAAGAAGGGCAACACTTGACATAAACAAAAAGTAATTTTTTTTGTGGCTAATATTCGAGTGGCTCACAACCCCCAGCGGCTCAGAACCCCGCACTCTCCCCTACATAACAATCATATGTTTTAGAGATATTAAGATCTTCAATTTTTAATCCCGACTTTCCTTCATCAAAATTTTTTTTATCGACATTCGTATTTTTAGAAATTCCAAATGTGTAAAGAATTTAAGAGAGCCCGCAGACAGCATAAACAATTCATCCGCACCAGCTTCCCAATAAGCTATTGGGTGCGTGACGACATCTTCAATATATTCTAACACTGACACATAATATTGCAGCATATTGCTGCATCCATCGTGTATGATTAGTTCATAAATACGATTTTAATTTGTAAGTATTACCAGATGTTTAGGATAGCCAAATAATTTGCATCTTTGTATTTCCTTAGTAACTTTTTCGATATATCATATATAAGAAAATCGATAATCGTCAATATCGGCATACAAAATATCATATCGGAATAACCCTTATCGTCCAACAAAAATATCGCATTATCGATAAAATATTGACAACCCTAGTTTTGACGCACTTTGACCCAAATTTCTGGAGAACTATTTAACCAATTTTAATAACTTTTTTTCGGTGAAAGCAAACACCCAAATGATTCACATCCACGTTGGAAATCTATCAAAAGAAATTTATTTGTTATCTCGGAACCACTTTTTTCAAAATGGTTGCAAAAATTTAAAGAGTATCTGTTAATCGATTTTCAAGTTTTTTTTAATTACTCAGAATACCCACCATTCTGGTGTGATCTAGGATATTTTTGATCGATCGAAAAATACGGGAGCTAGGACCAACAGAGTGAGAATAAAAAGTAGATTTTTGAAATTTTGACTTTGAGACCTAATAACTTCGCTATTTATTGACTGGTACAAAATATCCAAGTTCACACCAGAATTACATAATTTCTTAACAAAACCTCGTTTCAGTTTTACATTCAGACAATCCGTTCTCAACAAATTTTTGCAGCATGGGCGTATGTTTTAAATTTTTGCTTAACTATGAACAGCAATAGAACAGCAACCGCAAATACATACAACAAAAATAAAAATTACAAAATGTAATATAAATTATAATTAATTAATAAAAAATCCCGCTTCTTAATATCACTTATAGTTTTTGTATAACTTAATTTTTTGCAAAACTTAAAAAATTACACCTGAAGTACTGTAAACCTTAAAAGGAGAAGACATGTAGACTTTGAAAGCCAAAATCATTTGATGAATACGGAATCTTCCATGTCTTTAAAGAAGTTCGGACTTGGGTTGTATACTCTCTCTCTTTAAATTGTCACAATGTCTTCATCGAAATCTTACAGTGAGTCGAAGGAAATAGACCGGCTCCAATTCATTTTACAAATTATTTTGTTTAGCACAAATTAATAACCCACCCAAAATAATTGCAATTTACTGTGAATGGCAAAATGTCTAATGCCTTTCTAACACATAGTGGCTATCTGGAGGTCGAAATGGCAGAAAGCTTATGATGCAAATAGTTGACAATGAAATCAAAATTTCACTCTTTGTGGGATTATCTGATACATAGCAGCTATCTGGAAGAAAAGAAAACGGGCCTTAATTTGATGTACCACATCAATTTTATACAATAAGTCATTTAACGAATTCGAACTCGTTAATTTTTGTCAAAAGTGAAAACCAGAACAGGCCTGAGTTATACTTATATTTCAAAACTTACAGTTTATGCTGGCTCGTGGTCACATATGCTTGCACTTACCTTCAACACATCACATCACGACGCAGGCTAGTTAACCGTACAGCTATTTCATTGTCTCTGCCAAATCATCACCTGTCTTTGAATGATCCACACCAGCCAGCAGCTACCTCTTCATGCCTGCAATGTCAAAATCGCTTGGGATTCCCAAGTTGGGAACACCAATACGACTTAACAGCAAAAACTGACACAACGAGAAAGAAACGATATCGGAAACGATATCGGAAATGAGTGAACTACGATGTTTAACCCGACAAGACTCTCGTAATCGGATCGGAAAATAGAAATAGAAATAAACACATATTTCCAGCAGTCGGATAAAATATTTACTGTGATACGTTTTTAAATTAAAAATTTACCGGAGAAGTATACTATATTACTTCTGAACCCGTAGTAATATCAAGGAAATATCGCAAAAGACTCGCAAGAAATGGCTGCAGGCAATAAGTCCCCAATGAAATAAGTCCCCAAACGATAAAATGAAATAAGTCCCCAAATTTGGGGAGTTATTTCATAATGAAATAACACCCCAATTTAAATTATGAAATAAGGCCCCACTGAAATGAAATAAGGCCCCAACAAAAAATGAAAAAGGGCCCCAAATTTGGGGTGTTATTTCATAATGAAATAATACCCTATTTTGAAAAATGAAATAACACCCCAATTTTTCAATTCTATTTTTTTTGTTCATTTCATTGCTTTATTCAATTTATTCAATAAAATAAAAACTATTGGCAGTCTCTGACGAACAGCCGAAGTGATCGGACGCTTTATTCTGAACGCGGAAGAATCAACGGAGCTTTCAAAAGCATAAAAGCTTTCTCAACAACTCACTCTCTATTTTCGTTTTTTTCAAACCAAGAACAACTAGTCATCCTAACTGTAAACTAAAGCGAACAAGAGCACAACAAAAATGCACCCTACAATGGGGCTGCCGCCAGATCCACCAGACTTAGCAAAGTCAAACAACGTACCAATTTCAACAATGAATCTCTCACTTGGACCAAAATACCTTATAATGGAAAGAGTTAACATCAATACAGATATTTCATCAAATATAAATGATAGCAACAGCAACGTAGAAACTCTGGAGAAAGTTTCGCCATTTTTGATTAAAAAAATGATAGACCACACATGTGACGGTGTAGTGGACATGTGCAAGAAGATGAGAAACGGAGCCGTCTTAATCAAGACCAAAGACCACCGACAAGCAAGCAAACTGTTAAAACTTAAGGAACTATCAAATGAAATTACCGTTAAAGTCACCGAACACCCATCATTAAATTTTTGCAGAGGAGTCATTTATTGCTACGATCTCCTATCGATTTCTGAGGAGGAGATTCTAAAGGAACTCAGCAGCCAATCTGTGTGCGCAATTAGAAAAATAACTAAAAGAAAGGGCGATCAACAGATTGAAACTGGACTTATTATCCTTACATTTGCTCTACATGACCTTCCTGAATATATTTTTGTCGGATATGAGAAAACCAATGTTCGTACCTACATCCCGCTACCCATGCGTTGCCGAAAATGCCTACGATTTGGACACACGATTCGTATCTGCCGATCAACCGATCCCGCATGCACTACATGCGGACAAAAACAACACTGCGATATTGACGAAATGACAAAATGTTCAAATGGTTTACACTGCGTCAACTGCACCGGATTAAATTTTGAAAATAATCACTCATCTTTTGACAGGAAATGCCCTGTTTTTATCAAAGAACAGGAGATTATTGCCATTAAAACACGTCTTAAACTTGACAACAAGGCTGCACGATCAGTCTACCATTCTAAGCACCAGGGAGAATCAACATTTGCAGCAGTAGCAAAGCAAAATGCATCAACATCTGCGACATCGACTACAACAAATTCCAATACAAAAGTTGCTCCATCACAGAAAGCAACCACCAGCTCTGATTTCACCACATCATCCAAATTACCCACAACATCAAACAACAACCAACGGAACATCACTACCTACGAGGACATTGATGACTACAACGAGACATCGAAGGTCGCTCCCATAACCCAAAAAGGTAATGGTACAACGCCGAAAAAAATTAAAATCCTTCCAAAGAAAACATCAAAAAGAGTAATCAATCAAATCAAGGCGTCCACAAAAAAATCGAAACTTTCCCAAAACAAACGTAATTCTAGTCCTAATTCTAAGTCTGAATCAGATGAGTCAAATTTTTATTCTGACTTAGCAGAAAGTATGAATTAAATTACCAAATTTGTACAGATCTCGGTTGGGCTGACAGGTGGGGAAGCAACTTTAGCTTCTCCCTTTGTCAGTTCAGCTGAGATCTTTCTTCAAACACTATAAATAGCTCATATCAGTTATTATATAATATATATCTTACTCATCTACTTAATTTTTAACCCAAAAGCTATCAAAATGTCTCTTAAAATCCTTCAATGGAACATTAAAGGCTACGTAAATAACTATAGTGAGCTATTAATAATAATTAAAGAACATTCACCTCACATAATATCTATTCAAGAAACACATATATTTGATAACAACAATTTACCTGTACCCATTAATTACACTTTGCTAACATGTGATGCGTCCAACAGTTTTGGTGGAGCAGGCATCTTAGTACATAAATCAATACAATATACAGAGCTTAACCCGAACAACGATCTAGGAACAGTTGCCATAGAAATTCAATCAAAACAAAAAATAGCAATCTTTTCAATTTATATTCCTCCAAACAAATCTTTTTCTAATCAGAGTCTTCAAAATGTACTTGGTCAACAGAATATCCCTTCTGTTATTACAGGGGACTTCAACAGTTGGCACACCAACTGGGGATCCCCTCAAAATAACAAAAGAGGCAAAATTTTGGCAAAATTCATAGAACACTCACGTTATATTATATTGAATGACAAGTCACCTACCCACTACACAACCCACAACACATTTACACACATAGATATATCACTATGCTCCCCACAAATTGCACCATTTACAGAATGGAAGATTTTCAACGACCTTTGCGGTAGTGATCATTTTCCTATTTTGATTTCCTTATTTCCATACTCTAAAACAGAAAATATTTCGAGACCCTTTTTTAAAACTAATGAAGCAGATTGGAAGTTATTTTATCGAATTAGTGAAGACCTGAACAACAAAATTCAAATAAGTTCAAATATTAACAAAGAAGCCGCCAACATTAACAAAATTATTTTACAAAGTGCACATAACGCCATACCACAAACATCGCCGCACAAATTTAATCATAAAGTCCCTTGGTGGAACAAAACGCTAAATGATCTACGAATTAATAAAAATAAAACTTGGAGAATTCTTAAACGTAATATAACTGAAGAAAATATGGTAAATTACAAAAAAGCCAATGCAATGTTTAGAAGACAGCTAAAACTTAGTAAAAAGGAGGCCACGATCACATTCACATCTACAATAGAACCATCTACACCAACTGCTAAAATATGGACGAACATAAGACGCTTCTGTGGGTTAAATCCAATAAAAAGTATACATTGCATATCTAATCCTTTGAATAAGGAAATAAGAACATCTAAAAAGACTATAGCAGATTGTTTTGCAAATTATTGGTCTGAGCTATCTGATGACAAAACCTTCAGTAGTCAATACATAGATGAAAAATACAAACACACAAATGATAATTTTACCCCATCACCAACTGCACAACTTATAGAGAAAGAAATTACACTTATAGAACTTCAATCTAGTTTACAAACTTTAAAAGGAACAACACCAGGACTCAACAGAATATCATACCCCATGATTAAAAATTCCGCATACACAGTCCAACACAGAATTGTAAATCATTTCAACAATATATTTTGTAACTTTATACCTCAGGCATACAAACACAGTTTAGTTATCCCCATTTTAAAACCCAATTCCAATAAAACCGAAGTATCCTCATATAGACCAATTTCGTTAAACTGCTGCTTAGCCAAAACACTTGACAAAATCATAGCAAGACGACTTTGGTGGCTTGTCACTAAAAATAAATTCTTACACCAGAATCAGTTTGGATTTAAAAGAGGTAAATCAGTTACTGAGAGTCTTCTTTATGCTGATTTTCTAATAACTAAATCTTTAGCCAGTAAAAAACATACCTCAATCATCACCCTTGATTTTTCAAAGGCTTTCGATAGAGTTGGGGTTCACACAATAGTTGACCAGTTATTAGAATGGAAAGCAGGGCCTAAAATAGTTCAATATGTTAAAAACTTTATGTCAAACCGTAAACTTGTTGTTAGGGTTTCTTCAGAAACATCTCATTTTCTACCTTTAAATAACGGCATTCCTCAAGGATCACCAATATCCGTGATATTATTTCTTATTGCATACAATAAGCTGGCCAATATAATAGCCATGCAGAAAGAGATTAAATTTAGTGCCTATGCAGATGATTTTTTTCTCATAATTAATTTTAGTAAACACAAAACTATCAATTTCAATCTAGACTTGCTATTCCAAAACATACAAAGTTGGTGCTCCTATTCAGGAGCAGCCATATCTATAAACAAATGCCAACACCTACATATCTGTAGGAAACATAACTGCTCCTGCACTATATCATCTAATAATATACAAATACCATCAGTTTCACACATAAAAATTTTAGGATTAATTATTAACGAACGTTACACATGGCATTCTCATGTCAACAATCTTAGAGCCTCATTGTCTAAAAGCCTTAATGTAATTAAGTGTCTTGCTAGCCCAAGATTTAATTGTAGCACACAATCTTTACTTACGGTGGCTAGGGCCATTTTAATATCTAAAATTGATTATGCTCTATTCATATATGGCTTTACACATACGTCTATATTAAACACAATCAAAACGTCTTTAAACGCTGCAATAAGAATGTCACTTGGTGCATTTCGATCAACGCCAATTAACAATATGTTATTAGAAGCGAACATTCCATCAATTGAAGTTAAGAGAGACTATTTAACAGCAAAACTATTTAAAAACTTACTTAATTCTAACGATACACCCATCGGAAAACTTATTAAAAATCACAAAAAAACTTCATCCAACAAAAAGTTAATTTCATCAATAGATCGATCAATTATTATGTCTAAAACGAACACATTGCCTTACCTTCCACAAAAAATACAATATTTGCAACCTTCTTGGTTTTTGCCAAAAAATGCAATAGACACATCGTTACGAATACACAGTAAACAAGAAACACCATGTTACATATACCGACAGCACTTTAATAGAATTAAAAACAATTACAAGACACATACTTTTATTTACACTGACGGTTCTCAACAAAATAATATTACGAACTTTGCTATTACTACAGAAACACACACTTTAAAGTATGGTAATCTACCATTCTACTCTCCCAGTATTTTCGTCTGAAATAATTGCTATTTTAGAAGCTCTTGAACTAATTAAAAAATTAAAAGGATCATTTGTAATATGCTCCGATTCTCTATCAGCTTTAGATTCCATATCTAATATTAACAATTCAGACAAATATCCCTCCATTATTAGATCACTATTAACAACTCTCCAACCTAGAGTGAGGTTAATATGGATCCCTGGTCATGTACAAATTCAGGGAAATGAGCTAGCTGACCATATGGCCAAAGCTTCTGCTCATATGCCTCTAATTAGTACATCAAATACAAATATCAAGGACATCAACAAATACTTAAAAAAAGAACTCATTCGTCAACAGGATAGCTTCATTTCGCAGTGTAGTAATTGGTACAGAATCCTAAACCAGAACGTTATCCATACAAATGACTACCTTAGCATCAGCTCACAAAACCAAATAACCCGGCTTGACCAAATCAAAATCATTCGCCTACGATTAGGGCACACTAGATTAACTCATCAACATTACTTAAACCACAATCTTTCCGCATTATGTAATCTTTGTCAAACCAATAGTACCCTTAATATCCAACACATACTACAATCCTGCCCAAGCTTAACCAACATTAAAATAGAAATTTTCCAGCAAGAAAACCCAATTGACATATTAGCAAACCCAAATGAAGAAAACATCAACAAAATTCTCAAATTCTTACGAAAATCCCAGTTATACAATGAAATTTAAAAAATAGTTTGAAAAAAAAAAAAAAACACGAAAATGTAAATACCACCTAATGTATATAAGTACGCACAGTAGATTTAATAACCTAAATTTAAGAATACACTGTAATCAAGAATATGTAATAATTTCTAGCTGAAGGTCCTGGCAGCCATTGCTAGTTAATTCACTTATCTTAAAGTTTAAACTTTAAGATTAGTTTATATAAATAAATAAATAAAAAAAACTATTGGAAATACCTAATATAAAATTTTAAAATATATTCTTATTTGGATTTTTAGTGAAACAAACTACCTATAACATTAAATAATAATACAAATTTTTTACACAAAAATCGCGCAATTTTTTTGATTGACACAATTTTTTTGATATAATATAAAAAGTTTTCATATAAAAACAAGTGAGAAAGTCGGTCAAGCCCGACTATAACATACTCTGTACCTGGAGTAGAAGCTGAATGCAATGCTGGTGCTGCGCTCATCTCAAAGTCTCTCTCTCTTTTTCTCTCTCTCTCACCCTTTCTCTCTCGCTCTCTCTCTAAGATTGTGTGGTGTTAGTTGTGAATTGGTGGGAGGGGGTGGGGCAAGGGCGAAGTACTTTTTTGCTCATAACTTGAGAACCGCTGATCCGATCTTTATCATTTCTTCGGCAAATCGATACATTTTGCTAATTACTAACTATCTCTAGAAGGTACGAAACGTCTATCTTCAAAACTGTAGGAGATATAACCTTTTTTCCGAATTGCGGGGGCGGGAGGGGGCGTGGCAAAAATTAAAAATAAACTTGATCTGCCTGCAGCTATAAGAAACATTTGTCCCATACATGTCAAACCTCTATCTCTTACCATCTCCGAGATCTGTTTGTTCATACGGACGGACGGACGGACAGACGGACGGACAGACGGACGGACAGACGGACAGACGGACAGACGGACATGGCTATATCGACTCGGCTGTTGATGCTGATCAAGAATATATATACTTTATATAGTCGGAAATGATTCCTTCTCCCTGTTACATACTTTTGCACAAACTTAATATACTCTATGTACCTTCGGTACAGAGTATAAAAATTTCGTCTGCGGCGCTAAGATTTTTTATAATAGACAATATAATTACCTCGTCAAAATACAGCATTTTCTGTTCTTTGACGTAGAACAAATTTCCAATTCGCCGTAATGCAACAATTTTTTCGCACTTCATAATTTTATCTCGCACTTGAACGTCTGCTTTACACAATGCAAATCACTAAACTGATGAACAAACTCAAAAGGTTATCACTGAACTAATTGTAAAACGGTACTTTTGCACATCTGTACAAAAATGCATCAAATACTAAGTCAGAAAACGCAGACAGATAAGAAAATTAACCGTTATTGGAATTTTTTTTCCATATATCAGCAAAAATAAGAGAAATGAAATAAGACCCCAAAAAATTCATATTAAAAATTGGGGTCTTATTTCCGCGAAATGAAATAAGACCGCAAACCTAATTTTTGGGGCCTTATTTCATTTTTTCTTTTGGGGACTTATTTCATTTTGAAATTTTATTTAGGAAATAAAGCCCCAAAAAATGAAATAACACCCCAAATTTGAGAAAAAATCGTTGTTTTTGTTTTCCATATACATTTTTGGGGCCTTATTTCATTTTTTTTGGGGCCTTATTTCATTGGGGCCTTATTTCGCAGCGCCGCAAGAAATACATAGCGTTTGCAAGACTTTTATATGTTTCATTTCCGTACTATTTTCCAAACAAAATTGCGATTCTTATGAAAAATTTATTATAATGCCTTTCTTTGATATAAGTCACGTCTTAAAACAGATATTAAGGGTACCACAGAATTCACTAGCGACTTGCCAATGTCTTGTCGGACCCGATTGATCCTTAGTTCGAGTCTCTTAAGCACTTTCACGTAAAACTTGGCATTGTCGGTTTGTCCAGGAAGAACAATTTCATGGTGGACGATGCCTTTGAAGTCAACAAAGACAATGAGTTTTCATTTTAGATTTGCTTTCTTTCCTTCTTCCCACAGATCCATGATCCATTCAAAAATAGGGTGTCACTTTCACACATCTCCAGGTGCTCGGAGTCAACTGACCAGCCGCTCGTTCGTTAGCAAGGAACGCCCTCTACCGAATCCAGTCGGAGCGCGCACGCGCATGTATGATTACAGGATTTGCATAGAATAGAAGGGTTTCGATCTTGCGAGTGACTGCGGACTGCAGGTTTACAGAATGTTACAGTCGGACTTGACAGACTTTCTAACTTGTTTAAGGTACAATTATTGCTAAAGCAAAGCTTAACATTTAACACACACAACAGATTAACATATTTTGTCACACTTGGTTCGGTTTAAGGTTTGGTTTGCTGTGAAGAATAAGTCGGCTTCCCAGGTTCGAAACCGGTTTGTTTTCGACTTTGTTTGGTAATTAACAGACTATTTTGCTACATTATAATCCATGGGCATCTGTCATTTAAGGCGAATAAAAAATCGATTAGTCACCCATGTAGAATTTACTAGAAACTAGATCTTCTTGACTGCAAATGAAGTTTTGTTTTTTTCTTTTTAATTTTTTAAAATGTGTACTCTCTTTCTTGGCAATACTGGCACAGTTTGACATATTTATTTGGCATCAGCTGCAGTCTGGACGCAGTTTATGCCCCTGAAAGGCAACTGACAGTTGTATACATTTTTTTTATAGTTTTGATTTATTTGTATTAAATGGTAGGGTCAACCTTTCCAATGCGTTTACAATGGCAAAGGCTCCAATTGTAATCAGCCTTTTGTCCGTTGTTGGGGTCACAACGATCAGGGGCCTACATTGACAGGTAGCCAAGTTAACAACAATAACGTGCAGCTTTAATTAACTCAAATATAAAATGGAATTAGAGAGGTGAGCCTCAGCAGCGGGCGGCCATAATGCGTTGAAATGGTCAACCAGCAGATGGACAGCCCAAACAGAGCTTTTTATATTTATTAACCTTACACAGTGGGCCAGCCGGCCAGGAAGCTGGGAGCGCCTTGGATGGCCGCAACAATAACTGTAATTTCGCTTTATGACAGCAAATCACAACCGAAACATAAAGGCAGCAGAAGGACAAGCCGAACAGAACAGAAGAGCACAGGACAACATTCTGGTTAGCTGCGCAGTGAGTTGTGTGTGTGTACGGTGCACTGAATGGGCAGGGACATTAAGTACGAGTCGGAGTCAGAGGCTGCGTATACGCAATCTCTTCTTATGGACAATTGATGTCTGTGTTGTCGCTGCTGCTGCTCCAGTTACTGGACATGGCCGTTGTT
Source organism: Lordiphosa clarofinis (assembly GCA_018904275.1). Taxonomy (NCBI): domain Eukaryota; kingdom Metazoa; phylum Arthropoda; class Insecta; order Diptera; family Drosophilidae; genus Lordiphosa; species Lordiphosa clarofinis. Next base: position 483,943 of record JAEIGQ010000130.1, read on the forward strand.
TGCCAGCCGGTCGCCGGACCGGCTCGTTTGTAATGTTGTTGTTAAGTCCGGAACATGACATTAGCCATTAACTCGCTGCATGCACTCCTTCGCTTGCCTTTGGTTTACATTCGCAAATAAAACACAGGCGGAGCCAGCAAACACGCCGAATACAAGAACAAACACAGAATCACAGTTGAAATAAAAATGTATAAAAAAGGACATTTGAATTGGACTTATGGGACCACAACAAGCGCCACAGTACACACTCACACACACACACAGACACTGAGCAACATTTTATTCTTATTACACCACAGGGGAAGGCAGGAGGTGGTGCGAGTGGGCAGATACAGATACATTTGCAGAAGAAGCAACAACAATGTGAGTTGGTCCATTCCCACAGTTGGCAGTGGCTCAGCAGTAAAGGGTTAAGACAGACAATGAGGTGTCATTGTCATTCCCTGATCTGGTCAGCATTATACAATAACTAGCAAGGCCAACCCTGTGGCCGGAGCAAGCAGTCGCACAAGTGAACAGAGGGAAAATGTTGTTTCTCTTCGTTGAAACTCAATTTGATCAAATCAAAAATTAAACAAATGGCTAGAACCAAAAAATTTGTTCTTCCTGAAGTCTGTGTCTCAATTATAGGTTTCGTCTTTCCCTCACACATTTCCAAGTACACAAAGAAAAATAAAAAGAATTTCAAGGTTCTTCATAAAATGTTTCAAATTAAATTAAGAGATCGAAATACATTTAGTCTCGAAACAGATCTGAGTAGCTCTAGTGCACTTAAAAAAATATGCGATTTTTAATCATTTGTTTTTGAAAATTTAAAATACAGAATGTTTGCAACAGTAAATAAAATATTTATTTGGAGCATGATTATTTCATGTACATGTTTCCTCAACTACGTTTTACCATACTTTTTCCAGCTTTTCAGCTGAAAACTCATTAATGTCAGCTGTAATATTGTCTTCCAGGCCTTTATTTGTGTCCAGCTTGTCTTTGAACACGAGAGACTTCACGTAGCCGCACAAAAAATACTCTAATGAGGTAAAGATACATGATCTTGGCTTACAATAAACTGGTCCAAATCGTGATATTAAAATGAAAAACCCTAAAAGCAAAATATAAAGCCCTTTCGCACTTTACCAAATTGTAATATTTTACTGTTTGGTTTGTCATTAGTTCCCAAATACATAAAGTTTCAGAAGGTTAACAGGGTAGCACAAGTTGCAAAAGTAGATTTTCAATTGGCTTATTTTCAACGTGTTTGTTTTGCCCAACTCACCCGAATATAACAACTTTGCTACCAGCTTAATTCTACTTGTATTCCGACTAAGTGTAGGACAGTATTTTTTTGTTACTAGTTGTCAAAATCACTGCAGGGTTTTTAGAGCGAACTCTTTTACGGACGTCTGGCTGGGGGACTAAATCTTAAATAATTTTGTCTTTGCGACAGATTCTTTTGGTGTATGTCTATTCTCTAAGAATTTTGTTTTACCGTAGAAGCAGGTGGGTTGTGTGAGGAGTGTGATGGTGTGAGGGGAAGTGGGGTGAAGTTAGTGGGAAATGGGGGAAAAAGGAGTTGGAGTTCTGGGTGGGGAAGTAGGGGGTGAAGTAAGGGTGGAAAGAGTGGCTGCATTGGCTGCTCCCCTGGGCCTGACAACATTCCTAGCTGTGTGCTCGAAGAGTGTTGTATTTCTATATACCATCCATTGGACTTACAAAGCGTCGGTCAACTAGTGAGTCTAGACTCTAGAGTGACTTAACAGTGTCCTAACAGTGACTTAACCGAGACCTAACAGTGAATTATCAGTGACATAACAGTGACTGAACAGTGACTTGACATTGACTCGGCAGTGTCTGAACAGTGACTTGTCAGTGACCAAATTTTTATACACTGTACCAAAGGTACATAGAGTATACATATTAAGTTTGTGCAAAAGTATGTTCTCCCTGTTACATATTTTTGCACAAACAAAGGAATGATTTCCGACTATATTAAGTATATATATTCTTGATCAGCATCAACAGCCGAGTCGATATAGCCATGTCCGTCTGTCTGTCCGTCCGTATGAACAAACAGATCTCGGAGATGGTAAGAGATAGAGGTTTGACATGTATGGGACAAATGTTTCTTATAGCTGCAGGCAGATCAAGTTTATTTTTAATTTTTGCCACGCCCCCTCCCGCCCCCGCAATTCAGAAAAAAACGTTATATCTCCTACAGTTTTGAAGATAGACGATTCGTACTTCTATAGTTAGTTAGTAATTAGCAAAATAACACCACACAATCTTAGAGAGAGAGAGAGAGAGAGAGCGAGAGAAAAAGAGAGAGGGAGCGAGAGAAAAAGAGAGAAAGACTTTGAGATGAGCGCAGCACCAGCATTGCATTCAGCTTCTACTCCAGGTACATAGTATGTTATAGTCGGGCTTGACCGACTTTCTCACTTGTTTTTACATAATTTTCCATTTTTATACCCTTGGAGAGGGTATATTAAAATTGTTCAGATGTTTGTAACGCATAGAAAGAAGCATCTCCGACCACATAAATTATATATATTCTTGATCATCATGACGAGCTGAGTTAATATAGCCATGTCCGTCTGTTTCTATGCCATCTCCTCCTCAGAAAAGTACGGTACATTTTTCGTTTCGTACTGTACGAAATCGCAAGTACGGTAAATAATTTGCAACGCACCGACCGAAAAAAGCAAGTACGGTACAGCGTCGTAACGCACCGGCCGATAAATATAAGTACCGAAATTTTTGTGTTCAGCACTCGTACGTACTAAACAATTTTAGTTAAGTACAATTAAGCAGGGTTCGTAAGATAACACACATTTGTTTTTTACACGCCCAATATTAACACAAAGAAAAAATTCAGTCTGTAAAAATTTTTATTTTCACAATTTTTTAGAGAAGAAAATAAAAATTTTTTCATGTTATTAACACGAGAATTTTTTTCCCGCTTGTTACTAACACGAGTGAAAAAAATTTATGCTAACATCTGTGAAAAAAAAATCCACAAAATTTTTCACACAATATTTTTCTCACGGGTGTGAAAAATTTTCAGAAATTCTTTTCATTGCAATTGTATTGGTGTGTATGTGAGAAGCGCTGACTCTGGCCGCAACGCTGTACCATATTGAAGCAAAACATTCGTCCTTTAACTCTGTTTGCAATGGTATCGCATTATAGGGAATATCCCTTTTTATGAGGGCCATAAAAATTGGCGTTCCCCAGTTTTCGCAGCAACCTGTTAACCGTCAATTGGCTGGGAGTCAAAATAGGTAAGAGTTAACCATTTTAAAAGAAAGAGACAAATGCATATTATACAGGTACTTTTCTGGTGACGCCGCGTAAAATGTAATTGATTTTTTGTCTTCAAATAATTTGTTTTGACTTTTATTCGCAATTAATACAATTTCTTTTTACTATTACTATTTAATAGTCGAATGTTTGGAGTCAATGTGGACATTTGCGGTCACAGCTGCATAGTGCTGCTGTAGGCAGGTCATTAGACAAATCGGCTCGATCGCACAAAAAAGTGTGTGCCTTTTACCCACCCCCCCGTTTGTAGTCGGCCTGAGCTCAGGCTAGCCGACGCGTCTCACATACACACTAGAGTTGTGCCGATTTTGTTGAACTAGTTCAAATGAACTAGTCTTTAAAATGAACTAATGAACTAGGTCTTGGTTTTGAACTATAGTTCATATTTTGAACTATGTATTTCTCAGTTTTTGAACTATAGTTCATATTTTGAACTATAGTTCATATTTTTAACTATAGTTTATATATTGAACTATAGTTCATTTGAACTATAGTTCAAAAAATGAACTATAGTTCAAAAAATGAACTATAGTTCAAATAAACTATAGTTCATGAAAAAATGAACTAATGAACTAGGTCATTAAAATGAACTAAAATTTCCAACTCTAATACACACCAATACAATTGCAATGAAAAAAATTCTGAAAATTTTTCACACGCGTGAGAACGATATTGTGTGAAAAATTTTGTGGATTTATTTTTACAGATTTTAGCAAAAATTTTTTTCACTCGTGTTAGTAACACGCGTGAAAAGAATTCTCGTGTTAATAACATGAAAAAAATGTTTATTTTCTTCTCTAAAAAATTGTTAGTAAAACGTGTGAAAATTAAAATTTTTTTCATTGATGTTAATTATCGTGGCAGAAAAATATCTTTTGTGCATTTTACGAACCCTGCAATTAAGTACAAAATGGTTTTTAGTTTTGAGCGGTAATATTGAGAACAAAACATTGTTTCCCACTAAAACCCATTTTCCGACCGATCAAGTGTATTGCAGCTACAAGAAGTAGTCATCCGATCCGCTCGGTTCCGACTTATTAGCAGCGTGCAGACAAAAGAACACTCTGTGCAAAATTTCAGCTCGATAGCTTCTTAACTGAGGGGCTAGTTCGCGTAGAAACAGACAGACGGACGGACAAAGCTTAATCAACTCAGCTTGTCATGCTGATCAAGAATTTATATATAATACTTTATGTGGTCGGAGAAGATTCGTTTATGCGCTGCAAACCTCTGGGCAAAATTATAGTACACTTTCCAAGTGTATAGAAACTGAAAAATTCCTTTTTGGCGCGTGCCACTTTCAGCTAGTATAGCACAGGTGTTAAGAGGGATAGCATTTTAAAAATATTTCCTTTGTAAATGAGTAAAGGGTATATAAATATCAGGCTCTCTTTCTTTCTTAATTGCTTTAACACAGTTCGACAAAATCCAACTTTTTTTTTAAAGACCCGGCATAATACCCTTAAATTACACTGTGATAGTCAAAAAAAAAGACAAGACCAAACTCGACGGTTTCCCCCTATTTCGGGTCCTACGAATCGAACTGCATCATTACTTTTTTGAGTTACAATCATGGTTTCATACAAAATTTTTTGTTGAAGTTTTTCATTGTATGGCAGCTACAAGAAGTAGTTATCCGATCCGGTCGGTTCCGACATATTAGCAGCGTGCAGAGAAAAGAAGACTCTGTGCAAAATTTCAGCTCGATTGCTTCAAAACTGAGGGACTAGTTCGCGTAGAAACAGACGGACGGACGGACGGACAGACGGACGGACAAAGCTTAATCGACTCAGCTCGTCACGCTGATCAAGAATTTATATACTTTATGTGGTCGGAGATGATTCCTTCTATGCGTTTCAAACTTCTGGGCAAAATTATAATACACTTTTCAAGTGTATAAAAATGTTAAAGTGTTTAAAGTGTTAAATGTTACATAAAATGTTAAGGTTAAGTTTCACTTTTTTCGACACATATACACCCTCAGTTTTGAAGCAATCGAGCTGAAATTTTGCACAGAGTCTTCTTTTCCCTGCACGCTGCTAATATGTCGGAACCGACCGGATCGGATAACTACTTCTTGTAGCTGCCATACAATGAAAAACTTCAACAAAAAATTTTGTATGAAACCATGGTTGTAACTCAAAAAAGTAATGATGCAGTTCGATTCGTAGGACCCGAAAGAGGCGGAAACCGTCGAGTTTGGTCTTGTCTTTTTTTTTTTTGAAAAAACTATCACAGTGTTATTATAAAAGGGAGCTCTGTAAGCATCACCTGGTACCCAGTTTTTTGAATGAAGCACTGTTTATGGGTACTTTTGTACAAAACACAACGACAACAATTTTAACTTGGTTTTTAGTGGTTTAAGATAAAATTTCATCAGAAGTACTCAGGGTCATTGGGAACGCAATATAATATGTTGACGCAGATGGCGTGTTAAATTTAAGTAGTTTTAATTATTTGAAATTTTATTGAAGTCATTTTTTGAAGTCTAGTGTAAGTTAGTTTAGGGCGGAGCGGGAGCGCAATAAAACTCTCTTTTCGTCGCTCTGAGCGAATTCGCCCCGTTTAGCCACCCTAGCTTAGGCTTTAGAGAAATTGTTGAAGTTTTATTAAATTAGTTGTCGTAAACCATTGAAACTGAGCGCAGCTATTCTTCTCGTCGTCGTAGTGCCAAATTAAATTTATTTATTTATTTCAAACGCGTCTTATTTTTTTGTACTCTATAAAAACTCTTATAGAAAAACATGGCGCCCGAGCAGGGACTGTTTGATTAAATATTAATAAATTTTAATTTGATTTCGAAAACGAGAGGGATAGATGCGCGCGCCTGTGCAGCTGTAGGTCAAGTGAAGCGCGCTCCCCTACAATTGGTTAGGCATATTAAATTTTTGGAAACGTTTGCCACCAATTCTTGTCGTCTAAATTATTTTCGATAATTAGTTCAGTGGGGATCATAAGTAGTTTACCAACTCCCCTACACCTATTATTTGAGCATATTAGTTTTCAAAAAAGGAATAATATTTGTATATAACAATGTCACCTGATCCAGAAGATCAGAAAAAGTCCCGGCCAACTCTTGAGGAGTTAAAAATAAAAATCAAAGGTCCAACGAAAAATATTCTTAGGATCAAAAAACAATTGGATTCAGGAAGCTTAGGACGTAAATTAGTAGAATTGGAGTGCAGATTAGAAGTCCTAAATAAATACATTGAAAAAGCGAGTCAATTACAGGGAAAATTGACGAGCTTGATGATGAAGATGAGGATGGTGGAGAATTAGAAGAAATGTGTATTTTGACAAAGGCCGGTCTACTATCCCTAATTACTGCACTCAAAACGGCAAGTGCTGATAAAAAATCAGAAGAAAAGGCTACCACTACCTTACAAACACGATCTCGTCTTCCTAATTTATCGTTACCGAAGTTTAGTGGGAAATATTCGGAATATAAAAATTTTATTAGCCTTTTTGAGACGTTAGTTGATAAAGATGACTCCATTGCATCGATAGAGAAATTTAATCATTTAATTTCTTGTCTCTCAGGTGAAGCTCTCGGAACTGTTAGAGCATTTCAAGTCACCGCGAGCAATTACGAAAAAGCATTAGCAAGCTTAAAAAATGTATACGACAACGACTGCCTTATATTTAAGGACCACATTTCAGCGTTGTTCGGTCTTCCCAAAATTGTCTCGCCCACAGCATCGGCCTTGCGAAGCCTTATCGACACAGTTTCGGCTGTGTATGCTTCATTGCTGACGATTGGCGATGACCAAAAGATCGCAAATGCTATGCTAATTCATCTAGTTATGAACAAAGTCGATCCAGTGACCAAACGAAAATGGGAAGATCAACTTGACTTTGATAAGATTCCGCTTTGGGTAGATTGCGAGAAGGTGTTAAATCGCAGATACCAGCATATGTCAGCTGAGGAGTCTACCAAACCAACATCAGAAGCGAAGCCAATTCAAAGCAAGCATAACCGTACCTCATTTTCGTGTTCTGCGACTCAACCCCCATCAAAAAATGCCAAAAAATGTGTGTATTGTAATTCAGAAGGGCACTCGATTGGGAATTGCTCGTCGTTTTCTTCGTCATCAGTCGCACAAAGGTTTGAGTTCGCAAAGTCAGCTCCCTTATGTATAAACTGTCTACAAAGGGGTCATACTGTTGCAAGGTGCAAGACAGCAAAGTGTCGAGTTTGTAGCCGTTCACATCATACGCTCCTCCACAGATATACAGCTGTTAGCAACAGTTTAGCGTTACCACCACCATCCAATGACCAAACTTCCAATATAGATCACTCTTCCACATCACATGCTATGCATGCGACGGCATTAGAGAAGGTGATTTTTGGCTACGTCAATCGTTAATGTTCGAACTAAAAGCGGCGAACTAATATTAGCTCGAGCTCTGCTCGACTCTGGTTCGCAAACAAACTTCGTAACAGAAGAGCTTGCACAACGATTGCAGATACGGAGGGAAGATTCATGTATCAGCTTGCTAGGAATTGGAGAAGCCAATTCTCAAGTCAAGAAAAAGATACATACTGTGGTGAAGTCGCGAGTTAATTGCAGTGAGTTTTCAGCAGATTTTTGGATATTAAAATCGATTTCGAGCTACCAACCCGACCACACAGTAAACGTGAGCGGCTGGAATATTCCTGAAAACCTACAATTGGCGGATCCCTTCTTTTATAAGCCACAAAAAATAGACATGTTGATAGGAGCTGAAACATTTTTTGAACTTTTAGCTATCGGTCAGATTAAACAAGGTCCAAATTGTCCGATTTTACAAAAAACCCTTCTGGGTTGGATTGTGTCTGGACGATATACAATGAACTTGTCCAACGGCCAAGAGAAAGTGGTAAATCTAAGTTGTCAAGAGGATTCGATAGCTTCGATAGATAGCACATTACAAAAATTTTGGTCACTGGAAAGCCTCCCATCTTCAAACAAAGTTATGTCTCCAGAACAACAGTTGTGTGAGAAACATTTCGCAAATAATGTGGAAATTTTACCATCAGGTCGCTTCCAAGTAAGACTGCCGTTCAAGTCTGATCCTAAGATATTGGGCAACTCATTTGAAGTTGCAAAACGGCGGTTTTTGTCGCTCGAAAGAAGATTGTCCCGAGATGATCAAGTAAGGGCAATGTACATGAATTTCATGGAAGAGTACCTTTCATTGGGACATATGTCAGAAATTGAGAACAAAATTCCTAACACTCCTCACTATTTCATTCCGCATCAGTGCGTCTTGAGACCAGAAAGTACGTCCACACAGCTGCGCGTTGTCTTTGACGCGTCTTGCAAGACGTCTACTCATGTTGCGTTGAATGACATCCTGATGGTCGGTCCTACGATCCAGGAGGAGCTATACTCGACTCTACTCCGCTTCAGACTAAATAAGTATGCGCTAACTGCGGATATTAAAAAGATGTATCGCCAAGTAATGGTTAATGAAGCGGATAGACAGTTTCAGCTCATAGTTTGGAGGAGAGATCCATCTGAGTCTTTGAGAATTTTTGCACTGAACACTGTGACTTATGGCACTGCGCCAGCCCCTTTTCTTGCCATCCGGTGTTTAAAAAGGTTGAGTGAAAGTGCCCAAGTCTCCCACCCAAAAGCAGCAAACGTTATTCGGTCCGATTTTTATGTCGATGATATGTTGACTGGTGCTGGTTGTGTCGAAGAACTGAAGGCGATTAAGTCTGAAGTATCTCAGGTGTTGCAAGAAGCAGGGTTCGAACTAGCAAAATGGTTTTCGAACTGCCCTGAGATTTCCGCATCCGAGAGCACAGTCAAACCAATAACGATCTCAGACTCAGACTCAACAAAAGCGTTAGGAATTCTTTGGGTACCTCATGAAGACGTCTTCAAATTTAAGCTGGACGAGTCTTCAATGAGTGTACGAGCGACAAAACGGAACATTTTGTCGGTGACGTCTAAACTTTTCGATCCCCTCGGTTTGCTTAGTCCCCTTATTATAAAAGGAAAGATCTTATTGCAAGAACTTTGGTTATTAAAACTGGACTGGGATGAGTCAATTCCAATGAAATTGGAAACTGAGTGGGAAGCTCTTAAACAAATTTTGTCGAATATACAAAAAGTGGCTGTTCCACGATTTGTACACATAGAGCCAACGTCACCGATTCAAATTCATGCCTTCGCCGATGCTTCTATGAGAGCATATGGTGCGTGTATTTACGTTCGTTGTTTGACTGCAGAAGGTTTTAAAGTGTCATTGTTGACCTCTAAATCTAAAGTAGCGCCGCTCAAGACCAAAACCCTCCCAAGGCTTGAGTTATGTGCCGCTCACCTTTTAGCAGAACTCTGTCTTCGAGTCAAGCCTTGGATTAAGGCTCCGATCGAACGCATTGTGCTATGGTCAGACTCAGAAATAACGCTCCATTGGATTCGGTCACATCCCTCTTCTTTATCTACCTTTGTTTCGAATAGAGTGGCTGAAATTCAAGAGTGGACAGAGAACGCAACGTGGCGGCATGTACCAACAAAGCAGAACCCAGCAGATATTGTATCTAGAGGTTGTGACGTTAATGAGTTAATGGAGTCAATTTGGTTGACTGGCCCATCCTTTTTATTAGAAGCGGAAGAAGATTGGCCTAAAAACCCTCATTTTACGTTGTCAAAAGAGATCCTCGAGATGGAAGTTCGGAAATCAGCTGTCGGGCTGACAGTTGCAAGAAAAAATTCAGAGTTGTTGGACATCATCGAGGGGTACTCGTCACACCTTAAACTGCTGAGAGTGTTCGCTTATATGTTCCGCTTTATCCGAAAATGTAAAGATAAAACAATCCAATTTGAAAATATTCCTTCAGCACTTGAACTAAAAGAAGCATTTGAGAAAATAGTAGAAATTGTTCAGAAACATGAATTCGAAGACGACATAGAAAGGGTTAGAAAGAGCGCGTGTAGGCCCAAGTCTTCAGCGATTAAATCCCTTCATCCATGAATGTCGGGGAACTTGGTGTGCCTTTTCGTTGTTGCGAGTTGGGGGCGACTAGTAAATGCTCCTATTTCGTACGATGCCAAGTTTCCACTTTTGTTGACGAAGCGCTCGCAGTTTGTGCAAAGCTATGTCCGTTATCTTCACCAGACCAACTTCCACTCAGGCCCTAGAGCACTCGTAAGCCAACTCAGAGAACGACTATGGCTAGTTAACGCTCAAGAGGTCTGTCGTCAGACAGTGCGATCATGCATCCGTTGCTTTAAGTGCAAACCTCAACTGATGACGCAAATTATGGGAAATTTGCCTGCAGATCGGCTTCGTGCTCTCCGCCCATTTTCTACATGTGGCGTTGATTTTTGTGGCCCTGTTAATACGTCTCTTAAGATTCGTGGAAAGCCTCCGTATAAGTCTTATATAGCCCTTTTTGTGTGTTTTGCATCCAAGGCGGTACATCTAGAACTTGTATCAGACTTATCAACTGACTCTTTTTTATTGGCTTTCCAAAGGTTCGTTGGTCGCCGAGGCGTTCCCCAAGTCGTCCATTGCGACAATGCGACGAACTTCGTCGGAGCGAGTCGCCACTTCGAGGACCTAAGAAGGAAGATAGAGGCAGAGGAGAGCGCAATTCGGGCATTCGCGTCAAGGAGCGGATGCACGTTTGCGTTCATACCTCCAAGGGCGCCGCATTTCGGGGGACTATGGGAGGCAGGTGTAAAAACTGCCAAGAACCTACTCCAACGGACGGTGGGCAGCGCGCTCCTAAGCGCAGAAGAGCTTCAGACGGTGCTGGTGGGAGTCGAGGCAGCGATGAACTCTCGACCACTGGGTCCGCTGAGCCAAGACCCAAGCGATGGAGAGGCTCTCACCCCAGCGCACCTTCTGATAGGCGGGCCGTTGATCGCGCCACCAGCAGTCGGGACCCCGGACCAGCAGGGTCTCAGTTGCTTGAAGCGATGGCGGCTTGTCTCGTCTCTCAGGCGAACGTTTTGGCAGCGTTGGTCCCGGGAATACGTGCTGGGACTGCAGACCCGGGCCAAGTGGCACCAGCAGAAGCCGAACGTCGCGGAAGGAGACCTCGTCGTCGTCGCAGAGGACAACATGCCTCCCCAACAGTGGCTCCTGGGCAGGGTAACGGCCACTCACGCCGGGCAGGACGGCGTGGTCAGGGTCGTAGACGTTAAGACGACCACTGGAGGGACCTACAAGAGGGCTATCCACAAGCTGGCCCCTCTTCCAAGCTGTTGAAGCCTGTGCAGCCCTTCAATGGGGGCGGTGTTGACGCAGATGGCGTGTTAAATTTAAGTAGTTTTAATTATTTGAAATTTTATTGAAGTCATTTTTTGAAGTCTAGTGTAAGTTAGTTTAGGGCGGAGCGGGAGCGCAATAAAACTCTCTTTTCGTCGCTCTGAGCGAATTCGCCCCGTTTCGCCACCCTAGCTTAAGATAGGCTTTAGAGAAATTGTTGAAGTTTTATTAAATTAGTTGTCGTAAACCATTGAAACTGAGCGCAGCTATTCTTCTCGTCGTCGTAGTGCCAAATTAAATTTATTTATTTATTTCAAACGCGTCTTATTTTTTTGTACTCTATAAAAACTCTTATAGAAAAACATAATAAAAAAAATTAATTAAACCTTCATTCTTCCATTTCTAAGGCTTCAACATGGCGATGCCCAGCGTGATCCATGCAGGCGGGTTCCAAGCAGCTCACCGCCTCCACGTGGCGACCCTGGGCACTGGTACCAATGTCACCCGACATAGTACTTGCTAAGGTGAGAAGGCGAATCTGCTGATGACTAAGGCATTCTAACACTTCAGTACCCAGATTGAACCCCTGGCGAAATGGCTGTTGGGCTAATGTTGCAGACACCTCCGTCCTATTAAAACGTGGCGAGTCTTCAAGTACGTTCAATTCACACCATTGTTAAGTCAGTGATACAGGTGCAGTTGAGATGACTCCTGCTTAGTGTCCGTCCTGGCTCTGAACACGAGGTCTCATAAAGTCTTGTGTCAACCCTCGCATGAACCTCACTGCTTGCATAGGGACCCATGGGGACTTTTAGGACAACTGTATATATGTGAGGAGATAGCGGCTTGAAGTTTGGACCCATATAGCATGAACACTAATGAACCACAAAAAAATCAAGAGAGAGACGCTTTTAAAACAAGCAGTCGTATGATGAGATCGCCGTTACAAAAAACGGACAAAAATAAAGAGATGGCTCCGAACCCCACGGTTCAGGAAACCCCGAAGGAAGCGCAAGCAGCTGAAACTTGGCCACCACCCAGCGCAGCCTCTTTACCCGTGGCGGTCACACCCGTAGATATGCAAACCCCAGCTTCACTACAAGGTGCAACGACTATGCATAGCTCACCACGACAGGAGCTAATATATAAGATGAGAGCTCTAGAGGAAGAATCGCTGGCAAAGTGCAGAACGGTGCTTCGGAAAATGAAGCATGCCATGCTAAAGCAGAGAAATATTAGCATGGACGTTAAAGATGGTGCGTCGGAGCTAAGTGAGCTCTTTGATGTAATCGGGAACTATAGAAAGAGTTGGAAAACCGCCGAGAAGGAGAAAACTCTGGAATTGAATAAGCTGCCAAGCAAAAAACCAGAAAGAGAAATTAGTGATACACCAGTCACGTCAAATCCAAAGAGAACCGCTAGCAGTCCGGCTATGCAAGACTCAAAAAAGAAGGTGAAGAGTAAGGAACCTAATGAGGGATTCCAGACTGTGTCCCGCAAAAGAGGCAAATCTAAACAATCAAGCGAAAATGCGATTGAAGCCAGCACCAAGAGGAAACAAGAAGCCGAGAAGGGTATGAAGAAACCCGCTAGATCAAGGACACGAAGCCGCCCAGACGCTGTTTTAGTTAAGCCAGCAGAAGGCAAGAGCTACGCAGATGTTCTAAGAGACCTCCAGAAAAACGTGAAGCCAGACGAAGCTGATAGCGCCATCCGTTCGGTCAGGAAAACCAAATCAGGGGATATGTTACTGGAGTTGGCGAAGGGGAGCGAAATCCAAAAGCTCTATGATACCATCAAATACACCCTCAAGGAGAGAGCGTCAGTCAAGGTGCTTAAGCCAACAACTAAGCTGGAAATACGGGACTTAGACAGCCTTACAGAGGGGGAGGAAGTTGTGACTGCAATAAGAGCAGCGTTAGGTGATCCTAGTCAAGACATCCAAGTCCGACTGACTGATGTAAACAGCTCAGAGCAAAAGCGAGCCTTTGTTATACTGCCTACTGAAGATGCAGCAAAGATTCTGAAGGATCAGAGAATCAAGATAGGATGGACGCGCTGCCGAGTAAAACGGAGCATCGACATCAAGCGATGCTTCAAGTGCTTTGGCGTTGGTCACTTACAGATGGACTGTAATGGACCGGACCGAAAGAACCTATGCATTAGGTGCGGAGATAGCGGCCACAAAATGAAAAGCTGCACGAAACCACCAAGGTGCTGTATATGCGCTAATGAGAAGTACAAAGAAGTAAATCACTTCCCAGGTACGAGTAACTGCGCTGCCAGTAAAAGGAAGGACAAAATATGAAGTTTCTCCAAGCCAATTTACACAGAAGCAGAACAGCGGATGCTCTTCTCTCACAAATAGTCCTGGAGGAGCAAGCAGATTTGGTAATAGTGAGCGAGCAGTATAAGCGAAAGGAAAATGGCGTCTGGCTGGAAGACGAAACAAAAACTGCAGCAATATGGATCCCAGGTGTAAGCAGCGTACGGCATCTGAGTGACGACCGAGGAAGGGGCTACGTATTCGCGCGAGTTGGAGACTGCAATATATTTAGCTGCTACCTAACACCAAGTGACGATATACAAACATTTCAGGACAAACTCGATGATATTGAAGACACCGCAAGGCAAATAAAGGGAAACCTCATTGTAGCGGGTGACTTCAATTCGAGGGCGGAAGAGTGGGGTATGCCATCAACTGACTCAAGAGGTCGCAGAGTCCTAGATATGGCCGCAAGACTGGGGATGGCAGTGGCGAACGTTGGTGCCACTGCGACATTCAGGCGAACGGGAACCGTTGGCACGATTCCGGATATAACTCTGGTGTCAGAAAACCTGGCTCATAAGATCGCAGACTGGAAAGTATTAGATACTTACAATGGAAGCGACCATGAGTATATCTCCTACATCCTAAAAGAAAACAGGACAAGCAACGCGGGTTCAAATGGAGCGCCTCGAAGACACAGGTGGAACATAAATCGTTTGAACAAAGGCCTTTTGATAAGCGAAATTGACAGGAGAACAACGGAAACACAGGACACTGTTGGCGCCGAGGGTATAGTCACCAACACTATGCTCACTGTTAGAAAAGCTTGTGATGCCGCTATGCCCAAAACTGGGAACAGACGCAGAAATGGACAAGAAGTATACTGGTGGACGGAGGAAATAAAAACACTGAGAGAAACGTGTATTAGGAAGAGACGTCTTCTCACTAGAGCAAGGGCGTAGGGAAGATTTCACAGTACAGGAGGAACACAGTAGGGGCGCAGGGTAAGAAGGACTTAAATATTGCTATCCGCAACAGTAAGCGAGAGAAATGGAAAGCTCTCTGCAATGACGTAAATACCGATCCATGGGGTCTTGGCTATAAAATTGTGATGAAAAAGCTCAGGGCTAAAAGCTCATTACCAGATATAGATGAACAACAGATGGCGTATCGCGGATTCTCCAAAGATTATTTTAATTGAATTTTGACTTTTTCTTTGAAGCAATAACGAATTTTATTCATAAGATTAATTCCATAATTTTGAGGAACCCATTGTTACCCAAATACAGTGATACCCCGATTAAAAGGCAATTGCTAGTACAAAATTGACCATATTCCGCGATCCAAAGCTTCCTTGGTGAGTCTGAGAACACAGTTTGGTCTATTTTTATGTCTGGTTTATAGTCCATATGGAGTGTTTTGTGGGTTAATATAAAATTGGTACTCCATATCGTGGTTTATTGGCTGTCGAATACCATCTCTTAGAAACATGCAAAAGCCCGAAATATCATAATAAAAAACAATTTCAATGAAAATTTACAGTGCGCTTTTAAAGATATAAGAATTAGGGTTTAATTCCTTCTGGAGGTACCGTAGACAATTGTACGATTGAAGTGAACATTTTGAAATTCGTTCCCAAATACCCCGTCCGTATTTGGTAAACTTAGCGAAGTTTTATCTTTGACCATTAAAAACCAAGTTAAAGTTGTTTTTGTTAGGTGTTGCACGAAGAAAAGTACCCATAAAACGCAAGCCGAGGCTTCATTTGATAAACTGGGTTCGAGGTGATGCTTACAGAGGTCCCTTTTATCATAATTATAGGGTCTTAGGCCGGGGTTTTTAGTGTTGTACTGTGTAATTGTTTGTAACCTGTTATTTGCTTATTAAAGGTAACCTTGCCATTTTTAGTGGTTTACAATGAATTAAATTACACCAAAACTAAAAGTGATATTAACAAGCGGTTTGTGTTCGCTAGGTAATCGGTTAAACTTAAATTATAATTTTTTGTTGTTTTTTAAGCGGTTGTATATGTATTTCGGTTCAAAGTTGGCCAAAAAATTGAACCATTGGCCCATGGTTGCAAAAATTGAAAATAAGAACTCAATTAATTTATTTATGACAAATTTATAATCACCCACTATGGCAAAAGCAAGAAAAGGTCGAGAGAAATATGTATGTATGTATGTCTGGGCAACGGGAAAACAACTAAATTTGTCTCACAAACGAACATTTTTGAATATTTTCTTTCGTTGTATTTTCCGGTTTTCGGTTTCTTTAAAAAATTTTAAAACGACATAGCTCCGCGCGTGTCTTTTTAAAGCGTCATATCTGACGTCGGAGCTATGTCGTGACCCCACCCCGACCGACTGACTGACTGACTGACTGGTGACCGTCGCACAGCCTAAGCCATAAAAGATAGGAAGATGAGATTTTTACAGTAGTTTTATCTTATGCTGAAAGTGAGTACTAAGAACGGATTTTGGAAAATTCTGTCGGGAAATGAGGAAAATTCGTGGAAAACTTTTGTATGAAACTTTTTTGTTTTTTATCCGATCAAGTTCAAACTCATTTTCAAAGATCTATATGAAAATTCAACAACAACTGCATACCAATCTTCCGGAAAATTCACCCCCCCTGGGTGGAAAGTGGGTGGTCAAGGTTTTGGGGACTGTGCCGCGCAACTCTTTTCAAAATTAATTTTAACAAACATAGTTGTAGCATAGTACGCGATTTTTGAAGTTTTGGAAAATCCGCACACGAGGAAAATGGCCAGAAAATCCGAATTCCAAAAAAGTATTTATCATACGATGGGCTTGAAACTCGGTTTGTAAGTATAGAATACGAAATAGTTTAAAATGTTATATTCCGAAGTTGGAAAATTTGACCTGACGGTCGACAAATTCCCGGAAAATTCTGCATGAAAAAAACAGTTTTTCATCCGATTTTCTTGAAACTCGGTTTGTAAGGACAAAATACGAAATAATTTGAAATGTGATTTTTCAATGTCGGAAAAGCTGGCCACGAGGAAAATGGCCGGAATATTCTGCTTGCAAAAACTGTTTTTCATGCGATTGGCTTGAAACCCGGATTGTAAGGTCAAAATGAGAATTTAATTTGTTATTAATTTTCCGATGTTTGAAATACCGCCGGGATGCTCACTGTGAAGTGAATGGGATGTGGGTGGGATGTGGGTGGAAAGAAAGTTGGTTTGGAAGTGGGTTGTATTTGTGGCAGGAAGTGGGGATGTTGTGATGTAAAGGGAAGTGGGTGTGTTAAAATGTGGTGGCAATGGAATGTGGGTGGGTTGAGTGGGTGGGTGTGGGCGAAGTGGGTGGGATTTGGGTGAAATTGTGGTTGAATGGGAATTGGGTTGTGTGGAATGTGGGGTAAGTGGGGGATATGGGAGGATTTGATTGGGCGAGGGTGGGAGTGTGTGGTATGTGGGTGGCAAGTGGGAGGGATGTGGGTGGGATGTCAATGGGAAGTGTGTGTGATTTGGGCGGGAAGAGGACGGGAAGTGTGCGGTATGTTGGTGGCAAGTGGGTGGAATGTGGGTGGGTTGTAGGTGCGAAGTGGGCGGAAAGTGGGTCGGATGTGGGCCTGAAGGGTGGGTTGTAAGTGGGTGTGCGTTGGTTATATACTGTTGAAGGCGCAGCGAGGCGTGACGGGCTATTTGCTAGTAAAGAATATATAAGTGATGAAATTCAAATTTTCACAAATTGTATTTAGAATTTTAAAGAACAATATCCTACTTTGCATATTTTAATAGAGAGGGAAAGACGGATATTAACCGATAATTTTGATAAGCTTATATTACGAAATAAAAATAAAGAACTATAGAAGAAAGCTATTTGAAAGATAGATTTTTAATTTATTTATATTAAAAAGAACCCAATTTAATTTGTACATAACTGAATTTTTAGTAGTCGCATTTCAATCGTACGTTATCATTGGTAATGCCTTTTTTAAACCGTGAGTGACGACAAACGATCAAAAAATTACGTGCGTGAATGGTGTTTAAATTGATTTATTTGACTAATACTTCATTTAAACTTTTTTTTTAATTTTTCCAAGTGTAGTTTCTCGTACAAAGGATGTGTGTGTCTAAAAATAATAACGACTTCACAAATAAGAGCCAGCAGCAGCGGCAGCAAAAACAATGCAAAAATGGTAAGCCAAAGTGCGTGTGGTTGGGTTATGGGCTTGAGCTTGGGGCGGATGGTGGGAGGGGGATTCGGTTGGACATTCACTTATTTACACACAGACACACGCTTTGAGGTAGTTAAGAACACAAGAACACTAAGACCAAGCTATCGTTTCGACTCCTACCGAGTTGATTTCTTTTGCGCTTCGACTGAAACGCCTGAAACCCTGACTGGTTGCGATGCCCTCGTCCTGGTCCTGGGTCGGGCCATCACCAACGCTGCTTGTTTTATAACCTTTTCACTTTATTTCCCTGGGGGCAGATAAAAAATGAAGAAATCCTTATCACAGCGTGTCAAGGATTTGCTTTGTCCATTCCATAGGACAAGCGACTCCATAATACGCTTATTTGTAACGCATTGTGGGCGTGGCAGGGAGGGGCGGTGGATGGGAATGGGGGAAGTGCGCAATAATGTGACTAGCTACAAAAAAAGCAGAGAGAGACCAACAAATAAAAAGTTAACGATGAGTTTGTTATGTTTATGTAGCCAACGGACAAATGGACCACATGTGAGCAGAACAAAGAAAGAGTGAGGCAGAGAGGGAGTAGGAGACAAAGGGCTTTGGGGCAAGACCCTGACCCAGCGACCGAATAATCAACGCAAATTTCACGACAAAACGTAAAAATGCGTAAATAAATTTTATGGACTGCTCCCCGTTCCCGCTTCGGATCCCTCTCCCCGCCTAAAAGCAGGCTCATTTATTGTTGCCGCTCCGCTCCCCAAGCACTTTAATAAATAATGGAAAGCCATCACATGCGGAAGGGCGAGTGTGGCAACCATTTAAATAAATTCACTTAAAGTGACTTTCGACTGCTTCCCACTACAGCAAAAGTACGCTCCGCTGTTTAATTAAGCGCATTTGCATAATTTGCAAGGGTAAACAATTCAAAAACCAGTCCGAAGTCCAAGTTGTTGTGACTGCGGAAGCTGCACTATGGCCGATAATCAACGAGCGGCGAATGGACTACGTAAACATCATCAGGCGACAACGACGTGACTCTGACTCTGGCAATTTGAATGCCAGGGCAAGAAGTGTCCACAGCCGTCGCGTACCAAGAAAACTTTGCTGTCAAAACTAACCCGCAAAGTATGCCAAGCTATGCGTGTGTTGTGTGTGTGCGACCTACAGGGACGACAGGGACAGGCGGCCGGCAATGCTGGCTTTGATTATGGCACAGGGATGCGTTGGCAGACAATGAAGGCAATGACGCTACCAGCTGATAAAGATGTCCTTCCTGCGAGCGCCCTAAACTATGCGTTGCTTTTGGTTACTTTCGCTAGGAAACAAACTTTCACCCTCGGCCAGTTACCCATGCACAAACACACACAGACTAATACACGCATTTGTTAGGCTCGCAGTGGCATATCCAGATCACGTAGGCATCATTACGCCATCAGCTGGATGCAGGGCTCTCAGACACGCGTTCCGCTGCACAGTGGGATTTATGTTAAGAAATACGAAATATCATAATCGAATACTTCTCTAGGGCGACATATCGTATATCTAATATCTAATATTTTTGTTGAGAATTACTGAATGCATCTTTTTTGATATATGCAGGGGTGCTACAGAAATCATTTTCGCTCTAAATTCGCTCGAGTTTGATTTCGCCCTGCCACAGGGCCTGTTTTCGAGTGATTTGCAAATCGCGCACTCTTGAGTTGGCGATTTGATTAAATAAACCCTTAAAATGCATTTTGATAAAAATAAGGCTTATTGATTCCTGAAGAGTGTTACATTTGTGAATAATCAACATAAAACCAAATAAACATTTAACGCGTTAAGTTTATTATATTAACATTTTACAAAATCGCTAGTAAAATCCCTAGTTGAATTGCTAGTGAAATTGGTCGTTCACTGCAACTCACCAAATCGTTAGTATATCAGTGTTGCCAACTTTTAAAATGTTTAAAATAGCGATTTTGTGTTAAAACAAAGATAACAAAATAGAGGCAAGCTAACTTCGGCTCGACCGAAGTTTATATACCCTTGGAGCTTGAGAAATGAAATATTTTTTTCAGACCTTTCATTTGTATAGAAGCTATACTACAAACTGGTCCGAATTCCACAAATCTTGGTGAAATTATGTGAAATCATTGAAAACTTATAAATGGGAGCGTTGGGAGCGATAGCACTAAAAACAAAAATGTTTTTCTTCCCTAGACTTATTTTCAGACCTATCTTTTGATAGTGCGTCAAATGGGGTCCACCATTGCGGTTTTTCGGCATGTTACCATCCTAAGGCCACATTTAACTGTCAGTATCTCAATTTATTTTAAATCTTAAAAATTTCCATCGCGTTTTTTTTTTTTTTTTTTCTTTTTGGGGGGGCCTGCTTGAATTTGATAACAATTTTGCTTTTTTTATTTTGCAGAAGGTTCGGTCCGGGGGTTCGAATCCGTTGTAAAGACAAAGGTTCGGTTTGCGGACCGGTTCCTGAAACCCCTGAACCCAAGGTTCTGGTTCGAACCTCGGTTCGCTAGAACATAAAAGTAAAAAAATCATATTTTTATTTCGATTGTATAAAATTATGTCAGCTAAAGAATTTAATAACTAAAATAGTAATTGAATTCTTAATCTGTCATTTAGATCTTTTGAGAGCTGCTTAGCTAAGTCAATTAGTATTATAACTTTTAAGCACTGTTCATCTATATTAACTTTCTTTCGTTCAACTGATACCTAAGCAGCACAACAAGTATAAGTAGTTAAGGCTATAGTTTTTAAGTCCTCGGTTTTTGGAACATTTTGAAATCTCGGGTCTAAGAACGCTGAGAATTTCAGTATCCCTGATTTAGCTCCCGTAATGCTCCTATGGGTTCTCGCCTGGACCACTGTAATCTTTGTCAGGTGAGACTTCGCCGCGATACCATAAATTTGGCCATATCACCAAATCGGAGCCAGAATAGCCGTGAAGTTAGGATTTTATTCCTAAGTGACGGCTTGTTCTTGGAGTTCCGGAGCCATCCCATGCGCCGTGCTTTAGCAGCCACTGCCTGAGCTATTGCCTTGATCCGGTGTCCAAAAGTCAGTCTTCTGTCGAGTGTCACCCCAGGTATTTATGGGTTCTTTATCTCTATAAGCAACTGGAAGAATACCCAGCCGTGTTTATGGCAATGTTCCATCTAGCCGCCCAGTTGCCAAACATATTCTAGTAATTTAGAAGGGCATCTTTGGCTGAGTATTGCATTTAGGACAGCGTCCGGAAAACCCCCATGCTTATTTTGCCTTTGAATGTGTGCGTTCACACAGTTAGCATATGTTTGTTAGTGCAATAGAGCAGTGTACGCTCGTATAGTGTCTGTAGTATGCTACAGAGGATGGACGTCGCTACTTCTATACACAGAACATTGAACGGTGCCGGACACTGATTTAGGAACACGAAGAACACATTGTAATAAACAATGCTTTGTGAAAGATTTTAAAGCAAGCGATATGAAAGTCTCCTGATTGTGAATCGTTCAGCTTTAAAGAAGTTTTATAAAGTTATATACATTTTGAATTACTTTCCCAAACATATGTTTTTAGGTGAAGTCTTTTCTAAGGAACTCTAAGTGCAAAAATCTCACCGCGTCACACAGTCTAGCACTAGTTTTTTAGACTTTTCTATTTTTCGAGGTGGCAAAATTATGGGGGGTTCGGTTCATGGTCCGGTTCGGGGAACCCAAAAAACCCGAACCGAACCGGTTTTAAGGGGTTCGGGTTCGGAACGGTTTGCAGCCTTGGTTCTCATCTTATTTTTATTTGACCAGCAACAGATGTTGTAACTGTGCGTTGCTAGTATAAATGTGCCCATTAATCGCGAACTTGACGTGATCAAGAAAAGCTGGGTATGAGGAGTTGCTTTAGATGCCTCTAGTTTCATAATTTATTGGTCCCAATCCCAGGCTTTTTGGAGAGTTCCACTGTGTAATCAAACGACCAAGTTTAAGCCGGCTCGAGGACATTTCGTGTTTCCCCACAATCTTAAAACACAAAACAAATCGACAGGGGTTCACTCCGCTCAAATCCGAAAAACCTTTTGGGTTCGGTTTCACAGCGCAGGTTCAGAAGGTCGCTGAACCTAGGTTCGGGTTCGAAAAAAATGCCTTTTAGTTCATAAAATTTCTTTCTTGGTTGCGGTACAACTCTTTATAGCCAAATTTTTAAGACTAAGACTCTTTCTTCTGCACACATTTATTTCCTAGTTTCCTGGTAAGCCCAAATGATTTCAATACACCATAAATATGCGCGGTTTAGGCAGTTCCTTAATGAGCATTTGTGTCCTCTTTTATTTTGCAGAAGAACCGCCAAGACATCCTTTCTAGATGGTAGCTTGCTGAATCCAGCTCTGCTCGCAACGGACTAATCAAAGAAATGCTGTTGAAGTCCTCTATATCCTGCATTTTGCTTTGCATAAAGTTTTATTTAAAATAGATTTTAAATTCAACAGCAGCTTTTGGTTGCTTTAATGAAAAAATAAAATGAAAAATATAAGTATATATACTCTTGGAGCATGATATATGCCTGCCAGTTTGTTATATGGCAGCTATACGATATAGTTGGGGTATTCACTTTGTTGAGCACTTGAGCAGTTTTGCCTGACTAGTATTGTGAGCAGCCCTCTGTGCACGAAATTTGTGCACAACTACGTTTGAGATATGATTCGGTAGTAATCCATGGTTCATTCAAAGTTGGCGCTTTTTCCATACAATTTATATGAATGTTTGATCACACATTTGATTTTAGCTTGTACATATAACGCTTATAGCACTATGGTACAAGTGCCCGACTTTTCGTAGTCAGGGTCTGGGTCGAGCAAGCTGTGCACAATTTGTTCAGAGTAAATTGTCGTTGGAAATGTTTACACTTTTCCCCAAGTGCTCAAGTGCTCAACAAAGTGAACAACCTAATTCATTCTATTTTGATTGCAAGTGGAAAGTGTAAGGACGATACCTTTGAATACAGAAAAGCAGAATTGTGTGGTAGCATAAAATATTGATCAGTGACAAGTTCGGGAGCTATAGCATCGTACTAAGACCTTTTTTCAGACCTAACTTTTGTATGGCAGATATACTATATAGTTGTCCGATTTCGACAAATTTTGTTGAAATTATGTAAGATCGTTAAAAACTAATAAATACGAGGGTTGGGAGCGATAGCATTGAAAACAAAAAGTTTTTCTCACTAAAACTAGTTTTTCGACCGATCGTTCCTATGGCAGCTACATGCTATAGTCATCCGATCCGGCCGGTTCCGACAAATGTGCAGCGTATTTGTACCAAAAGACTTTGTGCAAAGTTTGGTTAAGATAGCTTTAAAACTGACGGAGGAGATAGCATAGAAACAGACAGACGGACGGACGGACGGACATGGCTTTATCAACTCAGCTCGTTATGCTGAAGAATATATATACTCGTCAAGAATATATATATACTTTATGTGGTCGGAGATGCTTCTTTCTATGCGTTACAAATATCCGGACAATTTCAATATACCCTCTCCAAGGGTATAATAAAAATTGAGGAAAGCTAACTTGGGCTCGACCGAAGTTTATATACCAGGAGGGGTCGAATTGTAACGAAATCAACGTGGTTTGCGCAAACCGACTTTATATTTTCTTGTTACATTTTACCAAAAAAGTTATAAAGTTAGCGAATCCCGACTTCTTCGAGTAATTGGTTTTAACAAGACGGCGCTATGTGCCACACAGCGCACTCCACAGTCGATATTCTTCGTCCCATCTTCGAAAATCGAATAAAATATGGCAAATATGGAGATGCGAATTGGCCGCCAAGAAGCTGTGATCTGACTTTGTTGTTGGGGAGCGGTCAAGGACAAATCTGTGGCGATAAGGAATAACAGCATTTCTGCTGTCAAAGTTGAGATATTAATACCAATGGCATCCTCGGTTTCTTATCCATTATGTGTCAAAATTTCAGGACAATCGGGTGATTGGTTACAAAGATATTACGGTTAAACCAAACAACATAAGTCTAAATTGCTTAAGTTTATAAAAGGCAAAACAGCATATCTCAGTTGTGTTATTCTTCCCTATTCAAAATCTGCTTTATTGCAGAATTCGTATTTTATTTTTATTAAAACAAAAATGACACATCTGAGATGTGCTTTTATTCCAAAATACACACTGTGACTTATGCTGTTATTCCACATTGATATTTTTCATTACCTGATGGCATATCTGGACTTAAGCTTTTATTCCATATTAAATGTTTTTATTTTATGGACCAAAATACTTTTTTAACTTCTGTGTTTTTGCTCAGATCTCAATGTGCTTTTCAGAATAGATAGATTATAGGCCTAAGATAATATATATTTTACGGCTGTTTTGTAATAAAATTGTAACTCTGACAGTTTTTTGCGGTTTAGGGGGGTGGGGGGAAGGGGGGGGGGGTTTTGCAAATCTGAAACAAACTTGATCTGCGTACGGCCAATACCTTATGTACATGCAAAAATTTGTTCTCTATCTCTTACTAGTCTCTGAGATCTACGCGTTCATACAGACAGACGGACAGACGGACAAGACGGACGGACGGACATTATATCGACTCGGCTGTTTTGATGCAAGAATATATATACTTTATAGGGTCGGAAATGCTTCCTTCTCCCTGTTACATACATTTGCACAACTTCATGATCCCCTTTTACCCATTTTCAATGGGTACAGGGTATAAAAACATTGGTACTAAATCAAGCTTGTTCAATGTGTTCAGATGTCCATTATGATGCGCAAGGCCAAGCTGGATAAGCTATTGCTATGGATTCCTTCCTCGTAGAGTAAAAAGGGTATACTAAAGTCGTGCAAATGTATGTAACAGGCAGAAGGAATCATTTCCGACCATATAAAGTATATATATTCTTGATCAGCATCAACAGCCGAGTCGATATAGACATGTCCGTCTGTCCGTCCGTCCGTCCGTCCGTCTGTATGAACACCTAGATCTCAGAAATTGTAAGAGATAGCGGTTTGACATGCATGGGTCAAATGCGTCTTTTATCTGCACGCAGATCAAGTTTGTTTCAAATTTTGCCCACGCCCCCTCCCGCCCCCGCAATTTGGAAAAAACGTTATATCTCCTACAGTTTTGAAGATAGACGACTCGTACTTTCTAGAGATAGTTAGGAATTAGCAAAATGAATAGATTTGCCAAAGAAATGATAAAGATCGGATGAACGGTTCTCAAGTTATGAGCAAAAAAGTGAACCAATGTTGCATACTTTTTAGATGGTCACCCTAAGGAACGCAGGAACACTGTTAAATATGTTTTCCATGAGTAACGAAGTCGGTTAGAGCCGACTTTAACTCTCGCTCTCGTTTAGAATTAGTTCGTGGTATTTGCAGTGTGGTGTGTGGGACTTATACTGTGGTATATATTTGTGGTATTTATACTGCTTCTGTGATACACATATGAGTTTACTGTAAACAATGGTAAACTAACCATTTTTGTTGGTCGGAGCAATTTCGACCGTCATTTCTGGTTGAAATCACGGAATGTGTTATGGCACCTTTACTGTAGCCGACGGTTGGTTCAACCCATGTCTATAGGTTGAAGCATTTTGACCACAGGATTGGTTGAATTTACCGAAAAAAATTTTTCTGTGTAGTTACTGTAGGAGCTAATAACAAGTAGTTACTAAGGTAGCTAATTACGCTCAGATTGCTTTTCGGTAGCAATGATTTTCGGTATTCTATAAAGTTGATAATCCCATAGAATATGGTGCTGACAATACCATGTGCTGTAAAAATCGATTCCATTTTATTCGAAGCCTGCATTGACAGATTTGCCTATAACCCGTTAAAAGATTTTCTAATATACGTAAAATTTTGTTGATAGTTGCCCTTTCTTGGTTTTTAGATTAGGAAAAAAATCCCATCGATTTTAGATTTTGAGTAATTAAATTAAAAAAAAATTCAACTTCAACTAAACTTAAATTTTCATTCATTCCATCTGAAAGCTTATGGCACTGATAACTTGAGAGGCACAAACAGCACAAACAGTAGTACTCAGACAATCTAAGCGGTCCACTAGCGGAATTGACAGGTAATTCCGATTGGGCGGAAGCGTACAGTCCCCAAATCACCATCCTTCAAAATGCCACTAAATGTGAAACGGTCACACTACGCTGATTTGCTTGCATTTCAATTTTGTTAATTGTTTTTATACCCTTAGAGAGGGTATATTAAAATTGTTCGAATGTTTGTAACGCACAGAAGGACGCATCACCGAGAACATAAAGTATTTACATTCTTGATCAGCATGACGAGCTGAGTTGATATAGCCATGTTCGCATGTCCGTCCGTCTGCTTCTATGCTATCCCTTCGCAGTTTTATAGCTATCTTAACCAAACTTTGCACGAAGTCTTTTGGTACAAATACGCTGCACATATGTCGGAACTGGCCGGATCGGATGACCATAGCGTATAGCTGCCATAGGAAAGATCGGTTGAAAAACTAGTCTTAGTGAGAAAACTATTTTGTTCATTGCGCTCGCACCCAAACTTCTTACTCGGCTGTTTCTGCCGTTCAAGTTAGCGCCTGTGCCTGTCAAGTGACCGGCGCCATGAACTTTTCGACTGGACCAAAAGTAAGAGACCTGTTGGAGTTATTCAAAAGCTTTCTGAAACCCATTAATTACATGGAGTAGACACCCGTCAAAGTCCATTACGTTTGTCTGAAAACTAAGCTTTAAAGCTGTGCCGGCCAAATGGAGAGGACAGAAAAGTGTGCTTGTGTTGGTAAACAAGGGGGCTCTCTCCAAACTACAGCCGTTTTACTTGCAATTCAGTGTTCACCGACTCACACAATTATGAGTTCGGCTCGAGTCTGTATAAAAACACGAGTGACTTCGGAGGCCGAGCTCAATCCAGGCTTTGATTAATAAGTCGCAGTTTCTATTGCCGAAAAGATCAACGAACCAAATGCTTTGGAAACTTGGATACGTTATCAAAACAGAGGGGCTCCAGATCACAAACAAAATTTTTATACGCTTCAATCCCTATTCACTGGCTTTAGTGTGTTGTCATAAACAGCAAGAATTCCCAATTCTCCAACTATTCCATTTTCTAAAAGTATATTCAAAATTCTGTTAAACCTTTCCACTGTTGAATGGTGCGAAGTTAGTGGCCTTTATCGTTCAAAATGTTGCAAGTGAAAACATCGAGCTGACCACGCCCACTCACTCCACTACTCTGCGCCCGCTGCCTTTGATGTCACTGATGACTTCATTAGTGCCGCTCTATCAGCGCAAATGGGGCAGCGGCATCAACATAAGGATGCCAAAGTTCGACACGAGTCCTCTGGCAGTGACCGCAAAAGTCGTTGGCCAAAAGCCACACTGGTCAATGGTCAACGGTCGGCAGTGCATTAGGCGCCGACAAGTTCATTAGCAGAGGGCTGAGGGTCATTAGGGTAGTGGCATTTAAATGAACTTGAGGCTTTGGATTAAAATGCATATCCAGGACAATCCCTGAAAGAAATGTCTCCAGGTTGTGGGAATTGCACTGCGAATTGATTGACACGCTTTACCAACTGCATTCTAGGGGGGGGAGTGGGAGCTCAGCACATTTGCTGCACACACGAGCGGCTAATACGTCAAACAAGCTTACGCCCATAAGTCGTCATCGTTTTGCACATTCTTGCCGAAATCTTATTGCCCCGACTGCAGCGAGACGGGGTTCAGGCAGGTGGGCAGGCCGGGAGGTGCTTGGCAATGCTGAAAGCAATTTCATTGATGTGGTACCCCTTCCCCCCCAGCCCAGTTACGGTGGATTGGGCCAGCACTTTTCGATAACTTCTTTATGCAACTTTTTATCTATTTGAAACTACCGAGAATATTCAGCTTTTTTTTCCATTGCTCTCGTAGTCTTTTTCAACCTGCAGATTTTTGCTGAGGAATCAAATGCATTACATAGGAAAAAGAGACGGCGGGGATTTCAATGATTCTATTTTTGCGCATTTTTCAGTCCATTTTTTTTGGGGTAATGAAGGATATTGAAAGAGCTTTTAGGTTAGCTGCTCTGTTTGCCGAAGTTTGCCCCGGGCGAGATGTGGACTTGTGATAGTAGCGAAAGATAAAAAGCGGAAGGGAATC
This sequence comes from Lordiphosa clarofinis, assembly GCA_018904275.1. Lineage (NCBI taxonomy): Eukaryota > Metazoa > Arthropoda > Insecta > Diptera > Drosophilidae > Lordiphosa > Lordiphosa clarofinis. The sequence goes on from JAEIGQ010000130.1 coordinate 512,033, forward strand.
AGTTACCTGCGGCCAAAGCTTTATGGACGGTCCACTTTGGACCGAAATAAACTGTATGGACCATAATTATTGTAAGAGCCCAGACTTTAAGTCGTATTTTCTGCTCATCACCTGCCTCCCCTTCACAGGCATCTCAGTGTGCACCGCCAGCTCACACATTAGTGAGTCAACATGCATCCACCACCGTACGTATTATGTTCATCCGAGGTAATGCAATCTGCAAATGTTTCAATTCCGCTGCCGTGGGCTTTGCCAAAGAAGAAACGAGAAGAGCGAAACTAAACTAATATTAAGCATGTAATGGGGTAACACAGCTGATGGAATACTGCAGCAATTACGGGCTTGAAGCAAGTGTAGTGTGAGTATGCACATTATTGCTTTCCATGTGTGTACCGTCTCACTTTATCACAGGGATTTCGAAATCAAGCGGCAACGGTAATTGTTTTTTTACTGTCCTTTCGCCAGCGAATTTAAGCATGTAATTAAAAATTAATACTAAAGTAGATATCGGGGGCATCTCTGGCCTGTGGCTTTTTCTGTGTTTTTTGTCACAATAATGATTCAATATTTTTGTAGGCATTTGTTATTATATGATGGTTAAAAACCGATATGCTAAACCGAAGTTTGTTAAGACTGGGTAAGATTTCAATCAAATTTAAAGCTGATTTACTGGTTCACTCAGGAAAAAAACAATAACCTTGTACTTGAATCAAGTTCGAACGGTGTCAATAGTACGGTAAGTATTAAAATACTTGATTCAAGTACAAAATATTAAGGACGATGTTTTCAATCCCGAAATACTTGTTTGAACAGTTTAAGTACATTTCGAACTATTATAATATCTTTTTGGTCATACTATTAATTTGTTATGGTCTTAAGTAAGGTTCATAACCGAAGTCTAATAAATTCAAAAGCAACCCCAAACCATTTTTGTAGAAAAATAATACTTAAAAAAAAATAAGTCTTCGTCTAAGCCTATAAAGGTCTCAGTATAATATGAAAGTCCAAAGGAAATGAATTAACCAAAGACCAAGATGTTTACACTGTACTACTACCCTCACTCCATAGCTAAAGAGTTTAAACCAGGAGGGACTTTCAGGAACGGATTCAACTTATAATAAAATAATTCGCTTTATTCGTAGCAAACTTTTTTGAGCTAACCTTTTAAGTCTATTCTCTTCTTAATCCACGAAAATTTTTGTACCTGAACTACGAACGATCTTTTTTTAAATTGTTCCTGATTCAAGAACGTTTATTCGGATTTGAACTATTTTCGCAGTCGCTTATCTATTCTAGAATGTTCCGTACTTAATTTAAGTACAAAGCGGTATTAATTCTATTCCGACCGGTCTAGAACTCTGCCGGTCGTTTTTTCAGAGTGTAAGAGTAACGTGATAACAAATTGTGTATAAGTTTTGAAATGGGATTCTTATTGTTGCTTAAATACCGTCCGCCATACCTGATAAACTATAACACGCTCAGATTGTTTTTCCGTTTTCAAGATTTTTGTACTTTGATTATTTTATTGGCATTTAACGCCTGGTTGCCATTGAATAACCCACGCAGTTAGCACTGCTACAAATTTAAAATTAATTATATGTCATTGTTATGTGTTCAATTGACTAATTGTTAACAATTTCCATATTGAAGTGTGGGTTGCCATGGCAAAATGTAGGCTAAACTGCTTTTGTCTATACATAAATACTTGCATTTAAAATGGGTTTCTAATTAATTTACAATGCGTGCACGCTGAACCCAAAACAATGAGGCAGCTGTGGTGATATGGAGTATTTGAGCGGGGCCGCAGCTTGGGAAGGTTCGCTAATTAATTCAATGAACGCCAAACATTATTAATTATTCATAATCAAATATGCACAATTGCGGCGCTTGTCGCTGCTTGATGACAGACTCATGGGAAGGAGAGGGAAATGCGGGTGTGAGCACAGATCACATGGGATGCATAGACAATTAATACTTCTTGACAGCAATTGTAAAACTGCGGAAATGTGTGAAATGAACGGAAAAAAAAAGATTGTTAACTTGTACTTCAAGCCAGACTGTTGCATAGTATTAAGAACTGGACTTAACGAATTAGATTAGATACATACAAAGATGTACAATCAAAGATGATATATGAGATATATGACATACCCGAGGGCCAGCAGAGGCTCCTAACCATGGCATGACTGTTCCACTTTATTTATTTAAGTTCTGCATTTGATACAATAACAGTCATTTTTACACAAAACCAGGGGCAGAAAACAATAATTTGATTAGAACTAAAGTAATTAAAATGTATTTTAAAAGCTTTCATGCTCTTCAGTTGCGATCTTCCGCCAAATTCCAAGCACATTTTGTCGTTTTTTATCAAAAGCCGTGAGTCCTTTGCGACGCACGCTACATTTTTGCCATCATTTTATTTATGCGTTTTCGTTACAATGCAAAATTATACTTTACAGTTACTTGCAATCACATAGTCTCTTATGGTTTCTTATGCATTCTTTTTTGAGCCTCTGAATCCTCAGAAGGACTTTAGATAGCAAAAGTTAAATTAATCTGTAGGCATATTTATAAAACATAAGAGAAATAAAAAATAAAAGTTTATGTGAAAATTGAAAAATTGAAACTTGAAAATTAAAACATCGTTTTTATACCCGTTACTTGTAGAGTAAAACAGGTATACTAAAGTCGTGCAAGTGTATGTAACAGGCAGAAGGAATAATTACCGACCATATAAAGTATATTTATTCTCGATCAGCATCAACAGCCGAGTCCGTCTGTCTGTATGAACACCAAGATCTCAGAGATGGTAAGAGATAGAGGTTTGGGACAATGGGACAAATGCTGCTTTTATCTACCCCGCAAAATAAATTTTTAACGACCCCCCCCCCCCCCCCATTGTCTAATTTTTATAAGCCAAAAATAAAAAAAATTTACTTCAGAAATTTTCCACTCTAAGTATCAAAATTTTTTCTTAAAAGAACAGTTAAACAAACGGTAAATTTTTTTTTAAACTCTCGGCCCCACCCGATAAAGGGAGAAAGGGAAAAAAAAACCAAAAAAGCGGACTGTGCAGTGAACGGAGCTTTAATTTTAGCCCAACAAGAAAATTAAGTTTTAATATTAAATCGCGTTTAATTGACGTCAACTAAAATTAATATTGGAAATTAAGTTATTGACTACTTACTAAGTGATTTTTGTGGAATAATATGTTTACATATTGTTTAAAAATTATTGTTTTACCGATGACCTGTCGAGTGGTGTATTTTTCTTAATGCATTGATTTGAGTTAGAGAAAATGTTGTGACCCCTGTCTTACCCTCAAATGAAACTTTTTTCTTAATATTAGTTAATGTTTTCTTTGTCTATATTATTAAACTCAGCCGCCACCTTTTGCCTCCCTCTGTGTTATTCATGTTTTTCTACCACCCATTTTTGTGTTGTCTTGCTTATACATATGTGTCTAGGTATGTGCGTGCGTGTACTATCGTGCGTGATCTATCGTGCGTGTACATTCTTGCTTACGTATATATTTTGTTTTTGTGTTTTCATTGTTTGTGTTTTGTTCGTCATTTTTGTGCTTTGGTTTTAGTATTATCATTTTCATAATTTCATCGATCCTTCGATCTTCCTAGCAAAGGCGTGTGAAGTTATATCACTCATAAACTAAGCAAATTTAAAAAAGCATCACAATCTAATTAGCAAAAGCTTCGCTAACAATAAAGTTCATCTTAACTTTTTACCCTGCTATAATAACATTTTAAAGGAAAAGAGTTTCAGTATCTGTAGCTAAAGTTTAGTTACAAAAATTTTTGGATCACACTGCGTCGCTGATATTAGAGTTGCAAAGCGATGTAATTAATGAACTCGATGAGTCCTTTCGATGGGAGGGAGGTGCCGTGGGTAGTGGTAATAGTTGATTGATGGTAATATTATTGTTTATTACTTATTATAATTATATAAAGCTAAGAAAAAAATTTAACTTTGATATAGGCAGTGGAAGTATTTTTGGCCGCTGATTCCATACAAGACCGACCACTGTGCGCCCCCCCCCCCAATTTGGAAAAAACGTTATATCTGCTACAGTTTTGAAGATAGATGACTCATAACTTTCAGAGAGTAGTAATTAGTAATTAAAAATTAATAATAAATTAGTAATTAGCAAAATGAATCGATTTGCCTTAGAAATGATAAAGATAAGATGAGCGGTTCTTAAGTTATGAGCAAAATTGTGAATTTTGTTATTGTCTGTGCTTCTTTTTAAAAATTTTTCGCCTGCGGCGCATTCTCAGTTTGGTCGAATGCTTAATTTCGAACAATTGTTGTTGTGCTGGAAGAACCAACAGTTTCGAATTTTTTCGAAACCCTCCAACAATTTTACTCTCGTATTTTAAATCCATTTCGCGTCTACGCTGCTCAAACATCAATGATACACTAATAGGAACATCATCATACGTAACAGTAAATAATGAACAGTACTTTCATTTAAGATATAACATAATGAACGATACTTGAAAAAATGTTTCCTGCTGAAGTTCTTCGAGTTCAATGTTAAACGTATATTTTTAAAAATTCGGGAGTTATGTCACTGTTGAAAGTGACATAATGCCCGCGGATGTAATGTCACGCCGAAAGCGGGCGTTATGACACTTTCAAAAGTGACATAAAGCCCGCGGGCGCTATGTCACTGTTATGAGCGACTTAATGCCCGCGGGCGTTATGTCAGCGGGTGTTATTACATGCACCCATATTTTCATGGACCCTTAATCTATCTATTCTGAAACGCACAATCAGATCTGAGCAAAAACACAGAAGTTATTCACGAAAAAATTTTTGCAAGTACATTTTTACATTAATTTATTTTTTATAAAGGTTTACTTTGTTCTGCCTAATTTAATATTTGCAGCAGCTTTGCAAGCTGAAATCTGCTCCACACACAACTTAGACAAATGATCACTTGTCCCTATCGCCATGTGTTTGACAATGCGTAGGCATAGTGCCGCTTCTTGTTCCTCTGTTTTTGCTGACTTTTGAACGAATGGTTATCATCAAAGGATACAAAAAAGCTGTGCGGCCATTGGCGGATTTTCAATAGGCACAAGATGCTCTCGTTGGACTAGTGCAATCCCTAAGAATCCATTGCCTTAACTCCTTATCTTGCTACCAGGCATCACGAAAATCATACATATCTTACCAACTTTTGGCTTCTTAACCCAATCACAAAACACAGCAAAAGAGTGAGCAACCCGTTTCAAGTGGTTCATATAATCGAACCACTACAAGATCCGATATCCTTGGGAACGTAATTTGTGAGGTCGATTGCAAAAAGGTATAAAAACGGCAAAAAAGCTAAAGAAATATAAAATATTGCTAGTTAAATAATAAAGTTGCTAAAATTGCTAAAGAAAAATTAAAAATTGCCAGATTAGTGGCTAATAGCATTTTAAAAATAAAAGTTGCAAATTTTTTTAAAAGTTTCTAGATCTAGCAACTAAATTGCTAAAGTGGCAGCACTGGTGTGTGTGTGTGTGAGGGCGTGTTTTTAAATGCGTTTATGTGTATGTGTACGTGTGTGTTTGTTTGTGTATGTGTTTGTTTGTCAATTGTATAGGGTATTTCGAAGTCGAGCTCCTCGACTACAACGGTCTTACTTGTTTAAATATTATCGCATTCAACTATTTCTTAAATTTCAAATAAACAACCCCAAAAAAGTTACTAGCAGGGGTGCCACAGATATCACTTTCGCTCTAAATTCGCTCGAATTTGATTCCGCCCTGCCACTGAGCCTGTTTTCGAGTGATTTGCAAATCGCGCCTTCTTAAGTCGGCGACTTGCTCAAATAAGCCCTTAAAATGCATTTTGATAAAAAAAATCCTTATTGATTCTTGAAGGGTGTTCAATTAGTAAATATCCTACATAAAAATAATTAAACATTTGACATGCTAAGTTTATTGATTTAGCATTTTACTAAATCGCTAGTTAAATCGCTAATGAAATGGGCCATTCACTTCAACTCACTAAATCGCTACACAGAAAAAAAATAATTCAATATCAATTTGATATGGGCTGGTTATGTTTATTTATTTATTTATTTGATTTTACCATCCTAGTGTTACAAGTATAAAACTTAAAGTTTATAACACTAGTCACAACAGTAGTTGATGCAATGAATCATTCGGAATTGAAATTAATATTAAGTGAATAAGAACTATAAACTATAAATTATTATTAATTAAAATTAAAATTATATAAAAAAGAAGAGAGAAAATAAAAAAATAATAAAAAAAGAAAAAAAAATATTTAGAAAATTTTAAGTTGAGTTTTGTATGTAATCTTAACCTATTATTATTTTATTTTGGTGTTACATAGTTATATTATTCGTTTACTATAGTGTGTGTTGAGCTTAGTTCGGAAAATAGGTGCGCTACTAATTGATTTTAGTTCATGTGGCAAGTTATTCCACAGGCGAACAGCGTATACAAAGAAGTGCTTTTCTGACGCTGATAGTTTATATTTTTGGCAAACAACATTGTTGGTCCTTTTAGATGCTGAGAGGTTTAATTTTTCGTACAAATAGGCTGGTTCCTTAGTGTTTATAATTTTCTGAAGTAATATTAATGCTCTTAAACTTGTAAAATCATTAAGGCTTAAATTGTATATTTTAAGGGAATGGTTAGAGATACTGTCAGTTCGTCTTTTTTTATAAATATACCTAGCAATGTCATTAAATACTACCTTTAGTCTTTGTTTACTTTCGGCATCACTCTGCCCAAATAGCTCGACTCCATAGAATTGGGACGGTGTCAAGTATGTTTTAGCTATTAGAAGTCGGAGGTTTTCAGGTACAAAGTTTTGGGTCAAGTAAAGTTGTCGCAGAAGACCGTATGTCTTACCAACTGCCTTGTTAATATGGTCAGTCCACGTCAAGTTCTGGTTGAATATAATTCCTAAGTTATTTGCCTTTTCGACATACACTATCTCATTATCATCAATATATAGTTTTTCCAGAGTCTTAATATCAATTGCTTTTTTATAGATTACGAGGCATTTTGACTTTAAGGGATTTAATCCGAGTCCATTTTTACTGGCCCATTCTGCAATTGATTTTAGTTCGGAGTTTGTAACATTTACACATTCATTAATTTTACATAACGGTCGACTAATATACAATTGGACATCGTCAGCATACATATGGACATCACACTTTGTCAAAGTACTTGGAAGATCATTCACATACACAGAAAACAATAATGGACCTAAAATTGAACCTTGAGGGACACCACGCGTAATTGATAAAAATGACGACACACTGAAAGAGGATACGACAGCCTGACGTCTGTTGGTTAAGTATGATCTCATTAATTTTGATGCTGTTCTTGAGAAACAAAACATATTGCTCAATTTAGTACACAGTATATCATGATTGACTGTGTCGAATGCTTTGCTGTAATCAAGCAGCGTCAGATATGTTACCTGCCCATCGTCTAGCATATTTCGAATGTCTTCTGACACTTTCAGAAGAGCAGTGATACAGCTACGATTTTTCCTGAAGCCTGATTGATGTTTGTTTAAGAAATTGTGTGACGTCAGATAATTATTTATTTGGCTAGCTACGATAGTTTCAAAAACTTTTGAAAGGTATGGCAAGATGGAAATAGGCCTGTATTCATTTTTCTGTTTGGGAACTGGAATAATTTTTGCTACTTTCCACACTTCAGGGAATGTGGAGGTTGTAAGGGCAGTGTTCATTACATGTGTAATATATCTAAGGATTTTGGGCAGGATGATTTTTAAAAACTTGGGGTTGATGTCGTCAAGTCCTGTCGCATTAGATTTTATCTTAAGTATAGCATCAAGGACATCACATTGACTTACACACGCAAAACTAAAGCTACTATCACAGTGACTATCAGGTACACAGTTCAAATACGGATTACACGTAACTTCTGGAACTTGACTATGAACAAACCGCTTATTTAATTCATTAACGTCAGTATCACATTTGTTTGATGATCGTTGTTTTCCAATACCCAACCCATTTATCTCCTTCCATGTCTGACTAGACGTAATTGCACTGTTAAATTTATTGCACAAATATTCGCTTTTAGCTTTATAGATCATTTTGTTGACATTCGTTCTTAATCTCTTAAAGCTTGCGTAAAGATAGTCAGTCTTGTACCTTTTCCATTTTTTGTATGCTTGATCACGTGATACAATGGCTCGTTTAATTTCATCACAGAACCAGGGGTTTCCCCTTGGCTTAATTATTTTACTTTTTAATGGTACAAACGTATTATATAGGTGGGTGATGTTAAGCTGAAGGTGCTCAACTTGCGCGTCCACAGTGGGTAGACTAAATAGACTGTCCCAGTCACATTTATGTTGTTCGATATTTAATAGTTTATAGTCAATGTTTTTGAAGTCTCTATAGCTAATGGAGTAGTCAGTATAGTCAAGAGAAATGTTATAGGTCAGAAATATAAGGTCATGTTTCGAAAAGGCAGGTACAGAAATTTGATTATATAACAGAACGTTATTTGGTTGGTTCACAAAGAACACATCCAAGAGAGTGTTGCAATTTCCAGAGTAGTGAGTCGGCGTACTAAAATTTACAAGATGCAAGTCAAGAGCTTCCATGCTACATTTCAAATGGTTTTCTTTTAGGACGTCACTATTTAAGTCTCCAGCAAGTATAATATTGTTGTATTGCACAGACAGACTAGAAACAAGCGATATTAAATCAGAATATTCAACATTTCGATTTGGGCGATATATACAACCTATTAAAGCTTTTGCCTCATTCTTGGTGCCACAAATCTCTAGAAAAATATATTCTATTGCATTTCCAACGTCCTGCTTGCAAATAAATTTAGTTTTGAGTTTGGATTTTACAAATATTGCAACACCCCCGGCATGGCCCTGACGGTCAGAACGAAACATAGAATACCCGTCACATGAAACTAGAACGTCACACATATCAGAGACAAACCAAGTTTCGGACACACATATTATATCTACCAAATAGAACTAACAAATAAATGTCTAAATTCGTCTTTTTGTCAAACTTTGAGCATTAATATGACATACTTTTAAGCCTTTCTGTTGTTTGCATAATATCCTAATCAGAGCATGACTATTCGCCTGTGTATTAATTAGATTATTTTGCATTTAGAGTAATAACTAAAACCTAAAATTAGATACGCACCTAACACATAAAAGAAATACAGTATTACACACACCAACATTTTAAAGCTACGTTTTGACAAACAAAAAATTTTAAGAGAAATATACTTAAGGTTATCCGTGTACATAAAGAGAGCAACATAAGTATCATTCTGTGCGAAATGAATTATTTGCACTCGCTCCATCCAAATCAATTGCTGTGGCAGGGGCTGAGGGGGGATCTTCACGCTGCATGGCCAAAAGCTCCCCAAGCTTTTGGATACACACCGCTTCAGCTTTTTCATGCTGCTTGACGTTCACGACGGAGCTGCGTATAAAGACAGCATACAGGAGCTTTCGTTTTTTCATTCGCATCGCCTCTTTAAAAAGCTCGTAGTTTGCCTTAGTCAGCTGCTCATTCACATAGAATGGCACAGGTGAATCAAAGCCAAGAAGCTGTAAGCTCAGTTGTTGTTTTGCCTCGCGTCTATAAGCTCCGATTTGCCTAAGCAGAAAAGATTTATCCCGCACGTGCTCCAGTTTGACAATGATCACTGGGTCCACCACAGTTCTCGATGGGTTCCTCGGCCTGATACGGAAAACGTCTTTGATGGCTGGAGCTGGCTCGATGCGGAGCGAGAGACAGAGGGTGTTGAAGATTGATTTGAGGTCTTCGCCCTCCTGGAAGGGAACACCATGTATGCGGAGGTCCGCAGCAATGCTTAAGTTGGCTTGCACAGCAAGCTTGGAGTCGAGCGTTGCCTCTAACCTCTGCACTTGCTCCTTCAGCGCGCTGACTTGGCCCGCTTCATTCTCCAGCTGTTGCACCCGTTGACCCAAACTTTGGATCTCCGCTTGCATGGCATTCATCCGGTCGCTTATGCCATTCAAGATGCGTTCCTCAGCTGTTTGGATTTTGCTAGTGATAAGCTCTGCTTGTTCAGCTAGCTGGAGTCTTATCAACTCAAGGAGCTGAGGAGATGGAGCATCGGATGTGCGTCCACCGGCAGCACTTCCAGTATTTTCGCGTAGACGTTTGGTTGGAGGAGCCATATCGGGGACTTTACTTGTAAGTGGAGTTTGTGTCTGTGTTGTGTGCTTTCTATTTGTTGGTAATGTTTGTATTTTTGTCTTTGAGAGTTTTGGTTATTGCCTTAACCCTTCCACCGAGGTGATTATTGTTTGATTTGTGACAAAACTTTAAGTTCTTTTGCAATTGCACAAGTCTATGCACAGTTTTGTGAGTGTTTGTTTGTGTTGTATATGTGCTGTATATATTTATTTAATTTTATTTAATTTATTGACTGTGAGCAAAAATTTTTCGCGCCTGTTTCGATAGACGATAGACGATACTATTATAATTTAATATTTTGTGGAATATCATTATTTTCATATCATTTCTAAACTATAACGTTTAATTTTAACAGTAAATAATATCAACTTGTCAAATGATATTAGGAAAGATTAGACCAGTGTCCGGCACGTCCGTATGTTTTGTGTATTCAATACTGCTCAGCGGCAGCGACGTTAAGACACAGACAGTGTACAAGCTTATTCGGCTCTCAATGCAACAACAAAATAGTGCTAACTCAGAGCGCTTTCGCGTGAGAAAACATACACATGCAAAGGCAAAATGAGCATGTGTGTTTTGCCGGCCACTGGATTAGACAAATATTTTTTAATTTTTGAAACTCTCACAATAGGAAAGGGATGTATAGAAAATGTGAAAATGAAAGAGACAGATAGTCTTGCAAATCGAAACTTCAAGCAACAAACAGAAATGTATAAGTAGGCTTTCAGCCATGAGTACACACATATGCCCGATAGCGCAGTGCGGTAAAACGCCATGCCAATTTTTTTTTTTATTTATTTATTTATTTATTTATTTATTTATTTAGTCGACAAAAAAGGCTGTCAACTCAATTTCACATACGTTATAAAAAAGCCTTATTGACTAAGAAAGCCTAACAAAGAAAAACTAACAAAATTACAAAATAACTAATAACGACTCCGACTCGATGGGGGAGTTTTATTTGCCCGTCCGGCCAGCTATGCCCCGATTCACAGCCAACTGTAGTCAGAGACGTTATTAGAGCTACCAAAAACTTTAATGATATAGAGATAGAGAAGAGGAAAAAAACAAAACCAGAATAGAGGCAAAGGAAAAAAAATAATAATAAAACTAAAATAAATCAGATATAAAGAGAAAAAAATTTAGGAGAATACAATAAAAAAAAAAAAAAAAAAAATAAAAAAAAATACTAACTAAAAGTGAAATTTAAGACTAATTAAAAATACCTAATTTATAAGCTATACTTAAAATAAAATAACTAGAAATCTCTGACCCGGTGGGGGAAGATTTTTTAGCCAGTCCGGCAAGCTATGCCCCTACTCACAGCCAGGAGTGGTCAGAGATTTCCCCTAAGATAATTATAGAGATATGTTTTAGAGAGAGAGAGAGAGAGAGATCTGTTGAGAGCAGGTGATAGAGATCGTTATAATTTTGACATAAGACTCGAAATCGATTGTGCTTTGCATAATCAGTTGTGCATCTAGGCAATACTAATGGAAAATAGTTTCTGGTTGGCCTAGAAGGAACGGAGAAGTTAAGGCGACCTAAAAGTTCAGATGAATCTACATCACCGATAATTAGTTTATAAAGAAAAAAACACCTAATACTATTCTACGGTTAGCTAACGAAGGAAGGTCAATCAGCAAGAGTCTGTTAGAGTACGATGGCAGACGAAGGTTAGGGTCCCAATTTAAGCCACGTAGGGCGAAAAGCAAGAATTGCTTCTGAACTGATTCAATACGATCTATATGCTTTTTATACTGTGGAGACCAGACGGACGAGCAGTATTCAAGTACAGGACGGACTAGAGCAGTGTATAAAAGCTTTGTGGTATATGGATCATTAAACTCTTTCGACCAACGTTTAATGAATCCGAGTACACCATTTGCTCTATTAACAATAGAGGAGATATGAGGATTGAAACTCAATTTTGGGTCAAAAAGAATTCCAAGATCAATGACTGTAGAAATTCGTTCCAAGGGTTCATTTCCAATCGTATAGGTAGCCAACGAAGGCTTGCAACGATGGAAAGTCATGAACATGCACTTGGAGCAATTAAGGTGTAATTGATTAATCAGACACCAGGACTGCAAGGAGTTTAAGTCATCTTGCAATCTGATGGAGTGCATCGGGTCGTTGAAAGATAAAATAAGTTTTACATCATCGGCGTACATAAGTATCCGAGAATTCGAAATTATTGTGGGGAGATCATTAATAAATAGAGTAAAAAACAATGGGCCGAGGTGACTGCCTTGTGGCACACCAGAAGTGACAAAGACAGGCTTTGACGTATTAGAGCGTAGCAGAACTTTTTGAGTTCTATCTTTTAAATACGACGAAATCCAAAGTAGAAAAGGGGATGGAAATCCTAATCGATCAAGTTTAACGAGAAGAAGATCATGGTTCACAGAATCAAATGCTTTACTGAAGTCGGTGTAGATGACATCAGTTTGTTTTTGTAAAAGGAAACCATCGTGTACCATTGAGGTAAATTCAAGTAAATTGGTCGCAGATGACCGACGCTTTGTAAATCCATGCTGGAAAGGTGATAAAATCGATTTACAATAGTGCTGTAGGGAAGAGGTTATAATCTGTTCAAATAATTTTGGAATAGCGGATAGTTTAGCTATGCCCCTATAATTGGATATATCAGACTTTCCACCTTTTTTATGAAGAAGAATAATATAGGATTCCTTCCAAAGATTTGGAAAAATACTAGATTCTAACGATAGATTAAAAGTTTAAGCAATGGATTGCACAAAGAAATACAACACTCTTTGAGCACACAACTAGGAATGTTGTCAGGCCCAGGGGAGTATGAAGATTTTAGTGATTTTAAATGAGAAAGTAAGGAGCTTTCGGAAATCGAGGGGGCAGTTATGGAGTTAGAAGAAGAAATGCTATAAGGATAAGAAGTATTAGTAAAGCGCGTAGAGGAATAAGTAGATTGAAAGAAGTCGGCGAACAGGTCAACGGCTGTGGAGTCATCGTTAGCCTTTTGGTCGCCCAGAAAAAAAGAAGAAGGTAAAGAAGAAGACCTACGTTTAGAATTTACAAAGCTGTAGAATTGCTTAGGGTCCTCTGCGAATTGAATTTTGCATCGCACAAGATATTTCCTATAGCACTCAGAATTAAAAAGTGTAAAGTTCGATTTTGCAATTGAGTATTTAGAAAAGTCAACCGCAGAACCAGTTCTTTTATACTTTTTAAAGCATCTAGACTTAATATTTTTCAAATTAGAAAGTCTAGGACAGAACCAAGGTGGATTAACAGACGCGGGAGAAGCAACGCTATTAGGAATACAAATATCTAAGAGAGAATTAATAGATTCATAGAAAAAGGTAGAAGCTAAGTCTAAATCAACCGCATCGTACAAAGGAGTCCAGTCTGTTGCACAAATAAGTTGATTTAATAACGTAAAGTTTCCTTTACGAAAACAACGACGAGGCTTATTTGAAATCATAACAGTCGAAGAGGTAGGTCCGATAACTGAAATGGAGATTTCAAGAGTAGGATGATAAATATCTTCGGGCAGTGAAAGAGGGGCAGACCTAGAGACAACAACATTCGCGCTGTCAGAGACAAAAACGAGATCCAACAATTTGTTTAAATTGTTTGGTACTGCGTTAATTTGAAAAACGACATGTCCAACAGACTATCTAAAAAGTCATGATGTGCTGATGGTACAAGATAAGCAGACCCATTAAAATTTGACCAAGTGATGTTTGGTAGGTTAAAATCACCAACAACAACCATTAAGTCAATGTCTCTTAATTGGGTGAAAACATCATTAATACAAGCTATATGTTGCATATAAACTTGATTATCAGAAGATGGAGGGATGTACGAGCAGGTAATAAATAAAGCGAATGTTAGAAAAGTTACCTTTACGGCAACAAATTCCACATCCCTAGGCACATTAACATTGATCAGTTCTGATCGCAGGCTGGATTTAACTGCAATCAGTACACCTCCACCTCTGCGAACTGGTCGATCATGCCGGTAGATAAAAAAATCATTTGACAATATTTCAGAATCAGAGACTGTTTGATTTAACCAAGTCTCTGAGAATGCAATAATGTCAAACTCAAATGAAGCACTATTTAGGAATAAGGTAGAAAGTTTGGATAACAGACCCCTAACATTCTGATAGGCTATATGAGGACAAACGGACGGAACTAGTTTTTTGAAACCCTATTAGAATTAGATCCTACATTTGTGGATGTACTAGAAGAAGGTAAGCTAACGGGCATTGGCCTAACTCGATTTCTTGGCCTAAACTCGTGAACAATCATATCTGGCAGCCAAAATTCTGGGTCACATATGATTGGAAATGCTTCAGATGGAACACTTATGTTGAAGGAAGCAACATCACGAGGTTGGGCAAAATTAAACTTTGTAATTGAAACACTTGCTGAGGATTTGCTCGCAATATAAGCAGCAATATTCTCGCAAGTAGTTTCAGGGGACAGCCTAGACACGAAAACTTGCTTGCGTGGTGCAATCACAGTTAGAGGAGGAGGCTGAGATGGAACAGTAACACTGGCAGCGGGTTCAACAGGTTCAGGAGGAGCAATTGGAGAATGATCTAGTCTATCTATTGGTGGTTTATTTAAAATATTATCAGGAACTTGATTCCGGGGGAGGCAAGGGAGATATATCAAACATAGTTCCTGGTGAAGCAGAAATTGAAATGGTTGGAGATAAGTCAAAACATTGAGGTGAAACTGGCAACGATGAAGTAGATTCGGACGACTTGCCACCATCGCGAGGAGGCACGCCTAAAACTGACGCTCCAAACGACGCGAGGGCGGCGATTTAAACAAATTGACTAAGCAACTCAACACTGGATGTAAACTCGGTAGTGATTTGCTTATTCAATTTATATAAAATATTAAATTTGTTTTTCATGTCATTGCTCATACGCGAGAAATCAAATTGAGTCTCAGTGCATACAGGACATGACCATCTTGTAGAACCGCAGTCTTTTTTAGGCGAGTACATTTTGTCGAGGTCACGACCAGTTAAATTAGCACATTTAATATGCATCATGTTTTCGCACAACCAACAGTTTACAAACCTGAGTTGATCTGACTCAACAGCATCTTTGTAGAAACAAGACTTTGCAGCACGACAATATGCTAAATTTACCACAGGGGTTCAACACCAAAGAGAATAAAAAATAAACTAAAGATAAAAAAACCATTCTAATCTAATAAAAAAAAAAAAGTGATAAAACAACAATCGTTCTAAGCTTTGTATGCAGAGAACCAACAACAATGCGAAAGCGACACACAAAGCAGAGTGGGAACGACGCTCAAAGAGAATAAAAAAAAAAAAAAAAAAAATTTTGTTAAGGAGGGGGTAAAAAAAAAATTAAAATTTTTTTTTTAAAAAAAAATTATAAATTCGTTTTTTTCTGTTTCTTTAAAACAATAATTAATAGTTCTTAGCTAAAAATGAACGCCTGGTAGTAGTATTGGATGTACTACCTGCCATTTATTTTAACATATTTAGCCCGTAGTTGACATTACTTTACGTTTTTCCTTCGCGATTACGTGTCATGCGTTGTGTCTCCTCCTCCCGGTCGGTTCGGCTACTATTATGGGTTACTATTTTGCCTGCGGTTCGCGCGTAACAGGCACTGGCTTGGTGTCGCATGGGCCACTTGAACGTGCTGCGCATTGTACGTCAACGTCCATATAAAAAAAAAATTTAAATTGTAATTGATTTTTTTTCGTTCTGTAATAATGAAATAATTAAATATCAATTTGATCTTAAAACAAGTAAGAAAGTCGGTCAAGCCCGACTATAACATACCTGGTGTAGAAGCTGAATGCAATGCTGGTGCTGCGCTCATCTCAAAGTCTCTCTCTCTCACTCTCTCTCTTTCTCTCTTTTTTTCTCTCTCTCTCTCTCTCTCTAAGACTGTGTGGTGTTAGTTGTGAAAGGGTGGGAGGGGGTGGGGCGAGCGCGATGTACTTTTTTGCTCATAACTTGAGAACCGCTTATCAGATCTTTATCATTTCTTTGGCAAATCGATACATTTTGCTAATTACTTTAGAAGGTACGAATCGTCTATCTTCAAAATTGTAGGAGATATAACGTTTTTTCCAAATTGCGGGCGCGGGAGGGGGCGTGGCCAAAATTTGACACAAACTGGATCTGCGTGCAGATAAAAGAAGCATTTGTCCCATACATGTCAAACCTCTATCTCTTACCATCTCTGAGATCTAGGTGTTCATACTCGACCGAAGTTTATATACCCTTGGAGCTTGATATATGCCTGACAGTTTGTATGGCAGCTATACTATATAGTTGTCCCATTTCGACAAAATGTAAATGTAAATGTTGGCTATACAGCTCCAACAACGGGGCCAAGCCAAGCTTCTCACGACAAATCTTGATGAAATTCTGGAAAATCATTGAAAACTTATAAATACGAGCGTTGGGAGCGATAACATTGAAAACAAAAAAGTTTTTCTCACTAAAACTAGTTTCTATCGTTCCGATCGTTCCTATGGCAGCTATATGCTATAGTCATCCGATCCGGCCGGTTCCGACAAATGTGCAGCGTATTTATACCAAAAGACTTTTTGCAAAGTTTGTTTAAGATAGCTTTAAAACTGACGGGGGAGATAGCATAGAAACTGACGGACGGACAGACGGATATGGCTATATCGACTCGGTTGTTGATGCTGATCAAGAATATATATACTTTATGTGGTCGAAGAAGCTTCCTTATATGCGTTACAAACATCCGGATAATTTTAATATACCCTCTCTAATGGTATAAAAAGCTAGTAATTTGTAAAGATTTGCATTGAAAGTTTTTAACAACAATCATTGCATACCTTTGGGCAGCAACCAAGTATTCGATTTTTGTGAATTTGCGGAATCATTTACTTAAAACGGTATACTTTCATTAAAAAAAATCGTAGAAATGTCTGGGATAGTTTATTTCAATGTTTAGGAGTAGTACATTCCAATATATCAAAGAAGTCAAAACAAATAGTGATTTTTATACCGTGAACTCATTGAAAATGTGTTAAAGGGGATCATAAAGTTGTGCAAATGTATGTAACAGGGAGAGGAAACATTTCCGACCCTATAAAGTATATATATTCTTGATCATCTTCAACAGCCGAGTCGATTTAGCCATGTCCATCGTATGTATGTAATGTAAAAATATGTTTTTCATCTATTTTCTAGGAGGTAAATTCTAATAAGCTAAACTAAACTTTATCTATGAGTTCTAAAGACCGCGCAAAAACACAAAGGTTTTCACAAAGATATTCATCGATTGCAAATCGCACACATTCAACCCCAAACGGGTGCGTTTCATCCAAATGAATTATGCTATAAAATCCGTTCATACCTCAGTGCGGGGTTTGACGCCTCGACGTATCTGAGCGACGACTCTGAACGGACGGAGCGCGCCCATTTTGTTGTTGCGCTGACCCACACCCATATGTGTCTCTCTCTCCCCCCTCTTGCTCTGAAAAAGGTGTTGAGGGGCTGTGCGGTTTGATTGAGTTGAGTTTACTGTTAGTATAATTTTGTGCATGACGATAAAAAGTGATTTTTGCAGTTCTCTGGTCCGCACGTGCATGTGTTCGTTTGTGCATGGGCGTGTGTTTGTGTGAGTCTCAACTATACTGGGTATTTTGGAGTCAGGCCACCCGACTGCAACGCTCTTTCTTGTTAAGGTATTAAATAATATCTTATATTTGGAAAAATTTCCTATAGCGATCTGTAGTTGATCAATAAAACTTAAGCTGCATGATGGAATTGATGTGGGAACGCAAACTTCAGTTCTTCCTAGACTTCATTTAATTCCATTTTGAAACTAGAATAATCAACTTTGCCTTATTTTAAACCGCTTTAAAGGCCTATACGGCAAAATGATACAGTCAATGGGCCTTAACAAACCTGAAACCAAACGCAATCTAGCCCTGCCACAAACCTTGCCCCAGCTGCCCATGTGCGTGTCCAGCTGTTGGTGTTGGTCTCGCAGTAACCAGCGGCGTCGGTGCTGCAATTTATGCAAATTGCTTTCAATTTGCTTAGTCCAATGCATTGTGCGCCAAATTGGACCGACGATTCCGATTCCTAACTAAAAATACTATATCAACGTGTACCCATACGCCCTGTGGTTCTGCAGCAGCAGTAGCTGGAGTCGGAGCTGCAGCAATGGGCGTGGCAGCCACATTTAGTTATCACTTAAACGCGTCAAATTAGGTGTACCGCCGCATATTCCGCTTTCCCATTTCTGTTCCAGGTTTCTGATTATAAATTGTGCATGTGAATGCAAGTGCCACTATCACGGCGTTGATGTTGATTAACTGCAATTTAGCAAACATAGAATTCAGTGGGGAGGACAGGTTGGCCTGTGACCATTTTAATCAAAGCAGCCTTTACTTTGTCAGCCCGTGTGCATATTGAATGCAATTGCAAAGTGAATTATGTGCTTGCCGTGCCATAAGGAAATTTGATTTTTTCTGACATTTTGTTTTTTTGATTTTTTGCAGAACGAAAACATTTCCCTCACATTTTACACAAAACGTCAACTGCACTGAAAAATGCCTACAACGGCGGCCATTCACTAACTCCAACTGGTATCCAGTATTTTCTCTGTGATTGTGTGAGAGAATTTCAGTTTTGTTGCTAGTCAAATTTCCGGCACAGCGGGCCCACCCACCGGACACGCCCACAAAATGCAGCAGCATTTGTACAGAATTTAAAACATATTCTCCAACACACGTCCTATTCCTCTTGTAGATACGCGTACATACATACTTTCTTGTACATTCACTGACACGTTCATTCAGAGCTGCCTGCCTTTAATACAGCCTTCACCACCAGACGAGCTACAAGACAACACCACCAGGAGCAGGTGTATTGGTGTTACATCTCTTGCGCCGTCTCGTTGCCATTTCTTGTCCGATTCTTACAACAGTGGGCCACGGGTATGATGGACACTTTGTGTAAATTTTATGACAGGAATTTTGCAATGCTTAGGAAGAGCAGAGCTAACACTCACAGGACCAGCTCAGAGCGCTTTTTTTGGATCCCTCAAACCAGACCACAAACCGAACGTTCTAAATTTCAAATCGTTGGTAGCCTTATTATTAGACATCGAATTTTAGGTTAAAAAATATTTTTAATGGTTGGTCCAAAAAAAATTCTGGTTGCATACAAATTCGTTTGCATATTTGACAAATTTACATATCTTCGACCTAAAAGCATATTTGAGAATATGCTTAACCTATTTCGACCTATTTTGGAATATGTCATATGCTTTTACATATTTAGAGAGTAAATATATGCCTTTTATTCAGGGTTCAAAACATAACTTATTGCGGCAGCAAATACCGCATAGAGGCCGATACTAAAAGAAGTACTCAATTTCTTGAGTTCACTCTGCGAGCGAGCAAAATCGGTTTTTCATTAGGGACACTAAGTGTAAAATAAGTTTAGGTGCGGACCTTAAGTAGATTTGTTACACTCTGAAAGGCACGATAGAGTTTACAGAATGGAAAAAGACGGAGGAAAAAGCAGAATCTTACCGTGATCTGCGAATCATTAAATTACAATCAATGAGGATTATTGGCAGTTTTGCATTAGCGCGCTTTTAGCTAAGAGTCCTCCATGGTGATTAACTTAATATTAACTTAAGAAATTACTTCTAAATACCATAAATAACTGCATAACTATTATTGTGATCTTACCGAACCGCGATAAAATACCATGGACGACCAGTGGTGAAGAGAATAGACTACAGCATACAGAATGTTTTGCACAATTTTACTATGACTGAGATACAACTAATTTGTGAATTTGCGAAAAAATACCAAAACAGTTAAGATGCAATGATATCACCAGGTCCACTTTTTTCTCGTTCAACTAAGTACAGAAGCCAGGCAGATGCAATGCAAAATGTAAATTTCATAGCAATTTTATGATAAGCCTCGCGTCCCTGACTCAAACTTTTCGCTCGTACGTCAACTGAACACATTCGCAAAACTGAATTTTGCAATTTGTACGTCATACGACGCATACCGTACGAGAAAACAAAACCACAGTAAGATACAAACTTTGGAGTATTTACTGTAATTGTCCTTTGATAAAGTAGTACGGTAAGAACCATCCACAGTGCCTGCCTTTACATGGTATCTTCTTGACTTCGGTATTTTTATCATTTCAATCAAATTTCAAATTTTTTAGACCAACAACAAAAAAGAACCTAAAATCCGATGTCTCCTTATTATATTTTCCACTTATGAATATTTTATTGTATATATATTATTATATATTATTGTCCGGATAAAAAAAAAGGCGTCAGACTTTACAATTTTGAATGAAACACAAAACGCTCTCACTCTATCTCGCGTTCTCAGCGAAACAACTTATTTCACAAGCCTTCCCATACAAGCCTTTAATTGGCCTTTTCAGAAGATTGGTGAAAAATTTTCAAAATTTTCTTTCCTAGTGCGCGCCTGCATAACTAAACGGTCTCTGTTTTAATTGGGATCCAATTTCAGCTCCCAGGATCGTTTTTTGCGCCCCATGATTCCTCAAAATTGTCTATTAATCATTGTTCTCAGCCGTATAGCTAATTTATAACACGTATAGTTAAATTTCATTATATAAAATGCATTAGAATAAAGCAAAAGCTACATATTCTTAGCGGTCATATGGGTATTCTGACATATTGAAAATAAAAACAAGTAAGAGTGTTGCGGTCGAATGGCCCGACAGCAAAATACCCAGTCCCAAGTAATGTAGTTCCAATAGCTTTGAATTCCTTTTATTTTAGAATTTATTTGAATAAATGGGCAGGCGCACCTTCATATCTTCAGTGTTTTTGCTCGGATCTCATTGTGGTACACAGAATAGATAGATGTTGGGCCTCACTGAATATATACTGACCGGATCGGGCGGGTCTTTGTGAGAAAAACTTTTTGTTTTAATGTAAACGCTTTAGCAATTATTAGTTTTATATGCTTTTACACAGATTTTGAAGATTTGGTCAAAATCGGATGACTATATCTTATCTATATATCTATACCTATCGGTCGAAAAGTGGGTCTTTGTTAGACAACCTTTTTTGTTTTTAATGTTAACGCCTCCCATACAGAAAAAAAAATGCCGGCAATTTTTCAAGCTTAAAAAGTGTGATTTGATCCCGACAGTAGGAATAAATTTGTAAGTTCGAGTGGGCATATTTCATTCCAAAAAGGATTGTATTTGGTACGAATCGTACTTAACCACCAAATGAGAGAGTGAGATAGCGAAAACCCTGAGAGCAAAAGCAAATTCGCTCTCTTTGCTTCTTCTATCGTTGTTCGATCTGCGATTTGCCTTAGTCCTCATTAAGCACTTAGTGCCCTGGACCACATTATTTTTCAGTATTTTAGTTAGTCTTGGAGTAGTCGCCCAAGGCTGAACCATAACTTAGATATAATAAACATGTGTTATCTTTAAGTTTTCGTAGACAATAAATAGCTAAAAAAAAGCTAGCTCTGCGATTCGCCTGCAGCGTCAAGCGCTTTTGGGCTTTTCATCATTCTTTATGTGATGCTTGCAAGAAGCAGTTAGATTGTAAAAGAAGTGAAAACAGTGAGAAAATAGTGAAATGGCCGATGAAAAATTAAAAAATGATGCTAAAGCAACAACTGCACCATGTAGTATTTGGCACGTAAGTTCTAAGGTTATTGTGTAAAGTGTTGTAATCGCTGCGGCGGTGCATATGTGTGGTTGTATTTATGTATGTGTTGTATATGAATCAGAGGCGGCCAAATGGAGAGGAAAAAAAAGTGAGCTTGTGTTAGTAAACAAGAGAGCTCTCTCCAGACAACACGCATTTTACTTGCTAGGCAGTGCTCACCGATTCACACAACCACAACTTCGGCTCGAGTTTGCTTAAAAATGCGACAGACTTCGGCTCGTGCGAGCCTTAGGCGGGCGGGTCTGATATGAATGCACGTGTGCAAGAATTCTTCTTAATGTGTGCTCTACTCAAATACTTTCGTGTTTGTGACTGTGTGTGTAATACGTTACCCTTCAGTTCTCGTCACCAATGAATCACCGATGAATTGGCCTATGTCATCGATGAATCATTGGTGAATTCCTATGAAAAAATGTAGTGAATTTAACATGGGCATGTCCTAGGCAGTCAAGCATGACTGTTCATTGGTGAATTACTGATGAATTCACTGATAGATTCATCGATGATTCACGCATGATTTCTTTGCAAAATTCATTAATGAATTCACCAACAAATTCATTTATGGGGCACCCATGATTCCTGCATGAATTTTGCAAAAAAGTCAAAAAAGCCCGGAATCATTGATGAATTTGAAACAGAATTCATTAATTAATTCACCCATAAATTCAAATTGGACTCTCCCAAGAAATTGTTCCAAAACTAACTGATGAATTCATACTAGATGGAATATAAAACGATTTATTTTATAAAACAATAAACCAAAAACTTTTCCCCCCATTCGCAAACAGGCAACATTTTCTATATTATTTGTTAAATTCACTAATTTTATTTATCAATATATTACAAAATATACGTAATAAACACTTAACTAGTAAATACAGAAAACTTATAATAGAATTGAATGAAAAAAAAAAAATACATAAAAGAAGCAATCCACATCACAACTTGTCTGCAGACAATTATGCATTAATAAGATAACTTCAGCCTCAAAAAAAAAACAACCACTATTATTTGACACATTGAACGTCGCGCGATGCCAGTAAAGACACAAGTGCGTCTTAGATTTTTCAACGCATTTGACGACGGGCACGCAAACGCAAAAGGGCAGAAGCAACGGCGCATTTATCCTTCTCGCTTTCGCACATTTGCTTACTCAGGGTATAGAAAGGCATATACGACTTTGAAAAGCTTAAGTCTACATTTGTTTAAGATCCATAAATAAAATATTGCTTTAGGGATAATAATAATAATAGTGTATCATAAGGCTATTCCACGAACGATCTGTCCAAGCCCCTTATTTTTAAATTGCAAAATTAATACATAAAATATAGTTCAATTGCTTGCTCATATTTAAAGGGTATGCAAACTTCTTCGTTTGTTCTTATCTTTTGGCCTGTGCGAACAGAGCGATGGTCACGCCTTTTTTTTTTGTTTTTTTTTAGGTAAAATTGCAACAAAAATTATACACAGAATTTAGCTCTGCCGACGTCGACGTTGACGCAGGTCGGTGAAAAATTGGTGAATTTGAGGAGTAGTGAATTCTGGAACTGAAGGGTAGTTATGTTTTTGATGTGTGTTTCTGATTTTCGGCTTGTATGTTAAGACGTATGTACATATTTACATATGTAAAACCCGGTGTCCAAGCCAAGCCAAATAAGTATAAGGTGGTCTCGTCGGCAATAGATGTCCCTTAGCGAATGCTAGGAACAAAAACAACAAGCAAGCCAAGGGACAAAAATGAGCTAGCGTCGGCTGCCGACGAGACCACCTAATATTTATTTGGCTTGGCTTGGACTCCGGGTTTTACATATGTAAATAAGTACATATGTATGTAAATTCACATATGTATGTTTGTGTGAATGCATTGTGACTGTATGTATGCAATGCACCCTGTGCAAGAAAGTAACTGTTCTCTAACAATATTTTCATTATTTACAGATGCTGGTAGTAAATTTGAAGACTTAAAGCTTATCACAACTGAAGACCTCAAAGAATCGATCCATTGCCTACTCGCATGGATCTTAGATAGAAGCTGACCTTGTGAAATTAGACTGAAGTGAGTAGATTTTTATATGTGTATCAAAATGGCAGCCAGATCAAGAATGTTTTTTTGTGTGTGTGCCGAAAGTCAAGCCACAATTTGAAATACGCCATATCTCCTACAATTTCATAGATTAATTGTTCGGAACTTCTAAACATTTAAAGCCATCTAAATAATTTACCAGTTTTATCTTAAATTTCTTTCCACTTGCAGCTTGAATATGAATACAATTCGATTTCTGCCCAATCAAAAATTGGAACCCGTCTAAGCGAGAACGAGTATTTAAGAGGAATTTTTTTTTATGTTGCCTGTAAGAAAGTATCAAAAACTATGTATATATAATAAAAAAAAAATTATATAAAATCAATCTCTACCGAACTAGAATGTAATCTTCTATGGCACAAAGTTGAGTTCGCATATCGGACACAAATCATTCTGTAATGAGCAAGAATGTTTTCTCAAATGGGACTAAGTTATGTTCGAAAAGTGGGATCAGTTTAAGTTCGGCCAGGCTAAAACCGGGACCAAAGTTTCAAAATATTTCCGTACGTAAATTATTCCAGTCGGGAATGGTTTCTGACTTTCCAGGATCAACTCATTTTTAGTACCCTTTTGGCATGAATTGATCCCGGAAATCCCGGAATGGAATGATTTTTTTTTTTCAGTGCACCGTTACACAGATTTGGAAGTTTTGGTCAAAATCGGACGACTATATCTTATAGCTGCTATAGGAACTATCGGTCAAAAAGTGGGTTTTATTTAGAAAAATTGATAGTTTCTGACTGTTTCGGAATTCGGTTCCGGTTCCGGTACCCTTTTATTTCGGTTTCGTACCGGTACGTACCGGTATGGACCAGTAAAACTAACAGAAATTTTAAAACTTAACTTTAATCAAAGTGGGTAAGCAACAGTACACATGTATGTACACATAAATTATCAATTTACTTTAAACTTCTTTAAAATTAGTTACAAAGAAGGTAAATTAATGATTATTTCTCAGAAGCATGATAGCGGTCAATGTATTTCCGTCCATCTGATTTCTAGCGGAGTTATAATAAACCGGAAAATAAATGTTCTACGCAGCAAGAATAACTTTTGATAGTTAATACAGTTCCGGAAACATTGTCGAATTTTCTGACCACCATTTAAGTACATTATCTTTATTGAAAACCTTGATCAGGCATCATACGTTAAACTGTCTTGTGAAAATACTAAACTATTTGTATTGTCCTGATTCTTTTCTTAGAAATTCATATATAAACCGACTTCATCTCCACTTTCAGACAAATTAGTTGGGTCAGAGCTGCTTTCCTCATTTAGTTTCAATTAAACAGAAGTAGATTAAATTCTTGAAAATATACATATCAGTCGAATCAGTTACACATGTACTTTTTTCTGTTCAGAGGTTAGCCTAACATTATAACAAGGGCCTAAGAAAATACCAAATACGAATGCATTATTTTCAAAGGGACTGGTCTCGCGATTTTTTATTTCACTGACCAAAATTTTTGCCAAGCTAGAATCTTTTTTATTTGAAAATAACAATTCAGCCAAATTGAGTAAAAATCCGCCAACTCTAACTGCTCGTTTCGCTGTCTAGTGGTTGCACTCAGAACCGAAACCGTACCGGTACAACGTTTAGGTTCTTTTCGGTCTTTTCGGTTCTAAAAATATCGGTTCTCGGATACCGGTATACAAAAAATTAAGAATATCGGTTCCGGTTCCGGTACCGGTTCTGAGTTTCAATCGGTTCTTTTCGGTATACGGTTCCGGTTCCGGTTCCGGTTTGATTCCCTGGCTATATCATCAGCAAAGCCAACAAGAGAGCAGCCTTCCGGGAGTGGTAAACGCAGGACGCCGTCATACATGACATTCCAGAGAATTGGTCCTAGTACCGAGCCTTGTGGGGCTCCTCCACTCACAAGGTACTGGTGTTGGCCTGCATTTGAGCTATACAGGAGCACACGGTCCTCGAAGTAGCTCACTATGAGTTGGATCAGGTACTGTGAAATGCGTCTGTTGCTAAGCGCTTGGAGGACCTTGCTCCAGTTGGCGGAGTTGATGGCATTTTTAACATCGATCGTGCAGACCAAACAATACTTCTTGGACCCTTCTGCCCATCTCGTGCCTTCTATGGCGTCAGTGGCCAGTTTTGTGACTGCCCCTATAGCGTCTGTGGTACTTCGCTCTCCAGTCGATTACATATTATCCTCTCAAAAATCTTGCCAGTCGTATCCAGCATGCATAGGGGCCGGTACGAAGATGGATTGTCGAGTTCTTTTGCCGGCTTCGGGATGAGGAAAAGTCTCTGCTGTTTCCATATACGTGGTATAGGGCGCTCGGTGATACACTTGTTGTACATGTCTACAAACGTGTCAGGATGGGCAAGGATTATTGTTTTTAGCGCGTTGTTGGGGATTCCGTCGGGACCAGGAGCCTTGTCAGCTTTGAGCTCTGACAGTATTCCGAGGACCTCTTCGGTATTGGTTAGCAGGGCAGTGTCGTCCCCATTTTGTACCGTAGGGATGATAACAGGAGGCTGCGGAGGGAATAGGCTGTGTACAATTTGACCCAGTTGTGTAGGGCATGTGGGCATAGGTTGCCGAAGTAGCTTTCCCATAACCATTTTATAGCCGGCACCGAATGGCTGTGCGTCTGCTGCGTCGCAAAGATCTTGAAAGCATTTGTCTTTACTTCGCCTGATGAGATCCCGGAGTGTTTTACGTTTGGCCCTAAACAGTTCAACGTGCTGGCTGTGAGATGCATTTTCTCGTGACCTCTGGCTTAGTCTTCTGGCTGCACAGCACTCTTTTCTGGCTTTGGCGATTTTCCCGTTCCACCATGGCACTGATCGGTGTCTCTGCCCTTCTCTAGATGATTTCGCCATCGACGCATCGCAAGCTATCGTAATGGCCTTCGATATGCCTTCAGCGCAGCGATTGGCATCCCCAGTTGAGTTGAGTTCCCTAACACTTGAGAGAAGCATGTTCACGTTTAGGGACTGCGATTTATAGCTCGCACGCTGCACTGGGTGCGTGGTTGTCTCAGGGCCGGTACTAGCGATTTGGGTAATAACCGCAAGGTGGTCGCTATGGGTGTAGAGAAGAACTTCGGCAGAGTTCAGGGCTTCCAAAGGTCAGGTCTATAATGGACTCTCTGCCTGCCTTGCTGTATGTGCTCTTCGAGCCGGTGTTAAGAAGGCAATGCCGCGAAGGCATCCAGTAAGCCTGCTCCTCTTGGTGTTGTTCTAATGCTACCCCACTCAATGGCCCACGCATTGAAGTCCCCTGCAATGATAACAGGGGATTTGTCTCGTGCATCACTTGCTATATTTCCAATTATCGTTCTGAATTGGTCGATCGGTATGCTTGGGGCGATGTAGCATCTGTAAATGAAGAACCTCCCGCATTTGGCTCTAACAAATCCCCGTTCCGCGATTCGTTGGGTGAGCTGAGTTGGCGGCTGTCCGCAGCTCCAGATTGCTGCTCCTCCATCGGTGCTTTGGTGCCATACTCCTTCATGATTGGCTTTGTATGGTTCACTGAGAAAAGCGAAATCCACGCGTTGGTATAGAACTGTTTGCGCAAGCAAGTCGTGCGCCGCTCTGCAGTGGTTAAGGTTTAGTTGTAGTAACTTAACCATTTTTGATCGCTTTAAGTGCTCTTTGATATTCTGGGCAATTCCTGCTCAGAGTCGAGTGTTCAGCCGCTTTTGCGCTTGCCCCTTTTCGCTCACAAAGAAGGCATTTTGGCTTAATTAGCTTGCACTGCTTATGCTTGTGTCCTACAGCGGCGCATCTGAAGCAAGCATCCTTTATGGTTTTCGAGACGGCATCTGTGCAGTTGCACCTGGAGGTTGTGTGTCCGAAGCCCATGCATTTAAAACATCGCTTGGGTTCAATTCTTCTTCTGATTCGGCAAACGGCCCAGCCGATGCGGATTTTGCCTTGCTTTAGGAGTTTTTCACCTAGGCTTGGTTGCACGTTGAGCGTTGCTATTTGCGTTCCGCCATAGGCATTCCTCATAATTGGTATAGCCTCTGTGGGAATGGCGCCATCAACAGTGGCAAAAAGTGCCGCCATTACCTCGTCTCCAGTGGTCAGTTCATCCAAATCATGAATTTCAATCTGCACGGTCTCCTGGAGTGCCTTAACTTCAGCTTGGCCAGGGAGAATAGAGCGGATGGCCGTCTGCAGCTGCTGAGTTGCGGGATCTGAGGCTTGTTGCATTTTGAGCAGCATTCCTCCTGATGCAGTCTTTCTGATGCCTTGTACTTTTCCCTTCAGGTCCTGTAGGGATGGTGCAGATTTGACCATTTTTAACATGTCAGCGTAGGTGTTGTCGGCGCATTTGATAAGAATGGCGTCTGACCGTTTGGTTTTTTGGCGCGAGTTGTTCGCGCTGTGCCCTTCTTTGCCGTTTGTCTTGTCAGAGCTGTTGTGGCTGCGGGTGTTTGGCATCTTCCCCCTAGGACCAACCTGGTGCCATATGGGACTCTTCAGCTGAGCATCAACAGGTTTACCTACTGGGCTTACAGCTGTTCGGTTGTTCACTGGTGGGCTTCTTAGAGGCTGCTTATTATTTGCCAGCTTAGGTGCTATGGAGGGTGTTTTAAGAGACTGAATTATCAATGGTGGCTCGTTGCTGAACCGAACTCTTTGGCCTCCTGGGACAGAGGAATGCTCTGCAACCGGAGAAGTCTGCTGCTCTTTGTGCTCTTTGCTCAATTCAGGGGGTACGGCATGACCCTCCAGCTCATGGTCACAGTGGCGCTTCTCATTGAGCCTAGAGCTGATCGCAGTTTGCAAGTCCTTCATATTGATCAGTGCATCAATAGTGGCCTGCGTTACATGGCGCACAACTTTTTTGTTGTTTGCTTTCTTCTCGGTAAATTGAGCGATAAGGTCGTCTAATAACTTACCAAGATCCTCAGCTGTTGCGTTTATGTGTACGTGTGTGTTTGCTTGTGTGTGTGTTTGTTTGTCAATTGTAAAGTGTATTACGAAGTCGAGCTCCTCGACCACAACGGTCTTACTTGTTTTTTTTTTGGTTTTATGTTACCAAGAGACCCGCTTGATTGTTTTAATGCTGGCGATCTTAAACTCTGATATATTAAAACATTTGCGAGGGTATAAAAACTTCGGCAAAGACGAAGTTAGCTTGGCCTTCTCGTTATACCCGTTACTCGTAGAGTAAAAAGGGTATACTAAAGTCGTGTAATGTATGTAACAGGCAGAAAGAATCATTTCCGACTATATAAAGTATATATATTCTTGATCAGCATCAACAGCCGAGTCGATATAGCCATGTCCGTCTGACCGTCTGTCCGTCCGTCCGTCTGTCCGTCTGTCCGTCTG
The DNA here is from genome assembly GCA_018904275.1 of Lordiphosa clarofinis. Taxonomy (NCBI): domain Eukaryota; kingdom Metazoa; phylum Arthropoda; class Insecta; order Diptera; family Drosophilidae; genus Lordiphosa; species Lordiphosa clarofinis. The sequence continues at coordinate 541,395 of JAEIGQ010000130.1, forward strand.
TCTGTATGAACACCTAGATCTCAGAGATGGTAAGAGATAGAGGTTTGACATGTATGGAACAAATGCTTCTTTTTTCTGCACGCAGATCAAGTTTGTTTCAAATTTTGACCACGCCCCCTCCCGCCCCCGCAATTTGGAAAAAACGTTATATCTCCTACAGTTTTGAAGATAGACGATTTTAGAGATAGTTAGTAATTAGCAAAATGAATCGATTTGCCGAAGAAATGATGAAGATCGGATGAACGGTTCTCAAGTTATGAGCAAAGAAGTGAACCAAGACCCCCCGCTACCCACCCTGAAAAAATGTTGCATACTTTTCTGATGGTGACCCCAAGGAACGCAGCAACACTGTTAAACATGTTTTTCATGAGTAACGGGTATATCGAAGTCGGTTAGAGCCGACTTTAACTTATGCTCTCGTTTTCATTTATCATAGCAAGCACTTTAATTAGTGTTAAAGTGCATAGCAAACGATATTCGGTTTCCAAAATAATGACAAATTTGGAAGATATTCGAATGTGACAAAATCAGAAGTGGTTTTCGGGAGCAGCTATATAAAGACAAAGTTTAGCGAAACATAACACAATAACTGTTCAAAATCGATAACATATCCAATGCACATCTGTATGTCTTGCTACCCTGTCTGCGACAGAGCTGTGGCGCCATAACTTAGCGTCAGTGAGCTTTTGTACTTTGGAGCGTGCGAACGTTGTCTAATGAAATAAAAGTCTTTATTTAAATTCTCATTCAAATTAACTGCGTACTTCTTTCTGCTGCTGACCTACACCCACTTGGAACGTGAGAAGGATCTCACCAGAAGTTCCAGCCACCCACCATTTCCATCAATAGTTTTAATATCTTACGAATAAATATTTCTTTGAAATGTATATTATTTGATTTAAAAATCTTGAGTATATTTTTTGTACAAAAATATTTTTCCCTGTCGATACGTGACATGTCGAACGTGACATATTTTCCATCATGATATTTATGTGGTTTCTGCGAAGCAAAAACTTACAGTTAATTTCATTGGCATTTTTATACCCTTGGAGAGGGTATATTAAAATTGTCCGGATGTTTGTAACGCAGAGAAGGAAGCATCTCCGACCACATAAAGTATATATATTCTTGATCAGCATGACGAGCTGAGTTGATATAGCCATGTCCGTCTGCCCGTCTGTCCGTCCGTCTGTCCGTCCGTCTGTCCGTCCGTCTGTCCGTCCGTCTGTTTCTATGCTATCTCCTCCGACAGTTTTAAAGCCAACCAAACTTTGCACGAAGTCTTTTGGTACAAATACGCTGCACATTTGTCGGAACCGGCCGGATCGGATGACTATAGCATATAGCTGCCATAGGAACGATCGGTTGAAAAACTAGTTTTTGTGAGAAAAACTTTTTTGTTTTCAATGGTATCGCTCCCAACGCTCGTATTTATAAGTTTTTAATGATTTCACATAATTTCACCAAGCCTTGTCGAAATCGGACAACTATATAGTATAGCTGCCATACAAAAGTTATGTCTGAAAAAAGTCTTATTGAGAAAAACTTTTTTGTTTTCAAAGATATCACTCCCAACGCTCGTATTTATAAGTTTTCAATGATTTTACATAAATTCAACAAGATTTGTCGAAATCGGACCACTTTATAGTATAGCTGCCATACAAACTGTCAGGTTTATATCAAGCTCCAAGGGTATATAAACTTCGGTCGAGCCGAAGTTAGCTTGCCTCTATTTTTTCTCATGGATCTTATGCATCCCTTTGTACCATAAGAAAAATTTTAGATAGCGAAAGTACCTGTAATCTAAAGTAACTTATTACTAAAATATTAAGCAAATTTCATGTCAAGATAAGAAAATTTTTTTTAGCGCGGCCGTGATACCGAATATATCCAATTGGGTTATTAGTAAATGAAAGATTAGCATACATTAGTTTAATTCAGTGTCCTGCACCGTTCAATGTTCTGTGTATGCAAGTAGCGACGTACATCCTCTGTAGCAGCGGCGTCGATACACAGACACTATACGAGCGTACACTGCTCTCTTTTGCACTAACAAACATGTGCTAACTGAGAGAGAGAACTGATTTTGTTGGTGAGGTGGATTGGGGCGCTTTTAAAAATTCTCTTTTAGTTAACCAATTTCCTCCATTGCCCATTGATGTATTAGCCCTTAACGCACTAGAATATAATCATATGAACCCTCAGATCAAAGATACATTCATAATTTTTTCCTACTATGTATGGCACAAAGAATATCTTAAAGTAATTGTTATTTTTCATTTTTATACTCTGTTTTTTTTTCATAGAACATTTTTGTTTATTGATTTTAGTTTCCCTAGGACTAAATACCCTGTACTCATTAAAAATGAGTAAAAGTGGATCATGAAGTTGCGCAAATATATGTAACAGCCAGAAGGAAGCACCCCATAAAGAATATATTTATTCTTGATCAGCAGTAATATCCAAGTCGATTTAGCCACGTCCGTCTCTCCGTCTGTCTGTCTTTCTGTACCCTTCAGTACGCTGCACTAGCACATGGGTGTAGAATATGGTACTTACTAGTAACCACCGGTACTTACCGCCCAATCCACCAGCAATGCAATTCACTACTTACTTTTTGCAGGGCATGTCCTAGGGGGGAACCAATCGCTACCTCTTCGCTTTACATGTAAGTACTGGAGTAAGTACCGAAAAGTGGTGGTATCTTATGTACTTAACGTAAGCACTTACTGTAAGTACTTACCGTAAGTACCCCCAAGTTGTACCTTCAGACAGTACCTCCGTCCAGTACCTCTGTACCTCTTCGCACTATTGTAGGTACCAGAGTGGGGATTTTTTTAACTTGATTGAAAGTTAAAAACTAATAGTTGATCAACTTAACTTTTTAGAATGATTGAAATTTATTCATGACTAAAATCAACTAAATTTAACTTTAGTTAAATTTAATCAAGTTGATTTTAGTCAAGTTGAGTTAAAGTTAAATTTAATCAAGTTGAATTTAATCAACTAAAATTTTAGTTGACTAATCAACTAACTAAAAATTTTAATCGATTGAGGCCCACTCTGGTAGGTACCCACTAGGTGGTAATGCAATAAACAAACCCTCATAAAAATAACTTTTATATTATGTTCAATTTTTAACATTTTATTTATAATTCTTCTGTTTGTATTCCAATTATATTAATATTATTTCATTTTATTTAGCATTTTTCTTTATCATAATTATTAAGTTCTTCATTATAATCTTCATTTAAGCTCATTTTTGTAATCGCAGCTGGACTTTTTGAAAACTCGCTTTCTCTGAAGCTAGCATTGCGCAGCAGTTTCCGTACTGTTGGACCGTGCGTGGAAATAAAATCTGAATAAAAAAACAAAACAATGAATGGCACAGCATTTCAAAAATATAGTACTTATCATACCAAGCACAGCACGGCACGTCGCATTCGGCGATTTGCAGAAGCTTGTATTATTATTTCTTGTATTTGAGCAGGAAGCCCTTGCTCTTTTCTCAGTGATCAAGAAATCATATTTATATGCTTTATTCCTTCCTTTTGTAGGCTTCAGATATAATAGTAAACATATCCTAACAAAATTATTTTATTTATCACGGCTCACAAATAATTATTTTCGCAGAAAATGCGTTCGACTTAGTAGCGTCCACAAAACATCATCAGAAACTGTCACAACGTCGAACGCTTTTTCGGCAGCGATCAAGCAGAACACAAAAAGAAGTGTTAAAGTAGGAAGAACCTAAGTGACCTGCCTGCAAATTGTTAGTGTAATTTCGAGCACGAACTCTGTACTCTGGTCGGTACCCTATCGTTGGTACTTAGAGAAAAAAAATCAATCTAAAATCTAGATTGAAAATTTCCTTTTCGAGACACTTGCAATCTTATAAAAACAAGATTGAAAAACCTTGAAGTAAGATTTAAAATCTTAAAAACAAGATTTATCATCTTGCAACTTATCAACCATCTAACATCTACAGTTTTCTGTAAAGCTTCAGTAAAAAAAACTTTATGATATACGTAACGACATTTAAAAAAAAAAAAAAAATAAAAGAAAAAATAAAAAAAAACTCGCCCCTCCTGGGACTCGAACCACAACCTTTCCGCTCCAATGAAGCTTTTGACATCGACTTAACTATCACGGCTGTTTATGTAAATTTTTTTTCGCAGACAGTTGCAGTATAAGAGCTCAGCTAGCAGAAAGCATTGTCGTCATGAGTTATTATACTGTGACTGGTGGCGCCTTACAAATGATGCCAAGCAGCCGAGCGGTCTGAGTGGCGATGCAGTGTGGTCAATCACTCCGTGGTACTCAGTTCAAGTCCCAGTACCAGCGAATTAATAATTAACATTTATATAAGTTTTTCAGAAACAACAAATTGTTAATAACTAATGCAAACACAACAAAAAAATATAGAAAAAAAAATAAGAAGTGCTTAATATAATTTTTTTTTGTCTGTTTTTTCATATTAAAAAATGAGATTGTTTTATCTTAAAGTCGAGTATAAACGATCTTTATCCAAGATTAGTGGATTAAGATTAAAATTGAGAATATAACGTTGGGTTAAGATTACACTAGTTTACAGCCAAAAAGACCCATTTCTACGAAAATTTTTTAAGTGTAGTTTGATGGTGATCTCAAAAACAATTCAAAAATTTTTTCATGGCTCCGTTTTTAAAATATAATTTTTTTGATTTTTTGGTAGGGCACTTACATTTTAAGCCATATCTCACTTTATAATTGTCAGATTGAGTCAAGCAAGATAAGAATCGAAAGGTATTTTGCGCCGGTCGTAGAACGTGTTTTTAAATCGGTTCATTAGTTTGACTACAATATCCAAAAATATTTCGAAAAAATTGATTTTTTGCTCGAAAATTCATTTTTGGTCGCCTGAAAAAATATAAAAAAATCGAAAAAAACTATTTTTATTTTTCTACATAAGAACCGCACTTCTACGAAGAAAAACAGATACGATGATCAAAATCTGTGAACAAACACAGGAGCTGTAAGCAATTTAGTGCAAAAAATGTGATATTTTCTGAAAATTTTAAAATAAATTTTCATTTGCTTCGACTTTTGTTCGTTTTTTAATTTTTATTTTTGTTCTGGCTTTTCGTTCACTTCATAATTTGACCAAAAAAAGAAGAAAAGCACAATGATAATTTTTGAAACACACAATATACTCAAATTTGACTGTTAGTTCCTCTACTCAATTTGATCCATCTATGGTACGTGTTACACGATTTTCCTCACCAATACCTTATTTTCTTCGTAAAAGTCGATTCTAAGTAAAAAATAAAAATAGTTTTTTTGTATTTTTTTATATTTTTCTAGTCGTTTAAAAATGAAATTTCTTGGATTTTCGAGCAAAAAATCGATTTTTTGAAATATTCTTGGTTGTTGAATCCAATTTACTGAACCGATTTAAAAACAATGCTCCACGCAATTATTGGCAGCTCCATTACCTTTCGATTTATATCTTACTTGACTCTATCTGACAATTATGAACTGAGATATGGCTTAAAATGTAAGAGTACCTACCAAAAAATTTAAAAAATAATATTTCAAAACGGGCCAGAAAATGTTTGAAATCGATTTTTTAAATCACCATTCCAAACTATACTATAGAACTATAGAAAAGTTTTCAGCTGAAATGGGTCATTTTATTTTTTTATTTTTGTAAACTAGTGTTATCTGGTCTTAGTCGAATTCTGACACCGTTTCTCTTTGATTCAAGATTATAATCTTGATTTTAGATTGATTTTTTTCTCAGTGTAGAGCAATTTTTGCATCTTTGTAGGTGTACCCGTACCCAGATCAAGTTTGCTCTAGGTGTGGCAAATTCCTCCTCCATCTTCTTCTAAACTGTCAGAGCTTCAACTTGTAAGTTTTAACCTAGTGACTTAATATAAATTCAGTGAGACCCAACATCTATCTATTCTGTGTACCACAATGAGATCCGAGCAAAAACACTGAAGATATGCAAGTGCGCTTGCCCATTTATTCAAATCAATTATAAAATAAAAGGAATTTAAAGCAATTGGAACTACATTACTTGGTACAGTGTATTTTGCTGTCGGGCCACTCGACCGCAACACTCTTACTTGTTCAAAAAAAAATTGTTCATACTAATTACTTTTTAATTTGTAAATAAAATTTTTTTTATAACAATAAATTTTTATTTAATTAAAATAAAAAAATTCTAATTTAATTGATATTCAAAATATTTTATTTAAAATTGTAAAACAACAGTTATATTGAATTTTTTATAGAAAAATTTTCAAACCCTTGATTTTTTTTCATTTTTATCATAGAAGTTATAACAGTAACGGGCCTTGGTTTTAACACAAGTTTGGCGAGTTTGATCCGAATCAGATAAATATATCGTATAGATCGAAGAGGCGGCACTATCTGATGCTGGGTTTGGAAATTACTCGGCCAACATTGTTCAACGCTTAAATGAAACTGTGAAAAAATCACTTAAAAGCCATTGCTTTTTGCATCGATTGTTTGTGAACAACCTTCGCAAGATTCGTCCTGAAACGAATTGCGCTTACAAATAAATTCAGTGTAACGGTATTCAAATAACGATCTCCAAAAGTCGCAATAAGATGGCTTTAAAGTCCATCTCAGCCCTGAATTACATAGATAGATAATGCTTGTCTAGGCAGACTAGGAATACAAAAGGTAGCCCTCGTATACGGGTCTGTGCGAATTCACCTAAATAAGCTGAGCTGAGGTAACCACCCAAATTTGTGAAACAGTTCTAGCTACGAATCAGCACCAATTATCTAGAGAGGCAAATGAGTACAGCACACCACAGAGCTAAAGGTCCTGCTGTCTATGTGTGTGCCACTCCGCCGTTGGCGCCTTTGTCGGAGCTGGAGCATATTAACAAAATCGCACATTTCCAATGCCATGTCGACGCTTTGTATGACCACCTGCAGTCTATGATTAATAAAAACCTCTGACAAGCACTCGCCTGTGCATGTGAACATGCTTTTGTATTTGTATCTCGTCTCTGTCTGGTGCTAGCGCCATTCAATTCTCACACTCCGTCATAGTTTATTGTTGCAAGACTCGGATCCGGATCCGGACCCAGCGTGTAGCGCATATGTTTCGCCTGTACGTGTATCCTGTCCTTTTTCATGCATCGCTCTATTGAAATATTTGCAAATTACTAAAGTACCCCAACGCCCATGGAGTTGATAATAACGTTGATGGTCTCGTCGCACAATGGACAATTTTAGCTACCGAATCAGGTATTTAAAATGTGCAGTGAATGGCGCTCCGGTCGGGCAGATTTAGACGCAGGAGCTGCCCTGAAGCTGTCCCTGGCCATAATTTATTGCTGGAAGCTGGCACAATATTTTAAGGCGTTGCAGAGCAAGCTTGCCGCACACATGCAGCAGATCCATTGTTCCCCGGCTCGAGCCATTCATTAAATATAATAAAGTTAGGTTGTCGTAATTGTCAACGACAGTTTGATGTTTTTGTGAAATATTGCAAGTAAATTGCTTTGTCCGACAGCCCGACCCATGCAGATTTTATGGTTCGAAATATTCGATGTTGTATCTATATTGACAGTGTTGCAATTTGCTACATTCGATTACCTCATGCATACGAAATGCTTGGTACTCCATGATGTATGACTCCAGGCATGTCCAGCGAATGATTAATGGTGCACCAACCCATTGTTGCCGGTGCTCGGCAAAAATTAAATTATGCTAGGAAGGAAGTAGCGCTTCAATTAAGTATGCGGCAAGGTCGAACAGCACGGCAAACTCAATTAATAAAAGCGATGGACAAACAATTAAACAAAACAACACGCCCCTCCCATCTATGCGGCATTTCAATGACCATTAAGCCCGGCCTTAAAGTCAACTCCCGGCACTTCACAATGTCCTTGGTCGGCCGCTGTTTGCCCGCGTCAATACATGGCTGCGAGGCTCGCCATTTCACTAATTAAGCAAATATTTGTGCGCTTCCGCCGACCTGGTCTAAGTTGGTTCCTAGTTATCAGAGCACAGACAGACTAAGACCCATGCCGCCGCAATAAAGACTAAGAATAATTCCATGTCAACACACTCATAAATAATGAAGTGACTGGAGGGCTGTGAATGGCAATGCCATCGTCAGGACCATCATCGCACACAAGTGGCCAGGTGTACAGACAAGAGCAGCGGACAGCAAAGTATTTATCATAAATAAGAAGCAAATTGTTTCGTTATTGGCGCTGAAGCAGGGATACCCTGGAAGATGTATGGAAAGGAAATGAATGGAAAAAAAAACACAGTATACACTTAGGTGCTTACACTAGATCAGTATTAGAGTTACTTCATTTGTTCAGTTGCTTGGTGCCTTCATGTGTTCCAATTGACTTTCCGAGAGATGAAATGGATATAACAAGAAGAAAGCATGACCAAAAATTATAAAAACGAGAGCGAAAGTTAAAGTCGGCTATAACCGACTTCCCCTTACTCATGAAAAAATATGTTTAACAGTGCTCCTGCGTTCCTTAGGGTGAACATCCGAAATGTATGCAACAATTTTTTTAACTCGGCTATTTATCACTTTTTTGCTCATAACTCGCTCATAACCATCTCTGAGACGGACGGACAGACGGACATGTCTATATCGACTCGGCTGTTGATGCTGATCAAGAATATATATACTTCATATGGTCGGAAATGACTCCTTCTGCCTGTTACATACATTTGCACGACTTTAGTATACTCTTTTAACCTAGAGTAACAAGTATTAATATATACTTCGCTTCGGGTAGCCGTATTAATACCCATTACTCGTACAGTCCCAAAAATCAGGCATTAATTAATAACTTAAAAACCAAGCAAGATATTGCGGTCTAGTTTTTTGCCTTTTGTTAGGTACACCGTTGCTCTATACGTGTAAAAAAGTGGGCGTGGTAGCACTTCAGCCCGCCTTAAAAAAAATAAATAAAAAAATATTTGTTTTTTTTACAAGAAAAAATTAGTTTTTCTTGCTATTTTACATAAGAATGAATGTTCAATTATTGACGCGTAATAAGAAACATATTTTTCGGCCGCAAACTATATGGAATATCGGGACTCCAGAAAAAAAGGGCGGCTCATTTACTTTTGTCGGTTTCTGTTCTGTTCTTACTGTCATTTCTAACTGCACAATACTAGCACATAAAATTTCGGATCATTTTTGCCTTATAGAAACTATCCTAAGAACTGCTGCATGGTCAGTTAGTCGTTTTTTACTTATTACGAGCAGCTGTGCTTGCTTCTTCAACCAATTTATCTCCAGCAGCTTGATTTCTACGATTTCTAATACGCTTTAGCGTTAATGACCATGGGGAACGACTCTCTGTGTTCATGTGCTGTTCAATGGCTTAGAATTGAACTTCTGCGTTCAATTTGTTGCATTATTCGGTTAAATTTTCGCGATTCATCTCCAGAATTGCACAAAATATCCTTCCTTTTTTCTTTTAAATATCTTTCATATGCGACTGAAAGACTTTGGACTAACCCTTCTCTTAAGTAATCAAAAATAACATCTTCCCGACTCGTCACATTTTTTATTTGGCATGCAAGTAGGCATTGGAGAAAATGAGGTTGTGTCCTAAAAAGTGAAATTTTGCAAAGAAATGCGCATAAGTGCGGTTGAGCAAAAGTGAATCAGAAGCGAAATTGATAGCTCTAGAAGGTGGTAAAAGTCCCAGCTCTAACAAATCTAAACAAAATTTGGTAGGACTTCGCAAAGTTGAATTTTCTTTCCAATTTTTTTTTGTGAGATGAATGACGAATACCGTCAAATACAGGGACGCAACGATTAATTTCTACAGATCAAAGGCACTAAAACATAGCACATACCACAACGATTAGATTCATTCAAAAATATTCGACAAAACTTTCTGTTTTCATTAATATTTGGCAATTACAAATTGCAGCAGAAAACACACACTTAACATTGAACTGTCATTCGTTAGCATAACCAGACTTTACCAGCTGCTTACTTAACAGAGCTCTGTTAAATCAAAATTCGTGGTATGTAACATTCAAGACTGATGTATTTGTGGTCTAATGAGACAAACAAATTTAAGTTTTGAGCACTTGTGGAAAAGGGGTTTATGCCTAATATTTGGAAAAATTCCCCATAGTGTGCTGGGTCTTGCAAATGTAACAGGCAGAAGGAAGCATCTCCGACCCCACATGGTATATACCATTACGAACAACGGAACTTCGGTCTAGTAAAATATTCGATATTTTAAATGCTCTTTAAGGAATTTTAAAATTTGATGTGAACTTTTACAGAAAGCCGAAGGATCTTCACAGAATATCGTATGCACGAAAGCTGTGATATGTCGCTTTTGTTGGAACATAAGAGTAAAACTGTAAACTGTAAAGTACAAAAGAAGAAAACTAACAGGGAGTAGAAATACCAACAACAAGATCACTTGCTGCAGTGTTCATAAATTTTTTGAGGAAGTTTTGTTTATTGTGAGGTTCCATAGTTAAATGATGATGTTTTACCCACTCACATACCACCCAGTTCTCTCCCAGACCACACTCAGGTCCCACCCTAATTACGTTCAGATCCTACCCAGATCTCATCCAGATCCCACCCAGATACCACCCAGATCTCACCAACATCCTACCCAGATCCCACCCAGATAGCTCCCAGATCTTACCCAGTTCGCCCCCACACACCACCCAGACCCCTCGCTGAACCCACTCAGATCCCATCCTGATGCCTCCCAGATAGCTCCCAGATCTTACCCAGAACTCACCCAGATCCCAGCCAGCCCCCTCTTCGGCATCTTGCGGACTTCTTTCCCCCCTCTGCCCATAGTCTATTATTTAGCCGAGACACTTCACAAAACAACAACAGAAAATATAATTGACGTCAGTGTCACGTGACGCATAAAATAAAATTTTACTCCTACTAATATCTTTCGTACCGAAATTAAAGATGTTTCACATCAACAAGTTTTTCTATTTCTTTGCAGAATATTGTAGCGAGTTTTGTGCCCACTCAGTGACGGTCAGCCGAATGGTTTATGTTTGGAACAAATTAACGGAGGAGATCCGCAGCCAAGCTAATTCAAAGGGATGCCATTATTCGGAGCCACAATAATTGGACTATTATGTTAAAACATGTGCATCCACGTTCATTGTGAAAAGCTAGAGAGAGCAAGGTGATCGGAGACGCACCCCTTAGCACTGAATCAGATCAATGGGGTCTGGTTCCCGTAATCAAATCGCTACACTATGGATATAAAAATTCATTATATTTTATATAGAATTTAACGAATATCGCAAATTGTACAAACTAAAAATATAATTTGCATTAGACTTGAGCCCTCAAACAGAAATATGTGAAGAAAAAAATTAATTAATTGCATTATTAAGCATTTTCCTGTAGATCATAGGCATTTATTAAATACACTCAGACAAAAAACCAAGCCGATCGTGCTTGATATCAAGCAGTTTTGATGTCAAAAGAACGGTAAGACGGAATGTTCTTGGATTCAAGCCGAAAAAACTGAAATCCAGCTGGCAATCGCCGATCGTGCTAGATTTCTCTGGGTGTACTAAATTAAAAACGAAAAAGGCAAAGCTAACTTCGTCTGTGCTAAAGTTCTGATACAGTTTAAAAACATTTAATATTGTCCATGACCGTGATTGAGAGCGGTAATATTGAGAAAAAAAAAACAGTTTTTCTGACTAAAACCCGTTTTTTGACCGATCATTTGTATGGCAGGTTCAAGAAGTAGTCATCCGATCCGGTCGGATCCGATCCGACATATTAGCAGCATGCAGACAAAAGACTCCTCTGTGCAAAATTTCAGCTCGTTAGCTTCAAAACTGAGAGACTAGTTCGCGTAGAAACAGACAGACGGGCGGACGGGCGGACAGACGGACGAACGGACGGACAAAGCTTAATCGACTCAGCTCGTCATGCTGATCAAGAATATATATACTTTATGTGGTCGGAGATGATTCCATGCGTTTTCAAGTGGTTTTTTTATACCCTTGGAGATGGTATATTAAAATTGTCCGGATGTTTGTAACGCACAGAAGGAAGCATCTCCGACCACATAAAGTATATATATTCTTGATCAGCATGACGTGCTGAGTTGATATAGCCAGGTCCGTCTGTCCGTCTGTCCGTCCGTCTGTCCGTCCGTCCGTCTGTCCGTCTGTTTCTATGCTATCTCCTCCGTCAGTTTTAAAGCTATCTTAACCAAACTTTGCACGAAGTCTTTTGGTATAAATACGCTGCACATTTGTCGGAACCGGCCGTATCGGATGACTATAGCATATAGCTGCCATAGGAACGATCGGTTGAAAAACTAGTTTTAGTGAGAAAAACTTTTTTGTTTTCAATGCTATCGCTCCCAACGCTCGTATTAATAAGTTTATAATGATTTCACATAATTTCACCAAGCTTTGTCAAAATCGGACAACTATATAGTATAGCTGCCATACAAAAGTTAGGTCTGAAAAAAGTCTTAGTGAGAAAAACTTTTTTGTTTTCAATGCTATCGCTCCCAACGCTCCTATTTATAAGTTTTCAATGATTTTTCATAATTTCAACAAGATTTGTCGAAATCGGACCACTTTATAGTATTGCTGCCATACAAACTGTCAGACATATATCAAGCTCCAAGGGTATATAAACTTCAGTCGAGCCGAAGTTAGCTTGCCTCTAATATTTTTTCTAGGTTTTACCGAGACTGGAACTCGAACTTCTGGATTCAAAGTCCAGAGTGCTAACCGTGCCAGCACAGAACATTTAATTAGATATGAAATATTTAATCGAACCTTCAAATTTTTTCCGGTTCCGGACTACGTTATGTTTGCACATTTTTTTGAACCAGTGGTCGCAAAAGTCGGTGCCCCGGTTGCCGTTGCCTGTCTCAGAAAACGACCGCTTTGGCGCGACTGCCTCTCTTTGGTTGTGAGAGGAGAGAAACATATTTTTTATTATTTTTGCACAGGATTTTTTTATTACCGATTGACTGAGTTGCGTCCGGTAGGGGTTGCTCTCAGACCCATAAGTTCTGTGTGTTCAACCTAAGCCACTGAACCATGAGCGAAATTACAGCACACAATAGATTGAGCGAAGCCAAAGAGAGTTTTGATTTTATTTTCACATCGCTAATCATCTTCATAGTAAATAACAATAAAATAAGTGGATAGTTTTTCATACATATTTAATAATATTGAGCACACTGTAAAGGAACTCTTGATGATATATCCAGCAAAAAACTGTAAAGGTCGCAATAGGTTAATACCTTAAAAAAAAACTATTTGATAATGTAAATTATATTTTTTGGCAAAAAGGAATGGTAATATAAATGTGCAAAAATTTGGACACTTAGACTTACCGTTATTAATGGAACCGGTAGCGCCGGAACGAAACCGAAACTTTGGTGCCGGTAAGGTTTCGTTTTTTTTTCTACGCCTTCCGTATGTAATTATATTAAGTTTGTGCAAAAGTATGTAACAGAATGGAATCTATTTCTACCTTATTAAGTAGGTATTTATATTCTTGATCAGCCCATTGATGGTTTCGTCGTTTTTTGGGCTCTAGGAAATTTTGTTTTAATGCTTTGCCGAAGGTACACAGGGATTTCGACTGGAGAGCGACTTGTCGTTCTTAGATATTGCAACCTATTCTAACCACCCGAGAAAATTGATTTTTGCATTTGATGCACAGCAAATTGGAAATTTAATTATTTTACTGCGAGCAAATCACAAGAATGCAATATAGAGAACGTTTAAAACTAAATTCTAATATTAATTATACATAATATAAGAATTATGAGCATACAATGTAATCATTAGTTCGTATTTGATAATTTCGTAAAAAAATACGAAATTTGAAATCTACCTAGCTTTATTTTAAGTGTACAAAATTTCATTTTGTGTTGAATTTTGATTCCCAATATTTAGATTTTTTACAGAATTTGTTTTTTTTTTCAGTATTAAAAGCAAGTGAGAAAGTCGGTCAAGCCCGACTATAATATACTCTGTACCTAGAGTAGGAGCTACATGTGCTGCTGGTGCTGCGCTCATCTCTAAGTTCTCTCACTCTCCCTCACCCTCTCTCTTTCTCTCTCTCCCCATGATTGTGCGGCGTTGGTTGTTAAAAGGTAGGTGGGGGCGGCGGTTGTGATTTACCTATTTGCTTAAAACTTGACAACCGCTTATCCCATCTTTATCATTTCAAAACGATACATATTGCTAATGACTTAATATATCTAGAATGTAAGAATCATCTATCTACAAAACTGTGGGAGATATGACGATTTTTCAAAATTGCGGTGGCAGGAGGGGGCGTGGCGAAAATTAAAAATAAACTTGATCTGCCTGCAAGTATTAGAGGCATTTATCTCATACATGTCAAACCTCTCTCTCTTACCATCTCCGAGATTTGGTTGTTCATACGGACGGCAGGCAGACGGACATGACTATATCGACTCAGCTGTTGATGCTGATCAAGAATATATATACTTTATAGGGTCGGAAATGATTCCTTCTCCCTGTTACATACTTTTGCACAAACTTAATATATTCTATGTACCTTCGGTACAGAGTATGATAAGATCTACTTATATCATTACGTACCGGTATACCAAAATAAAAATCCGGATACCACCGAAATATTAATTCGTTTCGGGACTATGCCATTCTTACAACATATATTAAGCCCATCCAAAGCAGTTAAGCGGTTCTTTAGATAAACGAGTTTTTTGATTTATCTTTCGTCCTCATAACTCAACTCAAATGGCGACCAGGACACTAAAAATTTAGAAGAGTGAACGAATTTCGATATCAGTTGCGGTGTCTAACATGGCCAGTAGCTAAATTTTCGGCTATATCATGGGAAACGGACACAGGTTGGTTGGCGGTTTCCCATGCAGTTAAAATAAGCTTTAAATGCCTTGACCAAAATTGGTTCGGGTTTTAAACTATGCAAAGCACACATGCCAAGTTTCAAATCAAATAGCTTTGAAACTGACTGCGGGGCAAACATTTTTTTAAGGTCATCTTTTTATTTTTAGTTTATAGCTTCTTAAATTAATATCTTGTACACTATAAAAACCTCCTTTTTTTTAAAACACCGTAGTTTAAGTTGTGCTTAGGGCAATTAATTGTTTATCCATAGAAGCTGTATCGTGGTGAATAAAACTGGGAAAAAAAATCTAATTCACCAACAATTATTTATTATTATTTTATAATTTAAAAATATAAAATAATAAGATTTGAGTAGATACACCAAACTTGAGGAGAAATCCCCTTTTTAAAAAACCTCGTTTGTAAAATCGCAAGTCACGCAATCGGTCGTGATATTTATATTTTCTACACAGAAAAAAAAAGATCCCCGTAGAATGGATATTCGAAATATCCACTTAAGATTCATTTTTTAAATATCCTCTTCACATTTTTCAGCTCCTTTGGATGAAGAAAAAAGATCAATGAAATATTTTTTCTCTGATATATCCATTTTAAGCGAAAATAAATCGATTTCGAAAATATCCAATGGATCCCAAAAAAGGATAGTTAACTATCCAGTCCAAATGGATACCGAAAATATCCTGAGGATCATCAGAAACTATCCTTTTTTTTCTCTGTGTAGGGTATCAACAATTTGTGAAACGCTGTGATTGGGCAACAAACTTTTTAGTACCACGAAATGAGTTTTAGTGGTCCACAGAACGACCCTTGTCTCCGCACCTGGCAACGATTTGTCATCTTTTAAATTCAACAACAACAACGACGAGGCCACGTTGCGAGACAACGGAGCAACAAAGGACACGGCAATAATGCGTCGCAGCATAAATTTTATTTATTTCATAAGCGCACAAAGTCCTCTTCGTGGCCCAGGCAAAGAGGTAGCCAAAGCCAGAGCCGTGAACCTGTGAGCAGGCGACAAGTAGCCTCCGCCCGATGGCAGCCAACTTTGTTGTCTAATGCCCAAGATGCTTGGCCAACACTTTGTAGCCGGGCGCGGTATTCAAATAGGTTTTTAGTAGACTGCCATGACAATGCACCCACACCGTTATGAATGGGCGCCGTACCGCTGGCCCCACTCCCTGCGCGACTGCTGGCCATTACTGCGACTGTGTGCGATATCTGCCCTGCCATTTCATGTCAGGCTTTGAGCGTAATTTTTCTTGGGAAAAACTTGAGCAGCAAACCGGGAGCACTACCTAAACGAGCTTCTAGCGCTATCCCAGCCACAAGGGCGGTGCAGGGGCGTGGCGCTGATGTCGTGGCAACGACGCGCTTGTAAAAGTTGAAAGATTTGCATAAGTAATTTGACAAAATGTAGTTGACAGTAAAAAGCGCTGAAGTGGCAGCGAGCCACACACACGAAATAGTGGTGACAAAATGATATGGCACCAGGACACTCCGCTGAAAATGGACCAAGCGGGGAACGAAGGGCCGAAGGAAGGGAGGTGTAAATCTCCGCATGATGAAGCAATTTTTCTTACTTATACGCACGGACGCCAAAAATGTGCACATTAAGACAATGAGAAATGAGAGAAAAGAAATGATCTTTCACAGTCACCAGAAATTTTATTAAAAGGCAAATGCAAAAAGGATCTCAGATGGTTCCTTTGACGGCATAACTTTTGCTTCGTTAAATCCAGGAAACTAGTCTCTCAGACTTAAGACTACCGAGCTGAAATTTTAAGTCAAAGACAAAGTAATATTTCGGAACTGACCGGATTGGATGGTTATATCTTATAGCTGGCATAGGACCATCGCGATGTATCGGTCGATTTAGTTTAAACATAAACAAATAACATGACAAAAAAGTTGAAAAAAACTTGATAGTTTTATTATTAGAAAGGTAGCAAAATTAGTCACGACAGGTATTGTATTTTATTCAGAAAGTTATTGTGAAAACTAATTCATTCACTCTCGCTCTCTCTCTCTTTTTATACTCTGTACCCATTGAAAATAGGTAAAAAGGGATTATGAAGTTGTGGAAAATTATTTAACAGGGAGAAGGAATCATTTCCGACCCTTGATCAACATCAACAGCTGAGTCGATATAGAAACGTCCGGATGAAGAAACAGATCTCAGGGATGGTACGAGATGAAGGTTTGACATGTATAGGACAAATGCATTTAATACATGCAGGCAGATCAAGTTTATTTTCAACAATATTTTTTTCGCTCAAAGTAAAACTCAACAATAGTTTACGACTTCTGTGTTAAACTTTTCGCCGATATGATTACATATTCTTAATCCTATGACTTACTACCTTTCATATGATACACGTACGAGTAGTAACCACCTCATTTGGGTTCATGGACACCGCAACAAGATAATCACAAGAATTGAAACCCGGCGCCTGGTTACGGAACAATGGACTAACCTAGCGGCTTGCTCTGTAGCTAGGGTCACATGGTCCTCGTTTAACCTTCTGGTCTGGACCCTAACAGGTCACTGCCTTATTGACAGGCATGCAGCATTGAATTAACATTTTTTGGTCCGGATCGGGAGGGGACGGTAAAGACGTGTTCGGGATCGTGACGGGAGGGGAACGAATTGCCCTTATTCGCCCATCTCTACTCTTAGCCCACAGCATCTTCGTTGAAATTAACATTTTTAGACCCTTCTTTGCGTGTAGAAGAGTTCTTCTTAATGGAAATGTATGTTTCGACAAAGGAAAAAGATTTGGCCATCGGATATTCGAGTTTGATGTGCACATTCTCGCCGGGGCCGGGCGATGGTCAGAATAAGTAGTAGAACTTAATTATATTAAGCTGTTTGTTTTCAAAAATTCAAACCTTCCGCCAACAAAAATATATCGATAACTTTGTTGCCTAAAAATTCTAACAAGTTCGTTCACCAGCAGACTAACACTTTTTTTTGATTGATGATTTTTGTTAGATGATTGGTGTACTAGTATGCTGGTGAACACGCCCATTATTCTTGAGTTTTATTTTGTTTAATCAAAAATAATTATTATTGTCCAAGTTTTATTAAATTACTCAAAATAATGATAATTTTTGAATTAAATGATTCGAGCTGATTTCCTGCTGGAGATTGAAAATATCACTAATAAGATCAATTTAATAATATTGGAGAAGCTGGTGATGCCCAATTGGTCAATGTTTTTCAAAGGCAATTGAGAGAACAAAAATGAACATAATCCATTAACCAAGTCTTCATTGGAGAATCTAAAAAAGGAATTTCATTCCACTTTTTGGTATGGCTTAAGGCCTGAAAGAGGTTGATCGTGGGTGAATCAAAAAATGGAACTTCATTTGCCGGTTTCTTAAATTTCTCGGAAAGTTATGGCCGTCCAATTATAAAGCCTTTTTTTAAGTACTAAGAAGATCATGAGGATTAATCCTTATTTTTTTTTAAAAATCTCAAAATAGCCGTTTTTTTTTAAACCGCGATTTAAATTTTTTTCTTAAGTTTCGGGGGTTCTTCCTCCAGTTCAAAATAATTATTTACCCACTTCACAAATAATTACCCACATATTTTGTTTCAACACTGCAGAATCCAACACAAATTAAAACTTAAATTTGCCTATCAATCATACGGTTGTCGAAAAATGAAGAAGTTATGTGGTCACACTTATATTCGAGATTCAAACTTTCAAGTATGTGGACAGTCCAGCTTTGCGGACAGTCCACAAAAAATGAGCTTGAAAATTGAGATGCTTGGAGGAAGTGATCATTTTGTAATGTACGATTTAACATTTACCACCTATTTCTTTTTGATACCTTAGGATAGCGCAGACAGGTAAAAATGATCCTTGTACTAGTAGTAGTAGTAGTTGGTTTTTTATTTCTACTTATTATACCCTTGGAGAGAGTATATTGAAATTGTCCGGATGTTTGTAACGCACAGAAGGAAGCATCTCCGACCACATAAAGTATATATATTCTTGATCAGCATGACGAGCTGAGTTGAAATAGCCATGTCCGTCTGTCCGTCCCTCCGTCGGTTTCTATGCTATCTTCTCAGTCAGTTTGAAAGCTATCTTAACCAAACTTTGCACGAAGTCTTTTAGTACAAATACGCTGCACATTTGTCTGAACCGGCCGGATCGGATGACTATATCATATTTCTGCCATAGGAACAATCGGTTGAAAAACTTGTTCTAGTGAGAAAAACTTTTTTATTTTTAGTGCTATCGCTCCCAACGCTCGTATTTATAAATTTTCAATGATTTCACATAATTTCAACAAGACTTGTCGAAATCGGACAACTATATAGTATAGCTGCCATACAAACTGTCAGGCATATATCAAGCTCCAATGGTATATAAACTTCGGTCGAGCCGAAGTTAGCTTCCCTCTATTTTTTGTGAATAGAATAACTTAAGATTTATGTAAATATAAGGAATGGTCAGTCATCGACTAAACCTCGAACCGATCGGATGTGTTTCTCTGCTCGCTTCAAATCGTTGTTTAACTCGAAGCTTATCAAACTTTCAATCGTCTTTTCTCCTTATCTCTTTCAAAGAAGAAGATAACAATACCCAAGTGAAAAACAGAAGAGAACGTCACCTAGCCAAACAATGCCCGCTGGGCATAATAGCCTAGGGGCAAATCGCTTCGCTCTGCTTAGTGATAGCCCCAAAAAAAAAGAAAAAAGACTTTACCGCTTTCGGAAGCCTTCCCAGAACTCCCAACAGTAAACCTACCCAATCCCAAGTTTATAATAATGTCAGCCTTAGATTCCGACAAGCCACTCTCTTCGTTCTCGTGCTTTGCAGTTGAGCGTGCCATCAAATTAATAAGCAACAAGGTGTTAAAAGTTAATGAAATGCGCGATGGCAAGCTTCTTCTTTTTGTCGAAAACACAACAATTGCTGAAAAATTCCTAGCTGCGAAAGAGCTCCATGGAATCTGCAAAATCAAATCGCAATATCACGACAAAATCAACCATTGCAAGGGCACTGTGTATGCTCCATATCTCAATCATGTTTCGAACGAAGAAATTCTCCAAGAGCTAAAAGCACAGGGAGTAGTTGACATTTACAAATACTCGCGAATAATAGATGGCAAACCTACTCCTACTGGAGCGGTACAGCTAACCTTCGATCTATACTCTCTTCCATCGAAAATTCAAATTTCGTGGTACACTGCTCGCGTCAAGGAATATATTCCAAATCATATGCGATGCAAAAATTGCCAACTTATAGGTCACACCATGAAATACTGCAAAGGCATAACCACGTGCAATACTTGTGGTCTTCCTATGCACGACCCAACGCCCTGCTCACGCACAAAGTGTGTAAATTGCGGCGAAGAACACGCTGCCAATAGTAAAGTCTGCCCAAAATACAACGAAGCACGGGAGATTCTAAAAATTAAAATTAAAGAGAAATGTTCAATGAATGAAGCGAAGACGAAATTCGACCAACAATTACCTCAACCCCACTCTTATAAAACTCAAACTTACTCAGAAATTGCAGCCACACAGATGGTTGACACCAAAGAAAACACAAAAGAAAAAGACAAAATCAACAAACCACTCAAATAAAGAAAAATCAAATACAACGAACACACAAATTAAACCATACCCCTTCACAATGACGAAGTACTCAAAAGCAAACCAAGATCAAAACTTAACCGTAACAAAACCGACTACCTCTAAATTTGCAAACCTCTCTACACACGAACAAACGATAACAACAAGCGACTCAGAAATGGACACAGACACAATATTACAACAAACAGACTTAAAATCAATACTAGTCAATCAGAGAATGGCTTCATTCGCCTGCAAATCGCTCACACATTAATCAACACCCGAATAAACTGGCGTTGCGATCAATACTCCGAACTTGCATGCGCAACATGCTCGCCCTTGAGTTTCATTCAATTCAATTGTTGGCACTCTGATTAATAATCAGGTTCGCTTCATACCATTCAGTTCGGGTGTTTTGATCGCTTGCTCGACGACGATTATTCTGAGCGAACGAAAATCATCTCATATGAATAAACTCATGCACATGCTGAAACACTGGCGACCATGACCATTGTTTTGTTGTTGTTGCGCTCTGACCTGCAACAACAACAGAGGCGGCCAAATGGAGAGGAAAAAAAAGTGAGCTTGTGTTAGTAAACAAGAGAGCTCTCTCCAGACAACACGCATTTTACTTGCTAGGCAGTGCTCACCGATTCATCCAACCCCTGCAGTGAAATTGTCAACTAGTGACAAAAAATTACTGTTCTACACCCAGTCGGAATACAAGTAGAATTACACAGGTAGCAAAATTGCTGATTTCGGGTGAGTTGTGCAACAACGAACATTAGCTTCCGGAGAAATGCTCGCTTAAGATGTTCATTTGGGGTAGTTGTATTTAAATTGTTTTTTTTATTGGTTGAGAAAGAATCGGTATTGAGTGAGTTTACCGACAGATGTCCATATATCATTTTTCTGCCCAGAAGCATAAACAAAGGAACACACAAGGGTCAACCGGTATTTAACTGGTTGAAAATGGCTGCTGCAGGGGACAATTCTCTCTGTCATTAATCTGGTTGCAAGTGGCTGCTGCCGGGGACAATTGTCACATTCCAATGACATGTCTGTGTAAAATGGACGACTTCTCTCTTCTCTCTTCTCTCTCCCTCTCTCTCCTATGTCTCTCGCAATGCGTTGGCCTGAGTTGGCTGAATTTGTTTGATCGAACATACAAAAAAGTGTCGCATCAAAAAGTTCTAGTTCAACCATTTGATGCGTATGCGGTATGAGTTGAATCTCTTTGATTGCAAATATTTGTTGCGTGAATAAATGTGATCAAAAATGTTGCATCAAAAAACTCTGGCACAACCGTTTGATGCCATTGCGGTTTGAATTGAGTTGAGTTGAGTCTAGAGTTTCGTGACATGATTAAGGGCCGTTTTCCCATGTTGCTGTTTTTGCAAATCTAGGTGGATTTGCTGTATTTGCTATGCTCATGTTCAAGGTTAGCCATCTTGTTGCCATGTACATGCTTAACCAATTTGTGTATTTTTATGTATGCGCGCTTATGGTCACACTGAAAAATATTTGAAATAAAAAAACAACTGCTGTTGAAAACAGTGAAGTCTGAACTGTTTATAAGTAACCCAAAATTGGAAAGTATTGGATGTGCCATTATATAGGCAAGACACCTGCACACATTGCCGAAAAGACAGATGCGTATACTAATTACTACTAATACAACTATACTTTCATACGCAAATAGAAGTATATAAAAATATAAAAGTATCTATTAAATTTAATAAAAAATTTACCATGCTCTTAAGTTTAAGTTTATTTATTTAACATCCTACATGTCAGCGGAGACTTATAAATTATCACGTTAGTAACGAAAGTTCAATTAATACATTAAAAATTTACAAATATCAGGGCAAGAATCTTAAAATAACTGATTAAATAAGCCAATAAGCTTTAAATCTGTGATTTAAGAGAAGAAGGTTTTTCCCTCTTTCCTTCTTTCTTTCTTTCTTTCTCACTTTGGAGTCTACTACATTTTGCATTTACTATGGCTTTTAAATTATGAGGAAGATTATTCCAACTGCGAACAGCATATATAAAGAAATGTCTTTCAGAACTAGCTAGCTTGTATCTCGGACAGATTATATTATGCGTTCTTCTTGACGCACGTAATTTCAACATATCATATAGAATGCCTGAAAAGTGCGGACATTTTTCCGACAGCAGCAGAAATGTGATCGTTCAAAGTGAACGTTTGGTAAAAAATGAATCTTAAGTTGCTTGCCCGCGCTACATAATCAAAGGGCGAATTGTCAATTACAAGTATTGGCAAGCCATTGGTATCAATAATTTTATTACCTATTAACAAGCATTTTGATTTGGCTGTATTCAGGCAATTCAAAAATCATAATCATATATCGCCAAATTTTCATCAAAATATGTCCAAATTATTTGCCTGCATGAACTAATCTTCATACCTATTGCTTAATCTCCCATCATGGTAACAAGTCGTTAAAAAAATCCTTTTCTGTAAAATGCATGCTTTGCTTTTTAAAATTGGCGCGCAATAAATAAAACAAAAATTCAGCAAGTTGCATGGCGCTGCCAACTTGGATTTAGTGCCTTTTCAGCCCTTTCGGTATGACCGTGGCGCAAATGCCCAAATTTAAAATCCATCTACATGAGACAGCCGATCGCACAAAATCCACCTAGTTGCGAAATCTAGGTGGATTTCGATTTGAGCAAAAACAGGAACATGAGAAAACGGCCCTAAATGTGAGTAAGAATTTTTGTGCATGACGCAATCAAGAAAAAAGTGAGTTTTGCAGTTCTCTGTAGACAATGCACTCAAACAAAATGACTCAATGCTCTCTGATACTGAAGTTATCAGAGAAGATGTTGAGTTATAACCATAAGAATACGCTATCAGCCTCTATCTGCTCTCCCCTCATCGACCGCGATCGCTTACAATGATCTAACGCATTGTGAGACCGTAATCGCGATGATGAGGGGGAGAGCACAGAGAGAGACAACACAAACATAAAAAGAAAATATATAACAATCACATTATTAAAAATTCTTAACAATTACGACATTCAAAACAATTCAATGGAATATAAACGGATATAAAGACACATACCACAGTCTCTCTCTGTTAATAAATAAATATAATCCGAAGATAATCGCGCTACAAGAAACCCATCTTGTCAACGACGATACATCCTTTCACACTCCAAAGCAATTTTCACTCTATAAAAAAAATGACATAGATACAGTACAAAAGCCAGTAGAGGTGTGGCGCTTCTCATATCAAACTCTATCGAACACAAAATAATTAATTTCCACTCCAACATTCTCGCAATTGCTGCAGAAATCCAATCTGAAGTTCCCTTTATTATATTAAGCGTATACATTTCTCCAGCTGAAAAAATCGTTGAACAGGATCTTCACGATCTTATCAACAACATTCCATGTAATAAGCCAGTACTCATGCTAGGAGACCTAAATGCCTGGCATTCGTTTTGGGGATCTACTTCTAACAACCATCGAGGAAATGTGGTAGTAAAGTTTATCCAAAACAGCGGTTTGTTTGTCCTGAACACTGGAGATCACACACACTTCACTACACATAACACTTTTACAAACGTAGATGTCTCCCTATGCTCGCCACCTATTTACCTCAATTCATCTTGGTCTTTTCTCGAAGACTTGTATGGAAGCGATCACTACCCAATACTTATACAACTCTTTCCTAAAGAACCTAGTAACGCATCCCTCAAAAACACACAGATATAAACTGCACCTAGCCAACTGGGAAAAATTCGAAAAAAAATTTCAGCGAATCATCTGGAAAAATTAACATAACAAACAACACAAACCAATCAGCAGCCAAATTTCTCAAAATTATTAAGGCTTGTGCAAACGACTCCATACCAATTACAAATCCTAAGAGTCCGACGAAAAAGACAACATACTGCTGGAACAGGGAACTTGAATGCTTAAAAACTGAGAAGGTAAAGTGTTTAAACCATCTTAGAAAGCATTTAAGTACAGAAAACATGCTAAAATACAAAAAGGCTAACGCAAAGTTTAAATATGAAGCAAAAAGAACTCAAAAAAACTTCATTTGCTAACTTTACCAAAGATATCAACCCCAGTACTAGCACAAAAGCACTTTGGGATAAAGTGCATATAATTTCAGGGGTTCGAAAAAATACGCACATTCACGCAATAGAAACCGCAACTGGAAATACCTGTGATTCAAAAGAGATTGCCAATGCATTCAGCAAAGCCTGGTCGGATTACTCAAAAGATTCAAACTTTTCCGATTGTTTTAAGCAAAGCAAACACCACCACTTAACCCAATTACCATTAACTTATAACCCAAAAAAAAAAGCTAAGCTTATTGAAACACCCATCACCACAATAGAACTCCAATCCTGCCTCAGCAGCCTAAAAGGCTCTACGCCAGGTTATGATAACGTCCCCTATGAATTTTTGAAGAAACACCCGCCAGTTGGCATCAATAAACTCTTAGATTTATATAATGAGACTAGCAAACAGCCCGTCACGCTTCGCTGCGCCTTTAACAGTATATTACCGACGCACACCCACTTACCACCCACTCCAGGCCCACGTCCCACCCACTTCCCGCCCATTTACCGCCCACATCCCACCCACTTTCCGCCCACTTCGCACCTACATCCCACCCACATTCCACCCACTTACCACCAACTTACCGCACACATCCCACATCCGTCCCACATCCTACCCACATCCCTCCCACATCCCTCCCACTTACCGCCACATTCCACCCACATCCCATTCACTTCCCATTTCCATCCCACCCACTTCCCGCCCACCTACATCCCACCCACATCCCACCCACCCTCCGCCCACTTCCCACCTACATCCCACCCACATTACACCCCCTTGCCACCCCTATCCGTCCCACATCCTACCCACATCCCTCCCACTTACCGCCATATTCCACCCACATCCCATCCACTTCCCATTGCCATCCCACCCATTTCCCACCTACATCCCACCACTTGCTCACATCCCACTTCCCGCCCACTTGCCACCTACATCCCACCCACACTCCACCCACATTCCACCCACCTGCCACCCACATACCACACACTTCCCGCCATCTTCCCGTCCACTTCTCATTAACATCCCACCCACATCCCTCCCACATCCAACCCACATCCCTCCCACATCCCTCCCACTTACCGCCACATTCCACCCACATCCCATCCACTTCCCATTTCCATCCCACCCACTTCCCACCACTTGCCCACATCCCACTTGCCACCTACATTCCACCCACTTGCTACCAACATACCGCACACTTCCCGCCCTCTACCCGCCCAAATCCCACCCACTTCCCATTTACATCCCACCCACATCCCACCCACATCCCTCCCACATCCCACCCACGTCCCTCCCACTTCCTGCCACATTTCACCCACTTTACATCCACTTACCACCCACTTCCAAAACAACTTTCCACCCACATCCCATTCACTTCCCAGTGAGCATCCCGGCGGTATTTCCAAAATCGGAAAATTAAAAAAAACAAAATAAATTCTTATTTTGAACTTACAATCCGAGTTTCAAGCCAATCGTATGAAAAATAATTTTTGCATGCAGAACTTTCCGGCCATTTTCCTCGTGGGCGGCTTTTCCGACATTGAAAAATCACATTTCAAATTATTTCGTATTTTGTCCTTGCAAACCGAGTTTCAAGCCAATCGGATGAAAAATAGTTTTTTTCATGCAGAATTTTCCGGGAATTTTTCGACCGTCAGGTCAAATTTTCCAACTTCGGAACATAACATTTTAAACTATTTCGTATTCTATACTTACAGACCGAGTGTTAAGCCAATCGTATGATAAGTCCTTTTTTGGACGTGTCCTTTTTTGGACGTGGACACGTGTCAAATTTTTTCGCGTACTATGCTTACAACTTATGTTTTGTTATGTGTAATTTTGAAAATGAATTTGGCGCTAATCGCTGGCAACTAAAGTTTCGCCCATACAACCTTGACCACCCACTTTCCATCCAGCGGGGTGAATTTACCGGAAGATTGGTATGCAGTTGTTGTCGAATTTTCATATAGATCTTTGAAAATGAGTTTGAACTTGATCGGATGAAAAACAAAAAAGTTTCATACAACTGTTTTCCGCGAATTTTCCACATTTGCCGACAGAATTTTCCAAAATCCGTTCTTAGTACTCACTTTCACCATAAGATAAAACTACTGTGAAAATCTCATCTTCCTATCTTTTATGGTTTAGGCTGTGCGACGGTCACCAGTCAGTCAGTCAGTCAGGTTGAACTTTTTTATATATATAGACTAGCAAATAACCCGTCGCGCTTCGCTGCGCCTTCAATAGTACAACAACGGGCGCTGCGAAATAAGGCCCCAATGAAATAAGGCCCCAAAAAAAAAATGAAATAAGGCCCCAAAAATTTATATGGAAAACAAAAACAACGATTTTTTCTCAAATTTGGGGTGTTATTTCATTTTTTTGGGGCTTTATTTCCTAAATAAAATTTCAAAATGAAATAAGTCCCCAAAGAAGAAATGAAATAAGGCCCCAAAAATTAGTTTTGCGGTCTTCTTTTCATTTTCAGGAAATAAGACCCCAATTTTAATATGATTTTTTTGGGGTCTTATTTCATTTCTCTTATTTTGGCTGATATATGGAAAAAAAATTCCAATAACGGTTAATTTTCTTATCTGCCTGCGTTTTCTGACTTAGTATTTGATGCATTTTTGTACAGATGTGCAAAAGTACCAAAATCGCGCGATTTTTTTGTAAAAAATTTTCATTATTATTTAATGTTATAGGTAGTTTGTTTCACTAAAAATCCAAATAAGAAAATATTTTAAAATTTTATATTAGGTATTTCCAATAGTTTTAATTTTATTGACTAAAGCAATAAAATGAACAAAAAAAATAAAATTGAAAAATTGGGGTGTTATTTCATTTTTCAAAATGGGGTATTATTTCATTATGAAATAACTCCCCAAATTTGGGGCCTTATTTCATTTTATCGTTTGGGGACTTATTTCATTGGGGTCTTATTGCCTGCAGCCACAACAACGCACACTCACTTACCACTCATTTCCCGCCCACATCCCACCCACTTTCCGCCCACATCCCACCCACTTTCCGCCCACATACCACCCACTTCCCGCCCATTTCCCGCCCACATCCCACCCACATCCCACCCACATCCCTCCCACTTACCGCTACATTCCACACACTTTACATGCACTTACCACCCACTTTCCACCCACATCCCAACCACTTCCCAGTGGGCATCCCGGCGGTATTTCCAACATCGGAAAATAAAATCAAAAATTAATTCCGATTTTGACCTTTCAAACCGAGTTTCAAGCCAGTCGGATGAAAAATAGTTTTTTGCATGTAGAATTTTCCGACCATTTTCCTCGTGGGCGGATTTTCCGACATTGAAAAATCACATTTCAATTTATTTCGTATTTTGTCCTTACAAACCGAGTTTCAAGCCAATCGGATAAAAAATAGTTTTTTTTTCATGCAGAATTTTCCGGGAATTTTCCGACCGTTGGGTCAAATTTTCCAACTTCGGAAAATAACATTTCAATTCATTTCACCTACTTTCCTTTCAAACCGAACTTCAAGCCTATAGGATGAAAAATAGTTGTTTTTATGCAGAATTTTCCCGCCATTTTCCTCGTGGGCGGATTTTCCAAAATCGGGAAAACACGTGTCAAATTATTTCGCGTACTAAGCTTACAAACCAAGTTTCAAGTCAATCGAATGAAAAATAGCATTTTTCCCATACAAACTTTTTCGACGCTTTTTCGACTTTTCCGGGTGGAATTTTCAAAAACCCCGTCTTAGTACGCACTTTCACCACCAACAGAAACTCCTGTGAAAACTACAGCCCTCTATCTCTTACCGTTTGGGCTGTGCGATGATTGCCAATCAGTCAGGACACTTTCTTTTATATATAGATAGACTAGCAAATAACCCGTCGCGCTTCGCTGCGCCTTCAACAGTATAGAACTAACGCACACCCACGACCCGCCCACATCCCACCCACTTCCCACCAAACAATTCCCGTCCACTTCCAGCCCCCTTCCCGTCCACTTCCCGCCCACATCCCACCCACTTCCCACCTAAATCGCTCCCACTTCCCGCCCACATCCCACCCACACCCCGCCCACATCCCACCCACATCCCATCCACTTTCCGCCCACATACCACCCACTTCCCACCCTCTCTCCACCCTCCTCCCGTCCACTTCCCGCCATTTTCTCGCCCAATTCCCGCCCACATCCCCCCCACTTCCCACCCACATACCACCCACTTCATGCCCTTTCCCGCCCTCTTCCCTTCCTCTTCCCGCCAATTTTCCGCCCACATCCCACCCACTTCCCGCCCACATACCACCCACTTCCCACCCTCTTTCAGCCCTCTTCCCGTCCACTTCCCGCCCACATCCCACCCATTTCCCGCCCACATCCCACCCACTTCCCACCCACATCTCACCCACATACCACCCACTTACCGCCCACAACCCGCCCACATCCGACCCACATCTCACCCACTTCCCGCCAATTTCCCGCCCACTTACCGCCCACATCCCACCCTCATCCCCCCCCTTCCCGCCAATTTCCCGCCCACATACCACCCACATCCCACCCACTTCCCGCCCATTTCCCGCCCACATCCCACCCACATCGCTAGTTTTTTGCATGCAGAATTTTCCGACCATTTTCCTCGTGGGCGGATTTTCCGACATTGAAAAATCACATTTCAATTTATTTCGTATTTTGTCCCTACAAACCGAGTTTTAAGCCAATCGGATGAAAAATAATTTTTTTCATGCAGAATTTTCCGGGAATTTTCCGACCGTTGGGTCAAATTTTCCAACTTCGGAAAATTACATTTCAATTCATTTCACCTACTTTCCTTTCAAACCGAATTTCAAGCCAATAGGATGAAAAATAGTTGTTTTCATGCAGAATTTTCCGGAATTTTCCTCGTGGGCGGATTTTCCAAAATCGGGAAAATACGTGTCGAATTATTTCGCGTACTAAGCTTACAAACCAAGTTTCAAGTCAATCGGATGAAAAATAACATTTTTCCCATACAAACTTTTCCCACGCTTTTCCGACTTTTCCGGGTGGAATTTTCCAAAACCCCGTCTTAGTACGCACTTTCACCACCAACAGAAACTCCTGTGAAAATTACAGCCCTCTATCTCTTACCGTTTGGGCTGTGCGATGATTGCCAATCAGTCAGTGAATCAGTGAATCAGTACACTTTCTTTTATATTTATAGAGATAATAGACACAGTGGAAAATAGCAACAATTATCCCGATTAGCAAACCCAATAAACCAAAGTATTCAATAAACGGCTACCGCCCAATATCATTCATTTCTTGCTTTTCAAAAACACTAGAAAAATTATATCAAGAAGAATTATGTGGTTCCTGAACCAAGAAAACATGTTATCCCAAAACCAATACGCATATAAGTCAAACAGATGTACCATAGACCCTCTATTAATAATAGACAATTATATTTGTAATAATCTCTCAGCAAAAAACCACGTATCAGCATTATCTGTAGATATGGAAAAAGCTTTTGATAGAGTGGGATTACACTGCATTCTGCAACAGCTCTATGACTGGAAACTTGGCTCTAAAATGATAAGCAATAGAAGATTCAGAGTAAAAGTCAATAACACCTTGTCAAGAGAAGAAAAACTATACAATGGAATCCCTCAAGGGTCCCCATTGTCAGTGACTCTTTTCTTGGTAGCTTTTAATAAACTAAGCCAGCTTATAAACGAAAACAAGTTTTTTACCCATACAATGTACGCGGACGATCTCTGTCTTATTTTTAATCCAAAAGAAGGCTTTAATATGCAAATCAATGATTTGTTTGAAAAAATAAATCAGTGTTGCAATTGTAGTGGCACAAAAATATCAAACGAAAAGTCATCCCACTTACATATATGCAGAAAACACAAATGTGCAAACATAGACATTATGGTTAACAATACGATTATTCCAAAAACAGAACACCTTAAAATATTACGAACAAACATGTCAAAACATTAATAAAATCATTAAACAATAGATTAAATATCCTTAAATGTTTAAGAAGCAAAAATCTTAAATGTAACACTACTTCTCTCATTTACATCACAAAAGCAATAATAAAACAATCAAAATCAAAACCAACAAAAACAAATTATCTACCCCATATCACTCCTCCATCAGACAGGCGCTGGGCGCCTTCAGAACCACCCCCATCACCAACATTCTTGCAGAAGCTGGTCTTCCTGATCTGAGCACCAGAATTGAATGGAGCATCGGCAGACAAATCAATAGACTAACCAATACATCCGACTCATCGCTGCATACAACGCTTTCACGTCAACTCAAGTGCAAAAGAGAACTCCGAATTCCATCAACGCTTCAATGCATAATTAATAAAGCTTAAAAACTCAACATCATCGTATCCCCCCTCCGAAAGTACAAACAGAAGGTTCCGCCCTGGAATTTAAAAAAAACCCAATCATATTCCAACTTGTACGTCATAAAAAAGACACAACACCAAAAGAGATATATATCACAAATTATAAAAGCATTCGAGCTCAATTCCCCACATGGAAATTTATCTTTGCCGATGCCTCTAAAACTGACAAGGCGACAGCTTTCAGCGTTGTCACCGAGGATAACATAAACCTTAGATCGGCTATAACACCTTCCTACACGTCCATTTTTACAGCCGAAGGGGAAGCGATTCTAATGGCAGTAGAGGTGGCGAATGCAACCCAAAGAGCTAAACATGTCATATGCACCGACTCGCTATCTACACTCCTTGCTGTCCAAAACGTAAATAATAATAAACCCACTATAAGCAAAATCAGGGACATTATTTCCGCAAACCACAACACAATAAAGCTAATGTGAACACCAGTTGGCAGATACGGCGGCAAAAGCTGCCACTTTAGCCCCGTTAGAACTGCACAACACCTTTAATAAGAAGGACATAAACAACCTCATCAATAGGGCAAGTAAATCAGCTCTAAACAGAATCTGGGACGAATACACTCATCACTATAAGACAATAAATCCATCCAGAAAGCCAATAGACATACCAATAACAATAAACAGAAATCATGCAATTATTTACACTAGATTTCGAATGGGTCATACGAAAGTAATACACGAATACCTACTAAACAAAACACCACCACCGCCCTGCCCATACTGCAATGCAACAGCTCTTACCATAGACCATTTTGTTAACCACTGCCAATTTATTCTCAACGAATGTACCTCTTTAAAAATTCTCAATCCAAAACAACTTCTCACTGATGTAAACACGGAAAATATAAACAACTTTGTAAAACTTACGTTAAAATTAAACATTAGACCAGGGGCGCCCATGCCTATTGCGCATGACACGCATGTGTTGTTGTTCTACGCAAAGGAATAGCCTGCGCGCATTCGATTTGCGCATGCCATAAGCCAGCAAAAAACAAAAACAAATTCTATGCCTGCGCTGTGTTTTGTTGTTGTCGCGCTCTGACCTGCAACAACAACATCATATGTGTCTCTCTTCTCTCTCTCCTATGTCTCTCGCAAACTCAAACCCAACAACAAATTGCTTATGCGTACGGCTGAACGCTTGTCGCGCTATCGAGTATGATTTGCGTAGCAACGACCACACATACACACTCGTTTTGGGCACCCCTGCATTAGACTATAAAACTTGTACAAACAGCAGCCTGAAGGCCTCCGTTGCTCTGGCTATAAAGCCCCTTTGTAACTTAGAATTAATTTTAAGCTTCAATAATATAAATAAAATAAAAATAAATAAGGAATGGTATACAAAAAAAGTATGAATTTAAATTTGGATTTGTCTATCGATCACTTGGTTGTCGAAATATAAAGTAATGGTCACACTTATTTTCGAGATTTATATGTTTAAGTAAGTGCACAGTCGAGAGTGAAGAGAAGAGTCAGTGATAATTGATGATTTATAAGATAATGGATAATTTAAGATCAATTAAATAATAATATATAGGGGAGAATGGGGGGTTCTGAGCCGCTGGTGGTTGTGAGCCACTCGAATATTGACCACAAAAAAAAATAAATTTAAACTTTTTGTTTATGTCAAGTGTCTCCCTTCTTATTACCAATCTTTTGGCTAGCAACCGATCAGTCAACACGTTCTTTAAGTTTGTGAACCAGAACTCGACTTTTTTTTCAAACAAAAAAGTTTTTTCTTCCATTTTTGGCTTATGAATATTATACAAAATTTTTTTCGTAATGCCATAAGTAAGTATGAGGGAAATATCTTTGGTCAATTGCCTTTTTGACAGAAATTTGTTTTTTTTTTTAAATAATTTTTTTTTGTTTATGTGACGTCACCAAAAAAAAGTGAGATATGGGGGGTTGTGAGCCACTTTGAAAAAAGTCGGTTTTGACTTCCAAAGAGAATATTGGTTGAATATTATTGAATATTATTGGGAAAACTCTCCTAAGGGAAGAAAAAGACATTAAGAAAGGCAAACATTGGAACAGCCACCAGCAAAAAGTACTCGTATATAAAAGAAAACAAGCCCGATGCCGTCAATCAATTTTCACTCTTCATTGATATTTCTTAATTCAGAATATGAGAAAAATTGTTATTTTTTTCATTTATTAAACAATACTTGCTTAAAAACACGAATTTTGAACTTTTAAGAGGGTGGCTCACAACCCCCCACAAATTTTTGAAACTTCAAAAAATCACTTTTTTTTCAATATAAAATAAAAAATCCCCAAAAATTTATTTTTATAAACTAGTGATGAGGAAAGTTTTGTGCATTTTTTACCTAAAATACAAAATTTACAGAACGAAAAAATATTGATTTTTGGCGAAGTTGTGTTCGAAAAACAAAACTATGATCACAACCCCCCACTCTCCCCTATAATTATCACAAATGACAAGCTCACTCAATGGCATCTGCATTGACAATCTTTCAAAAGAAGGAAACAGGACGTAGAAAATCCAATAACATGCTCACTTGCTGGAATGTTCTTTCCTTTTTTTCTTAAAGTCTTATATATTGTGCTGCTTTGTAGATAAATAAAAACAACAAACAAACAATGCATCACTAAATGTCTCAATCCTGAAATCACTCTCTTATAAATGTTAACACACCGTTTAGTCACTGATTGACCTCTTTTCATCTTCTTCATCTCTTTCATCACCTTTTGCATCACCTACTTACCACTTCTTTTATAGCCTCTTATGTCTATCACCTCTTTAATCACCTGTTTTTCTTTCATCACCTCTTTTATTACCTTTTTTTATCACTTCTTCCATCGCCTATTCACCACCTCTTACCCAAACTCTTTCATCGTCGCTACCATCACCTCTTTCATCGCTTCTTTTATCAACTCTTTTATCACCTCTTTCATCACCTTTTTCATCACCTTGTTCATCACCTCTTTTATCACCTCTTTCATCAACTCTTTCATCACCTCTTTCTTCACCTCTTTCATCACCACTTTCGTCACCTCTTCCATCACCTCTTTTATCACGTCTTTTTTATAACTTCTTTCATCACCTTTTTCATAACCTTTTTCCATCACCTCATTTATCACCCTCTCATCGTCGCTTTCATCATCTCTTTCATCACCTCTTTTTTTATCACCTCTTTCATCAACTCTTTCATCACCTCTTTTTCATTACCTCTTTTTTTATCACTTCTTTCATCACCTCTTTCGTCACATCTTTCATCAACTCTTTCATCACCTTTTTCAATCACCTTTTTCAGCACCTCCTTCATCACCTCTTTCATCATGTAAACTGTAAATTATTTTGAATTTAAATATAACTGACTATTCTATGAAATACTTGTACAACACTTTAAACAACACTGTAAGACGAATGGTGATATATCGATAAATGGTAAATGCTTATCGATATATCAAGCATCAGTCAGTTTTGCGCTAAGACAGAGAGAACAAAGCTATGTGAATATTAATAATTTAAATACATGAATACACAATCTTAATAATAAAGACCACTGGCTATAATCACCTTATTTTTTATCACCTCTTTCATCAACTCTTTCATCACCTCTTTCATCGCCTCTTTCATCACCTGCTAACCAACTCTTTCATTACCTCCTTATCCACCTTTTTTTATCACTTGTACTCCTCAAGATATAAACATTTTTCAAAGGGTCTGTTTTAAAAGTATTGCCAGACTATTAAGTAGTGCGGGACTTGCAAATTTGTGGAGCTTGCAAAAATTATTCATTAATAATTAAAAAATTAACAAGTTAAGTTACATCAAATCCAAAGCTGTCTATTTGATCGAGAGGTTCGTAATAAGGTTCTAAGAATGGTTTTGAGCTCACTCCATGGAGAAGGAAGACTAATGGGAATATCAAATTAAGATACTTGTACTTCCATTTTAGCTGATAAATTCCACATCTAGTTTTTCTAGTTTGATTTCTCACATTTGTTTTGACAAACATTCGCGATTCTACTTGAACATACCAGTTGCTGATCTCTGGTAAGCCATTTTGATCTGCGTTGTTTACCCAGCTAAGGTAATCTTTTCTTGCAGGTCACCCAAAAGAAGCTACATCTACATACTTTGCAGGAACTAGACAACACACGCAAAATAGTTAAACCAATTTGGACAAAGTAAGTCAATGCTGATTTTAAGTATGCTAGAAAAGCACCCGCACTCTCTAGTTTGGACCTCAACATTTCTTTGTCGTTTTAACCAACCAAATATACGAGGTCAGCTCGATAAGTCGGTGACTTTTTGTATGTCCCACGTAGTAAATTTCCCTTTCATCTGTTAATAGATAACTGCACACTGGGACAGAATCGAAAATTGAGCGGCGGAAAGTTAATGCTCCGTTGTCTTTGGCTTAAGACGTGTCCAAATCAGTACTCGTGGGTTTTTGGGTGGCCTGATTCGATTTCTGGCAATATTTTTCCGATCGATGGGAAGAGGGTGCAATTTAAACAAAAATCAAATAGGGTATCGATTCATAAGTTTTCGGGAGCTGTGGATCCATTTATGGCAATTTTTTTCGATCGAGTGAGAGGGTGAGACCGATTCAAATAGCCGACAAAAAATTGTTGTTCCACGTTCTGGCGATCGGAAAATAAAACTGCGTGAGGTGACTGAGGCTGTCGGCTGTGGCTGTAACTTGCATTTAAAACTCTACCTGCTATTAATAAAGAACCTGGGTTCGCGGACTTTTAGGTTTCACTCTTCGTTTTCGTTTGCGCAGCCAAAATCTGGACACATTAAACAAAAAAAATCTTTATAAATCAATTAATGACAAGAATGCCAAAAAAATTTCACTTAAAAGTTCTAAATTGATCACAGAATTAAGAATAATTTACTTTGTGTTCACCTAGCAACTCTAAGAATGCATGGCAATGAATTTGGCAATTTCTTTTCATTCCACCGACTAAAACCATTACGATTACTTTTACGAACCACTTTTTCGTTTTGGTGGTGGGAGAACATGAATCTATTCCACTTTCGAAAGGTTGCCGTGGAAGTGGAATTGAGAACACGCCTGATAGATGATGTACTTAAGTGGTGGTCAAAAAATTCGACAGTTTCCAGAATTGTATAAACTATCGAAAGTTTTCCTTGCTGTTCCAGTTGCCCAAGCAAGCATACAACGTTTATTTTCCGGAGGAAGTTTATCATGTCTTCGCTACGAAATTGGTTAGACGGAAATACATTGACCGCCATTTTACTTCTAAAAATTCTTTTCATTTTATTTATAATCATTAATTTTAATCATCTTATGAATACTAACTTGTGCATTTTGTATGGCACACTTACGCTAATTCAATTGATCATTGATGTTCACTAGGGTGTCCCAAAAAAAATAAAAATTTCTGAAAGCTTGTAGCGTAAAGTAATTTTGAGATTTTTTTCAGATTTTTCGAAACACGTTTAGAGGTCGCTCAAATAGAATTTTCCCCCAAAAATCGAGTTTTCCGTATTGTTTTCCAATTTTACTTATAACCCATATAAGTATGATATAATGGACGGCACGCCATAATGTTTGCAATAAAAACCAAAAAAAAAAAAAAAAAAAAAAACGGTTTTCCCTATTGAAAAACAAACAAAAACAAATACCCTGTGTATTTACAAAAAACGCCGTGACTCTGCTATGGAGGATCATTGGACAGATTGTTCAACCACCTTGCGGAGCTCAAAGGCAAAAGAAATTAATTACAACAATTGGAAAAGCAAAAGCAACACGTTCAAATAAACATAGCAGAATTCTAGGCTGAATCGTGGTCTCGTCCCATAGCAAATTGGAGTCCCCAACTCGTTATTCGGCGATATGAAGATTTATAAGGGAGTCTGTG
This sequence comes from Lordiphosa clarofinis, assembly GCA_018904275.1. Classification (NCBI taxonomy): domain Eukaryota; kingdom Metazoa; phylum Arthropoda; class Insecta; order Diptera; family Drosophilidae; genus Lordiphosa; species Lordiphosa clarofinis. The sequence goes on from JAEIGQ010000130.1 coordinate 578,306, forward strand.
TGGTCGTTTGAATGTGAATATGCAATACAAAAGTCTGCTGATGATAAGATGTGGTTATCTTTGAAACAGCGATCGTTGTACAGTAGACTGGTCCAAATTTCAAAAATTCTGGAAATTCAAAAATGTCCCGACGGATTCTGAAAGTTTGACACCAAACAATAATTTCCATATTTTTTCCGAATTTTAGTTGTAGATAAACCCATGGCAAGAGGCCTCGGAAGTTCGAAAATTTGACTTAATTTTGGTGGCCACGGCTTAAGCGGTAAAAAGCTGAAACTTTGCACACGTGTCTTTTTTATGCTCGGCTTTAACATAAATTTTTGTTTTCCGCTTTCCGCGCAATTTTCGACTAGCTCCCATAGAGACGATTGCTCTTAAAAAAATAGAATTGTGGGATAACTTCTTTGTTTGTGGTGGTACTTAAGCCAAAATTTAATGGTATTGATATTTGACTGTCCTTTATAAAATATGTAAAATTCAGAAGAAACACATAACTATTTGACATCAGCAACCAGTTGGATGAAAATTTCTTCTATTAAAATCTCTTACCCTTGGTAAGCTACAACCACCAAATTATATATTTATCAGTTCTAAATGTTTCCCCACAATATACTTTAGTTTCAGCCCGACTGCTGCATTTTATCAAGTAGCTGCCCTAGAAAGTGTTGCTCTTGAAATTGAATCTAGTAAGAAAACATTCTTTGCTATTAAAGGTACCTTGATAAAAAATCATATTTATCGATTTTATGTGCTCCCCCACTATATATACAAAGGTTGGGATCATCGAACCGAACGAATAGTGTTTTTTCTTAAATATCTCATATTAAATAATGAAAAAACAATTTATTTAATTACACAGAGGAACAAAATTCAACTTTTTTTTTTGCCTGGGACTGGGACCAATAAATTGTGAAACTAGAGGCATTAGGTAGCAACACCTCATACCCAGTTTTTCTGGAGCACGTCAAGTTCGCGTTTAATGGGCACATTTATACTAGCAACACACAGTTACAACATCTGTTGCTGGTAAAATAAATATGAGAGCTAAAATTTTGTAAAATTCAACAAAGATGAAGGGAGTTACCACAATTGTTATACCAAATTCCCACCGCCAATGGATAAGCGGTTAGTACCCCGCCCATAGAGGACTAACTTAGATAATGGAATTAATGAAAATCCACTCGATAAAAATTTTTTAGATTTTAAACATATTGAGAAACTGACCAGTTAAATGTGTCCTTAAATGATGGTAACATGCATCAAAAAACCGCGATGGTGGGTACCACACTTGACAGCACCTTCCATCGAGGCTATATAGGCCATTAAATAGAGATAAAAATAGACCGATCTGCGTTTTTAGATTCACCATCGGACCCTTAAGTCACGGGCTATGGCTGTCTTTGTACAAGCAATTGCCTCAGAGCAACATTGACCATATGGGTATCAAGAGCGCCTCCAAAATTATGCAATAAATCCTATAAATAAAAGTCGTCATTTCCATTAAGAAAATCAAAAACTTAGTTTAACAAGTGAGAAAGTCGGTCAAGCCCGACTATAACATACTCTGTACCTGGAGTAGAAGCTGAATGCAATGCTGGTGCTGCGCTCATCTCAAAGTCTCTCTCTCTTTTTCTTTCTCTCTCACCCTTTCTCTCTCGCTCTCTCTCTCTAAGATTGTGTGGTGTTGGTTGTGAATGGGTGGGAGGGGGTGGGGCAAGGGCGAAGTACTTTTTTGCTCATAACTTGAGAACCGCTGATCCGATCTTTATCATTTCTTCGGCAAATCGATACATTTTGCTAATTACTAACTATCTCTAGAAGGAACGAAACGTCTATCTTCAAAACTGTAGGAGATATAACGTTTTTTCCAAATTGCGGGGGCGGGAGGGGGCGTGGCAAAAATTGAAAATAAACTTGATCTGCCTGCAGCTATAAGAAACATTTGTCCCATACATGTCAAACCTCTATCTCTTACCATCTCCGAGATCTGTTTGTTCATACGGACGGACGGACAGACGGTCAGACGGACGGACAGACGGACAGACGGACATGGCTATATCGACTCGGCTGTTGGTGCTGATCAAGAATATATATACTTTATATAGTCGGAAATGATTCCTTCTCCCTGTTACATACTTTTGCACAAACTTAATATACTCTATGTACCTTCGGTACAGAGTATAAAAATGTCTTTGGTGGACAAACCGCGATACGCTAAGATGCCTTGAACTGATGTATTTAAATGATTCGATCTGTTTTTCTGCTGGTATTGAAGCACTTTACTCATAAGATTAATTCCATAATTTTGGTGAAACTGGTTCCATCTCTTAAGTACCCATTTTATTAGTCCGTATCTCAATATAGTTAAAATCTTATACAATTCTATCGAGTGGTTCTCCATTAATTCCACTTTCTAAGTTAGACCTCTATGGGCGGGGTACTAACCGCTTGTCCATTGGAGGCGGGAGTTTGGTATAACAATGGTGGTGACTCCCTCTAACTTTGGTGAATTTTCCAAAATTTTAGCTCTCATATTTTTTTAACCAGCAATAGAGGTTGTAACTTTGTGTTGCTAGTATAAAAGTGCCCATTAAACGCGAACTTGACGTGCTCCAGAAAAACTGGGTATGAGGTGTTGCTACCTAATGCCTCTAGTTTCACAATTTATTGGTCCCAGTCCCAGGCAATTTTGAGTGTTCCACAGTGTTAAACATATCGCTCACTTACTTCAATACTGGCATAACTCAAAATAATCCATTTTGAGAAAAACACGTTTGAAGCTCTCAATGGATTTTTCCTAAAAAAAATGGTTCTTTTAGTTTTAACTCAATTAAGTAAAATATTATAAATTTAGAATGCTTATTAATAAACATTGAAAATATGATGTTTTAACTGAAAGACAAAGTATGTTTGGTCAATATCGACAGCAGGACAACTGAGATATGGCCGTTCTTGCATCAACATGAAAATGAACCTAGAAAATGATATTGCGACATATTCTCACATGGAAAATTGAAGAGATAGCAATACGTAAATTTTTGCATAAAATAGTACAGTAAAGCGCGCAGATTTCTGCATCATTAAGTCAAAAATCGTATTTTTTGAGTTATGCCAGTATTGAAGTAAGTGAGCAATATGTTTTCGGTATTCAGCAACAACTTGCATGAGATACTGCTTGTTTTCTTCATCACGCGTAATTGACTTATTAAAGTCAGTGAACAGGTATAACTAGACGGAAAACTCTAGTACTCTCATCAAGCTCAGATTGTTCTTTCAGCGCTTGGCACATCAATCGTTTTTATCAATGAGAACTTTGTCGTCAAAAAAAGACAGAGCTACAGCTTTTTTGAAAGATACCACAATTGAGTGCTCATTTTTTTGAGTACTATAGAAGAAGTTGCTAAATCAACAATTGCGTACTCCTGAATTCTTATTCTTTATTGGTCATTACAACCGTTTGACGGTCTGGGCCTCTGCGAGTAACGCTCTCCATTCGCTTCTGTTCTGTGCGAGCTGCCAATTGGTCACACCAAGCTTGGCAATGTCTTTCCGCACCTGGTCTTCCCATCTTAGTGGTGGTCTTCCCTTCTTGCCGCCTCCATAGTCAACCGCCTTCGATTTATACGCCTTTTTTGCTGGAGCTTCTTCCTTCATCCTGGCGACATGTCCTAGCCAGCGCAGCCGCTGCTGCTTTATGCGCTTGAACAGACTGGTGTCCCCATAGAGCTCATACAGTTCGTCATTTTTTCGGAAATCATCGCCGATTTTCAAAGGTCCATAAATCCACCGAAGAATTTTTTCGCTCAAACACGCCAATCGCCGCTTCATCCGCTGCTGTCATTGTCCATGCTTCTGCGCCATATTGCAGGACTGGGATGATAAGCGACTTGTAAAGGGCTATTTTTGTTCTTCGCTTGAGGTCTCTGCTCTTGCACTCCCTACTCATCCCATAGTAGCATCGTTTTGCAAGAGTGATTCTTCGTCGGATTTTCAGACTGATGTTGTTTTTGCTGGTTATTGTCGTTCCGAGGTAGACGAAATCCTCTACAACATTAAAGTTGTACTCCTCCATTGTAACAGACTGTCCAAGTCGCAATGACTTTCTGTCCAAGTGTCAATAAATCTAATTTATAATTAAATAAATTGTTTTTTCATTATTTAATATGAGATATGAGATATTTAAGAAAAAACACTATTCGTTCGGTTCGATGATCCCAACCTTTGTATATATAGTGGGGGAGCACATAAAATCGATAAATATGATTTTTTATCAAGGTACCTTTAATAGCAAAGAATGTTTTCTTACTAGATTCAATTTCAAGAGCAACACTTTCTAGGGCAGCTACTTGATAAAATGCAGCAGTCGGGCTGAAACTAAAGTATATTGTGGGGAAACATTTAGAACTGATAAATATATAATTTGGTGGTTGTAGCTTACCAAGGGTAAGAGATTTTAATAGAAGAAATTTTCATCCAACTGGTTGCTGATGTCAAATAGTTATGTGTTTCTTCTGAATTTTACATATTTTATAAAGGACAGTCAAATATCAATACCATTAAATTTTGGCTTAAGTACCACCACAAACAAAGAAGTTATCCCACAATTCTATTTTTTAAGAGCAATCGTCTCTATGGGAGCTAGTCGAAAATTGCGCGGAAAGCGGAAAACAAAAATTTATGTTAAAGCCGAGCATAAAAAAGACACGTGTGCAAAGTTTCAGCTTTTTACCGCTTAAGCCGTGGCCACCAAAATTAAGTCAAATTTTCGAACTTCCGAGGCCTCTTGCCATGGGTTTATCTACAACTAAAATTCGGAAAAAAATATGGAAATTATTGTTTGGTGTCAAACTTTCAGAATCCGTCGGGACATTTTTGAATTTCCAGAATTTTTGAAATTTGGACCAGTCTATTGTACAGACATACCAATTGCTATTCCAAATTGTTGTAATTAATCTCTGTTGATTTGTGTTGATTACATTGAATTGTAACTCTCCACCGACCTCAAGCCAGCCAAAATGCAAAAACTTTAAAAAAAATCGAAGAAAAAAGATTATCGATAATATCTCGACAGGTAGTTGGGTATTTTCGGCTGGCCCCTGCTCCTTAGTGAGGCCGGGTGCTTTTTAAGTTGACATTTCCTTTAGAAATACTGGAGGATCTTTGGCGTTTTGGCAAATGCCAATAGTTGTTTGGGGGAACTCTTGACGGCCTCTTCCAAAGAGGTCAAGCTTGGGGAGTGCAGATGTTTTACTCTTGTCGTGGCGATTGCTGAGCAGCTGCTGATGAGGTGTTCTAGAGTTTCTACTTCCCCAGGTTCCTTATATTTCCTGCAGTTGTCTGCTGTCGTGATGCCTAGTTTTTTCGCGTGAGCGGCAGCTAGGCAGTGACCAGTTAGTATGCCTATAAGCAGTTTACAATCTCTCCGTTGGAGTTTAAGCCCAAAGTGCGAGAGTTTTTTTCTCTTGCCTTGCACATAGTTTAGTGATTCTAAATCCTAAGCTGAAGATATGCACACAGAGAAAAAAGAGATTCCCGTAGAATGGATATTTAAAGATCCACTTTAAGACAGGGTTCGTAAATAATACACAATGTATAAAACATCGTGTTCTAAACAATATTTAAAACAGTAAGCATTGTTTTTTTCATTGTTTTTATTGGGAATGTTCAAAATGGTTTGAACAGTGTTCTTAACAATTTATGTCAAAATAAAGAACATTGATAAAAAACACAGGCGTTTTGAACACTTTAAAACAAAGTGTGTTTCTAATACTAACATTTTCAACAAATAAAAAACATGTTTATTCACATTTTAATTTAAAATTTTTAAACATTTAACATTTCGACACACGAAAGAGATAACATATTGAACACTGTAACTACAAATTGAACTTCCCTTACAAATTTATATTCAACTAGCACATAACCCTTCGCGCTTCGCTGCGCCTTTAACAGTATAGAACCAATATCAGCCCACATACCACCCAAATCCCACCCACTTACCGCCCTCATCCCTCCCGCTTCCCGCACACATCCAACCAACTTCCCATTCACCCATTCCCATTACCACCCACTTCCAAAACAACGTGCCACCCCCATTCAACCGCAATACCACCCAACTATGACTCACATCCCGCCCACACCCCATCCACTTCCAAACCTCTTCCCTGTCCCGAGTTTTAAGTCAGAATAAAAATAGTTATTTTTCATGTTGAATTTTCCGGCCATTTTTACTCACGGCGATCAGATTTTTCGACATTGGAAAATCACATTTTCAATTTCATCCATTGAAATCGAGCTTCAAGCTAATCGGATGATAAATAGTTTTCTACTCGCAAAATTTTCCGAAAATTTTTCGACCGTCGGGTCAATTTTTCCGACATTGGAAAGTCGCATTTCAAATTAATTAGTAAACAGGATGAAATATAGATAATTTTCATGCAGAATTTTCCGGGCATTTTCACTCCTGAGGGCGGTTTTTCCGACATTGAAAAATCACATATATAATTGTTTTGTATTCTGTCCTTACAAACCGAGTTTCAAGACAATCGGATGAAAAATAGTTTTTTATGCAAAATTTTCCGACCTTTGGGTAAAATTTTCCAACATCGGAAAATTACATTTCGAACTATTTCGTATTCCATTCTTACAAACAGAGGTTGAAGCCAATCGGATGAAAAATAGTTTTTTGAGTGCAGAATTTTCCGTCCATTTTCCCCGTGGGCACCGTCTTAGTACGCACCTTCCCCACTAACAGAACTCCTCTACAAATTACAGCCCTCTATCTCTTACCGTTAAAGCTGTGCGATGATTGCCAATGAGTCAGTAAATCAGTCAGTCAGCCAGTCAGTGCACTCTCTTTTTATAGATAAAGAGCGAGGCCAAAAAGTGAGAGAGAATTGGCGTTTAAAAATCTAATCGCTTCGAACTCTTCCGAGCGAATGTCGGATTTCTGCTCCTTTCGTCTCAGCTTCGGCAAGCGTTCGGGTCGTTTACATGTGATTAACGAAATGCTTTCGCCCCCCTGGGAGGAACCAAGGGGTAAGTATCGCTAGTATAGGGATATTAAAAATCCATTCAAACAATTCAGGATTTATTTGAGCATCTTCATCTTTATAATAGATTACTACTTCATGCATAAACAAAAGAAATATGCCTTGCGGACTGAGCGCTTCATAATTATAAGTGGTCTGCCACCGAATTGAAAAAGGCCAACGTGGCGGGAGGGTAGAGAGTCAGCCGCTCATGTCAGCAGCTGTGGGTTCGAATCATGGCCTGACTCGAGCAATGATTTTTTTTTGTTTTCAAATTGTATTTTTATTGTATTTTGAAACAAATATAATATTTTGTTATTTTTCGATATCAAGAAAACACACTTCTAGTAAATATTTTTAGCACTTTAACATTTTTTTCGTTTCGGAGAGCAATGCTTTGCATTTGTGCTTGTGATTGAGCTCGTCTGATAAATAGAGCAGCTACTGTTTAAATTTCTGAGCAAAATGGGAAGACCGAAAAAATGCGATACCGAGGAGCTGGACTGGTAAAAAGACGGTTCATATAAAGATGCGGTAATTGTCTATTATACGTCCTTCCTCTCCAAAAATTCCGAAATAATTTTTCCTCGATGGACCGCGAATTATGAAGAACTTACGTGCAAAAATTAATTGGCGGTCATCCATGGTTTCTTTTTAAATGAATTTTGAAATTTGCTGTCTTTGCACCAAAATAATGCATGTGCTTTTCTTCAAATGTCAAATAAATAATAAAAAATATTAAATTTGTGAACAAATTTGTTGTGTTCAATTGTTCTGCGGGTACGTTTGTTCAAAAATTGTGATTAATATGGCTTGTGCGGGTTGTGAAACTACAACTTCGAAGTTTTTGTCGATGTCGGATGAAATGAGGTGATCTGTGCAAAATTTCGTCCAAAGTTTGCAAATGGATAATAATAAGGAGAAAAAGCCAAAAATCCAGTGCAATTTTGTAAAAAGTTTCCGCAAAAACATTTTTTTGGCCGGTACAACATTTTCTATGACAGAACCTCAAACTGAGAGGCGAAACTGAGTTTTTGGAGGCCGACACCCCATTTAGACCCGTCAATCTATTGTTGACTGGAAAAGATTCTTGAGGGAAGTATACATTGACTGGAGTATAAATAACGCCGCAACAGCTTTCGTGTTCTTCATTATTGGTATTGTAATATTATAAGAATATTGGAACAATATTTTGAAAAGGAATGGATGATAAAGGTGAGAAGAATAACAAGCTAAAAATTATGAAAGAGATAAAATAAAGGACGGGTTGAAATCAATATTATCTAGCAATAGAAGTAATGATAGCGATATATAAATGAAAATGAACAACGATTAATTGTTTGAAGCCGCACGATGGAACGATATTAAAAGTCCCATCAATTGAATAGTGCCGATTGCCTTCCCTTTTTTTAATTAAGTATGAAATGCTTGGAGACATAAAAACCGAGTATGCAAAATTATCCTCCAAAATAGTTTCACGATAGAAAACTTCCTTGTTATGCTTGGATATTCCATATTCTTCCAAAAACATCTTGTCTTCAAAGAGCAACTTTGTTTCGTTTGGTGTGGTTGGGTTTTTTGGCATACAATCCTTTCGTATTTGAAACAATCTCCTTTTAATTTTTGGATAATGCACTTGCAACGCAGCTTCTTCTTCTTTCTGGCATTCTTCGTCGAAAATTTCGCGAACTCCTTTTCTTTTTAAGTCCTTTTTTTCGCATTGGCTTTTAACATTGTTCACAAGCTCCATTTCTTTAATTAGTTTTGTCGAAGGCGCATGGTTGTGCTTGTAAAACGAACTCACTTGAGTGCAAACACCATCATTAGATAACGAAACGGCCATATTGCAATTCTCCACATAGCATACATAACGCGAAGCATCTTTTCCCTTACTTTTTATTTTAAACAATTGCTGCTGATTGGTTAATAGCAGTAACTTGGAATTTTTGCGAAATCCCGAAACAAATTTATACTCCTCAGGTGAGTTTGACATACTTATTCAGAAAAATTTCCCGTGAGACGACCTCTGTTGAGGAACGATTTGACTTTTTTATTTATTTTTTCTTACAACTTTCTAAGTCGACAGTCGAATTCATTCTAAAAATTTCTCGTACAGATTTTATCAAAAGGAAATTTTGGAATTGAGTTTATTTGCACAGCCTTCTATGTGTGTTCTTTAGTGCTTATGGAGTTTGTGGAGCATGCTTGGATTAAGCACAAAAATGTTATGAGTTTTTAGAAAAACGGGCCTTATTTCACTCCAAAAAGTGAAATAACGCCCGCGGGTGTTATTTTACTGTCATCAGTGGCGTTATTTCACTTTCGAAAGTGGCGTTATTTCACTTTTTGGAGTGAAATAACGCCCACGGGCGTTATTTCGCTGGGCGTTATTTCATGCTCCCATAAATAACAGCCGTTCCGATGTAATATTTATTCTTCCGGACTCCGATGCTAAGGCTTAAAAAGCGTGGCTGAGAGCAGCAGGTGTGGAGTAGGCCTTCTGGGGAAATCACAATAAAAAAAACGCGCCTTCAACTCCTTCTTTAATGGGTGTTGTGAAAAAAGTTTAATAACCCGAGTTGTTTTTGCTATTGGGGTGAGTGGTTAACAAATTAGTAGAAATTAAAATTTTCGTTTTTCAAAATATTAATTTATAGGAGGTGGATGTAAGCGCGTCTTCAACATTACCTCTAATGCAGGGTTCTCCAAGAAGAGAGCGCTAAAATGTGACTGTGTCTCTTTCTAAAACACAGTGAAGCATGACTTCGGCAAGCACTCGGTGTGCCCCAGGGGCTATAGCTGGGGAACTCTGCTCTATTTGGTGGTGTTAAAAAAGTTCAGAGCCTCATCCACGTCAACTGAATAGGCCACCTCGATACTGGTCTGCTTTTAAACTTAAAAATGTCGTTGCAGTTAAATTCTAGGTGTGAGTTGTTGAAATACTTACCTAATATTTTTTATTATTTATTTGACATTTGAAGAAAAGCACATGCATAATTTCGGTGCAAAAACAGCAAATTTCAAAATTCATTTTAAAAGAAACCATGGATGACCGCCAATTAATTTCTGCACGTAAATTCATTATAATTCGTGGTCCATCGAGAAAAATTAATTTCGGAATTATTGGAGAGGAAGGACGTATAATAGACAATTACCAAAGATGCTAGCATGCTATGCAACAAGGACTTGGCTAATATTTCTGGAAATATATGAGGAAGGCAGCGTAACGGAACCGTCAAGAAAGCAAAGATAAAGACTGAGCTGAAGCTATCGCGTAGGGAAAATTAAACAACACCATATTTAAATAAACATATACTTAAAAGGCATTTATTAGAGCGAAGCTCTTTTACGGACGTCTGACTGGGGGAGTGAATCTTGAAAAATTTTGTCTTTGCGACAGATTCTTTGGGGGTATGTCTTTGCGACAGATTCTTTGGGGGTATGTCTTTGATTTTGTGTTTTGTATTTTGTATTTGCAAAATCAGCAGCTTTTACCATTACCGCGTAGTGGCAGGTGGGTTGTGTGTGGAGTTGGATAGTGTGAGGTGGAAGTGGGGGGAAGTGATGGGTATTTGGTAGAGACCTGGTGGGGATCAGGTGAAGATTTGGTGAGGATCTGGCGCGGATTTGGTGCTGATCTGGTTTGGTTCTGGTGGTCATGTGGTAGTTATCTGGTAGGGACCTTGTGAGCTCAGGTTTGGATCTGGTGGGGATCTGGTGGAGATCTGGTGGAGATCTGGTGGGAATCTGATGGGAACCAGGTGGGGATCAGGTGGTGATCTGGTATGGATCAGGTGGAGATCTGGTGGGGATCTTATGGAAATCCGGTGGGGATCTAGTGGCGATCAGGTGGGGATCTGGTGGGGATCAGGTGGGGATCTTGTGGTGATCTGATGGGGATCTGGTGGGGATCGGGTGGGGATCTGGTGGGGATCTGGTGGGGATCAGGTGGTGATCTGGTGGGGATCAGGTGGGGATCTGGTGGGGATCAGGTGGTGATCTGGTGGGGATCAGGTGGGGATCTGGTGGGGATCTGGTGGGGATCTGGTGGGGATCTGGTGGGGATCAGGTGGTGATCTGGTGGGGATCAGGTGGGGATCTGGTGGGGATCTGGTGGGGATCTGGTGGGGATCTGGTGGGGATCTGATGGGGATCTGGTGGGGATCAGGTGGTGATCTGGTGGGGATCAGGTGGGGATCAGGTGGTGATCTGGTGGGGATCAGGTGGTGATCTGGTGGGGATCAGGTGGTGATCTGGTGGGGATCAGGTGGGGATCTGGTGGGGATCAGGTGGGGATCTGGTGGGGATCTGGTGGGGATCGGGTGGGGATCTGGTGGGGATCAGGTGGTGATCTGGTGGGGATCAGGTGGTGATCTGGTGGGGATCAGGTGGGGATCTGGTGGGGATCAGGTGGTGATCTGGTGGGGATCAGGTGGTGATCTGGTGGGGATCAGGTGGTGATCTGGTGGGGATCTGGTGGGGATCTGGTGGGGATCTGGTGGGGATCTGATGGGGATCTGGTGGGGATCAGGTGGTGATCTGGTGGGGATCAGGTATGGATCAGGTGGTGATCTGGTGGGGATCAGGTGGTGATCTGGTGGGGATCAGGTGGTGATCTGGTGGGGATCAGGTGGGGATCTGGTGGGGATCAGGTGGGGATCTGGTGGGGATCTGGTGGGGATCGGGTGGGGATCTGGTGGGGATCAGGTGGTGATCTGGTGGGGATCAGGTGGTGATCTGGTGGGGATCAGGTGGGGATCTGGTGGGGATCAGGTGGTGATCTGGTGGGGATCAGGTGGTGATCTGGTGGGGATCAGGTGGTGATCTGGTGGGGATCAGGTGGGGATCTTGTGGTGATCTGATGGGGATCTGGTGGGGATCTGGTGGGGATCAGGTGGGGATCTGGTGGGGATCAGGTGGGGATCTGGTGGGGATCTGGTGGGGATCAGGTGGGGATCTGGTGGGGATCTGGTGGGGATCGGGTGGGGATCTGGTGGGGATCAGGTGGTGATCTGGTGGTGATCTGGTGGGGATCTGGTGGAGATCTTGCGGTGATCTGGTGGGGATCTGGTGTGGATCTGGTAGGGATCTGGTGGGGATTGGGAAGGGAACTGGTGGGGATCTGGTGGAGATCTGGTGGGAATCTGATGGGAACCAGGTGGGGATCAGGTGGTGATCTGGTGGGGATCAGGTGGAGATCTGGTGGGGATCAGGTGGTGATCTGGTGGGGATCAGGTGGTGATCTGGTGGGGATCAGGTGGGGATCTGGTGGGGATCTGGTGGGGATCAGGTGGTGATCTGGTGGTGATCCGGTGGTGATCTGGTGGGGATCTGGTTTTGATCTGGTGTGGATCTGGAGGAGATCTGATGGGAATCTAATGGGAACCAGGTGGGGATCAGGTGGTGATCTGGTGGGGATCAGGTGGAGATCTGGTGGGGATCAGGTGGGGATCTTGTGGTGATCTGATGGGGATCTAGTGGGGATCAGGTGGGGATCTGGTGGGGATCTGGTGGGGATCAGGTGGTGATCTGGTGGGGATCAGGTGGTGATCTGGTGGGGATCTGGTAGGGATCTGGTGGGGATCTGGTGGGCCTCTGGTGGAGATCTCGCGGTGATCTGGTGGGGATCGTGTGGGGATCTGGGGTTGGTCGGGTGGGGTATGGTGGGTATGCGGGGATTGGGGGTGCAAAGAGTGGCTGCATTAAGGTCAAGTTGTGAATTCTGTGCTATGCTATACTGTGCTAACTATAATGTTCTTTGTTTGACAGCGACTTAACAGCGACTTAACAGTGACTTAACAGTGACTTAACAGTGACTTAACAGCGACTTAACAGTGACCTAACAGTGACTTAACAGTGACTTAACAGTGACTTAACAGTGTCTTAACAGTGACTTAACAGTGACTTAACGGTGACTTAACAGTGACTTAACAGTGACTTAACAGTGACTTAACAGTAACTTAACAGTGACTTAACGGCGACTTAACAGCGACTTAACAGTGACTTAACAGTGACTTAACAGTGACTTAACAGTGACTTAACAGTGACTTAACAGTGACTTAACAGCGACTTAACAGTGACTTAACAGTGACTTAACAGTGACGTAATAGTGACTTAACAATGACTTAAAAGTGACTTAACAGTGACTTAACAGTGACTTAACAGTGACTTAACAGTGACTTAACAGTGACTTAACAGCGACTTAACAGTGACCTAACAGTGACTTAACAGTGACTTAACAGTGACTTAACAGTGACTTAACAGTGTCTTAACAGTGACTTAACAGTGACTTAACGGTGACTTAACAGTGACTTAACAGTGACTTAACAGTGACTTAACAGTGACTTAACAGTAACTTAACAGTGACTTAACGGCGACTTAACAGCGACTTAACAGTGACTTAATAGTGAATTAACAGTAACTTAACAGTGACTTAACAGTGACTTTACAGTTCCTTAAAGTGACTTAACAGTGACTAAACAGTGACTTAACAGTAATTTGAGAGTGACCTAATATTTGATAATTTAACATTTATTTATACAGAATCCAAATGTGTCTTTTTCCATTACTTAAATCGGATTCATCGTAAAGAGCTTCGCTCGTACCGTGCGTCTCATGACACACACTCTTTTTTTGTTTTTTGGGTGCTTGCATTTTAACTAGTGTTAGTTCTCTTTGGCCGTTTTAAAGAATTTAAAGCAGGGTTTGTCAAGAAGAGCGACTGCAAACAAAAAGCGACGCAAGACAGTTCCGACCTGCAGGCCAGCGACTGAAAGCTTTTTGCGCTCTTGGCGCAAACCTCGGCATGCGTTCGACTTGTGTCGGTGTGAAAAACAAATGAGGTCCCTGCCGGCCAGGCGTGGCCTTCGTTGATTTAAAGACTGATCAGACTCGGAAAAGTGGTCTGAAACATTCTTAATGCAATTTTCTAAATTCTTCACCATCGGTCATCCATGGTATTTTATCGCGGTTCATTATAAGCAAATTCAAATTTCTGCATTCATCTCATTTTCAGTCTTGAATAACTATTTTCTAAGTATTTACCGCTTATATGGAGATCCTTGATCAAGATCCTTAAGCTGGAAATACCCTGATGCTCTAGGACCTACGATTAAATGATTGCCATACGATATTTCCATCCCCTGGTAGAATCGATATATAGCTGATTACTATGTAGATATGTCTTAAAGGTACGAACATTCTACCTAAACAAAGGCTTTGGATATGAGAATATTTCGAACTGCGGGAAAGGCCAATAACTGAAAGTCCTTTTTCTTAGCCAAAATTTAAAGCCCGGAAGCTAAAAGACTGAAAGAAGCTCTGCTCCTTAAGCCAAATATTTATTTAATGTTTTGTAAGGGAAGTTCAATTTGTAGTTTCAGTGGTAAAAATGTTATTGCTTTCGTGTGTCGAAATGTAAAATGTTCAAAATGTAAATAAGCATCAAGGCTGCAAACCTCCTAAAAATCGGGAGGGGTTCACTCCGGGGTTCGAACCCTTGACACATTTTGGGTTCGGGTTCACGGAGCGGGTTCAGAAGGTCGCCGAACCTAGGTTCAGGTTCGAACCGGGGTTCAGGAATAATTTAGTTTTCGCAGACTCAAAAAAATGTATGTTAAGTGGAAAACCCTTAAACAGTTCATACATTTTTTTAAGTTCAAAGTCTTTATATTTGCAATATAATATTTGACCTCAATATTAGTTATTTTAAGGGATATTTTACTTTAAAATAAAAGGTAAATTTTGAACTAATTTTAAGAAAGTAACTTGAAAAGTTCGACATAGGTTCACAAGCTTTTGCAACAGAGAAGATAGCATACTTTTCATATCGCTCACTTACTTCAATACTGGCATAACTCAAAATAATCCATTTTGAGAAAAACACTTTTGAAGTTCTCAATGGATTTAACCTAAAAAAATGGTTCTTTTAGTTTCAACTTAATTAAGTAAAATATTATAAATTTACAATGCTTATTAATAAACATTGAAAATATGATGTTTTAACTGAAAGACGAAGTATGTTTGGTTATTATCGACAGTAGGACAACTGAGATATGGCGGTTCTTGCATCAACATGAAAATGAACCTGGAAAATGATATTGCGACATATTCTCATCTCACATGAAAAGTAGAAGAGATAGCAACACGAAAAAGAAGAGCGCGCACATTTCTGCATTATTAAGTCAAAAATCGTATTTTTTGAGTTATGCCAGTATTGAAGTAAGTGAGCGATATGTATATTCGGTTAAGTAATTCAAATCAAAAAACTTGGAAAAAATTTTTTTTTATCAAAATTACCACATTTTCAATATTAGAATCTAACAATTTGTATCTTATGAGCAAGACAAAACTTAGTGTTTGGGTTTTCTCTAACGTCATTCAATGCAGCTAAAATGAAAACAAATTTCGTTAGAAAAGGTTACGTAATGTGGTTACACGATCCACAAATGCGAACAAACCTCGCTCAACAACGTTTATGCAAATATATATTAACCCTGACGTGCTGGGTGAAACAGACAAATGATTTCAATTCATCGACCAAAAATAAATTTGAAAAGTTTGCTATCTTTCCTACTATCCTATGTTATCAGACGAATCTTTCATATTCATATTTTTAGAAAAGTTTTTTCTTAAACTTGTTTGTCATATTTTTCGAAGTTCTAGAACACTTTTTTTTATTTAAAATTTATGCGATTGAATTAAGTTCGTGCCACATTTTCTCTGAGTGTGAATTTATATATATGGGTAATTATTTCTGAAGTGGACAACTATTTTTTTCATAGTCTCCAAAAATTTTAATTTTTTTTGCCAGGATGAAACCGCAGTTTTCAACGATTTTTAATAGATTTTTCAGAATTTTACCATTGTGGGATGCAAAGATATAGCGACCGTTTATATTTGTTAAAGTTATTACTAAATATTTAATGGGCCTAACAATAAATAAAAAATTTTAAAAAATATAGCTTTTCCTTTACTTTGTGGTAAAAATATTTGCGATGGTTGAACTGGAGGAAGAAACCGCCGAAACTTAAGAAAAAAAATTTAAATCGCGGTTTGTGAAAAAACGGCCATTTTGAGATTTTTCAAAAAAATCAGGAGTAATCCTCTTGATATTATTAGTGATCTGAAAACGGCTTTATGATGGGACGGCCATAACTTTCCGCGAAATGCAAAACACCGTCAATTGAAGTACCATTTTTTGATTCACCTACGAACAACTTCATATAGGCAATAGGTAAGACCTAAAAACACACCGAACTGCATTTCTAGATTCACCAATGTACCCTTGGTTCAGGGGTTATGGGCGTTTTTGTTCTAGCAATTGTCTCTAAAAAACATTGACCATTTGGGTATCACCAGTTCCTCCAAAATTATCCAATTTGTCTTAATAGTAATATTCTTCACTGCCAGCAAGAAAAAGTAAAGTTTAATTTTTAAATGCCTTTGGTAGTCAAACCGCATGACGCTAAGATGCCTGGAACTGAAGTAATTAAATGATTTGCGCTGTTTTCCTGCTGGTGATTAAAAACATCACTAATAAGATCATTTGCATAATATTGGAAAAGCTGGTTGATGCCCAATTGGTCAATATTTTTTAAGGCCAATTGAGAGAACAAAAATGACCATAATCCATGAACCAAAGCTTCATTGGAGAATTTATAAAGGCAGTTCGGTCTATTTTTAGGTATGGTTTAAGGCCTGAATGAAGTTGATCGTGGGTGAATCAAATAATGGTACTTTATGTCGCGGTTTTTTGAATTTCTCGGAAAGTTATGGCCGTCCCATCATAAAGCCTTTTTCAGAGCACTAAGAATATAAAGAGGATTACTCCTGATTTTTTTTAAAAATCTCAAAATGGCCGTTTTTCCACAAACCGCGATTTAAATTTTTTTTTCTTAAGTTTCGGCGGTTTCTTCCTCCAGTTCAACCATCGCAAATATTTTTACCACAAAGTAAAGGAAAAGCTATATTTTTAAAAATTTTTTATTTATTTTTAGGCCCATTAAATATTTAGTAATAACTTTAACAAATATAAACAGTCGCTATATCTTTGCATCCCACAATGGTAAAATTCTGAAAAATCTATTAAAAATCGTTGAAAACTGCGGTTTCATCCTGGCAAAAAAATTAAAAATTTTGGAGACTATGAAAAAAAATAGTTGCCCACTTCAGAAATAATTACCCATATTGGAAAATTGCAAAGTTAACATTATAATCTAGAAATTTTTTATAGTTTTTGAACCGAATCCATTTTTGACTTTTTTTGCTCCGGTTGAGGTTCAGGTTCGGGCAGAAAAAAATTATTCTGCTCCGGTTTGGGTTCGGTTCGGACTTCCCAAAAATGCCGAAGTCTCCGACTCCGGAGCGGTTCGGTTTAAAACACATATGATTTTAAACTGTTCAAAATGCCTAGTGTTTTTTATCAATGTTCTTTATTTTGACATTAACTGTTTAGAACACAGTTTAAAGCATGTTGAAACACACATCTATATATATAAAACTGTTCAACCTGACTAATTGACTGACTGGTGACCGTCGTACAGCCTAAACCATAAAAGATAGGAAGATGAGATTTTCACAGTAGTTTTATCTTATGCTGAAAGTGAGTACTAAGAACGGATTTTAGAAAATTCTGTCTGGAAATGTGGAAAATTCGCGGAAAACTGTTCTATGAAACTTTTTTGTTTTTCATCCGATCAACTTCAAACTCATTTTCAAAGATCTATATGAAAATTCGACAACAACTGCATACCAATCTTCCGGAAAATTCACCCCCCTGGGTAGAAAGTGGGTGTTCAAGGTTGTATGAGGGAAACTTTAGTTGCCAGCGATTAGCGCCAAACTCATTTTCAAAATAACACATAACAAAATATAAAAAAAGTGATTTTCAAATTTTGGAAAATCTATCCCCAAAGTCGAAAAATTCACGGAAAACTGTTGTATGCAACTTTTTATTTTATTCGATCAGATTCAAAGTTTGAATTTCAAACTCATTTTCAAAGATCTATATGAAAATTCAACATTAACAGTGTTGCAATTTTCCGGAAAATCCCACCCGGAAAAGTCGGAAAAGCGTCGGAAAATTTGTATGGTAAACATTTTTTTTCATCCGATTGACTTGAAACTCAGTTTGCAAGCATAGTACGCAAAGTATTCGACACGTGTTTTCCTAATTTTGGAAAACCCGCCCAAGAGGATAATGGCCGGAATATTCTGCATGCAAAAATCTATTTTTTACCTGATTGGCCGATGTTGAAAAATTTGACCCAACAGCCGGAAAATTCCTGGAAAAGTCTGCATGCAAAAAACTATTTTTCTTCCGATTGACTTCAAACTCGGTTTGTAGGGATGAATTACTAAATTATTAATAATTGAATTTTCCGATGTTGGAAATACCGTGGGGATACCCACTGGGAAGTGGGAGAATAGTGGGCGGAATGTGGTTGGTAAGTGGGTGGGAATTGGGTGGGAATTGGGTGGGATGTGGGCGGAAAGTGGGAGGTATGTGGGTGGGTGGAAGTGGGCGGGAAGTAAGCGGGAAGTGGGAGGGATATGGATACGATGGGGGCGGAAAGTGGGTGGGAAGAGGGCGGGATTTGGGTGAGATGTGGGTGGTAGGTGGGTGAGATGTGGGGGGTAGGTGGGTGGGATGTGGGCGGGAAGTGGGCGAGAAGTGGGAGGGATGAGGGTGAGATGTGAGTGGGATGTGGGCGGAAAGTGGGTGGGAAGTGGGTGGGATGTGGACGGGAAGAGTGCGCGAAGTGGAAGGGATGAGGGTGGGATGTGGGTGGGTAGTGGTTGGGATGTGGGTGGGATGTGGTCGAAACGTGGGCGAAACGTGGGTAGGAAGTGGGCGGTAAGTGGGTGGGATGTGGGCTGGAAGTGAGTGGAAAGTAGGTTGGAAACGGTTGGAAGTTGTGTAAGAATATTTGACTCTCACGATTGACTTCAAACTGATTCTGATATTGGTTCCATATTGTTCAATGCGCAGCGAAGCGCGACGGGCCTTTTGCTAGTCTATATATATTAAAAAGTTCATCCTGACTAATTGACTGACTGACTGGTGACCGTCGCACAGCCTAAACCATAAAAGATAGGAAGATGAGATTTTCACAGTAGTTTTATCATATGCTGAAAGTGAGTACTAAGAACGGATTTGGGAAAATTCTGTCGGCAAATGTGGAAAATTCGCGGAAAACTGTTGTATGAAACTTTTTTGTTTTTCATCCGATCAAGTTCAAACTCATTTTCAAAGATCTATATGAAAATTCGACAACAACTGCATACCAATCTTCCGGAAAATTCATTCCGCTGCACAGTGGGCGAAATGACCAATTTAGCTGAATTAAATTAATATCTTCCAAAGTAAAAGAGATAATCGCAATCTGTTTTTTTTTCTCGTAAAGGTAGGAATAAAAGCAATAAAAAAATATAAAAACTAAAATTTTAAATAATATTTTAAATTTAAAAACAAAATTTTTTTTTTCAAAATTCAAAAACATTGCACAAATTTTTTAAGGTTAGAATAAAAGAAATAAAAAAAATTAAAATATGTTTTATATGTATTTTTTTTTTAATTTTTAAGATAAAGTAAAATTTTTTTTTAGGTTTTTTGGTAGATACACTTACAGTTTGAGCCCAACCTCGACTCAGATATGTTGGAATGGGGCAAGCAAGGATTGAATCGAAAGGTTATTGAATTTTCAATTATCGTGTATAACATTGTTTTTAAATCCGTCAAGTAGTTTAATTGCAATGAGCAAAAATGTTTCGAAAACAAATTTTTTGCTTGAAAAATTTTTTGTAAACATCTACAACAAATAATAAGTAATAAAAAAACAACTATTTTTATTTTTTATTCTTAAGAAACGCATTTTAAAGAAGAAAATAGGATATTGGCAAAGAAAATTTAGGGATAAACACCGGATCCATCTTCGATGATCGCAATACATCCTACCTAGACAGAATCTCAGCGTTTCAGAAAGCCCATTGGTAAAATCTCGAAAGTTTTTACAGATTTCGATACGGTCCAGCTAACTAAAGGTTTTATTAAATAAAACTGTATCAAAGAAATAGTTTCCCAAAGCCAAAAATATCTTTTTGGTGATATCTTCTTTGAGGCAAACTAAAAACTGCTTTTATTTGATGCCGACATTGCGCCTAAAAAAATGTAATATCACGTAAAGTTGGTGGTGGCCGGGATTCATATTGGACATTTCACAAACACAAGACAACATAGTAATTTAAAAAAAATATTCTAGCGCGAATCCCCACGAATCTCGGAAGTTCTGGTCCATGAAAGTCGTATGTTGGCTGGTTTCAAGTGGTTAGTGGTATAGACAACTTTAACCAAATATTTTTTGTACAACGATAAAGCACAAAACACAAACAAAAATTTTTTTAGTTAATACATACCTCAGCTATAAATAAAAACACTTTTCTTCCACATAATTGTCACAAAGGCAAATTTAGAAATAATTTGGCAATGCACATATAAAGTGCGGGAAAGCTCAGTGTTGCACCTGCTGAAAAATATTTTGTGTTTGACAGCTCACAGCTGATTCACTAGGGCATGTCAAACAAAATAGAAACTATCGATAAGCTCAGTGGAATATTAGTAATCGATAGAGACTTCATTTTTGCGTCAATAAACAATTTGAAAATTTATTTAAATGGAGCTAGATCGACCATTTCGCCCACTGTGCGCTGGGTGGAAAGTAGGTGGTCAAGTGGGTGGGATGTAGGTGGGAAGTCGGTGGGATGGAAATGGGAAGTGGGTAGGATGTGGGTGGAATGTGGCGGTATGTGGGAGGGATGTGGGTGGGATGTGGGAGGGATGTGGGTGGGATGTAAAAGGGAAGTGGGTGGTATTTGGGCGGGAAGAGGGCGGGAAGTGTGTGGTATGTGGGTGGCAAGTGGGTGGAATGTGGGTGGAATGTAGGTGCGAAGTGGGCGGAAAGTGGGTGGGATGTGGGCCTGAAGTGGGTGTGCCTTTGTTCTATACTGTTGAAGGCGCAGCAAAGCGTGACGGGCTATTTGCTAGTGTTATTTATGAGTTTAAAACATTTTGATTTTTCTTAACAATGTATTTTATGTGTGTGTTATTTACGAACCCTGCTTTCAGATCCATTTTTATACCCGTTACTCGTAGAGTAAAAAGGGTATACTAAAGTCGTGCAAATGTATGTAACAGGCAGAAGGAATCTTTTTTGACCATAAAAAGTATATATATTCTTGATCAGCATCAACAGCCGAGTCGATATAGACATGTCCGTCTGTCCGTCCGTCCGTCTGTCTGTATGAACACTTAGATCTCAGAGATGGTAAGAGATAGAGGTTTGACATGTATGGAACAAATGCTTCTTTTATCTGCACGCAGATCAAGTTTGTTTCAAATTTTGGCCACACCCCCTCCCGCCCCCGCAATTTGGAAAAACGTTATATCTCCCACAGTTTATAGATGATTCGTAGTTAGTAATTAGCAAAATGAATCGATTTGCCGAAGAAATGATAAAGATCGGATAAACGGTTCTCAAGTTATGAGCAAATTAAAAAATGTTGCATACTTTTCTGATGGTCACCCTAGGGAACACACGAACACTGTTAAACAAGTTTTTCATGAGTAACGGGTATATCGAAGTCGGTTAGAGCCGACTTGAACTT